>CM068828.1:97308357-98508357 GCA_028554795.2 Sinohyriopsis cumingii
CTAATGAGATCTTTCCCATTCGGAAATCAGGAATAAATGGCGTGGTTGATTAACAAAAGTCGAATCTTGCGAAGACTTTGTAGTTTACTTCCATCCATAGCTGGTTTCACTAAGCTGAAATCTTGAATTCATTTCTATTAATTTTTCAAATTTGTAGAGTTTTGTGAAAGAGTCTACATCGGTGGACATACCCTGAATAGCAACCATTAGCAAGCAAAATTGATTAGGCAATAATGATGAATGTATGTCCTAAAAGAAAAAAAGAAAGAACGGAATTGTTATTTATTATAAAGATATCGTCTGGTTGTTATTACTACTAATGAGAGAGCAGACAACGTGCTTATACCGTAGACAGTTCGTGGATGTTAGAAATACCTCCCAAGTTCCAGGGAGGGAGATTACCTCGCCGACCGATAGGGTCGTCAAAAGCATAGACAACCTCATCAGAAATTTGAACAGATCAGTACAGCCATCGTTTGAAGAACAAGTTCAGTCAAGAGGTCCTGCAAAGTCAAAGATAAGAGGGGGACTCGAAGCCCACAATATACTTATACTAAGGATGATGTTAATAGAATAACAGAGTTTAATTCTTCAAAAACTGGTAAGATGGAGATTATGAAAGCAGACAATTATAATGGTTCACTGCCATTTCTTGGCTATATGAGGCGTATTGAGCCCTGTAGACTGATCAATTATAGGAAGAAGATCGAAAAGGGGTTGTGCTTAGCTGCATACCTAAGGAAGGACACTCTCCAAGTCCAAGTCTTTTTTGAGGGATTTTCAAGTCCAGACCGGTCAAGTCAAGGTTGGAAAGCTAAAAGCATCACTCGAAGCTCGCTGCGCACTTCGTAACCTTCGACTGGATTTGTAATTGTTAGGGTCGTTACCAATAGGAGTATACCAAGCCTTTAAACAAAGATAGTGGTTGGTGGACCAAGTGCAGGCAGTGTAAAGGAGGCTCGATAAAAGCAGAAAACATGGAAAATTCCAAGCCTGTAAGTCATGTGAATAAAGAATCGGGATTTCAATCGCGATGTTTAGTTAACGGGTTAGATATGTAGTAACTTTACAGGCTAGAGTTTGGTGCGGTGAACCCAGTCGGCACTTTTTATGCAAACTGTCGAGTGTGGTAACAGTCTACCATTCACATTTATGTGAGTTATTCCACAGATCAAACAGCCAATTGACACCAGATAAAGCAGCTGCCCTCAGCACAACCCCGTTGGACAAATTCTGCACAATGTTTGCTTAAGAAGTTGACGACTTGAGCAGAACAAATTTGATTGAAAACTTTGTCAGGACAGGGAATGCGAAACCGAACCTAGAGATTGCCATTCGATCTCCCGCAGATGACTGGCAGGCAAGTCAACGATATGCTTAAGAAAGGAATCCGTATGCATTTGGGTTTCTCTGGTAGTATTGGAATCAAAGACAGAAAGTAAAAAGCAATTTGTTGTGAAAATTAGAGCTCTAAATTAGATTACCGCTAAAGATACATACCCTCTTCATCACAGCTATGGTAGACTTGATTAGCTGTCACGCATGACCTACTTATCGACGTTAGAACTGATATTGGGGTACTGTCAAGTGAAAATCGAGCAAGCGAATCGACCTAAGACGTCGCTTGCTACAAGAAGAGGTTCGTACCAGTTAAAAGTGATTTGTTTGATTTGTGCAACCTGCCCAAAACTTTTGAGCGCCTGATTGAAACGGTCCTAGCCGAGCTGCAATACCAACTTTGCTTGATTTGTCTCCTGTAATGTTTCTTCAGAGAGCCGGTCTGAATCTGAAACCCACGAAATGGTACGTTCTGTTTGCGTTAGGTACAGTATCTGTGTCATGTCTTATAAGCTGGTGAACTTGCCACCGATCCTGAAAAAGTAGATGTATAAAGAAATGGCTGACCCAAAGTCAGTAACTGCGGTACGAAGATAACTTGTGATTCATATTTTAGTATGCTCTGTTGGTAGGTCACATTGCTGAAATTGCCTCTCCCAAGCACCAGGTTACGAAAACGATTGCCCTTTTCCAATGGATGGATGAGCGTGAGATGGCATTCGACGAGTTACGTAAAGCGGTTTCATCAGCAACAGAGTTTTTTGTACCCGACATAAATTGTTCCTTCATTTTTGATACAGCTGCTGTTGGGGAAGCAATAGTAGCGGTAAGTTCACAGTACCATGAAGGAAAAAAATAGAATGTTGTAGCTTACTCTAGTTGTCGCCAGTACAAAATGTTTGACAGCCTGAAAATGCTATCTTTAAGGAAATTTTGTCATGTTGGAAATAAAGGAGAACACACCAACGACTTCCTGTTCTTTGTAATGCAATGCAATGGTGGAATGATATAGCGCAACTTTGTGCCAGATGAAACGTTGAATATAAACCAAAAAGCTGTAACCGGAACCTCCCTCTTATAGTAATGGTCCATCGTGCATTTGAACACAGAATGAGCTAATGCTATGTCTAGAAGTGAACCTTACTACCGATCTTTTGGTTCGCAAAACACCAAACAGGCTCCGGATAATCTGTATCAATTCATGACAGAAATATTAAGGAAATGTAGATGGCCAACTATTATGCTTGAGAGAAATTAGGCATCGACATTCGACATCAGAAGGCCGCCTAAGATTACAGTTTTCATAGTGATGGTAAGCTGGTGTGCTTACACCTTACTCTGAGAAAGAAAGGGAAATCACTTAAGATCAAGTTTACTGAACCTTGGCGCATTGTTAAGAAAATAACGGATGTCAAAGAAATGATCCTAAGATGACTCGTATTTTTCACTTCAATCGATTGAAATTTTATTTGGTATGACCTGAGAGTGAACATGAACCTACCAACAGCCAAGAAGAATCGTATGATAGAGGTGATGAAACAGAAGAGGAAGAAGAAATGTCGCTCTATCATCTTTGGGATGACAGCCCTAAGTTTGTGGCACAGCGTAGGACACGTCGCTAGATATTAACATTATAATTGTAGCATTGGGAGTATCTAGAAGTCCCTGGTCGATTGAGTAGCTTGTCAGACAACCATGTTAATTGGGCGTAGGAGGGTACGACGTTGCTACGTCTAGATTTTTGATCGAATTGAATAGTTACACTTTTGTTTTGTTGTTTTAATATTTCTTTTTATTAACTTTCCGGTGATGGAAAAAAATAATGGTATTAAATGGTTGTGTCCTCTTGACTGTTGGATGGCTGGGTTGTAACAACGGTTTGAACAGACTCACGAATAACTTAGATACGTGTTCTACGGTAACGCACATTCTGTAATTATATTAGCTGATTCTAACATACGCTTGTGAAGCTAAACGCTTCTCTGATTAGGTTAGAGGTCGCTTCTGTGCCGATTTGAACAAGATTGATGTAAGCAATAATTAGTCTAAGTGCCTTTGTAGAAGCAGTCCTAAATAACGCCGTAAAGTTTTAAATAGTCGATTGGGATAATTCTCACATTATGGCAAACGATGTTGCTTTCAGATTTAGCTGTAAGAGTTAAATGTGACATTTTATGTTGTGATTGTTTTTATTATAATAAACAGTTTTCTGTAAGTATAGTTTTTGTACATTAGTGGTGATATAGATGCGTCAGTTAACACGGTTTCGTGCCTGCGATGGATTTGGGAGCATTTTGATGATGAACACGGCGGGTCCTAACAAAATGTAGTAGTGGTAGAGATAATTTGTCACGAATGAAACGCAATCTTTATACCTTTGTTTTTGTCGCGGTTGTGCATTTCGAAAAATGATGGGTACCAGCATAACACCGGTAGTAGTCTACTGTTTTCATCATTCACGGATTGAAGAATCAGCTTTTGAAGATCAGTGTTTATTGGGGAATCTCTAAAACACTCTATAGAGTGCAAAAAAGAACAATTAGAAACATTGATAGATGGTCCATTACCGTTTCATGTTTTGAAACTCGTTTTGTTTTTGTTATGGGAAAGTTGATACTGCACATTATTGATTATTTGTAATAATCTTTTTGATAATGCTTTGAACTGTGTTGTCATAGGTAAGACTGCTTTTTTCGGCCGCAAAATGATCGAATGGTTAGACATGGATAGCATCGATTCCTTAAGAGTTCGAGGCATTCTTTTCAAAACAGATTCAAGAGAGAAATAAATATTCTCTCTCTCTCTCTCTCTCTCTCTCTCTCTCTCTCTCTCTCTCTCTCTCTCTGTATGTGAATATACATATAACAAGTATGCTTCTATAAAAGCCTTAACTGGCAGCGGTGCCAATGCCCTTTATCGGGCCTTATCGGGTTTCTAAACAGCTGCACTGACTATAAGCAGACTTGATCCGGCTAGTGTAAAACAAAAAGAATAAATTATAGCATTATCTTTGTTGTTGAAATGTTGAAGGATACCTTTTAATAATATGGGTCTTCTTTAAAGTTTCAAAATTAGTGTGTATGAGAATATAGATTATGTCTGAAAGAAATAAGTGTAACATGTAGAATAGTAAGAAGCGGCTGAGGCTTCTGGAATATAGACTGATTTTGGTCTGAGGCTTCTGGAATATAAACTGATTTTGGTCTGATGCGTCTGGAATATAGACTGATTATGGTCTGAGGCTTCTGGAATATAGACTGATTATGGTCTGAGGCGTCTGGAATATAGACTGATTTTGGTCTGAGTCTTCTGGAATATAGACTGATTATGGTCTGAGGCGTCTGGAATATAGACTGATTTTGGTCTGAGGCTTCTGGAATATAGACTGATTTTGGTCTGAGGCTTCTGGAATATAGACTGATTTTGGTCTGAGGCTTCTGGAATATAGACTGATTTTGGTGCACGAAAATAAGAACGGTATGAAATATATAGATGGAACAATGACCGATTTCGGTGGATACAAAGAGGATTTGAGATATATAGATGGAATATAGATTTATTTCAGTGGTTGAACAGAGAACCGATACAAATGAAAAATATATTGATTTCGTAGGAATGAAAGTATTATGACATTTAAGACACTGGATACGTTTATTCATAATATAAAAGATACCACGTGGATTATTTTTGGTCTAAACGAAAGCATGAACGACGATGCAGTTTATTACAAAATTAGCGTGGTCCTATTATCCTGGTGTAAGCACTGTCGCTTTTCTAGACTTCATAAATTATGTAAAAAAAGAAATTGTTGAATCGATAAAGTGAAGATCCAGTTCGTGTTACTGTACTTGGCGTAAGTTTAGCTTTAGACTCTAATGCATTGATACATCCCACTGATGACGTATACACAATATCACTTGGGATTCCTCTATCAAGGCCAGGGACTGTTTTAACATTAGTTTTAAAAAGTTGCTCATGTTTCACTAATACAAAAATAGCAAATCTTTTCCGCCCCTAATATTAAGTCACCAGTAGGAATGACAACAGAGTTTAGGAACGCCCATCAATTACATCAATGCGATACAAAACTCTATAAGTAAATTTTAAATTACCTTAAATACTCATGAAAATAAATTGTTGTTATTTAATAAATAAGTTGATAAGTATAAATCTAAACTGGAAGTAATTTAAACAGAGCATTTGACATCATTTAACTTAAAAACGTTTGTAACAGTTCAGAACAATGAAGCAAATATATTCGCCATCGCAGTTTTATATCATTGATCAAATCAAATCAATTTATTTGGAATAAAAAATGAAAACGAAGCGAGGGACATCTATATTAAATAATACAAGCACATGCACTTAAACTTAAATTTAACACGCCTGATTTGGTCGTGTGATACACAGATCCCGTGGAGGTGAAGTTGACCTGCTGAAATTATGAATTGTGATATATGTGGTAAAATATTGAATTTAATGTATTATTCTTGTAAAACAAATATTTGTTATTCAAGAACTGTATAAATAGCAACAAGAATTTGTGTGAAATCCAGCTATGATTTGTGGTTTACAAGATTATTATTAATATTAATATTATTATTATTATATTATTATTATTATTATTATTATTATTATTATTATTATTATTATTATTATTATTTTATTTTTTAATTATTATTATTATTATTTGCAATTTAATATGATTCCAAGATGTACGTATGTGTTCTGGATGGGTGTACAAGACAAGGAATCACACATGATCTTGATAACAATGTCTGTGATGAAAGATTGATAATGCTACATATATTCAACCATAATTACTACTTGGAACACATTGTGATTGCCAAAGCTAAAATTATTAATGAATTGCCGAAGGATATGACCAAACTTAGTATGTTACATTATTCAGTCTAGCATACATCTTCGTTATTGTGCTGATTAGATGCAACCGGAAATACGGATTGACTTGAATTATTCCATTTTCATTCCTCCGGCTGCTCATTTATCTTCTTCACTTCTTCTTCCATCACTTTTCGCATTCTTTCTTCTCCTTTCTTTGGTTGGTCTAGTCCCCATTCACAAAGGACCACTCTGTCCAATGCACTATGTCTTCTAAAAAACACCTGAGCAGCAGGGGGGGCGAATCGGACATTCTGTCCAATCGTCATTTGGCTTAATTAATACTTTCTGCACTCAGCGGATCCGGTGTCGTCAGCGCCCGGTAAAAAAAAAACGACGTCGTCGTCGGGGGTCGTCCAATCGTCATTTGGTTTAATTAATACTTTCTGCGCGCCGATCTCAGCGTCGTCAGCGTCCGGTAAAAAAGCGCGACGACCGCGTCGATGTCATTGCCCCCCCCCCCCTGCTAAGAAGTTATTTACAATGAAAATTAGTTACAATTTAACCGAATATTTGGTCAAGTCCGATACGATATCGTGTCCGAGGATCATGTAAATTTATCGTTACAAATCCATGTGGGGTCGACTGAGCATGACTAAAAAAGTTTCGAAAACCATTAAAGTCCATGTCACCGCCGCACCATGTCTGCCAAATATTTCGTAGCGTGTGTGTATCAACGCCGTTGAATACAGCAAGAATATTACAGTTGTCTCTGATTACTTTTGGAATCTGAGTGTATCGTTGAGTGACATATATCACGTCGGTGTTTTTATGCCTGCCTCTGGAAAATATCCTAGCTGGGTTTTTTTGATTGTCTAACATAACATCATCGTACACGACTAGATTGTTAACGTCGCCATCAATATCATCAATACCTGGTGCATCATTGATATCTGTAATAAACTCAATAACATTTTTTTCAGCGATCGCTGATGCATTCTCGTTAAAATCTTTCAACACCTCGTAGCATCGTTGATCATCCACGCTAGGGGCGATTAAATACAACTTATCCCACTTCATCCATCTCATTATTAAATTGAGTAACAATTGCGTCTTGCCGGATCCAGATGGTCCGATGATAATCATCCGGATCGAGTTTGGTAACGCTGCAACATGCTTAACTGGTTCTCTTGTTTTAGTCGCCGAAAAATCAATTATATTCATATCTCTATACATAAATTATGGATTTATATTGTGTGAAGTGTAGAGTGCGTACTGGCACAAATGATATGACAACCGTTACAACAAGAAATAACAGATCGGCACTTACTGGTAAGTGTGCACGATGCGGTACAAAGAAATTTAGATTTATTTCTATTAGACCCGGGGATGCTTTAAAAAAAAGCGAGGAGGTGATATTGCAGCCAAGTTATCAAAACTCCCCGGAACACCGTGGGCAAAGTATCCAGGAGAAAAGCACCTCCCAGGATATAGCTATTGTGGCCCCGGAACACGATTAGATATCAGACTCGATGATCAAAATCAGCCCAAACCCGGTGAGTATCCAATAAACGCTATCGATAAGGCGTGTCATGCTCATGATGTTGCTTACTACAAAAGTAGCGATCTGCAACAGCGTCATATCGCGGATGTAAAATTAATTCACGCGTTAAATGCTATTCCTGATAAATCATTCAAAGAAAAATTGGCTTCATGGTTGGTAAAATCGGCTATGAAAGGTAAATTAATGATTGGAAGCGGAGCTTCTCGCGCTGGTAATTGAAAACGCTAGCGTTTATAATAACAACATGGAATCCATCTATTATTCTCCGAGAGGATACTGGAAGGGGAAGGCCGCAATTGGTAAACTCGCAAGTGCTGCAAAGGTAGCAAAGGCCACTGCGGCTAATTGGTTATCCAAACAGGCTATATGGCAAATTTATCTACCGCCACCTAAACAAATCAACTTTTCGCGCTTTGATGTCAGCGTACCTAATGAAGTTCATCAGGCTGATATGCTATTTCTGCCGCATGACAACGGTTACAAATACGCGCTAACCGTAGTTGATGTTGCGAGTCGATACAAACAAGCGGAGCCGTTAAAAACAAAGTCAGCAACTGAAGTAGCCGATGCGTTTGAGCGGATTTACCGAAGGGGTCCTCTGCGCTGGCCAAATCTATTACAAGTTGATCCTGGTAGTGAATTTCGCGGCGCTGTTTTATCAACGCTGAAACATCATAGCGTCGCGATACGACGAGGTCATACTGCGTTACATCGTGATCAGGCAATTGTTGAACGATTCAATCGGACTCTTGCTGAACGGTTATTTGGGTATCAATACGCGAAGGAATTCATCCAAGAAAAACGATCTCGTGAATGAGTCAAAAGGTTGGCAGGCGTAATTGCAGCGTTAAATAACGAGATTACCCGAGCAATCAACATGAAGCCCAGCGACGCGATTAAAAAAAAAGTATATACCCGGAAGATCAAAAATAGATAGCGTTTCCAAGCCGATTCTCGGCGATGTCACTGTTAGATATCTGTATGAACCAGGAGAGCTTGAAGGCGGTAAAAAAAGAGCTACTGATCCTATTTGGAGTGTTACCACACATAACATATCAACGATAACACGATCAACTGGTAGACCACCGATCTATAGACTGGATTCAACTGCCCTACAGCGGGGGTTTACATGCGAGCATGCGTGGTCTTAACTAGCGCCGTTGCGTCTATTGCACTCAAGACAGGTCAACCTTACATTGTTTTTGACATGACCGAGACTGTTATCGATCCTGTCCACGGTAAATTGGCGAGCGTCTTTATCCGAATAACGCCAGCGCATTACACAATTGCAACTCGCGCAGTGATTATTCTGTTGTTGTCGTAATGCAATTATTAATTTGGCATCAATATCAAAACGCCGCTGTTTTTTTTTTATCCTGTTGGCGGTAACCAGAGAGTTTTCTATCAATGACGCTAGCATCAATAATGTCATCGTTGTCACTGGCTTCGTCAATAACAATTCTTCGAAGCTGATTCATTCTCCGTACTCTGGACACTGCAAGATAGACTAGATTTGACCATTCGATGCGATTATCAACCATCCAAACAATTGTGTCCGTGATGGTTAATCCCTGCGAGGAATGTATTGTCGTTGCGTATCCTAGCGTCCACGGGGATTTATCAGCACGTAGCGCGTCCTCGACGACGCTGATATCAACGAGCACAATATCATTCAGCACGAGAACTTGTTTTTTTGTCCCTGACGCTGTCGGGCCCGGGATTTCAACTTCAATGTTCTGCCGCCGTGTGTCCGCGAGTCTATAACATAACGGCACTGGACGCGTTGGAAACTTTTCCTTATGCAACGCAAACAACTGCCGCTGAAGTGTGTCTCTGACTATCCTTCTACTCGCTACAATCAGATCGTTTGGTCTCCATGTTTCCCAGAATTCATTTAACGGCGTTTCCGGAATCACCTCGCGGATTATTTCACATTGAACTCTATCCGGCTGTAATCTGATTAATTTTTTAACCTCGCGCAGTTGTTCATCAAGTGCTCGGTAATCAGTATCGGTTTCTTCATAATAGTCCACAAAACCCTTTAACCAATCATGTGGACCCTCGCTGACAAATGGTGGTGGTTGGCCATGATCTCCGCACATTATCACCGCTGTATTCGCGCGCAGCAACCACTCAAGAAACATTTGTAAAACATCTAACGAAACAGTACATATCTCATCCCAGATGATAACCTCAGGAATAAATTTTTCCCCCATTCGATCAGGAGTCCACTCACCGCCGCTGTATCGAAAAAAGCTGTGATAAGTAACGGCGTCAACATTTCGTTGTTTTATCTCTCGCGCTAGTCTATGGGTCGGTGTAAGCACGATTATACTTGCCCGCGTTCGAAATAATTCAATTGCCCGAGTCGTCTTTCCTGACCCGCCACAGCCGCTTAAATAAACTGTTTTATATCTACAAATTGGATCAGAACACGGTGGTGCATTAGACCATTCTGATAGATTATCACCGCGTAAGTAATTATTTTCAACGGTGACATCTGCTGACGGGGAATAATCGCGTCGTATTTCATTTTTAATTCTCCATATACCCCAACTCTCGTCCGGACTAGTAAACTCGGCTATGTTTCCCTTATACTTTACGTCTATGTAAAATGAATCAATCGCAACTCTAACCGCGGTGTCGGGAAATCTATTTATCATCGAGAATAAATTGATAGCGGCGTAACCCAGCATAGACGCCCTCAAATGTGGATATGCCGGGCTGTCTCCATCGCTGTAGGTAACAACTGTACCCAACCTTGTTCCATTGGACAAGAAAGCTGTTTTGCAGTTCACGTATCTATTTTTTGCCACTGCGTCCTTGATTACGAAATCATATTCTGCGTCATCCATAATCAGCCGTGAGCAATATCGTTTGTAGTCGCAGTTTTTTCCACCTTGTGTGAACTTACCAATTATTCTTCTACCGAGATCTTTTGCCTCGCGGTTTCGTTGGTTGAATATCTTTTTGGACCATTCGATGATATATTCCTCGTCGGCATCAATGTGTTTTCTGGATTCGTCAATTATGCTATCTAGACGCTCTGGTTCTGGTAACCAGACTTCAGTCTGCGCCCGGTATGATATAATCGCGTCACTGACAATCAACGATACAAGCATGCTACAATCAATCATAAACCGTAGCAGCGCTATTGGAAGCCATCTCTTTTCAGCCATGTGTCTACCGATCCAAATATAACAACAGCGATGAAGTCCTGCTGCGAATTCAAATGATACTATGCGAGCGAATCCGGTTAAATCAAAATCAGGCAGTGGTCCATTAATAGCAACACGAGTCATTTCATGTCTGGGGTGTCCAAATCGTTTAAAGTACTCAGCGGCGGATCCATACCCGAGAAAACTCGCTGGATAACAGGCAACCATATCAACGGAAATCATAGCGTCGAGGTTGTATTCAGTGTTCCATAGTCCACCGTGATAGTATTCCAAACAACTGGATTGTACATCCGGTAGAAATTCCTTGCGCGTTGGTCTCCACGCATTTTTCCTTGCTGCAACATGAGCCGCAACCGATGGAATCGTAAAACAATTTGTTAGCAGTTGTTCATCATGCTCTTCAAATTCCATGGCGGTTTTTTTCATCTTGTTGTGAAACGCTTCAGTGCGATATAATTCACCGTTTGGTCTTACAAACTGATCAAAGGTATCCACATCGTTTTCAGCGCTGCGAAGTAACCACACTGATACAGGGTCGTTTTTACACAAGCAGGCAATAGCATCAAATAGTTTCCTCTCCGCGAGAAAACCATCCTCTCCCAGGAATTCCCCCGGGATATACTTTACTGTTCTATCCCGTGGAAATATTGTGACCGCGGGCGTCCACGCGTGTTCGTTATGATCAATAATTTTGATTGGGGCTCCCTTTGATTTATACTTTGATTCGTATAATACTTCACCGGTTATCGTTGTAACGGTTATTGGAAATCTCAACGACGTTTCTAATTTCGCTATGTCGCTGATGGTTGCTCCTCGCTCGCGCACTGGCTCCTCCCACTGGTTGATTTTGCTACGTCGTAAATCAGTCAGTTTATTTCCTCGACACGCATTTGTAAAATGCTCTATTCCTCGTTCTGCTACACAATTTATCCCCGTTGACTGTTTCATCGGCGCTAGTTTTCCGATATCAGGTTTCTTATTTAACGGGTATATTCCATAGATAACTGCTGTTTCAGGATACGCTCGTTCATAGTACGGTCTGTCAATTCCGGTTAACAGCCCAGGCTTGGAGTCGCGGCTAACGATGACTGATTTCTTGTCGCTGAGAACCGGTTCAAATTTATCACGTATGATCCAATTACCTGATTCCACCCGGACAATGAATTTTACTCTGAAAAAATACTTTTTACCGTCAAGGTGTGATATTATCGTTGCCGCGCGTTTGTCGTTCATGGTAGCATCAACAACGCCATCAATTCGAAATGTTGACCAACTATGAGATGCACCATCACGCTTGAATTCATTGATACAATCGCGTATTTTATTCAACAGGGTTCTATCGTTTATTAACGCTTTTGGTGCGTCCTTGAGGACTCTATCGAGATTGAACTTAATATTTTTCCAGGGCTTAATGGCTGATAATCTCTCGAACTCCTCCATATAATTAAAACAAGTATTTAAATAAAAGAATATAGTATAATGAATCACTGCAAATGGTTGATGATTGGGTCGACAACCCCGTGCAATAAATCATGTAGAGGTGAATTCTGCGGGTATCATTTACAAAGCGTTCGTAATGGTTCTCTTGGCCCCCTCCCGTGCTTGGTTTGCCACATTGGGGTGCGTGGTAAATCACAATTATGTATCAATTGTGGCGGCAAACGATACAGGGAACTAAAACGCTATTATGACAAGCGAATAAAAAACGCCGTCATTGACTCCGTCCTTGACTCCGTCCTTGACTCCGTCAAGGACAAAATCATCAAAACTCCTCAAGACTACATTGCAAGGTTTATAATTAAACCAAATAATGAATTAGACAAGTAGTATTATTATACAAATGAACCAAGAATTTCAGCCGCATCCTGTGCTCGTTAATTACGAGGCATCTCGCGACGGCGTTGTTCGAAACCGCAGACTGAAGAAGCCGGTTGGTACCGTAAATAATCAGGGGTATTTGATGTTTGGTGCCGGGAAAAAAAGCTATTACGTTCATAGAATAATCTATGAAGCGTTTAACGGATTGATCAACGACGGTCTTGTTATTGATCACATTGATGGATGTCCTCAAAATAACAGACTGTGTAATCTGCAAGCCATCTCTCAGAGTGAAAATAATAAAAAAGGCCAAACTGGTAAGTTTTCAAAGCAAGCAAGGGGGGTCAAATCGTTTGATACATCAACGCACGAGGAAAAAATATTTCAGTCGATGAATGAGGCAGGAAAATATTTCGATATTTGTAGAGCCTCAGTACGAAAAGTAGCAGAACGAGTATATCAAACAGCGATCTCAAAAAAGACGGGTCACAGAATTCGATTTTCATATATAACATCAAAGGGAGATAACTCGTTTTGTGATAGCGTCGCATGACAAGAGTTACGTCCCTTGAAGTCCAATTAATGTTACGATTAATTAATCATTTTACGATGAAATACACGCTGTTATCTAACAGCTGTATTCTTTTTTTTTATGTTTTATTCAAATATTTGGTTTCATTTAAATGCTGTGAAACACCATTAATAAGTATTCAAGGATTTAACGATTCAAATTAACACACACCTTGTGACTGACGCGGTTGTATTAGTCACCTTATATATAAGACGACTCGTTATAAGCCTGGGGCTTTCGAAAGCCGATTCGATCAATCAAAACTAACCCACGCACTTCACCCGGGCGTGTGGTTGTCTTTTATTCACAATCATGCAACCGGGTTAATTTAATTGGGTTGCTTTTGATTGGTCGAATCGGCCGTAGAGTTCCGCCCCCGCCGTTTTATGTTTGTGCTGTCCCATCATATATATCCGTACGTCACCCCCCCAAGCATATCTTCTGGGCGGTCTACGATGACGTTTGTCACCCTAGGCCTCCCTCCCGATGTATGTATGTTTCGGGGTTCCCTTGGGCTCAGATGGATGCGAAGGCACCCAAGGGGTTCCAAGATGTGAATGTAACCGATGGGCCTCTCTGACGTCATAGGGCGCCAGCGGGGTTGCCAAACGGGTGTGCCGTTCATTTTTTTATATTAGAAATAAAGATGTTTATAAGAATATGAATATCGAAGACATCAATAACATTTTAACTGAAATTTCAAAATTAAAAAATCAAGGAATTGTATTATCTGATAAGCTTGATAACCAAAAAATATTGTCCGATTATGAAATTATTAACGAGCAATCAAAGAAAGGTCGATATACCTTGCCACGTGAGTATTCTTTTATAAAGCGATTACAATATACGATCAATGAAAACCTGTATGGCAATGACGTAAATGCATTTATTGGATTGTTTACTACCGTTGAAATAATACGAAAAAAACTCGGACGTGTTTATGAACGACGGCGGGAGATTTCTAGTAAGATCAAAAACATTAGAAGGATTATAGACGAAAACTCCGTGGAGCCCCCAGTTTAATGGCACACCTGTTCACGTAGCGTACGGAAGTGAATTTTTACGTTGTATACATTTTTTTTCCCCCCGATAGGTCGTGGTAACGTGCGTCTGACGCTGCCACAGGGAAATTAGAAATTACGGAGCAATTTGCAATAATGGTAGGCGAATCACTTACTACTCGGCTAGCCAGAGAGCGGCTAGCAGCGCTTAAAAAGTTCATACCGTTACGAGACAGGGTCCGAAAACAACTTCAAACGCGACAACAACTACAAACTGATTTTGCTGTTGGAAGTGAACAACTCTTTGCTCCGATAACGAGTGCAACTGTGCCCGTCCTCGGTGCGCTTGAAAAGATAGCGGCTCAGACCGAGCAAACAAAAGAGTCTCTGGAAACACTTCCTGCGAAAATAGCGGTTGCTACAACACACCAACGGAGGGAGAGGCCGCCACCACTCGCTATAACGGACCCACAAGAACCTTATGTTACAATGGCCGATGAAGAAGAACTAGGCGCCACCGCAAGAGAACCAGAAGAAGAAATACCGGAAGAAATACCGGAAGAAATAGAGAAAGAGGGGAATATACCCCGTAATGTACTTAAAAAGAGCACAATAGACACAATCAGAAATCTTGACGATGAAGAATTAGTTAATTTTACTGTTACAAATTTTGCTAAGGGCACACGAGATGAGCATATCAATAGCGGCTACGAGAAAAATGTAAATTCGGTGGAAAAATGGACAAGAATAGTGTATTTAGCAAGTAGATATAAAGACGAATTATCACGTCGTGGTGATCCCATTTACGACGCATTCCTCGAGAATGTTAAAAGTAGGAAACCAAAAAAAGGAAAAGGATACTCTGTTGGTAAAGACGTTACTTGTCCTGGTAATGTTCTCAGTGATATATCACGGCTGGAAGTACTAATCGGAGGAAAACGAGCCGGAAATAACTCTCCGGAAATAATCAATGAGGCCGCTGATATTTGCAGGCGGTTATTTGCCGGTGGTATCATGGACATTAATGTATATCGAACGCTCATAGACGAACTCGTGGACGGTTTTGATGACCACGGTCATTACAGCGATTGACCAATCACTAATTGGAAAACACTGGTGTTTTTATAATAAAGATGATTATACACTACAACCATGATAAACCAGTCAGCGTCTACGTGGTAAACTCACGATTGCCTGTATACCGCGCCTGGTACGGAGACGGTCTCGGTAGCACCATTGCGGGGTTATTTACAAGAATGGCTCCAAAAGTGGCGCCGTTAGCCAAACAATTAGGAATGAAGGCTATTGATGTTATTCGTGATAGGAGTATTAGTGCTATTGGAGATGTTGCCGGAAGGGCGTTTTCTGCCGCACGAGATAAACTAGCATCGTTGGTGAGAAAAAGAAAACAGAAACCACCGGTGATGCCATCAACGACAGTGATGCCTGCAAATGTCAGTAAAGTAATAAATAACGCCGTGGAAGAAAAACTAGAGTCGTTGGCGGCTCAGTCATTGATGGCAAAGCCATCCACCGATGCAACAACCAACGCGCTCATGAACGCGATAGCGGGAAGTGGCCTTAAACAAAATTTAAAGAATTTACGACGAAAACGACGTTGATGAAAATCGTAGATTTTCCACTCAAAGAGTTTCGCAATTGAAAACATCAACATGATAAATAATAAAATGTTTGCGCGAACCGCTGATCCCGCGTTTGATATGGACGCCCCAGTGCGCAGGGATGATTCTGTCCGTGATTATCAATTTTATTCCTATCAACCACCACAAGCCGACCTACGATCGCGAATTGAACTTCAAGTCCAAGATACCAGTAAATACTTTTTGCCGTGTGAAGCGTTTATCGAAATTGAGGGAGAACTCGTGACAAATGTTGCCGCTAATACACCATACGCAGATGACCCTCGTGTTCGAGTTGGCTTCGTCAACAACGGTATCATGGCGTTATTTGAGAGTGCCAGATATCTTATTGACGGGCGAGAAATTGAATCAATAGAACGCGAGGTTGATGTTGCAACGACGATAATTGGGCTAGCAAGATACTCAGATGATTATACAAGATCGGCGGACCCATCTATGATGTTCGCAAAGGATACCACTAATAACGCTGATCATATTCAGTACATTAACGTGCTGATGAAAGAAAATACCGCAGTTGACCCACAGGCTGAAGCAGCCAATCCAGACCGCAGAGCAAAACCAGGCGCTGATTTTACTGTTATAAAAAGTACTAACGATAATTTTAATCTAGGGTTTGCAACACGAGTAGCAACATTACAAGGACAACGCCGACAGTTTTCATGCGCGATTCCACTCCATCACATATTCGGATTTTGTAGAAATGTCAGAAAAGTTATCTATGGGGCTAAGCATACAATCGCTCTAACGCGAAGGGGCGATGATAACAATGCAATATGGCGTGCTGCTGGCGTCACTAACGGTAAAGTCGTTTTAACTAAAATAGCATTGTGGATGCCGGTGTTGACTCCATCAGTTACCACGGAAGCACGATTGTTATCATTTATGGAACAGGGGGGAAAATCGTTGTTGAGTTGGCTAGCGGTAACAACTGATGCTAAAGAGGATAATGTCGCTGATACATTTACATGGCACCTGGCATCAAAACAAGGCGTTTCAGCCCCGCGTCATATATTTATAGCGCTACAGAATAGGGATCGATTGGGTAATCAAGAACGCAGCCATATGATATTTGATCGATTAGGAGTCAGGGAGGTTTCGCTGAGAATAAACGGACAACAGGAACCATCCGAGGATATACAGCTTAATTACGACAACAACCATGTCGCACGTGTGTACCATCGATTGCTGTCATATATGGGTCGTGATCAAAACGTCGACACCGGTTTGCAAATATCACAACTTGATTTTATAAACCTGTATCCGATTTATTACTTTTCGCTGGAACATCTTGATTTAACGAGACAGTCCGTCGTTGATATACACTTCCGAGCTCGTATAGCCCCGGGTGGTGTTGATTATAGAGCGGTTGCTGTCATTCTCAGCGATAAATCAATGCTGTTGGAAGGTGTTGGTGGACGAATGAGAATCGTTGATGCACCAGTGGAAAACATGTAATTGAAAACATAAACGCGTTTACAATAAAAATGTCGTATAGTGTTGTCGGTGTAGAGTTGACCGATGGTCAAGTCAAGAAATTACGATCAAAGTCGGCTAAACAATGTGGAACCACAATAACGCTGAAGCCGTCACAGATGGCAGGTGGTAATCATAAGATATCGTTAACGGCGCGTCAAATAAAACATTTCAATGATGCGATGAGGAATAAAAAGGGTGTTCAAATAGATTTTTCGGCCGCAGCGAATAAAAACATGGAAAAGACCGGTGGGATATTTCCGTTGTTAGCTGCGATTCCAGCGTTGATTGCCGCGGCGGCCCCAGCAGTGGCGAAGGCGGCGGCGTTAGGAGCCGTTGGTACCGCGGCGGGAATGGCATTGAAGAAGGCAACCGGGAAAGGCTATAAAAAAAAGAAACGAGGACGACCCGTAGCCGGAAAGGGTCTAAGACTACCGGGAACCCCGTATTCATGGTACTCGGGGAAGGGTCTAAGACTACCGGGAACCGTTTATTAACGCAAGAGTCAATGACTCCTATGTCTAATTTTGATTTAATAGATGCCGCAAACGCGTTAGCGATAAAAAACTTCAGAGGTGTTTTTATGAGGGATCAATTACCGACGAAACCGGTATAATTAATCTCGATAAATCCTCCGGAGCGGGAACTCATTGGGTTGCATACGCAATTGATCCGCGTGCGATCGTCCATTTTGATTCATACGGGTTAGCCCCGCCAAACGAGTTCATGCGGTATATCCGGGCGTGTTCAGCCCCGGTTTTTTATTCCACGCTGCCAACACAACAATTAAGTGACCCACCGATATGCGGCCGTGAGGTATTGAACGTACTCGCGGCGATTTCATCATCGCGGAAACCACCTCATGTGGTTGTAAACGAATACACTAGTGGGGTCGTAGAGGCCCGGCGGGTTAATTAAAAACACTGGGTTTTTTTACAATAATAATGATTGATATCTGGGGACGACCGGTTTCGGCGCTGAAAGAATCCACGGAAACGCTTGCCACCGATGACATAAAAAAACTAATCGAGGATGAAATCGCTGATACGTTAAATCTAACCAGTGTTGACCCGGGCGAAATAGTTGTATTTCAAGATCGTCAGGGTAAATTAAAATCCAGTAATATGTCGCTGGATGACGTTTTAACACGACAGCGTAATGCCGCCGAGAACACTATCGCGCTATATACCGGCGACGGACGACTTAAATCAGGTGAATCCATCTTGACGATAAATGGAAAAATAAATACACTGGGCGACAATTATATATCCATGTCGAATTCGTTAAAAAATTTCTATGATAAATTTAACGCGCAAGCAAATCAGTTCGAGGGGATACAAAAGTCTGTCACCGGTATACAACTCACTACTGCTAGTTTTTTTGGGACCCCGACGGTGACCGAACCGAATCTTGTAGGGATAAAAAATAGTATTTTGGAGTTTACAACGCTGTCGGGCCAATTTACCTCGTTACGAAAAAATGTTAACAGGGTTGATGACGCCGTTGATAAATTCTTTGGTAGAAAAAATGTCAAACCGGATGAAATTACAATAACTATAAATGATATCACTGCGTATGGACAGGAAATAGAAACAATCAAAACTGATGTTGCAACGAACAAAAGGAGTGTAGACGTGCATGAACGGGAAATAGAAATAATCGGCGCTAATGTTGCAACGATCATAAATAATGTAGACGCGCATGGACGAAGAATAGAAACAATCAAAACTGATGTTGCAACGATCATAAATAATGTAGACGCGCATACACAGGACATAGAAATAATCAAAACTGATATTGAAGCGAACAAAAGGAGTGTAGACGCGCATACACAGGAAATAGGAACAATCAAAACTGATATTGAAGCGAACAAAAAAAATGTAGACGCGTATTGGCGGGGAATAGGAATAATCAAAACTGATGTTGCAGCGAACAAAAAAGGTATAGACGTGCATACATATGAAATAGGAACAATCAAACTTGATGTTGCAGCGAACAAAAAAAGTATGACCGAGAATACACAGGAAATAGAAACAATCAAAACTAATGTTGCAGCGATTAAGGGGAATATAGACGCGCATACACAGGAAATAGGAACAATCAGAGCTGATGTTACAGATATCAAAGACAGACTACCGGAAATGACAAAAATAAAAATCCCTCATGAGAACACCATCAACACAGTATACACGATTCGGCATGGATCATTCACTTGGACTCCTACACAGAATATAGTAAATATTACCGCAACTGTTAAGGGCATTTATCGATTGACACTGGTTTCAATGATGCAGTTTAATATATTATCGTCGAGTTCATTCGGGTTTAACAATACAATATCAACAATTATAGACAAGGACGCAACTGAACCGTTTACAATTAGAGCCGTTGATAGAAATTTAACCAGGGCAAACATTACATGGTATGTGGAATTTGTAGCGGATCTAAGTAATTAAAAACACTAGCTCTTTTAAAATAAAAATGACCACCAAGGTAATTGAATCAGAGGTATCACCGACGTCACATCAATATCGATTCAATACCGTAAAAGAATTCTCCGCGAATTTGAAAACGCTTTCCGAACAATACCGTGTAAAAGTAAAAAAATACCGTCGAAAAATAACCGCCATCGACGCGGTCGTGTACTCGGTGTCAGGTATAGTAGCCGGTACCGGTGTTATTTTATCCACGGTGACCATGATGGCCCCGATCGCTGTTCCAATCGCTATCTCCGCGGCGACAACAACTGCTGGAGTCGCCAACGCAATCACTAGAAAGATATCATCGTGTTCTCAGAAAAAACTCAACGAGTATACAGTAAAACATCAAATAGTATCCGACGCGTACTCGAAATTATCCGGGTTGATCTCGTTGGCGATAGATAATTCGTTTATATCCGATGTTGAATTCTCCACGATGGTCCAGTTGTATGACTCCGCGATGTCAAAAATCGAGGATTTTCAACTGGAAGCTGGAAACCACGTCGCTGAAACCACTTCAATGGGGTCAAAACATTCTCCTGAAAACAAGCAGGTTGTTAATATTCGGTGTTGAAATTAAACACTAGAAACAGCGAATAATAATAATGTCGCTGAACCCCGAAGGGTTTCAATTACTTCAACGGATCGCGGAGAACACCACTCCGGTACAAACAAGTATGATATCGATAACATCAACGAAGTCAGAATTCAGTGTAAACTTCCCTTCTCCGATTCCAGTGAAGGAAATAGCGCTGGCAAAATTGCGAGTATATCACAGTTGGCCTAATATCCGAGCGGAAGCATTTAACGGACAACAACCTAATAACTCGCTGGTTTTTGCATGGACAAATAAACCCAATGGGACCCCAGACTGGAAGGAGGTTACAATACCAACTGGGTCATACCAAGTAGAACAAATCAATAAAGAATTTCAACGCAGGATAAAATCGATCACAGGAAAAGAATCAAAAATCGCTATTACGGTTCATGAACCGACGTTATCGTCGACGATTGAAATAAGCACACCGGGGTATATGGTTGATATTTATAACAGTTCAATAAGAACCATACTAAGTTGGCCCAAGAATCCACCTCATGAAAGTCCGCGGGAATTTCACACGAATGCGAAATCGTATCATGAGATTAATCCCAGTTATCGAGATGATTTGTCTATTATGAAAAACACGTTATTACCCAGCAGGTTTATATTTCAAGACAGGAATACCATGCAATGGTATTTTCAGTATAATAAAACTCCTGAATCGTTCACCATATTAACAGTTAATTTAAATAATATCGATAGTTTTTTTATCGAGATTAATCGTAATTACCGATTGCAACTAGAACAACTACGGAAAACAAAAGCACAAAAACACGTTGAGGTGTTAAATCAACTTATATCAGACATGGAATATGTCAATGAACGAATCGTTAAAATAATATCCGATAGCAGCGATGATAATAAACAAAAATTCCTAACCGAGTATAATATCACAGAAGCCGATTTACCTGATTTCAAGTTTCCAGGATACAACGCGCCAGAACTAAGAAAGTTTCTTAATGATTTTTTCGGTCCATCCACTATCCTCAAACACGATAACGGAGATGGTGGTAGGCATATTGCTCCATACAACGTAAATATCGCATCGGTGATAGCAATCAATCTAGTGTGCGATGTTATCGAAGGGAGTTACCAGGTAGATACCAAGCAATCAAATCAAGCTCAACAGGGGTATATCCTTTATTCATTTTCACCAACAGCCCCTCCCGGATTCTTAATCGTTGAGAGCCCGATTAATCCGGTCTATATGCGATGCCATAATCGGTTTTTAACAAGAATTAATTTCAGACTTACCGATCAGTCAAATAACCTAATTGATCTACAAGAGGAGGAGTTAGTGATCACTCTGTTTGTAAGATCATTGTAAATAACTTCTTAGCAGCGGGGGGGGGGGGGCAATGACATTGACGCGGTCGTCGCGCTTTTTTACCGGACGCTGACGACGCTGGGATCGGCGCGCAGAAAGTATTAATTAAACCAAATGACGATTGGACGACCCCCCGACGACGACGTCGTTTTTTTTTACCGGGCGCTGACGACACCGGATCCGCTGAGTGCAGAAAGTATTAATTAAGCCAAATGACGATTGGACAAAATGTCCGATTCGCCCCCCCCCCCTTGCTGCTCCTGAATTTCATCACATTATCAAGGGTCTCCTTCAAGGTGCCCACTTTCACATACGGAGGTTCAATGAAACCTCTTAACTTTTCTACTTCCTCCTCTATCATATCTTGTACTAGGTCCCTGGCTACTTTCAGGCTGGTCACTTGACTTGTCACAAAGTCTTTGGTAACGCTGGATAACGTTAACTAAAATTTTCTCTTCATAATTCTAGAGTCCTGCTGACCGAGAGGTCACTGGAGCTCAGAGGAGTACCCAAAAGAGGATTATGATGGTTATTGTTGGGGTGGTGACTTTTGGAAGGGTGACTGGTGTTGGCCACAAGGCTGCCGTTATGACCGTTCGAGTATTTTAGGGAAGGATTGGTGGAAAATGTAACCGATGAAACTGCTCAGTAACACGGTCCACAATTGTTTGTCTCCTTGTTTCAAACTCAAATTGGCAATGGCAGCACAGATGACACAATACACCACAAGGATTGGGCAGAAAAAGACGACTTCCAGGGGAGCATATCCTATGCTCAGCTGGTAAGATTGGTTGTACGCTTTGACCCGGTGTTGCAAGACGTCGATGCGTAAAATATTTCCACGTGTGTTCTTTCAAGGTGCGTTGAAATCGTTATACGATGCTGGATTTGAATGTTTCGTTTCTTCAATTCTTTATGGAAAGCTTGGTTCAGAAATTTCAGAAATTCGGTGCTTTTGTCGCTTTGCCATCAAAGAGGGTGACGACCACTTTGTTTCAACACTAGTGTGAGGGCTCGCACTAACTCAGCGCTCGATTTGGAAGTCAATGGTACGACTCACGCAAATATGGAAAAGACGTCGATGACACAAAACAAATATATGCAGCCACGAAGAACGTGTCGGTGTTTGGCGAGGCGTTCTTTCTGGTGTTTAAACAAAGGTATAATTCTTTTCAAAACATTCAAACAACAGTCGCACAAGATACTTCTCATGGACGAAGGGGCTTTGGATAGGACGGACAACATGTCCCACTGTTTGGCCAAACGAGGAGAAAGTCCTTTCCTTTTCTTTTCCTTTTTGTCAAGACACTGGTGATCGTGTGTACGTCTTTCAGGGGACATCTTTTCTCGTTCAGGAGCAAAAGACTACAATGTAGTCCATCGCATGACATGCGTCCTTTTATTTTATATTTGGAGTGGTGGTAATCCACCATGAAAATTTCTGAGAATCTGTGGTAACATAAGATGCATTTTAATAAATCCTGGCTTTTGGTTGCTCTTCTTTCTCGTTGGACGATGGGGTCTTTTCTGGGATAGACATCGAAGATTATCTAAGCGGTTCTTTGGATGTGGGGTCAGACGACGACACTGTTCTTTTCTTTTTCCTTTTCCATTTTCCACAGGAGAATGGCGATGGATGTGGTGTGCACTTTTGTCGGGTGACATCTCTGTGTTCAGGGGCAAACAAACACTGATACCCATTGATTGTCCCAGGTCTGGTTGTCAGTCCGTGGTACCATTTTCATGGCAGCATCACTTGACATGCAGGGGTTCGCAAAGGACTAAATCGGGACAGTTCTTGCTAGGATAAACTCTACAACGTGCTCAGTCTCTCTTGGACTTTGATTTAGGGGGCAGGTACTTTGTGAGCAGCTGCTGAATCTTCTAAAGAAACGAAGGTTGTCGTCACTAAAGGAGTAGTTCCTGGAGACAATTGTTTCCATTTTTTTCATCATCTTAGGAAAGATGCATGCCAAATCAGGTTTGGCAGGCATCACAAGCAACGGAGAAGTGGAAGAATCTGAGGATACCGGAAACGCGGTCACCGTCGCTCCAGGTCGTGGTTTGGGTATGTAAAGTTGCCTCCTGGTCGCAGTTCCTCTCTTACCTATAGAATATGCTTTCTATTGTCTTTTCGGGGGGGATTTTCCTTTTCTGGGGACTTTTCTTTTTCGGGGGTTGTGACCTGGTATTGACACTATTGCTCTTTTTCTTCTGGGTACAATTACCTCTTTTGGAAGTATTTTTTTCTACGGATGACTTTGGAAGCATTGGGATCCCATTTTAAGAGGGAGCGAATCATGGCATATCCTATAGAACCGCTATCTCCAGGTCTCAATATGATTTGCTTTTTGTTTTGAATGTTGACGCGGAGATGTGGAAAATGAATGATGCCTTGCAGTAATTGACGTGCTGTCACCATAAACTATCGTAAGACTTCTCTGAGACTGGCTTCTAAGACACGAGTTCGTATTTGTGGATTTTTTTGCGACTGATGCCATGCAAGGCACGAATCAATTTGACGGGAAGATGAGACTGAAGGGACGTCATGTTGACGACCTGTGAGACATATTCAAAGAAACCGAGGTTTTCATAGATTTTTTTTTTCTTAAGTCGACGTGGACGTGTATGCGATAGGCCCTCGTCTCGTCACGAGTGGTGAAACAGGTGGGTACGTAATTGCAAAAAATCAGGGGTGTTGAGTTTTAAATCCACGAGTATATATGCGTGAAGGGTTTCAGTGGCATCCTCGTACGCATGAGTCAGCCAAGGCATTTCTAACTGTTTGACTAACACTTGCACTTGCGATTTATCTCTAGGAATTTTAAAGAAGACAAGGTATTGATATTGAGACTGATGTTTCGATGGACTTTACTTTGTTGAAACCAATTCCGAGTAATGTAAATGACACTGGCATTGCGGTGATGCCCTTTGCGCTTAAATAAGTTTAATTTTTTCTTCGTCTTCTCCTAACATGTCATCGAAAATGACCAGATGGGTTTGACTGGTGTCACACACGATTCCGTCGTCTTCGTCAGGAATGCCTTCCACAAACGCGATGGAATTGCCTTGACGTCTTCTCAGGGGGCTAAAAGCCGATTGCCACTCTTTGTAACACCACAGGATACGTTGAGCTGGACGACCGATCAATTGATGTTTGTTTTCGATCAAATGTTTGAGAAATTCAGTTTTGCCTGAACTGCTGAGTCCAGGGATTAAGATATGAAAGAAATGGAGAAGATTCTAGACGCCCCAACTGGCAAATCTAAGTTTTTGTCGATGACTTTGAAAGTGGAGGAAGAGGGAACAAAGACAGCAGAGGTATCCCTCTGTTGTATAAACTAATAAAGGCCGTGGCGTGGTAGCCAGTTTTTACACTCTTTTTGTTTGAGGCAATAAGTGTACTTTTTCCACAGAACTGATTGTACTCCAGTTACGAATCCACATTTTTGTCAGTACTCCACACACCCCAAACTGCACATAATTTTCTTTCCTCTACAGACAAAATTTGATAGCTTAAAAGATATTGGTAATCATGTAACTCTTCCTTTGTAATTCGTTGTAGTATGGCTACATTGTAACAAGTAGGATGAGTAGCCACCACAGTATTCCGGTCTTCCTCCAGTTGAACAACGTCTGACCAATGGAACGCTTTCAAATGAATCTGTCCTATTTTATCATTCAGGCACCAGTGGTTCCAACATTGGTCACGTAGCCGGTGCAGTTGTTCTTTGAGTTGACCAACTCTCGGTAAATGCGTTCTTTCAACTCCACATGCAAACCACGAATGTTCTCTTGTAAATTATCCATACAGAGACTACTGAGATCGTCCCACTAAATATTGGTTAGTGACCGTCCGGAGACCATAAAGCGTGTTCTAGGTAAGTGGAATCTTATTGCTCCCAGTGGTGCAGTGACACACCGCAACCGAGTAGATAAATTCGGCTCTGACTAGTTCTTCGGGTGTAGATCCTGCCAGATATTTAGGCCACTTTCCTTGGAAGGTTTGGAATCGATTTTCAAAATCACATTATTCAGGAAAACGCAAATAGAACGAATATTAATCTTTCGCGGGTTCATTTCGATGAGGGTAAAATCCGCAGCAGTTTGCTCAGGCACAGATGACATCCGTAGAGTGGTTAGACAATGGTTACACATTGAGGATGGCATAAACTATGAAAACCCGTAAAGTGAAAAGGTGTTTTATAACAAGTGTCATCGCTTTCACATCCGCCAGGTTTGACACGCTCAGCATCACTTTCCATGGTAGGAGTGTTAGCTGTAGTCATAGTAAAGTTCCCATGATGTGGTACTGCATCGCTGAGGTCACAACGTACGGCATCCTTTCAATCGCAGGGTACAGCATCGCACTCCACTAAATAATCACCGAACTTGAATGGTGTTGCCTGTTAAAAGGATTCATCTTTCTGGCTTGGCAATGGTAGTCACAATGAACTATCGGTCTTGGACGTTGTCCCTTATATGCCGCCCAATATCGGTGTGTCCGTACGGTAAAGTGAAATGGTTGGAAAGCTTCTTGTACACGATTTGATACAATTTTTCTAAAGGCCGACTGAGGATTTGGTGTGTGGCTAAACGTACACTCTTGTGAGGTTGGTAAGTGGTCACTTTAAAATCTCGATCCTCTCCAAATGGCAAGGCTTCTTTCAAGACCCCAAAGTTCACCACTTGACTGGTGCGATAATTGAGAGTCAATACTGTCATTTAACACTCGTTGTGCACTTTTCCTTGTGGGTCCCGGTATTGGTAGCCCTAATTATTAGGACCGCCACTAGCAAATCTTAGAGTCGGGGTGCTCGTTCGTCCAGGCTCCTAAACGGTCTCCTTCACTTTTATTGTGACAGTGACCAGGCGATCGATGTAGATGCAACTTTCCTTGTCAAATTGCAGCACACGATCATCTAATTTGCGTAACGCTTCATAGAATTTTAAGCGAGCATGGGCTGTAACGTATGCTGCAATATTTGACATTTCCGAATTCGGCAGCTACTACAAACTCCAGTTCTTCTTCGTAATTGACCAGGATCAAGTCCTCACAAAGGTCATCGACGTGTTTCGTGTGTTTGGTTTTGCCGTGAATCATCTGGAAGTAGAATGAAGGTACGGATAAATACTCCGTCTTGAGTAAACACGATCGTTTTGCCGTTTTACCCCAAAAGCAATTTACCATCACTTTTGTAAACAATCGTCTTTTCTAGTTTTCCTCCACGTGGTCTAAAGTGATGCCTTCCTGCTCCCAGTATTTCTCTTTGAATTTCTTTTCGTGTTCAGGAGTCTGGCACCAGGAAGGATAGCCATTGGCGAAAATGCCTTTCTGAGTCTCGTCGCCCTTGTGGCATTGTTCTGTCCTGGGAAAGTGGTAAATTTCGTAAACTTCTAACAGTTGGTATCCCAGGTCCAGAGATTTTAACAATTCTACGCTAACCTAAGTTCCTGTCAAGGCTCGTTCTTTCTGGGTGTGCTGACAAGGTTGCCCTTGGTTACACGTTTCGGCACAAAGGAAACATCAGTTTTCCTTGGCAATGGTGAAGTAAAACAGGATGGTGCAAGTCGGTGGGAGGCAAGACTTTGCATTTAGTCAATCCTTCGCATTGTATAATATTTACCACGTCGATATGTTCCTTTGGCAATTGCGTGTGCCCTATGATACAGTGACAATATTTGCACACTTAAGGATTCACCAAACACGTGAAAGTATTTGATTTATTCTCCTTTCTCCTCGTCGGCGTGGTACAGCAAACGGGTGGCATCGGTTCGCCTTCCGTACAAACTGTCTCGCGGGTTCAGTGGGTCCATCAGCTTGTAACTTTCCAAGATGCGTTTAAATTGGGATCGGTTTTTAAACGGTGATCGTACTGTTCTAACTTCAAGCACCACTGACAAAAGGCCTCGTACAAGTCTTCCATTGTACGTTTAAATAAAATGTTTTTAGTGCCACGTTGAGGGTAGCAGAGGGGATATCCGTGAAATAAGCACCCGTTAAATTCGTGCACGATCTTTTCTAAGTCTCAGCCATCCACTGAATACGTTCTGATGATCGTTTCACCTCCTCAGTTGAGGACGTGTTGGATCCATTTGTCTTCCTTGTCGCACAAGTAATCCAGCCAGCGTAGAGATTTTACTGAGTATTGACGTTTGACAAAATTGGTCCTTTGAGAGCTTATGACAGTTAGGGTGTTTTCGGGCATTAATCGTTGGTGGTACACTAAGGAACACGCCTTGGCAACGGTGCAGGATATTTCAAAGACTCTATTCGTCCCTGTTCCATGAACAGTTCTCGAAAGTTTCCACAGTAACGGCATCAAATGTCCATTTCGGAACGACAATACTTTAACATTTCTTTCTGAAAGTCGAAGGAGTACGAGGCGTGAATGTGGTACCAAGCGTAGAAAGCTTCTCGTTGTTCGATGCGCATGTTGTCGGGATCCTAGTCGTGAGCCTCAGGCGAATGGGGCGGAACGGCGTGTTGACTGATTTCTGTATTAATAAAGTGCGTAGAGTATACTTTGGTCATTTTTGTCATTCCAAACGGTTTAGGCATTCGGCTCAATGGCATGGCCAAGTAACTTATCGAATCTTTAAACTTCAATTGTCCCACTTGCATGATAATGATTTTGGATCCGTTCAAAGTGACTCTTGAACGGTCGGTGCCTTGTTCCGTAAAGTATATGAGAAGAAACTGTCCATAGTAACCGAGAAATTGTGAGTCATACCGTGGCATGGCATTAACAATCTCCGTAACGTTTGATGTCATATTGGCTACACGTCTCCTCGATGGGTCTAAAATCCATTAAGCGAAATTGGCCAGCGTGTTCGGTCCCTGAAAGATTTTTTCACGTCCTCCAGGAATCTTTGCTGCATAAAGGGCAATGACGAAAGATATGCTCTTGGATGAACTTCTTGCGTGCAGCTCGATAAACCACGCAGAAATTGGGAATGTGAATGCCGGTCTCTTACAAGCATTCGAAATCAAGAAAGATGAAATTACCTTTCTTCTGGTCATCTTCATCCTCTTGTTTGGAAATGTATTTTTGAATGTAGCATTCGTGTCCAAAGTTCACGATTTGGCGACAAATGTGACGTAGCTTCTTTCCTGGAGTTACGTGAGCATTGGTGTTATTGTTACGTATGCCTTGTCCACAAGTAGGACACAATCTCAAGAGTTGGCAAGCACTTTTTTGTTGTGAACCTTGTGTCTTCAGATGTTGTTGGTAGCAGGCAGGGCTAACAAAAGTGCGCTGACAAGTTGGGGGATGCATTCGTGCTTGTCCTTCGTCCAGACAGGGTTTAGAGGCCAAACATCATGAGCATTTCGATCACAATGCTTGTGTTGCTCTTGATTTTTATAGCTTTAGTTACATTTCTCACAATAATATATGTATCCCAGGAATCGTGCTGATAGACGTGAGTGTGTTTTTTCTTTGAAATCTTTGCCTCGAAACAACAGAGTTCCACGCAATTCTAGAGTTTGCACTTTCAAGGTGTAGCGTGAAGCTATGACATCTTGCAATTTTTACATTTCAGGAATACCACAGGGTGTGTCTTTGGATAAGCCCTCTTTCTGTAACAGGAGTTCTGCTTCTCTTTGTTGTTGAACTCGGTTCGATTTTCGAATCGTCTCCCCGGCTCTTGTCGATTCTACCTTGTCGTATTTGACGGCATACTTTCGTCCTACGCTGATGGCCGGGCTAAACACATCTTGTCTTGAGGGTTGTTAATTTACACGAGACTATGTTTTGATGCTGCGAAGGTCTTCCACCTATAACACCTTTGTGCGTCCGGTCGCTTGGGGAAGAGACAGAGAGCCATGTGCAATTTGTCGTTGGACTGCTGTACGTGTTGAATATTGTAGAGGACTTTGGAAGGTGTAAATTCTGATAGTCTGTTAAACTGGATCCAGGCTGTTGTTATCAATGGAAAGGGTCAAAAAATCATCTACTTTGGCTTGACATTGTCGTTTCAGTGTGGTTAACAAAGAATCCCACGCCTCAGTTATGAACTCTTCTGCATTTTTCAGCGGTACGTCGCACTTGAAATGTTTAAACTTCATCGTCTTCGTGTAGGCTGTGATTCTAAACTATCTATAGGAAAAAACTGACTTTTATTTCACGCTTAAAGAACTTGAAAGTTAAATGCTTAAACTCTCTAGATATACTTAAAGTAGTAGCGCACAGTGACTGGGGTGCTGATAGAAAAGTCATACTCAGTTTATTTAGAACGTTGATAATCTCCAAACTGGACTATGGTTGTGCTGTGTATGATTCAGCCAGAACGTCAGATTTGAAAATGCTTGATCCAATTCATCATCAGGAAATAAGACTCGCTCTGTGAGCATTTAAAACATCCCCGTGTGAAAGCCTTCTAGCTGAAGCGAACGAACCACCTTTATCACATCGTAGAGAAATGCTTTCCACACAGTATGCTCTCAAATTAAAATCAGACCCTCTGAACCCTGCTTCGGCTGTTTTTCAACCCAAATACAAAACCTGGTACGAAAATAAACCAAACGCCATAACTTCCTTTGGCATTAGAATAGCATCCAGCCTTGATAACACCACCGTGGCTACTTACACAACCAAAAGTACTTTTTACGCTACACGATGGAGACAAACCCTTCCGTCTTCCACAACTCTTGTCATGAACTCCTCATCAAATTTAAAAACTACACAAGAATTTATACCGACGGATCAGATAATGAGGAAAAGGCTGCTGCAGCCTTCATTAGTGGAAATCACATAACGCAAGTTCGCTTACCAAATGGCACATCTATTTTTCAGCCGAAGTCAGAGCAATAGACCTTGCTCTACAATATATCGAAATCAAACGTATTTTAAACAGCATCATCTTCTCCGACTCACTATCAGTACTTCAGTTATTACACAATAGAAAACTGGAAAATCCATTATTGACAAACATACTCGTCAAAAATACCGAGCTGAGTGTCTCCCGCAATATAATATAATGTTGGTTACCTAGCCATATTGGTATTAAAGTTAACGAAAAAGCGGATCACGCTACTAAAATGGCCCTTACTCAAGAACCATCTGATTTTAAAATACTGTATACTGATTTTAAACCTAGTATCAGAAAGTCGTTACGTCAGAAATGTCAGGCATCATGGAATGATGCAGTGAATAACAAACTTCATGCAATCAAGCCAACTCTATGAGAATGGACTCATTCCTACAGAATCATCCGTAGAGAGGAGGTAGTCATTGCAAGAATTCAAATTTGACATACTTATATAACCCACTCCCACATACTAAAAGATGAAGACCCACCAGAGTGCATTACTTGCAATGAACCATTCACTGTTAAGCACAAAAGGACAGAGTGTTTCGACCTGCAACCTACGCGTGATCAGTGCTATAATGTGCCTGACATGAAGGAGCTTTTTGATACAATAAACGTAAGTAGTATTCTAGAATTCTTAAAACAAGTAAACATTTATCATAAACTATAACTTTTATGCCATCACGTTGAGAAGTTTTAAGTAATATATAAACCGACCTTTATGCTTAACACCTTTTCATCTGTCATCATTAAGATACACCGTTTACAATACAACCACGCCCTTAGATTTGTGAAAACTTTGCAACATTGTTGGTAGCGTGTGCTGCGAAACATCTCTTGCATTTTTGGATTTACAGCAAAATGTTAATCAGTCAGTCGACAATAAGTATCACACTATATTTTTATTAAAATTGATGAATGAATAAAAACAATGAACATTTCTCACATAGAATGTGTGGTTGTCTTAATTACCTTTGTCATATAATACCGCATAAAACAACTGACCCAAAAATGGTGTCCTTCGTTTTGGTTTTTTAACCATTCTTTCTTTCGCTTGAATGAGACTAATTACTTAAATAACATACAACATATCAAGTTTACAACATTACAGACTACCGATGTATGCATATATTTTAAATTTACCTGATACAAACGATTATGTTGCATATTTATCTATATGTACAGGAACCGTAACTTATAATTACTTGAAGCAAAGCAGTTGGCTACTTGCAGAAATATTTTTAGCTTCCTTTTTTTAAAAAAAAAATATTGCCACTAACGGCAATTGATTGACTGACCCAAGTGGAAATCAACATATCACTTGCTGATCCTCCAGAGCTGACTGAAACTAAAAGCAATTACCTGATGTCAATGTCAAGGCACCTGAAGCAGATGCTGTACCAGCAGACGTTAGTTTGGCTCGTGAATTCCAGGAGAAATGCCAGGAACAGAAAGCCAACCTGTATATGTCATTAACTGACCTGACAAAAGCCTTTTACTCAGTCAGTCGTGGATGCCCTTGGAAGATCATGTCAAAATTCGGTTGTCCAGTGAAATTCGTTGTGATAGTTCGACAATTCCATGATAGCATGCTCGGTCGTGTTGTAGCTGACAGTGAGTCATCTGAACCAATCCCAGTCACCACTGGAGTCAAGAAAGGCTCTGTTTTGGCCATAAGCCTCTTCAGTATAATGTTCTCTGCCATACTTATTGATGCCTTTTGTGATTATGACACTAGGATCGACATCAGATACCGGACTTACAGCAAGCTGTTCAATCTGAGAAGACTACAGGCAAAGAAAGATTACAGGAAGTGAATATTCGTGATCTCCTATTTGCTGACGACTGTTCCATCAATGTCAAATCTAAGTCTGATATGAAACACAGTACAGATTATTTTTCTTTAGGTTGTGACAATTTCGGTATCACAATTTGTACCAAGACGATAGATGTTAGGTAATAATCTGCACCAGGAAAGCCTTATGTTCAGACTACCTTCACAGCAAAGAGTCGAATCCGGCAGTGAACAATATACCAGCAGCACGCCAGCCCCTGAAATGCTACAGCAAGCGTGTACTTTACTAGACTATATGCAAATGTATGGAAACGCAGAGGGATCAGTCTACAAATAAAATTTACGGTTTACAAAGCCAATGTGTTGCTGACCCTACTATATTCTTGCGAACCCTGGAGGGTGTACAGACGTCATGCCAAGAAGCTCAACCATTTTCGCATGGGCTACCTGAAGACATTGTTGTGGATAAGAGTGTCTAGAAGAAATCTTTTTGATGTATTTGATTGGATTAGAGTTCATGTCATTGATGAAAACAACGACATACCCGAAAATTCTAGACGACCTAATTTCTGTTTGGTTAACTGTTAAAGGACCTGGTCATATTGCCAAATTGGTATGATCTGGAAATGAACTTAGGGTCCTCATCCTGGTTCTCAAATTGTGTATTAGTATTTAGTATAAGATAGTGAGTACCAAAATTGATTATTCCTATCTTAAACATCAGTCTTAGCAGAATCAGCAATAATTGTTTTTAGTTATAATTAGAGATGATTTATTTGTTTCAATTATTTATTGGAATTGCAAGGTGCTTTTAAACCTTGGGACTAAATAGTCACTTGGATTTACTGTTATTTAATTTAAAGACATTTTGGATTATATCATTGTTGGTACATGGGCATATTCAAGACGTTTGGTACATCAATACATTCAGTAATGATTTAATTCGGAACATAAACATTTGAACATGTGAAAGAACGTTTAGGATGAATTGAGATTTATTTAATAATAATGTAAGTTCCTCTTGAATTGTCACTTTGTATCTAATAGAAATTTTAAAAAATGTATATGTTAATGCTACTTGTTGGTTTAGCATCTTTATGTTACTTAGTTTAGGACCATTGAGTCGTAACAGAATATCATTTATTTTACAGTAAATTTACAATTAATAATTATATTCTATGTACTTTGATTAAAGGCCTCCGAAGTTGAAAGGTGTAATAGAATTTTCAAATTAACAAACCTGGCTGAGGGATATAGTAACACCTTACACAGATATTTGGACAGATATTTTGCATAACTTTGGTACAAGCAAGTAAACAAGAAAAACGATTCAAAGGCATGATAATTTATATATTACTAACCACGCAAACATCTTTTACGTCTAAATTTAAAATAGGCCAAACAGTCGTGATTTCAAAATTATATTATAATATGAATATCTTTCAAAAGAGTATGTACCTAATTTCACACAGAACACTTTTAACATCAGAGATTCAATATTAGTATATCCTATTCCATGCATATAGGAGGACAGAAAGGGTAGAACACTGTTGATCTACTTTTCCAGGAGGAATTATTGCATGCAAAAATATAGAATCAAAAATTTTAAAACTATGAGCAAACTTAGAATGGAAAGGTTATGATGATTCGTTTATTAGTTGAGAACCAACTGACACTGTTGTGTCATTAACAAAAATATTCAAGTTTTCTTTAATATATAACATGTGGATAGGCTAGAAAATTCTTTTGTTGCTTTTGTATTTCCTTTTTCTTTATACAGATGTAAGAAATCTTTTTTTCACAGTTTTGATTGTGTGATGTTGCAATGAATTTATTTTGATTTGTATAGCTGGTATATATTCCATTTTTGCAACCTTTCACTGTAAGGTCATTAAAGTGCATGCAAACTGAAGCATGTTTTAAAACAATTATAATTTTACTTTATTTGCATGTGTGTATATTGGAAGGATATGACAAAAACGAATAAAGATAACAATGATCATGGAGAAAAGAAAAAAGAGAGAAAGGCAGAAGAATTAAATAATTTTTTATATGATATTATTGACCATTATACGTCTTTGGTATTGCAAAATGTGTCCAGTTACTCGAATATTGACCCTTTAATGGCTCTATTTAGATAAGAAATTTATATTACAATTGATCTACATCGTCGATGAAGATCTGTTAAAGCTATAATGTACAAATTATGAACACAGCATGTTGTCAACTACCTATACAACCTGAGAAACTTTCATAGAGCATACTGATAATGATGTAGATAATTGTGAAGAATTTATTAAACTTTTTGCATTTTATTCCGATATACGTTTTACTTTCCAGAAGACCCCCATTCCAGTTTATCTTTTACATTGCCAAATTCCTTCGAGAAAATGGAATTAACCAAATTGTTCGTTTGGCGTAGGATTAGTGTTGACAGAACCTTTTGAAGCCTATCTTGTTTCCTTCCATAAGAATTACATAACGTTCGTTGTCCTCGGAAATCGATAACATGACTTGAAACGTTAACTGACAATTATCTTTACTCATAAACGTTAACGAACAATTATCTTTGCTCGTAAATGTTAACTGACAATTATCTTTACTCATAAACGTTAAATGGTAATTATCTTTACTCATAAACGTTAACTGACAATTATCTTTACTCATAAACGTTAACTGACAATTATCTTTACTCATAAACGTTAACTGACAATTATCTTTACTCATAAACGTTAACTGACAATTATCTTTACTCATAAACGTTAACTAACAATTATCTTTACTTGTAAATGTTAACTGACAATTATCTTTGCTCGTAAATGTTAACTGACAATTATCTTTACTCATAAACGTTAACTGACGATTATCTTTACTTATAAACGTTAACTAACAATTATCTTTACTCATAAACGTTAACTAACATTTATCTTTACTCATAAACGTTAACTAACAATTATCTTTACTCGTAAACGTTAACTAACATTTATCTTTACTCATAAACGTTAACTAACATTTATCTTTACTCATAAACGTTAACTAACAATTATCTTTACTCATAAAGTATCTTGTAATGTAACTACTCTATCGTCTTAAACTAAGTAACAGAAAAGAACGAAAACAAACAAGGTTTGTAAAATTCAACAAACAATTTATTTCCCTAGAGTAAAAAGCGAAAATTTAAAGAGAACTTTCAGTATTGTGAATTAAATGTCAAATAGTCTTAAATGTTCTATCATTAGTACAAATGTATGAAGTTCCAATTTATTTCCAGTGGAATTTCATATAAGTTCCAATATTAAATGTGTTGAAGTGCGTAAATATGATGTGGTAGGATACAGCTCTGTCAGTTGGGAGACCGGTTTATGTCCACATTCTTCTGTGAACACAGGTAAGTTTATATACTTCTGTAAATTAACATTTAATCCATGCTTGTATATAAGGTGGATGCTATGTTACAGATATGCCTCCCCCACCCCACTATCAAATGAGCAGCACCCTTAGTTTTACTTCTTGTTGTTCTTGTTTTGGAGTTTTACGCCATTTTTCTTATGATGTTATTGTTTTACAATACATAATTCCTGTTTGGTAAATTGTTTATATTCGGATAGCCGAGATAATTCTTCCTCAATTTCCTTTCGCAAGTCGAGTTGAAAAATGGTTGCCAAAATGTTCATTGAAAATAAAACATTCCAGAAGGCGGGTAAAAATAAAACGGTTTCCCACGATCGCAGCCAATCAGTAAAGAGAATAATGCACAATAATTGCATGGCCTTAATAGGACCAATCCGTATCACATATTATAATATCCAGAATATTAAACTGCACACAGTATAGGCAAAGTGTACCGACTATGTGATAAACATATATAGAAGCTAAACACTGAGTCGTCTGCATACGCTGCGTGCAAAGTCTAATTCGAGTAGTCCAAAATTAGCCATCTCAGCATTACGGAAATTTATGGAATTGTCCAAACTTTACGGAACGTTATGAATCTACGTAACTTCTGTTGTGTGACAAAGACAAACTCGCCGTGTTAGTGTTGAAGTTCCGTTTCGTCTACAACGAGAACAAAGGGACGATGTTGGTGATTTCTTGGCGACAATCGAGTTAGAAATTATAAACCAATAAGCGAAGTTAGTAAGTTTGTGCTTGTTTAATACGATTGACAATTTTCGTTATTAAAATTGGGGGAGAGTATAAGATGACAGGATAATTTGGCGGAATGTATAGCATCTAGTATTTCATTAGAGAAAATTATATACGGTGAAATTGCACATTAAAACAAGCAAATGTATTTTACTCCAACTCCTTCTCCAACCCCAGAAAAACTCTTTGACTGATTCACATGTTATATTTTCTAACACTTCATCCATTTTATGAAAAGTCCTTTACTCATAACAGGCTAACAACAATAATCATGTGTATATTACGTGCGTTAATAAATTATCTAGTTTTGCACTGAAAGTAGTTTTGAGTTTTACAGGAATGTGCAAATGAAAATATAAAAACAGTGCACCTCTCTTGACAATATGATTTTTCTTATGTTAACAAATTTAGATGTTTTTAAAATTGTGCAGGCTCAAAGTTATTTCATCAGTACAATCAAAAAGGGGCATAATGAATCTAACGAATATCAAAATCACCGCTGGTTGTCTGTTGGTGTTGCTATTCGAATATTGAATATCGAACCAACTGCTATCTTCACATTGATAAGACTTGTGTCTTCCGTTTAAAACACGGAGAAACGAAGTTCATTCAAAATGCGAAATATCATGGTTCATGAAATTATACAAGCTGATTCACTCGATTAGACAAACCAGTTTCACGTGAAGATCACGTGACTCTTAGCATATTCGTATTGGTTGGTGAGTTTGCCCGATCTAGCCATTTCACGGCCAAAATGACTTACCATTGACGTATTCATCTTCAACCCCTCAAACAACATGTTATCCCACCATCTGTTGAGGTAAGTGACTTCATACATCATGTTGTCTTACACCGTTTAATACTGTCTCATTTTACGAAATTATTTTCTTCGACCAACCTAACTAACGTACATAAGTTTAGCTTTGTCTCTTCTGTGACAAAAGTATTTTTTGCGTACCAAGCGTTCCACGTCTCTTGTCAGTACCCTGTCAATCATGACAGAACATTCTTTTTTCTGAAATTACATAGAGTCAAAGTTCTCTAACCAGTACAATTCAACAAAGACTCATTGCTGTCGGTGGCTTCAGACTCACTCCTGTTAGTGGCATCAAATGTTCGAAAATCAAACATTGAACCTGTTGCAATGTTCACACTGCTGAAAAGTGTGGCTTTCTATTGAAAGAGACACACAGTTCATATCAAGATGCGATATATGATGGATCATGCAATTCGACCAGCAGCCTTGCATGATTTGTTGGAACCTTTTAATGCTAAGATCAAGTGATTGAAAAGTACGTTCTGATTTGGCCTTAGGCTCGCATAATCGAAACAAGAGATCGTACAGTTTGTCTGTATTTTGGCCATGTTGGCTTCCCAAGCAAGTTCTGATCTTCGTGTTAAGCGAAGTGACAGTGCTCTTCTTCAAGGTCCAAGTCGCACTGTTTGGTGCTACCATCTGCATAGGCTGCACAGGGCATACTTTTGGTTTGCAACAAGCACCTTCTCCAAGTAATATGTATTTTTCCAGTGAACATATTCACGATCATGAAAAACGATAGTGTCCTCCACTCCAGGAGTGGCTTAGGATCTACGTACTGTATTATGAATTATAAAACTCATCTGCAACCACTCTCTCGATCGATCGATCGATCGAATATAAAGGTAAGTAGGTATGTAGGTATGGTTTTATGAACCAAATAAACGTAAAATGTCATAAAGTTAAACCCTTCCAAATGAATCTAACTATGTAGTCCTTTAAGATAAAAGTCCATACAAATGTTGTAGTAATACGATGATTGGAAAAATTGCTAAAATTATCGTGACGATAAAACTAATTCGCTTCTTTACAAAGTGAAAGATAACATGCAGAGGATGACCGCGTTCTTTAAAAAAAAGTATGCGAAAAACAAATGTGATAAAGGCTAACAAATAGGATTAGTAATAAGTAAAAATAGGTAAACAAAGTATTTGATAACTCAGTTTTCCCTTCATGAAGATTGTATGTTTAGTTAAAGATGGTTCGGTTTCTCTTGCAGATGGTATGCCTTTTATGACACCAATTTAAGTATATTGATCTCCCTTGCACAAACAGATTTGCTATCTCCTTGTTAGCTATGAGAGAAACAATATCCTTACGAAGAGTGCAAGGAGTCCAGTTTATTTCCTCTAGGTCTACAGGATAATAGATTATTTCTGCTGAAATATGACCTTTGCGTTCAGTCCCAACGATCATTAATATAGACAATGGACGCACAGAATTAAATTAACTTATGGGAGACAAGGAAGCAAAAGTACCAATGCACATTGCATGCTACGTCTATCTTTGAGCAAAAAAAGACTGATATAAAAAATATTACATTTTAATTGCGACTGGGATACGATCTTTCTAAGATGTACACACAGTACTTGCATGGGCAAATATCCTGTTAATTATTAGCAAAGAAGGAATTTATATGCAAAATTCAAACAATGTACAGAAGCAACCCAAACTAAGAAAATCTGTCTTATAGATTTGCGACCCAAATTCATCAATGAGGCGCAATTATCCGTATAAAAATGGAGAAAAAAAATGATCTAGAAACGACAACTTTATTTGTATATTTTAAAGAGAAATATCTGAAATTCAAACTTTAAAAATTTCAACAACACCAGTTGAAACATATTTTGTTTATGTTTGCTCACAAATATGGTGTCAAAACCTTAATTCTCAAGCAAAATACATACGTTACAAGAGATCTTCTCGTATTTGAAAATATTTTGTATGATTTACAAATACAATTATACCGGGAAAATGGCTGAAAATTGTATAATTATGTATTTTGCGATAATTTCACATAAATTTATCTCAAAACATTATTGCGTTTTGCTATTATGAGTTATGAAAAAGACATAAATGTGGGTAAAGTAAAAGGCATATTTACCAAAATTTCTCGTATTTTAAATTTCATTTAAATTGATAATAATGGATATTCAAGACATCAAAACATTTTAAGTTGTCAAATTAATACCATTCTAATCATAACAGTTTCCGATTCAAAATATAAGCACGAAAGTTTAAAATGTGTATGCCTTTACAGTCACTCCAAACATATAACGTATGTGTAAGATACGCACGACAAGAAACTGTTCATTAAATCTATAATTGCTTTCACTCAGTTTCCTTGGTTACCTTTTGGTCATGAAAATATGGCATGAAATTATTACAAATATGTTTGATACACTGTATTAAACACGCACATTCGTCATTTTAGTATTTTTCTCCTGTATGTGACAGTTGAACATCATCATTATTCACATGATCATTGATCTGATATAATCATTATGACTTATTTTCTTTTTAATAGGAAGATAAAATGATTAAAATTTGTATGCTTAATTAAGTGAATTTACGACATTTTTAAAATAAAACAAAATAACTAATGTATTTTATAAAATGTTTTTGTAACCTATAATGGTAACGTATATCATGAACATATGCAAGGCTGCATATCTTGAGCTAAGACGCATCAGCTCAATTCGCAAATCACTTTCAGCTGATGCCTCTAAAATACTTGTGTGTTCATTAGTACGTACAAGACTGGACTATTACTATTGTAACTCAGTTATGTCTGGTTCATCTCAATATCTACTCCAGAAACTTCAAAAAGTTCAAAACACAGCTGCTCGGATCATACTTAGAATACCACGATCAGAGCACGCCTCTCCGCTGCTCAGTACCCTAAACTGGCTATCCATTCGATCCAGAATCAAACACAAAATTTGTTCTATGTGCTATGTTTCACTGTCGGACTTTAGTCCAACATACCTATCCGATCTCACCCATGTGTTCACACCAGCAAGATGCCTACGCTCCTCTTCTGACAATCGTATACTCATTATTCCCACTATGAAAACAAAGTCATATGGACAGCGTTCTTTTGCTTACCAGGGCCCACCAACGTGGAATGAATTGCTCACTGAACTTAGACACAAAGACACAGTGATCGCATTCAAGAGGGCTCTCAAAACTCACTTATTTCGACTGCAAGAACAAATTTAAAGACCTAATAATGTTTCCTACCTGAAATATTCTCAGCATCTTTTTTTTATTTATTTTTTAATGTTTTTCTAATTTCATGGAGTTTGTTTTTGTAATAATATTATTATATGTTTTTTATCTTATAGGTGTTGTCTAATTTTGTAAAGCGCTTAGAGATTCTAAAGATTAGGTGCTTTACAAAGTCCTCATTATTATTATTATTATTATGTGTTGTAGTGTAAAACACGGAAATATTTTAAACTTCAAATAACTGTTTTGACGCCTTTATTTCAGACAAAACTGCATTGCATACAAGGAGTTTTCTTCTTACAAGATTCCGTCTTCTTGGGGTCAGATATAAATTTTTAACATCTGCAGCAGCTAGTTTACTTGGTGTTAATTCCTTATCAACATTCTGAGTTTTTACTTAGTCGCTCAATTTTTTAAATTATTAGTATTTATATTTTTTTCTTGTTTTTCTTCTTTATCTTACGTCTCAGGTTGGAAATGTCAGATTTCAGAATACCTATTTTTGGGGGAACGCTCAAGAGCCCTACGCCTGATCATCTGCAAACCTTTTCCTTTGTTACTTTTAGTAATAAATGGTATCCTTACTATCAGGTGATCATTCTGCTCTTCATTTCTTGGTACTATCACTGTCATATCCACTGGTCTGTTCACTTATGTTAATTAATTTATTTTTCATGCTTGTTCCCTCCCTTTTCTTCTTACTTAACTTGTGACGATGGCACATAATACTGCCTTTGCCTAGCTCTCTCTTTTTGGAGGAACTCCGGACCTTAAGCCTTCTGGCGTTCCCTGTAGGTTTTTTTTACTTCCCTTCTTGTTTTGGCCATTCTAAAGTAAACAAGTGTTATGTATATTTGATTTAATTTACATTTGATTTAACTGAATGGTCCGTAAGTTTTAATTTTTTTATTGCATGTTAAAGTAATGCAATTTTGTTTATTGGAATTTGGCATTTTCCAGAAATTAGTTAGACCTAAATGTCTTGTCGTAACAACCTTAAGCTGACCTAGGTCCCGACCTTGATTCAAACACCAGTGAGTCAAGCAAACAACTTTCTATTTTTATTTTATTCTTATAGTAAAATGGTTGGTTTTTGTCAAGGTCATACTTAGAATGCGTGACTTTAGCTGTAAACAGCCTCTATTTCGAAATTCTGGTTTTATCTGAATTGCGCAGTAGTCATTTTTAATATCGATGTTTTTAGAGAATTTAGTCAGTTTGGGCTTGAAAACACTTGATGTCAAAGTGTTCTATTTTTTGTGACCAATTTGGAGTTGCATTTTAATTTTTATTCAAATTATTTGGATTCTTTAAGATTGATTGATTGATTGTTGTTGTTGTTGTAGGGTTTAACGCCATTTTTCAGCGCACGATAGGCTATACATGGCGGCCAGTATTAATAGTGGAGGAAGAACCCGGGAAATGCCCGGAAAGAACCACCGACCCTCGAGAAGCTACTGGCAAGCTTTCTCACATACCCACATTGGCCGAATCCGAGACTCGAACCCATGCAGACAGAGGTGAGATGGCAGTGATCGGTAACGGAGAGCGCTTTAGACCACTCGGCTACTCTGGGCCCCCTTTAAGATTAATTCGTTTTTCTGGAAATAGTTTAGTGCTCATACAGAATTCTTGGAAAAAGATATTTCTTTAAACTTTATTCGGAATTCAAACACCGGGATAGTATTGTCTGTGGAATAACTAAGAACTGTAGATTCAACAGCATTATGCTAGCTATAGTATACGTCGTCGCCTTCCATTTTGGATTTTCGTCGGGATTCGAACTCAAATTACTTTAGAACATTATATTATTAGGACTTCTAGTTTTTAATTCTTAGGTTATTCTTGGATTATTTTTGGATTTGATTCTTAAAGCCCTAAGTTCTATTTTTTTTTTCATTTTTACCTTGTTTTTTCCAAGGAAATAAATTGTTTGTTAAATTTTACAAAGCTTCTTGTCTTCACTTTTTTCTAGTGCAAACTTAGAGTCCACCCGGTTTCACCGGTACGGGACTAAAAACGTAAGTATCGATAATACGTTACGAAATTTTAATGTGAAGCATTGAGTATAACTGAAATTAATTATTTTGTATAAATATTTACACTCATGGTTTGTTTCTAATTTATCTTTGCATTTAATTTTTTCCTAGTTTGTTTATAATTTACCTTCACACTAAAGATTTGTTCTTCTTTATGCTAGTCCTTCAACCATTAGTTACCGAATAAATTCATGTCATTCATAGTCACTTTTAAAACTTTTAAAAAATGTATCCATGATGTTATTAAGAATAATTGTATAGCAGAGCTAAAATGAAGATCAAAATTGTACTCATGTTTTACACTGATAATCATTTTTGTTCTGGATTAAGTCTTAATACATACGTTACGTTCTGTAATGTATGTATCAGTACTTTATTCACAGTGATTACATCGCTTATAAACAAAGAGGTCACTACCTTTTAATGTACGATATCTACTCTTTCTTTTTCACTGATTCCTGTCCAATGAAAACGTAAGTGTTAATTAAAGGTTTTAATTAGAATCGCTTACCTATAGGTGGGCTTTAGTACATAGAGTATAACACAATTTTACTGGCTTGTCCTCTTTGTACTTGATGGTTTTTGTTTTTACTGAGAATTGAAAGATAGCGGCATGACACCTTTCAGCATGCAAAGTTGGCTGGCTATCATCACGTATCTCGCTGTTTATTATATCTTTGTCACGTATGCGTTGGTAACTTACGTACTATTAAGCACTATTTATGCTAAAATTTGTCAAAATATTACTTGATAGATTTATCAAGATTTTATTTTCAGACATACATGAAACATGATTACATTTTCGAAGGGTTTATTCAATCCTTTGATTTTGATTTCATATTGATATACACCATTTAGGTTGCGATATTTTCAGATCCAAGCTTTATTTATTGCTTACATTGACTTTTTTGGAATGATAGATGTATATTGATGTAGCAAAAAGGTATGCATTAAGGAAAGAAACGTTTATAATGAGTAAACGTGTCAGCGACATTGATTTGTGCCTCATTAGTTAATTTGGGTCAGCGACATTGATTTGTGCCTCATTAGTTAATTTGGGTCAGCGACATTGATTTGTGCCTCATTAGTTAATTTGGGTCAGCGACATTGATTTGTGCCTCATTAGTTAATTTGGGTCATGAGTGGAATGAAATGCATGCTGATATTGTCATTCGTAATATAAGCTGACTTGAACAACATATCTATCTTTTTAAAGAAAACTGCGCAATATGTGTTATCGACAAAAGTCATAGAAGTTTCCAATACTAATGTATATTCTCGAATAAATGTAAATGTGGAAATAAAAAGAGAAAGATAAACTCAATTATGTGTGTGAAGGACTACATTTTAATGGTTTAGTATTGTACGGACACCACAATCTAAATCGTTATAGATCTGAAAACGTGAAATAAACATTTATAATATGGTTAAAGCACGGGTGAATGAAAAGGTAATTTGTTAATTGAATATGAATATATTTTGCAATCGGCTAAACGAAATGAAAATAATGTTAAAAACTCCTTGGAATATTACAAATTTGAAAAATCGAATCACTTCTAAAATTGGACGTTAGAATCCATAGATTTTGAGTATACTTCGAAGAAACAAAGAAAGGCATTGACCAGTTTTATGCCGATGATTTCTCTCCTCATACTTATATGCAGACGTATGCGTGCAAACACTCAAGCACATTGAAAAATGAATACTATATTAAAAGTGAATTCAAGTTGTGTTTAGCAATTCGATTTCGAGATATAAGATAGAGTTCTAAACGAACTCCTATATTTACAAACAAGGTCAGTAATTATTGAATATGGTTCATTTTGTTCAACCAAATTTTCGAAAAGGTTCATTTTTTATCGGCATGGTCATTTGCATAGATCGTTCCTCTTCGTAAAATGTGCGACAGAATAAAACGTCTGAAAATTTGGAAGTCTCATAGTTTCTATTGAAGCTTGACAGCGATCACTTGGGCCTTAGTTTATATGCTCTTACGTCCGTCCTTATGCAAGAATAGGTCAATTTTTGTAAAAATATGTTGAACCTTTCTAGCTAAACCAGGAGCATTCAAACATTTTTGGCTGGGGCCCAAAGCACTTTAAATACTAAAGGACACAGGTCGCTTGAGCAAGAACATTTCCTTATCGCCAATTATGCATATGAGATAAACAGTATAGTTTCGAAAGGACTGTTTACATGGTCGCGGACCGCACAATGTGAAGGACAGGGCCGCGGGTTGGACACACCTGAGATAAATAAATGAGAGCTCGACACGGAGGAATCTCTTGTAAATTATATTTGGGAAATACATTTTTCACATTAGTAACAAAAAATCACTAATCTAATATTATGTTTCCATAGAAACTCTATATAGTTTTCATGAACCTATGACAAATTACAGTTTCATATTGCATGTCTGATGACGCATTCACTTAATAATACACACAATTTTACAGTAAAGTATGTGTTCGTTGGTTTGATGAAAGTATGTTGTGAAAGGTCTTTATTTAAAGAAACTTCACATCATTATTGGAAACCTGATGATATATTTGTATTCATACCAAAAAAAACCAGCCTCGTATCCAATTTCATTTATCTTTACCACCAATGCAGCACTGAACTGTCAACAAACCGTCAGTGTGGCCAACATATTTCATTAGAACTGTAACAGGTATGTGCGCAACAAAACATATAGACAGACAAACAGAATCTCTTAACAAAACGTTGTTTTTTACGTCAAAATTAACATGCTTAAATGCACTGAAGCCATGCGCATAAATAAATGCACTTCTTAAGTATATATGGAAATGTTCATGTAAGGATTCGTTGCAGTGTTGCAGAAATCCTTGTATTTAAAGGAGGCTTGAGAATACGTCCAGGTGTTTCTCTTGTTCTAGGCTAATACAAGTCACGTAGCCACGAAAATTGTGATAGGAGTTAACGAAAGGCTATTTTCAGTAATGACACAAGGTGTCATGACTTTATCATTCTTGTAGTGTCTAGAGGTTAGACAGTGATCAGTTGTGTGACTAGACTTGCTTAATTCAGTATGCATCCTGAACAGTTCATTAGTCACAAACAAAATTCAGTTTAGTTTTGAGAGAGAGAGAGAGAGAGTAATACAGTATTTCTATCTCCAGATTTAATAATCAGAAGATTGGCAGATAAATTAAACTAAGTGGTTGTTATTTCTGATAAATACTCTTAAGTCGTACAATTTTGATAAATAGAGTCACATGCAATACACATTTTCGCTAAATTCTTATGCTTATAATTTTTATATCATTTTAACGCCATCAGCAACAACAATAATGAATATAGTTTCCTCGCCAAAGTAGATAAGACTTTGTGCTCCCTCAAATTCTATGATTTTTATATTATCTCTTTGAAAAGTCTTGCACGAAAGTCGTACTTATCTGTAGTGGATCGTAAACACCTATTATAACCCATTTATTCATGTTACGTCAAAATAAAAGACAATGATATGTACATTCCTTCCTTACCAACAGTTCAAGCCAAGCACAAGAATGGCAAATTTAGATAGATGAGAACTATAGTAATTGTGACGAGGAAACGAAAAGGAAAGCAAAGTGAGTAACATTAGGATGAATGTCCCACTTTTGTGTCTGCTAATGCTCTCCGATACTCGGACTTTTCAATTGACAAACCGCAATGGAATAGTGTAGAAGAAATCCAGTAAAGAAGTGTAAAATGAACCCATATACAGCGGTGTTTATCTATACTTAAGGCTGCATGCGCTACTATATTTAAATTGTACGACAGTTACAACACTCTAAGTCCGTTCATCGTTTTGTTTACACCTTCGATACGTAAATCACAAACCCACTACTACCAAAACTAAGTAAAATAATATGTTCAGCTAAGAAAGAAACAAGTTCAGCTGTTAACAGAAGCGATCTTGATGCACTGTCAATGAATATAAACGGTGATGACGTTAATTGTTTTGGCGAACTAAAACACAGTAATGGTTAATATTTATGTTACGGCTCTGTGGTCATAAACTACGTAACATAAAACAAGCAAATCAACAAGTTTTGTAAAACTTAACAAATAATTTTTCTTATCAAAGTTTTAAAATGAACATGTAAGAGGAACTAAGAATATTATTGAAGTGAATCCAAAATAACCCTAAAAAGTTATATTCAAGTCCAAAGGCTCTATTGTCATAAACTAAGTAACAGAAACAAGCAAAATCAACAAGTTTTGTCAAACTTATCAAACAATTTAATTTTAAAAGTTATAAAATGAAAATGTAAGAGGAACTTACAGTATTATAAAGCGAATCTAAAATAATCATAACAAGTTCTATTCAACTCCAAAGGAAGTGAACGTTCCCAATAAATTTCAGATCCTCGAATGTACGTATCACAATGGCATTGTCAAGAATTTCGTTGAATAATTCACAATAGTCCCAAAGTAACATTCTAGTTCAATGGTCACTTTGTAGTTCCAATGAATAATCCAAACCAGTGTGACCTCTCAAATTATCTAAACACATCTGCAGACTGATTTCAACATATAAAATGAGAATCCGAAATATGAATGAATCCAAAATAGGAATGAATCGAATTGTTCAGTTCTCTCCTTTTATACACCTTCAAGAGTCTAGTACGAATAAACGTCGCAATATACCCCACGTCACTGATCATACTATTCAGTCTAATATTTCAAAATACCTATTCATGTGACCTAACTCATCCAGTGGGAAATAACTTAATTCTTCAAAGAACCCACATGACTTAAACTCTCCAGCCAATGAGAAATTACCCCAAAGTTGTCAACAGGTTTTATTATTAGAAACCTGACATCTATTTATAGATATTATGCAATCTACACTCATTTTACCTTAAAATAGAAGTGTATACCCGAGTACAAAAAATTAGCTATCTAATAACAAATTATGAAGATATTTGTTTAACAAATTCTCTCAATTAATTAATAATCGTTGCCACTAGATAGAGCTCTACCGTCCCTTATACCTCCTCCACTCTAACAAAGCTTGCTATAGAAAGTATTTATTGGGGAAACATATTTTCTCTTTGTATATGTCAGTGGCTTTTTGTAAAACTCTTTGAATCTCCAACTGGTGTGACACCTTCAAAGTCAGTAACAATTTACATTATCATCGATTGCAGGTTCACTATCTACAATATAATCACCATGTTCGTATCTATGATTTTCAATTGAATAATCAAAATCATCACTAGACAAAGCCATTTTTCAGTTTGCATTGTTAATAAATGGACAAAAGCACAACTTGAAAAGGAATTCGGAATTTTGTAGGTTCCAATGAACCTCAGCTATGGTGGCTCCTAAAATTGCATCTTGCCTACAGTAATCATATAAGTCTACTCTAAAAAATGGAAAAGTACAGACAGGAGTTTACAATTTTACCAAAATGGAACCCACAAAGAAATAAAATTTAACTGAGATGAGTTGGATTATGTTTGTGGTTTGTGGGTTTAACACCATTTTTCATCACATGTAGGCTATACATGGTGGCCATTAAATTTGGTAAACAAAGAACCAATAACCCATGGGAAGCTGCTGGCAAGATTTCTCAAATACAAACACTGGCCGAGCCCATACTCGAATCCGCGCCAACAGAGGTCAGATCTCGGTGAGCTGTAAAAGTGAGCACCTGGGACCACTTTGTCACCCAATGCCTCAAAATAGAAGATTTTGAAAAATGGATTTAAAAAATAAATCAGGACATTAAATTTTTGCATGTGCTTGAGCTTCTAACCTTTCCAAATTATTGTCAGATGTTATAATCTACACAGTGACATAACTGATTAGCAGAATTCTTCCAAATAATTATCTAGATAGTTTTCAAAATAAACCAAAAGAGGAAGGGGCCCCGAGTGGCAGAGTGGTCTAAAGCGCTCTTCGTTACGGATCACTGCCATCTCACCTCTGTCTGCGGCGGTTCGAGTCTAAGATTCAACCAATGGGTATGTGAGAAAGCTTGCCAGTAGCTTCTCGTGGGTCGGTGGTTCTTTCCGGGGTTTTACCGGGTTCTTCCTCCACCATTAATACTGGCCGCCATGTATAGCCTATCGTGTGCTGAAAAATGGCGTTAAACCCCACAAGTATTTTTATTTTTTGCTACAACTTCACCAGAAAACGGCAGTCAAAAACAGTTCAAAACAATTTTCACACAACCCCTATAAATGTACATCAGGACACATACACAGGTGTCTTCATACCTGTGTTTATCAATTCAAACCATAGTGATCACTAATGTTATGGATTACTAACAAACTTTACAGCTACCACTTCAGGGGTAAATCCAAAAGAAAATCTGTCCATTTTAGAATTTGTCAATTGATGTTTTGAAAACGTTAATAAAATTAAATTGCTTCTAGTGGCAGTTCATTATTTATACCATATATACACTCGCTTGTAAGATGAATCCTAGAGCAAACTGCACAGACCCAGATCTGATGTTGCATAACGGACCAGCAGATCTGGGTCTGTGCAGTTTGTTAGAAGTAATCAGTAGAACAAGAAGCACAGACCCTGATCTGCAGTTGCATTTTGTGATGGCAGATCAGGATCTTTCTTGTTTGCAGTTCAATTAGACTTATAAGCAAGTATAAACTGTACCTATTTCTAACTATAACCTGGGTACACCTACCAGACAGAATTGATTACTATGTATAGTTTCTGCCATGCTTTCTAAGTCATATGACCAAAACACAGTGAAATGACCACGAAGAATAGATGAACCTCAACTGTCATGATACCGATGACATTTATATATTCAATGAGCATGAATTCAGTCATATTTGCATTTTCTGTTTTTCTTAAAGATAAGGTTGTGATACAGCCCAGAATTAGATGCTTAAACATCAACATATAAGCTTTAAAACAGTACTCGGACGGGAAAAGAAAATCGTTTTACATCATTTGTTTTGTCCTTCTCCTGTATACATATATATGAATAAAGCAATCAAAGCAAATTTGGATTTTGTTAACATTCTGACTGGAAATATTTTCATCCTGGAAAAATGGATAAACTCTGGTTTTGAATAAGGAGGACAATTTCTGCACCCATCGCCAAGCCCCATAAGAACCCCATATTAATATGCATTTGGAGCCAGATCAACCATCTTCCTTAGAGATGGTGCCAAAACAACAACAACAACCAACAGATGATTACATGAAATATAATTGGGTATTTAAATAAGTAATTTTTTTATTAAAGTACCTATTGCTTTAGCTGCATTGAGAGAAAGTGTGCTAATTTTCAAACATCCAATTAAAAGCATGACAGCACAAAATGAAGAGGAAATAAAAAGTGTTAGAGCTTTATGGAAGGTACATGAACAAGAAGTGTTGGGCAAACATGCTGATCATTGCCTCTGCAAAGCATAATGGTGAGACCTGTGCACAGCAAAATACAGAGAGAGAAAAATGTTTAATAAGTATGTACTGGCTGCTTTATAGAAGATGCATTTAAATCTCTGAAGAAAAAAACCAAACTATTTTTAGACATATCTTTCATGCGTCAATGCTTAAAATGAAATGCAAAGTAAAGAATACTGGTCCAAATCTCCTCAGTTTTTAAATGTAATATTTCATGTCACTCAACTGTTTAAAATTTGTTGTAGGTGTATTTACAGAGGGCATCTTAGTACGTTATGATCTGTTTTCACCAGCTACCATGTACTTAGACTATGGCAGGTGAACATCGCTTTGTTGCTCAGGATCAGACAAATCATGAGGAATCGAATGGTCTATGACTACTTCATATTAAGCTTTAACCACCGATTGATGAAACTTGTAGTACAGCATGTTAAATACTACTATTGTATATATTTTAACAATTCTTTTATTCTTCATCTATTATAATTTTTTGTTACCGCTGTTTCATATACTCCTAATTATATTAATTTGTTATATTTAAATTTAGTTCTCACTGCTTAAATGTCAAAAGAATGAGCTTTGCACACACTGGCTTTCACTTGTAACTAACCTTTCATCCAAGTCAGCTTTATATTGATTTAATTTCTCAAATTGTGTTGCTTCATAAATGGAAGGCGAATAAAGATGAAAGCAAAAACAATATAGCTTCATAAAAACCAAGAGACCTAAAACAAACACAACTTGGACATTAAATGCGCAAGAAAGATCAAAAAGATAAGATGTAAGTGAAAGAAAATATACAACTTTTCTGAAGCATAACTTTGTCTAGTGATCACCATTCAAACAAAATATAACATCTGATAGGTGGTGGTGTAGCTGTCGTATCTTGTTCACTGGGTTAAGATGCTGTTCTTTTAGAAATGTTTTTAAAGCTTATGAAATGACAAAACAATGTTAGTGACCCTGAAAATCAATGTTTCTAAAGAAAAACAGCAAAGATTATACGATGTTCAACATTAAAATATCTTAGCCACATTCAACAGCAAAGCCAAAACAATTCTGAAGTGCATTAACCAACTGCAAAACCTTTACCTACAGACAATTATCAAGTGAAACAATATTAAGTTTGTCAACCATTCAGTACCAGCTGCATATAGCACACATTTTAGAAGTAGTTTAAGATGTCAATAGCTCCACTATGAAACCTATATAGGAGCACATAAACAATTACCAAATTTTCACTTGGTTCCCTATTGACTACCATTGACTTTTACCTGAGAAAATGGTTCACATTGTACACTAAAAGGTCAAACCAAGGATGTATAAAAATTATATTGCTGAAACAATTTTAATTTTTGACTTAAAAAATACCATTCTTTTTACCAGCAGACAAATGTTGATTTCAACAAAAAGATTATCAACATAATTTGCCAAGCAACGTTAAACTGGTCTTACTGTACAGCAAGATTTTGAACCCCACCCTCTCTTTTGGGATTTACTATTGGTCCACACTCAAGCATGGATGTTTAAGTTGTTCAGATATTATTCTATTTCAATTACCTAGTTCGTAATGAACTTCTTATTTAATACAATCATGACCAAAATCGTTTGCAAAGTGAAAGCTATACCTATATAGGCAAATAGCATGTCTTGAAAGCTGCACAAGTTTTGACAGGCCAAAGCATTGCATATCTCACGAGGTTGTAATGTTTGTCTCACTTGTGTTGGCACTATCTGTATTCCAGTGTTATGTCTACATCATGCAACCTTGCTTACAAATCCCTGCACACTATTAAATATTTATATACCTGTAAAATTCTAGCCGACAGTTTTTAATATGAATACTCGAGTGCAAATGGTCCAGTAATTTTTTAATTTCTGAAATATTCAAGTCTAATTGGTCTAGTAACTTAATAGAAGTATATTTAAATGTGAAATGCATATATACATGTCTATAATAAAATCTTGTAATGAAATGTTCAGTGCATATCTATTCACTCATCTTCTATTACAATGTGTAAAAATAACCTTTCCAAATGCTTCTCAATACAGAACTCAATGATACTTATTGGGAGAGACAATGATATGGATGTACAGTATTGACCAGAAGAACCTCAGTGGACTACCATGAAAATAACAACACATCCATGATGAATTCATATTGTCCCTCCACCATCCTATTAGCATAGTCAAGTGTTATTATATATATTTAATTTGCATTGTTTGAAAGGGTTTTTATTATTCGTTTTATGCTACGGATAACTATAATTTGGACTTGACCTTGTCTAAAATCAAGTCCATTTTTTACCTGACCTGAATCATTGATTTTGGTTTTGTAAACAGCATGTTTATCTCAATCCGAGTCCAAACATTGGAAATTTCCCATGAAATACTGGGTCTACCTGTTGTGTACATTTTATAATATAATTTTAGTACTAGGCCTTCAAACTAAGCTTTTATCTTGTAAACATTTGGAACCTTACAAAATTCAATTTTCCATTAGGGAACAGTTTTTTTCCTTTAAAAAATGCCACCACCCAAGGTCAAGTAAGGACTTTTTACATTTTTCACTTTGTATTCTAGGGAAAAATGTGTGTGCATGTGATTTAGATTTATAACATAGCTTAACAATTCCCAAGTCATATCACTATGATGTCTGCACTATGTCAGTTCATAGTGATGTCTAGCAGTGGGGCATCATGCTGCAGACATGTAGCATGATGTCCCACCCAGTCCTGACACCATGCCGACTAGTCCTAACACTAACCTCTTAATGCTGAGCGCCCAGTGAGGCTGCTGCAAGTAAAAATTTTAAAAGTCTTTGGGATGACTTGGCCGGGCTTTGAAACCGCAACCTCTCACATCCAAGGTGGATACTCTAACCACTTAGACTACAGAAGCGATCTTTTTCTGGAGAAATAATTTGTTAAATTTTACAAAACTTGTTGGTTCACACTCTTTTCTGTTACCTTGTTAAGACCATAGAGACATAATAATATGTATATTAACAACTTTAATTTTGCATCCAAGTTCTTGGCCCAGTTTAGTACTTTAGTACTGAACTTCACATTCATTCCTGAGCTACAAAGAATGGCTGTCAATATTTAATATTTAGCAGTCTTCTTATCAAATAGCAACTGTTTTTCCTTCTACTTTTACAGCATTCCAAAAATCTTTTGTTGTATTGTTGCATTGATTTTGCTTTGTAATTTTAATTTTGGGCCTGCTACTTCAAAGGTGATGAGAACCCTGAATATTGATGGAAGGGCAATAATTCTGTCACAATTGGATATAGACTAAACGCATTTTAGGACACAACATGCAATAATTCGTGTATAAATGGCATACAATTATGCATAAGGTTCTTGTTCTTCTTGTTATAGGGTTTAACGCCATTTTTCAGCACATGATAGGCTATACATGGCAGCCAGTATAAATGGTGGATAAAGAACCTGGGAAAATCCCGTAAAGAACCACTGACACACGAAAAGCTACTGGAAGCTTTTTCACGTACCCACACTGGCTGAGCCCAAGACTCAAACCTATGCAGAGAGAGGCGAGATCGCAGTGATCTGTAACAAAATGCGCTTTAGACCACTCAGGGCCCCTCACAAGGTTGTAGAGCTATGCTGGTTACAAGTGTTATGTATATTCAATCAGCATTGTTTGTTTGTTTTTGTTTTCTTTTCATTATAAGCTATGGATAATTGTATTTTGGGCTTGACCTTGTCCAAAATCAAGTTCATTTTCTAAAAGATCATTTGATTTTGATTTTGTAGTAAACATGTTAATGTCAATTTGAGTGTAGAACTTTGGAAATTCCCCATGAAATGCCTGGTCGACCTGTTGTTTACTACATTTTATAATTTTAGAAAAAGACTTCTAATTAAAACTAAGATTTTATCTTGTAAACATTTTGTGCCTTCCAGAAGTAAACTTTCCATTAGGAAATAATTTTTATTAGACAATGACAGTTGTGACCTGAGGTCAAGTAGAGAGCTATATAATCTTCTTTATCTAGAAATTAATTAACTGTGCTTTAAGATCTTAGAGGAATCAATTGTATTATTGTTGTGCCGATTAGTTCATTTATTTATTCGAATTATTCACCTGAAATACAAAGTGCCCTTCAAAATTAACATGCTTGGAAACAGATTTGTATTTAGTGAAATTTCAAATAAGGATATATTCTTGGATTGAATTACTGTGATCCCACAAAGGACTATTTTCACATCACCACTACATGGGCCACCACAGGCATATCAACACTTACAGCAGTGGATTTAATTTGGATTTCAACTCAAGTTTATTCAAAATTTGAATTGTTAGGTCTTGTGGCTTTAATTCTAGGATTCTTTGGTATTTAATTCGCAATACCACGAGTTCCTCTTTTTTTGGTACATTTTCACTTTGTATTCTAGAGAAGTAAATTTGTTGAATTTTACAAAGCTTGTTGCCTGTCACTCTTTTTTTATTACTTGTTTTAAGACCACCGAGTCATAATACAAGTAACATACCATGTAAATATATTAAGTTTACTTATCATGCACCACAACTGTATCCAAAATGGTACCAAGAAGACAAAGTTCAGAAAAGGCACGTCTAGAATGATTGGACGATGTATACACAAGCTGCATCAGAATATTTCTCTATGCTTAATTAAAGGAGTAGAGACGGAATACTGATAGAAAGAGATAACTCATTCAATATTAAACCATTAAAGTAAAATCTGCACGGAATTCAACCAAAGAGTGGCATTTAATTATGTGAAAGGAATGCAGAACTATCATGGTTAATAGAAGTCAAAACAGGCAGGTAGAAAAAGTGATAGGACTCCCATATCATGAATTGGTGCTATGACAACAAAGCAGCTATCTGATAACATTTTAATGTACATCGAAAATAAAATCTGACAGTTACACATACCTTTATGTTGCTGAAATAACCAGCACATAATAGAAAACAAGACTTGACAATGTTTCAAGATCTACTGTGAAAATGTCTAATATTAGTGCCATATTGCAGCTAGGGTTATTTTGGTTTGCTAAGTTTCTGATAGCATGTCCATGTAAATAAATAAACTTTTATTTCATTTGCTCTTCTTATTACACACAATTACAATCATAATGGTTCCAGATACGAATGATTCAAACTTGGAAATGTTAAAATGTCTGTACATAAGTTCAGCCCAATTCGTGGTCCATAAAGCTTGATCCCTGTGAAAGTCCAATATCGACGTCATGAGTTAAGTCCCCTGTCAATGAAAGTACCCTAGTACATCCGAATGCTCTGAATAATCTGAAATATTGCTGAAATAAAAATTGAAAAGAATGGTGAATACAAACTAATGTTCATGGTAATATATTTATACAATACGTGTAGTGATAAGTAGAAAACATGAGAAAAACTCAAAGTTGTGAGAATGCAGTCTTCCCTAAATTTCATGGAAATATACTAAAATTAACAGTACAAGTATTTCTTTGTAAGCGAGCCAACTTAACGGTTTATGGGAATAACTTAGTCAAATCCAACTATTCCACTTTTAAAAAGTAAATTTTACAGTGAAATCTAATATATCTGGGCAAACCCCTCAATTCTCAAAATAAAATACAATAAAATTCAGTATCCACCCATAAAAATGTCATAGTCAAAAGAAAATAACCTGAAATACATGTTTTTCCTTTCACATCTAAAGAAAGAGAATTTACCAAAGAGAAGTGTGTAAAACCTCAATAATAAGCACTTCATAAAAATAAGCATAGCATGGAATGCCTTCCAGCACTTTTACAGCAAAAGTAAAACTAAATGAAAATTCAAATCCAATATAAAAATGTGCTTATCTTATGATTTTGAACTTTCATTTTATTCTGTACCAACTTAAAAGAATATTTATCTATTAACATTATTTTGTTCTGTTATAACTTTTCATTCTTGCTTTCTTTCCATTCTATTATAATTATTCTTCTGATAATATCATATTAAAATGGTTAATAAGCAAAGTGTCATAACTTGACATATTTGTATTGTGAAGCACTTTACTGTCAATAACTGTACATAAAATCCGAGAGTTCTTCGAAGGGTTTGATGCTCAACTGTCTGAACAGAATTTCCAGGAATTCAAAATGCAGTACAAGACTATAATTTTTAACTGCCAAGTGCTTAAACCATCTCTGATATTCTTGAGCAATCAGATTTACAAATTTGTCATTATGGCAGCCAAGACTGTAGTTGCTGTCAATTAAGACAAACTAGACATCAACAGATGACTTTGTGAAAATTCCCTGCTATGACCATCCATCCAGGAGAATTATTGAAAAGATTTTCAATGCATTCCTTGTGGCAGGATAAACTAGATTAGTCTTCTGGGGAAAATCCTATATCAATTTAATTTTCCATTATGGAGTAGTAGCAATAACAAGATTTTCAAGATGGTAGCAATGGGAGCCATATCGAATTGTCAGATTGGCACCTTTTTCATTAACTACCAACATGAAAATTCTGGTGACAACACAATTTTGATATTACTCTCCATCTAGACGAGTAGCAACTGGATTTTCAAACAGGCTACTGTGGAGGCCGTATTGGTTATCTGATTGGCACATTTTATGCATGTTTTATGGTGTTTTTGTGTTTAATGTCATTTTTGAGCACATAATAAGCCAGGAAAACCTCGTGAAGAACCACCAACTCACGGGAAGATACTACCTAGCTTTCTCACATACCAATGATGGCTAAGATGAGACTCTACCACACACAAAGGTGAAATATCAATAATCTATAAAGGTGAGCAACTATCACTCAGACGACCATACACCTTTTGTTTTAAGAGCATGAGATCATAAGACATGTTCTGGTGAAATCACCATGCTGATATAACTTTCCATTCAAGAGGAAAATGTATAACACAAAATTAACAATGGCTGTTATCACAGCCATTTTTGATAGTCAAATTGGCATCAGTTGCATTTAGAATAAACTAGACAAAATAAGATTTTTTGTCAATTAAAAAAACCAACATTGATATGACTATCTATTCAGAATATGTTGCAATAATAATGGATTTTTTTTAACAGAACCAATTTCGTTTAGGACCAACTTGCACATCATATGGAGTCTTCTGGTGAAATCCCCAAGCAGATATGACTTTACAAACGGGAGGATACGTGATATGAATTTGAAGACGACTGCAATGGTGGTGATACTGGATGTCAGACTGGTACCATTTTTTTTAGGTCAAACTAGACATCATAAAGACTTAGTGAAAGGCCCATGTTGATAAGCTGGGTGGACTCGTTAGATCCCCATGCAAAATGATTTTAATTTAGGACCAACCAGACATCAGAACAATCCTGGTGAAAACCCCATACTGATATGACTTTCCATTCAGGAGTAAGAATAACAGGATTTTCAAAATGACTACCACAGTGGCCGTACTGGACATCATAACAGCACAATTTTCATCTATGGCCAACTTGACATCATATGAAGCCTTTTAGTGAAAACCCCATTTGAAAGAACAATCCATTCAGGAGTAGCAATAATAAAATTTTCAAGCATGACAGCCATATTAGATATTGATCCTCCAAATTGTTTAAGAGTGGCAATAACAAACTTTTGCTAGTTCATGGAGGGACCCTGAACAATGGACAACAGGCCATCCCATAAGCTCTTTTGGTCGATGACAAGTACAGCTAATAAGTGAATGTGAATTTTCAACGGCCATTTAAAATGGTATAAAACATCCAGCTACATAAGCTGGGCTGATTAAAAATCTCAAAGCCTGACCTTCATTTATTCATTCACACCATGTAAGGACCTAAAGTTACATTCCAATGATATGGCATGGTATTTCAGCTGAACTGAACAGTAGTTTCAATTTCTAAGTGCCTCTGTGTCCTTGGAAAAAAGCAATTGGCTCCTATTTTCTCTTCATGATTTTAGTCAATAATATATTAAAGGTGCCATTAAAACCAACAAAATAAAACTAATTTGTTTCCAAGTTAATGATTTCACAATTTTCCAAGCTGATACTTTAACAGAGAGAGGTGGGGTGGGAGACTTTGACTAAATGTACCATAAATATGGGTATAATAAAAATAAAACTTTTATACAAACCTGATCCACATACAACAAAGATAAACAGGGCCAACAGCCAGGGTCCTACAGGGTATTTTTCCTCCTGGGGTTTCTAAAAAATAAACAGAACCGAATAAGTTAAAACAGTAAGTAGTTTAAAAGGCTACTATCAAAATGAACGCTATTTTCAGACAAATGTCATCAATAATATGAAATATCAGGGTTCATCTTTCTCCATAATACAGAGGCTTAAGCATAATCTGATGATAGATAAATACCGATGCTTTGGGCAGTGATTGCAACAATCTAAGATTTTTATTTTCGTGGGTCTTTTTCTATTCACACTCTTGGCACCATCAGAAAAAAACTGTGCCAAAGAATAACTGTAATTAGTTCAATCTGCAAAAGATTTTCCAGAATATCCTACATAATATGGCAGACATTTCAGAGTAACTTTTCATGGTAGGGTCATTCCTTGAAAAAACACCAACACAAAACACACCTTTTAGTCCAGTGTGGATGTAATCCATCTTAAATTATCTCTCATAAACATAGTGTATTCCTAATATGCTAGATTTTCCAACTTGTTTCTCTGTTAAAACCTCATACAATTTTTTGTTATGTTGTGCTTATCACTAGCAAAATTGCTAATATATAATTATCCCGTTTTAAAAAAAAGTACCAGCACTAGACTATTGCAACAAATTATGAGAACTTTATATAATAGTTGCTATTACTACTCTTTACTTTATTAAGCCCAATCCTTAATTTGATTTCATGGTGGGATTTTTTATCCAGCGACTAGACCCATCTATGGTTCTGAACTTCTTTTACTCACTTTCACCACTTATTGTTATAATAAATACAATATAAAATAAATATTTTGATATATCTTAACTTTGATTTGACTATCTGGGTCTTTATTTACTGATATTTCTTTCCATTACTGTCTCTGATATAATTAATTTGTTCCATTTGGGCCGGTTTCGATCCTCGAGTTTCCATCCACAACTTCGTTTGGGTACCGTCTGGATGTATCTGATTGACTCATCTGGTACTACAATGTAAGATACCTCCCCCGATATTTGTATGTGGGGTGATACATAAATAGCAGCTGTCTTACACTGTAGAACTAGCCATTAGCGGCTGTATAGTACTAATATTAGTACCCTTACTCGTACCTCGTAGACACGACAAATCAAGTTGAGGCTACGACATCGCAGCTAGCGGCTGTAATGCTAATCAGTTGTTACAAGACCCCCGTACCGACTTAACTCTTGATTTATTGGAATTGCCAACACGTTTTCAATATACGTTATCTAAAATTTCATACTAAATCAAAACATTGATATTCCTAAAGTTTACCATATTACAGAAATGTGTCGAAAACTAATAGTACAGTAATAGGATATACCATATGTCAAATCAACATATAAAGAATACAAACCAATGTTTTCGGTACATTTCCTCTTGAACTGATATTTTTGCTGTGCTTTTCGTTCTGGAGCCTTATCCTCTGTTTCGCTGGCATTTTAAAGTTTGATTTGTGTCGGTTTTATGAAGAACAAATTGAAAATTTCCGTCAGATATTCTCGACCAAATGCTTGAACCAGTCCTCGAAGCCACGTAGAGGAAGTGCGTAGAAAAAGTATCTAATCATTCCACTTAAAAATGTAGTTCTACAAGAAAACCTATCATAACTATGGTATTTATTGACATTTATTCGCCAGAATGATATTTAATTATAGTTCTATTAAAGATCATTTTATAATTTTGAAATACAAACCATGTCAGAATGCACATTTAATAACTTTTGGATAAGCAAAGATAGCGTATGAATATAGACTTTATTTTGTTTACGTGTACGAGAACATGTTCAGTGTCGCGAGATAAAAGATGGCGATTCCCTTTACATGTGCGTGGAGACTGTTTTTCTTGACAATTTATCTATACATTTTGTTTATGATATATCAGAACGCTTGCAATATAAAATATATTAATATCCACATTGATCAATATTTATAAATATAAAAATTGACGTATGGCCACAAAAGCGTAGCCCAAAAATATACTTTGACAGTTGCCCCCTCCACAACCTCCGCATGCACAATCATTCCCGAAAAAATTTGAGTACATATGAATATGTTGGTGACTGGATACCTCTGCCCATAACAAAGACGGCCAATTACAGATTCAGTCCATACAGATTTCATTTGGAAATAATGACTGTCGAGCTCGGCACATTACAGATTCGGTCCATACAAATATAATTTAAATTGACTATTACGGTTGATAGTCCTACGATGTAATACGTAGCACATATTTTTGTTTTGGTGCTACGTCTTACTGCCTAAATAACGGCCTTGTATAGAATGCTCCCAAGTCGACTGACTGGAGACCGACAGGTAACATTTTCAGCATATCTCGCACATATCAACATTCTTCCACAAATTTAAATCTGATTATACTTACTGTCTTTGTCCTGATGCAGTCAAAATGTGACAGTAGCAAATAGATGCATTTTCATGTTCTATGCAGCTGGTAGTAATCCAATGGAAGTCGGGAATGTCAGTATCAGATTTCGTTGAAGAATGTTTCTTTAATGAAACGATTTTTGTTGTTGTTGTTGTTGTTGTAGGGCTTAATGCCATTTTTCAGCACACGATAGGCTATACATGGTGGCCAGTATTACTGGTGGAGGAAGAACCTGGGAAAACCCTGGAAAGAACCACTGACCCACGAGAAGCTACTGGCAAGCTTTCTCACCTACCTACGTTGGCCGAATCCAAGACTCGAACCCATGCAGACAGAGGTGAGATGGCAGTGATCTGTAACGGAGAGTGCTTTAGACCACTCAGCCACTCTGGGCCCCTTAATGAAACGAATAAAAAATATACTAATGTTGAAGAAATTGTTTAGATAGTTTAGTTTTGTTCAAGATATTGATCATCTTTTCAACGTCTTTTGGCATTCCTGTCTTCCTTTGTATTCCAACCATCTGATATGTTGGACAATGGAGCTTGAAGACACGTTCATTTGCTTGTGTGAGAACTTGAATTTATTAGAAAAAAGATATCAGAGTTAAAGACCACCAAAATCAACGTGACTTTTAATTTGTGGAAAAGTTTCTATATATGTTGCCTAGTGTGTGAGATATTCTTGAAAATTTTGACGCTTGTTCCAATGTCAGTCAACACTGGAACAAGGCTATTATTATGGGCAGTAAGACTACACCAAAACATAACTAACGTGATACATTGTAGAACCAGGTCAGCTCATACCATCATGTATCTGGTTTGGGTTCTAGTTTTATTTTAGGTGATCCTTTCCTTTGCCATACCATCAAACAATGTCAGTTTGGGCAAAATTTCATAGTTATTTTGTGATCCCTACCTTTCATCTTCTGTGGCTTTGTAACACTTCTTTTATTGAGCATTAAATAGTAAGCAGTGTCAGGTTGTAGAACACGTGTGTTGCTTTTTGAAAGATTCAGCAAAAGATTGATCTAAAATAAAAAAGTACATTAGCATAGATTAAATAAAATGATATTCTGTTTTTCTAAAGTTTTCTTATAATCACAATTTATAGGTATGTGTAATCAATTTCTAGAAAATTACACTCATAACTGAAATAGTTGGTACTAAATGTCTACATGACCTGTATAACTTGCACTTTAACTGGATACAAAAATCAGGCACAGATACACTGAACATAAAACCGTTTCGTTGGCCTAATGGTTAGAGCATCCGCCTCAGATGCGGGAGATTCCCAGCCGAGTCATACCAAAGACTTACAAAAATGTACTAAAGCTGCCTCACTTGGCGCTCAGCAATAAGAGGTTAGTGTTAGGACTGGTCAGCCTGGTGTCAGGATAATATGACTGGGTGGGACATCATGCTACATGTCTGCAGCATGATGCCCCAATGCTAAACATCACTATAAACTGCCACACTGCAGACATCGTAGTGATATGACTGAAAAATTGTTAAAGCTACCTTAAAAATCCAAGAAAAACACACACACACACTGAACATAAAGAAACATACAAAGCTTGTTTAAAACTGTTAAATTAGGTGACAGTTGACAAGGATATATCAATATTACTGTTATAGAAATTGTAGACTGATAGGCTTAGTACATAGTATTAAACTGGCTCCAAAAGTGATGGGTCGATTTGGTTAGACTGAGTTCATTATTTGATGAGAGCATTAATTGTCCAGCTGAGTAATACCAAAATGGAATACAGTGTCAACTTTGACAGTGACTCAAATGGATTGACATGTTTAGCACTAGAAAAAATGTACCTGCCAAAAGTAACACAATCCAGTTAGAAAAAAGGTACTTAACTTAATTTCGCAAAGAATTCATTTATGATAAATGAAACAAAAGGGACAAGTGTAGTAGACTAAGATGCAGAGATGCTCTCAGGTCATGAGACCATAGATTTATTGCAAAAATGATCTAGAATCACTCAGCTTTTAAAACCTAATGGGGGAAAGATCGTACAAGTTATATTATTTGCTTCCTGCAATTTCTCTATTTTTTTTAATTAGGTTGATCACATCATCCTTTTTCCATTTCTGCATAGTAAAAATTAATCCTATAACTATGGAGAATATTGTTTGAATATTGTGATGGGGATCTGTTGGAGTATTGGAAAACTGTAGAGGTATTCAGACTGAATTATTTCCTGGAGGGGTAATGAAAATTGATCCATCGATCAGCCATTAGGGAAGTGTCTAAAGCACAACAGCAATGTTGAAGTAAAATATAACTCATTTCTCTAGGAAAGTCAGCAGGACAGAAAGATGATCTGTTACAGGTGAAACTAGAGAGAAATGAAAATTTGATGGTATGCTAGTAACTGAACATAGCACAGAAAGTAATGAAATAGAAATAATTGGCAAGAAAAACTACAGATTTGGTAATGCAGAAATGACAGAAATAACCAAGGAACAACATTCATAAATTGTGGAAAATTGTTTTGGATATACGTACTGAAAACTAGTTCCTGTATCTATTCAAACGGGCCATAAATGCAATGGTACTGCTGTCATAAAAAGCTGCCTGTGAAAGGGGATTCAGTTCACAAAGCAAAATTTAAACTACTCCAAGGAATAGGCTAACCACAGACCTTTGAAACTTTCACAGAAGTAAGAAAATATCAGAATAAATGAGAGAGAAAAAAGGAAAATGTGGGTGTGTGTGTATATATGTATATATATATATATATATATATATATATATATATATATGCAAAAGATTTATTTTCTGTTTTACTTCTAAGACATTTTGACAGGAGTTTCAAAGGCCAGTGGGCTAACATTTAAAGTAGTAAATAAACTGATTACTATACAGATGTGTGTATATATTTAGTCGAATAAATTATTTTCAGTTTGCAAAGGATTTCTTTCAAGGGGAGTGATAAGAAACAAAGAAGAACATTTACCAGCTGAACAACAATTTGGCATTCAGATAAATGATACAAATCAATAAATGCTTGTTTTAAATTTTTCTACACCTTATATTAATTAACATCAGTTACCATTCTGCATAGTTTACCTCCCCTGTCTTCGATGCTTCCCACCCACCCCACCCCAGTGGAGGTATGTGTGTGGGACCTCCCCCTTTTAAGAAAGCTTTTGGCACCATCTTAAAGGAAGATGGTTTATCTGGCTCCAAATGCATATTAATATGGGGCTTGGCGATGGGTGCAGAAATTGTCCTCCTTATTCAAAACCAGAGTTTATCCATTTTTCCAGGATGAAAATATTTCCAGTCAGAATGTTAACAAAATCCAAATTTGCTTTGATTGCTTTATTCATATATATGTATACAGGAGAAAGACAAAACAAATGATGTAAAATGATTTTCTTTTCCCGTCCAAATACTGTGGTGCATTAAAGCTTATATGTTGATGTTTAAGCATCTAATTCTGGGCTGTATCACAACCTTATCTTTAACTCATTCGGCCCCAGAGGTTTTTGTCATTTTTGTCTGAAATGTGCGTAGGAACGAGATTTGGGGTGCTATTTCTGAATACATCGTAATACAGCTGTTTTCAACAGATTATCCATGAGACTAATGCCTAGTTGTATTAGAAACATCAATTTCCATTGGTTATTTTGCTTGCGCATGAGCAGAAGGGTAAAAGTCGGAGTTTTTTTTTTTTTTTTTTTTGCTTAATAGACCCATCATTTTCGTATGGAGACCGCAATTTATTCCAAATGCCACCTTATCCTAGTTTTTGCAAAGGTTCACCTGTCTGTGTTCAGTTAAGACCGGTATGCCTTAGATCTGAGGCCAAAAGGTCTAAAATCCGGACACAAAATCGCATTCCGATCTCGAGCGAATTTTGGGTGAAAAAAAACCGGGTCCAAAAAATGAGCTTTTTCTCTCTGTATTTTGTAGTGCAACTAGAACTTCCAGATTATTTGATACCATTTTAGAGCTATATCTGTCTGCTTTTTTTTAATACCACCCACGTTGGTCTATCTTAAATGGCCTCGATGCTGCAGGGCTTTGAAGTAGCGTACAGCCTCATCACGCCTACAGACGGGATCGGGGCCGAATCGGTTAAGAAAAACAGAAAATGCAAATATGACTGAATTCATGCTCATTGAATATATAAATGTCATCGGTATCATGACAATTGAGGTTCATCTATTCTTCGTGGTCATTTCACTGTGTTTTGGTCATATGACTTAGAAAGCATGGCAGAAACTATACATAGTAATCAATTCTGTCTGGTAGGTGTACCCAGGTTATAGTTAGAAATAGGTACAGTTTATACTTGCTTATAAGTCTAATTGAACTGCAAACAAGAAAGATGCTGATCTGCCATCACAAAATGCAACTGCAGATCAGGGTCTGTGCTTCTTGTTCTACTGATTACTTCTAACAAACTGCACAGACCCAGATCTGCTGGTCCGTTATGCAACATCAGATCTGGGTCTGTGCAGTTTGCTCTAGGATTCATCTTATAAGCGAGTGTATATATGGTATAAATAATGAACTGCCACTAGAAGCAATTTAATTTTATTAAAGTTTTCAAAACATCAATTGACAAATTCTAGAATGTAGATTTTCTTTTTGATTTACCCCTGAAGTGGAAGCTGTAAAGTTAGTAATCCATAACATTAGTGCAGAGGCGTAGCTATGATATTTTGCGCCCGAGGATGAACTATAAAATTGGCGCTCCAGCCCCCTCCCCGTTTAATCACATTTTTGAATATTACCCTTGTTTACTTATTATAATGTAACGTTGTAACCCTCATTTTGGCGCCCCTGTACCTTGGCGCCCGGGGACATATATACCCCCCTGCCCCCCCCCCAGCTACGCCTCTGCATTAGTGATCACTATGGTTTGAATTGATAAACACAGGTATGAAGACACCTGTGTATGTGTCCTGATGTACGTTTATAGAGGTTGTGTGAAAATTGTTTTTGACTGCCATTTTCTGGTGAAGTTTTTGCAAAAAATAAAAATACTTATTGCAGGTGATTAAAACATTGTACCTATTTTAATTACATTATTGTAATCTAGTTTATTGCATTCTAACACTCCTTTCTTTTCTTATGCACATAGCTATTTACATGTTCTATTTACATATATTTTTGATAACATTAATTATTCAACTATTGTTTTAAGCTCTAAACCAAGACAAAATGTAAACAAAATTTCTTTATTTGTAACAACAAATATAATGTGATTTACTTAAACGATCCTATCTTATTTTACTTTGTGATATGTTTTGTTCTCATGTTTTGGGGCAAGCTCAGATCTCCCAAGGGAGAGTTCAATTTTTGAGTCAGCTAATCCTAACTTATATAAAATTTATAAAACATTTTATGTTTAATGCATCATCTACTAAAAATTATGTAATAAACTCTTGCCTTGGTTCTTGGTGATCATAGGTCACTGTATTAAATAAATCTTGTTTCAGGAGATGTAAACAATGAATGATCTCAAAACTCTCAAATAAGCATTTGATAAAATGACATGTGAGACATTCACTGATTATCCCATACATTTCTTTGGTCATTCTGCATTTCCAGTTGTTTAAACACTTAGGCAGCAAAGTACAAGATAAAAGAGGCATGAAAGCTTATCTCCTGGACTTCCCAAAAACCACATTATTGAACAAGTGCCCAAAGGTCATTATGTCATTCCCTCATACATTGCGTTATTTAACTATGTTTTGTCAGGGTTTATTGGAACAGCTGACCTGTAGAACAAAATATGTGTAACCAAGACCTTATTAGATTTGTAAAAAATGTAAAAGCAACAATAAGTTATTTTTATTACCATCTTCCAAGATGAGTGCCACACTCCATGACTTGTCTGGGGACCAAATAAAAAAGATCATTGATTTTTGTTTTAGTATTAATTATCATAAAAACATTTCTGTCACATTAATTTTGAGGAAACAATATCTGGCAAAAGCCATTCAAATTTTGGGAGTTCTTATATATTAATACAGTGAAACTCTGGTTCCACTAGATATCATTGTGTTATGTAATGAATCGTGCAATATCTAGATCAGTGAGTTAACGAATGAAAGTAAGCATGTGTATCCACTTAGCTGTATAGGACATGGAGTGGGGGAGGGGGCATGAAACAACGTGCTTCACAGATATTGTTACAAACTAGAGTGTTGCATATTCAAAGAGAAATACTTAAAACAGTGATAACATATTTAGTATTTATTGCTTTGGCAGACAAACATTGGTACATACATATACATGTGTAAGAATATAGGATAGTGAAAAGTGTAAATAGATTATGTGTACTCGGCTACATTGTGTCCATAATAGTAGGGCTTCAGATTAGCATTTTTTTTATTAACCTGTTCATCATTACATTTTTTTACATTCATTGCTGATGGAAGGTACCAGAGTATTGGTTGGCTGAAAAAGTACCATGATCCATACTACTGGAAAAAGTACTGCAGTAAACTGGTATAATGGTAACCCGGTGCACCTTCAGTAATGAAATCAGTGCTTTGGGGCATTACACAGTTAGTTCCACTTTATGTGTGGACTCCTTGTAGGTTTGTAGCATTATTTAGTTTTCCCCGCTGTGGTCCTCCCCCCCCGCTGTCTGAAAGGTTGTAAAGGGGTTATTATATGTTGCCACCAGGTCTTTTGTTGTGGGTATCTGTGAAAAATCAAAAAGAATTTTGTTCGAAAATTTAGTTAAATATATTTTAGAATAGAGTTATCCTCTTCCTGATATCTTTTGGATAGGTTGTGCTCATCTTCGGTCCTCTCTTCAGGTTCCTTGATTTTCCTCCCCTTGGTGGAAGTGATAGATAATAAATAGTTAATACTTCCTTCCTCAGACATAAAGCACTTCCCACTTTTCAGAGATCTTACTTTTGTCCAGTGTGTGCTATATGTATGGATGCTATATTTTTATGTTCTGCTATATACCTTCAATCCCGACTGAATCAAACCACCATAGACTTAGAAAAATGGTACTAACAGCTGCCTCACTTAGCATTCAGCATTAAGAGGTTAGTGTTACGACTGGTTGTCCTGGTGTCAGAATAATGTGACTGGGTGGGATATCATGCTACATGTCTGCGGCATGATGCCCCAGTGCTAGACATTACTATAAACTGCCACATTGCAGACATCGTAGCGATATGACTAAAAAATTGTTAAAGCTATGTTAAAAATCCAAATCACATCACATCAGAACACATTGTTTATTTAAGGGGAAACTTTTGTTAGCCTCTGTATTATTTGTATGTATGTGTATATATATATTCCCTTGTATGTTTGTGTTGTTTGTCCATATTCTACGTAACCAGTTTTCTTTGCCTCTTCTGCAGGCCTGATACCTCGCATGATGCTAAGTAATGTCGCCCTGCAGTCTCTACACCATTTACTGCCAGTATTACACTGGTCCCTGTCCCAGTCTGTATCTTTGTCCATATGTGTTATATCTGTATTAGTATTGTATGGTTGTTTCCCCTCTTTTGTCTGGTGCAGTATTAGATTTTCCAAGTCAGTGTATATTATGTATTTCTAAAAATATAAAAAGCCATGTCTCCAGCATTGCAACAATTATCTTCCTCTACAACCTGTATATCATGTAGGTGACCGTCATGGTTTGTATGAAAATTGAAAATAGAGGAGTTGCCTTGAAATTTCTTGTATTTTAAAAAAAATGGTTTTATTGTTTTAAAAACATCGATTTTTATTTTACAAACTTATCAATGACATTACAAAAAAAATTAAAACTTATAAAATGTATCAATTTTAAATTCAGAATTTTATGTCCAGGTGTCCTGCCTGTTTCTAGAGCAAAGATAAACTATTAGAAATTGTATAGGATTAAAAAAAAATGTGCACTGCAACTCGAAAGTCAAAAACATCTGATAAATAGACTACCGATATGTATTGGTACTCGGAGGGTATCAGAATGCAGAGGTTGGTCTGTAGATTGAGAAAAAAAAATTGTGAAAAACATTGCTCTTTGCAAATTTTATTATACCCCCCAAAATGTGAACAATCTACTAAACAGAATTTTTCTATACAGCAAGAAATTTCTAGCGGGTAAAAAATTAGTTCTGCTGAAACCACTGGTGAATTTTTTGGATAGTGCCATGCCATACACTAGGAAAAACCTGCCATGCCATACACGGAAATACCTGCCATGCCATACACCAGGAAATACCTGCCATGCAATACACAAGGAAATACCTCCAGCAGTACAATATATGCAATAGTGGGCTGTTGCTCCTTCAAAGTAATGATTCTTTACCTATCTATATAGTATGATGATTTCTATTTGCAGTGCGAGGAACAGATGGACTGTGGATGACCAATGGACCCCCAGCTCTGGGCACACAACCAGACTTCAAACGGTAAATGGCACATTTATCTCTCTTTACACTTAAAATAATTATAGGTTACTGCATTTGTATGGGAAAATATGAACGAGTTTTTTGGCTGGAATACTGCATGACCTTGGGAGTGCATTATATCCATCCAACAAAACGAGTTCATATTTTCCCATACAAATGAAGTAACCTTTTTATTATATGCTCATTTTCTTATTCTACCTATGGCTTAATTATATAAACAAAATACACTACAAGAAACAGTGTAAATGAATGAATGCCGTATTCCAAACTAAATACACAAGCGCAGATTTATCATTACACAACAGTATCATTAATAATGCGCACATAACTCAGCCCAGATAAATTTGAACTTAGTTGCAGCTCGACATAACTTTAGAAAGAAAATGGCGTGTCTAGTTAAAATTGAAATTTGCAGTCATATTGTGAATGAATGCGCATTGCAACAACTTTTCCATTTGATCTGGAATGAATATGTTTTGGTATTTTGTTTCAATTCGACGAAAGTTTGTGATTTTGGACTGGATTCATCTGTGCAAATTATACATGAAATACATTGGATTGAAGCGGCGCGGGAGAAGCGTGTTTAAATCTGCAAGTGTGTTTGTTCTGTCACTGACTATTTGAATTCATTATGTGGGAAAAATATGAAGTGTTTCGATTGCAATTATGAAAAGATGCTATTGAATTTAATGTTTATTTCATTTTGAGTACAGTAAGGAAGATGTAATTGCACTTGGAATATAGTCGAAATTACAATACAATTTTGAAATGTGTAGTCAGGTTTGAGAACTCATGACATGGCTCATGTAATTCGGATTTGCAGAACTAAGAAAGTACATTTTGAGGAAATTCTGGATGTAAAACTGGAAGTATTTTTTTTGCCATTCTTATTACCAGCTAAAGGAGACGGTTTATGCCTTTATAGCTTGCATGTTATTTGTAGGTACCAAGCAAGTTTATGAAATCGGGTGTCTATCGCAAAATCTGAAACAGTGTATCAGAAAGTTAACGTGGAATGTAGCAAAACAGTTGGTATGTTGCAGTCCACGAAACATCTGCTTTAGTTCATTCAGAAACAAATTTAATCAACCAAAACGTATTGCATCTACTATGCGAATGTACATGATTTGTTTACAAAGTAGTTCCTAATACACTATTGGGTATACGTGTCCTGCACGAGGGTGCAGTATGAAGGTGTGCTATATCGTAAAATATTAAACAATTCTGATAATGTAAAGTTAACGGAGAAAAAAATGAGTATATAAGAAACTAAGTATACTGGTGCAAGAGGGTCCTGACTAGTTAAGTGGCATTTTGTTATTGTACCAGTTGCACTTCTGCTAAACTCAACTGATGATGGTGTTACATGGAGGACGATACCTATGTTACATGAGATGTGTATTGTTGTTGTGCAAGAGATATCACATGTACCAAGTTTTGGGTATTGATTGGAATTCAGGGATGATTGGTTCATCAAGATCAATGAACTACCAGTTTTAATAGGCTGGAGATTTTTTAACATTTTTAAATGGACTTTCATTTTTGTATTCTTGTTTATGGAAATGTTGCTTTTATCCCATAAAGATAAAGGTAAACAGTTTGCAGTTACGTTTGTCATCTGCCACATTGTTCGTGTTTAGGCTACAAAGACCCAGAAATGAAGAAAATCTGCACTTCATATGCATTCGTTTGTGTTACGTTTTCATTTCATTCACATTTGTATTTCAGTTCTCAGGTCATTTATATGGAATGGATTTACCAAAGTTGGAATTTCTGCTCTCATTTGTATTCGATGGGGAAAAAACTATTGCTTTCCTGTCTTCTCTAATTAAAGGTTTGCTTTAATAAAATAGAAAATACATAAAATCCGACAAACTGAATTGAGTTCATGGTAAATAAAATGTAGTCTGAACTGCAATAAGTGTAGAAATATAGTTGTAGAAAATGTATCAACAAATTTCACTATTTGATTCAAATAAAATTTGTACATCATGTCTTTATTTGAATTCAATGAAACTCTGTGCTGGAAACCTCCTTGAAAATTGCCTTTTGTCATGAAATATCCTGGAATTTGATATTAAAAATCAACTACAAATTTTGTTGGACTAAATGTGTTATTTTTCCAGTGCAACTTTGCAGTGAACAAATTTTTTGTTTATGTCATAATTATGCCAGCCCACGATTGTCATGTTACATCAGTAGCCATGGTCTAGTCGGGTAAGTAAGAGATTTTTGCACATGTGCCTTATCATTTGTATGCATGCACAGTCCTCGATTTTCTTCTTCTGCACTGGAAGTTTCTGTATTCTTTCATTCCAGTTTTTTTAATCGTAGGATTTAAAATGCCAGACTATAAAACCTCATTAAAAAATGCATGGTTAAAAGATGAACATTTTCATGGATGGCTTCAGTGAGTAACCTTTTTGAAATTCAGTGAATGTAGTGAATAGAAATAATTTGTATTGAAGTTTTGAAGTCCTTTATTAAACCTGCAGACCCCACTTGTTTGTAACTTCTCAGTTTGACTATGTACTTGAGACTTCAAGTTTAAAGTTTCAATCAAATCATATTTGAAGACAATCTATTAGTATTTTGACAAAGAAATATCTGCCCAATTCAAAAACATAGATTACATTGACTGATTTTACAAAATGTGAGCTGTGTTTTTACTCAAAGTTGGGACTTTTTATGCAAGCCCTGCTGTAAATCAAGTGTGCAGAAATAGCTTTCTGTAGGACTTGAAACGTGAAAGGCAAGGGTCACATCCCTCCAAAACTACAGTTCAAATGTCAAAATAGGGTCCAGGATCCAAACCTGGAGGTCGTAGAAGCAGAGACTGCCACTAAAGATTGCTTAGGTCATTCATCAGAACATCTGGACACTGCAATTCTGGATACCAAATATTTCAGAGTTTTGTAATGATTTTCAATACCATATATAACTTCCAGACACAATGTAGGTATTGCAGATCTGATGGAAATGAATTTCATGTTGGAACAAAAACTAAAATATGTTCTACCCATACTCAAAAACCGACAGATGACCATCAAACCCTGAGACTGTTTTCATTACCAAGATTATTGTCAGTGTTCCTATAGCCCTCTTGGCTTTATTTAAAAATCTTTCTGTTGCCTTACTGGCTGAGATATTTATTTTTTCAAGGAAGCAACATATTTTTACCACTCCATCACTTCATCTCAACAGTTGTTTTGGTCATGAACTGGCATGCAGAGAAGGTCAAAATAATTTTACTTTAATGCAAGACCTATGCTTCTTAATGGGTGATCTTGCATCTTATCGTCCAATTTTTTTTACCATGCAGGAGACTAGATTACATAGGATTTTGATCAAACTTGATAAATAGACTCACATCATCAGGATTGTTGACCAGGATGATTAAGAGCGAGATCCATGAGTTCATCATTCATCAGATTGGCTGAGCTTGGGTCTCTTGTTCACAGTAGGCAGCAGCTCAGTCCCAGATTTCTTCTCTGTCTTTGTTTTGCTGTACTGTGGAATGAGTTTTGCAACTCTTTCCAGTGGTTCCTTTTTAAGATCAAGAATTAAATGTAAACCTGGTACATTTAGTTGAACAACAGCTAATTATGCCATCCCGCAATGTCCACCATCTTGCTTCTTTGGAACTGAGTATAAATCTCAGTTACACTTTCATTGATCCAGTCAGTATCGTGTGGACATCACCAAAATGCCAGAGCAGTGAACAAAGTTACACATGTTCTTGGACAAAAAATTCCAGAACAATGACCAATGTTACAGGTGTTCATCAGAAAACACACGTGTTTGACAAGTCAGATTTGAATTTCAAAGAAATTCTCTACAAGAAATATGCCTTCACTTAACTTTAATCTTGTTTCCTTTCAGGGACACCAGCAACAGATGTAAAGTTTTTGCATATAGTAAAGATGGATCATTATTTGCATGGTGCAATGGAGAATTGTAAGTGTCCACGACTAGATCTTTCGTGTCTCTTTATGGGGTCAGGCCTGCATTTGAGATGGTGGGGAATAGGTATCACATTTCTGCCATTAATAGTGGCATTAGTGTCCAATTGTGGATTTTATTAATCAACAATACACAGAAATGGAAATTAATTGCACTTCATTTGCATTTATTTCCTTACATTTTTTAGGAAGTCGGCAATTGAGTCACGATCTATGATATGATTTTACTGCACTATTATATCATAATGTAACTGCAGTACAGGAAGGGTCACCAGGATTCACTTACATGCATGTGAAATTTTTGTTTTGACAGCATTAGAACTTCATTTAAGGTGCCCAGTGGACATGTAGAGTTTAGTTCAGTGTCTGAACTCATTTGTGTAAAGTCACTAGTAGTAACAATTTTCACATGGTTGAGTGTAAAATGTTTACTTGTAAAGAATAAACAAAAATTGACAATCCGTATGTTCATCACCTCTTAATCACTTGTTAAATTGACACCAACTGCAACTCCCGATTGATCCTGACAAATTGCATAGACCCAGATCTGCTGGCCCATTATGCATTTATAGATCTAGATCTGTAAACTTTGCAGTTGGACTGGATTTATAAGGGAGTATATAGGTTATACAAGTGATGAGCAGGTGCACGTCCCATTGATGTGTGAATAAAAATCCATTATAATTGAGAGAGTTACAACCATATCATATGCATATTTGTTTATATCATTATAGAGTAACGAACTCTTTTATCCCCAGGCACTGGTTTTATATCCTTTAATTAATATAATATATAGCATTGATTTATTAATAGATGTTCTAATGATTTTACATATACTACCTTTAGCTGGAATGTTGTATGCATTTGAAGAAAAAAAAATGTTTTATAGTTATCTTTTTTGTAAATAATGTTTTTATTTATTTGGATGGGTTAATCATCCCAGATTATTTAGCAATTTTTACATTTTTCCAACTTAACCTTTAGCCTGGAAGTGAAAAATAAATGTTCTTCAGGTATCAGTCTTGTGGATGTCTGTTTCAGTTCTTCAGGAAACTGCTGTGTGTAAGAGACAGTATTCTTAGTGTTTATATGGTTTGGAAAAATTTAATTTGACAGAACGATTTGTCCAATTATGGGCTTGATGTAGAGATTCACACAGAAAGAATTCAAAGGCAATTTCTGGATCACAGTTTAACTTTCATCCAAAATGAATTGACTTGGGATAATTTGTATTGGAGGCCCACAAAAACCACGGGGAAAATGCTAAAGTTGTTCATAATGTCGTAAATAAGAATTTTATTACATAATATTTTCATTCTGCATGAATGCTGTTATAACAACATTGTGCTCTGTGACTTGTATTAAGTGCACCTTTTCATTTGAGTACTTGTTACACGTGCATGTTCTTTTCTGATCTATAATATTATGGCAGATTGAAAGTGGTATTTTTTTTACCAAACTCTGCTTTCCATTTATGTTCTATTCAACATTTCATTCATTGTTGCATTTCATCAATGATCTCATTTTTAGCTCTACTGGTCATAAACACTTGACACTGATATGATTTAAAGAAAACTTTTTACATTAATTTTTTGAAAACATTAATTTTTAATTGATTTTATTTTGTTCTTTGTTTTGTTTCAGTGTCAACATTGTTCATACCCAGACGTTCAAACTGGCTCATCAGTTAAATCTGCCCAGAACAGCATGTATGGAGTTCTCTCCCCTGGGAAATTTTCTGATGACATGGGAGCCTTATCAGGGTATATTTTATTTAAAATCTCTGAAATCATGTTAATCTCATCCCCGGCATTTACCAATGACAAGCAGACACTTAGAGATGGAAAGCTTCCGAATATTTGTTGGTTTCTAAATTAAACACATCGAAATCTGTTTCAACATGGCAATCAGGTATCTAACTTTAATTCATACCAAGAAGTACAGTAATGCATCCAGTTATTCTTACTATTGTGTGTTCAATAGCTGTCTCATGATTTCACTTTGATAGTCACTTGTTATAATTAATACTAATAATTATCAAGACAGTTACAGCTAACAGCTGAAAATACTGGATTGTTCATCTCAACTGTGCATGACATCTGGTCATGATAATGTAAAAATGGTATCTTAGCCATTGTAGTGTCTATTAGATTTTGATATGTATTTGAAAGGGTGCCAGACTAAAAGCATTTTCATGTAAGACCTAGTAATTAGTTTGACTTATAGTTGCTAGTGAAGGAATAAAGTGTTGTATAAAATACAAAATGTTATCAGACATTCTTAGTTTAAAAAGGAAAAGTGAAAGCTATGTAAGTAAACAAAAAAGGGAACATCCTTTGATGACTACTGAGAAATTTGACATCATAAAGATTCAAATAAACATCAGCAGTGAGAAATTTGATGTCTTAAAGATTCAAATAAACTTCAGCAGTGAGAAATTTGACGTCATAAAGATTCAAATAAACATCAGCAGTGAGAAATTTGACATCAGAAAGATTCAAATAAACAACAGTGAGAAATTTGACATCATAAAGATTCAAATAAACATCAGCAGTGAGAAAATGGAATGCTAGTCACAGCCAGGTATTTGTACCATAATTATTTTAAACCAAAATTGTCACTGCGCGAGATGGTTTGTGGAGACCAGTCAGCCTTTGACAACAAGATTAATACATGCTGATTCCTTGCAATTCGCCAAGTACTTTCATCATAGTCCTATTCAAGATTTGTAGAAATAAGTAAACCTGAACCAAAGATGCACCCCAAAATTATATGGTGGCTCTCCCGGTTATAATGTAGTATACTAGCTGTGCTATTGTGCAAGTGGAGGCAAGAAATCCACCAGCATAATCACTACCACCACCAAAGAAAAATATATGTAGGAACCATGATGCTATTCTGCTTAGATATTTTAAAAATAATATTTTTCAATACTCACATATGTTTCAGTTGACACAGATGCTAAGCAGGGCATTCCAAACTTGGGCTTCTGGGATGTAAAGACAGGGCAGTGTGTAAAAACCCTAATACAAAAGAAGCAAACCTCCTGGTAAAGTGTTACAAGTTACAGTTTGGAAAACAAATGGACATAGCAATTCTACAGACTAACACAGTTTAAAATGTTTGTCTTTCATCTTCACATACATGTATGTTTTGCTTTGTTCCTCAGTTGAATACTCCACTCCCTCATTGTAGCAAGCCTTGATGACTTGTGTACCTGTATGGTATGGATCCTGATGTATTTTTTTATATAAAAGGCATGAAAATAAATGTCTGTTTACTTCACATTTAAACATGATCAGAATCGAAGCTGGTTTTATCATTGAAAATGGTGATTAATACACATTAATTTGGAATTTACATCACTAAACTTTTATGACTCTGTGGTCTTAAACTAAATAATGGAAGAAGAAAAAAACCAAGAAGCTTATTAAAATTAAACAAAATTTCTTTCCCTGGAATAAAAAGTAAAAATCTAAAAGGAACTTACAGTATCATGAATCAAATTCCAAATAATCTTAAAAAGTGTTATCACATGTCTTCAAGTATATAGTGCTCCAAATGAATTAGAGTATTGAATGTGCTAATGTGCCAATAGTCTTGATGTATGATGGTGATAAATTCCAAAATGACCTTGAATGAATTCACAAAAATCCTAAAATAATGTTTTTGTCCAAAGTCAACATGCACTTTGTAGTTTCAATGAATAATTTAAATAAATAAATCCTCTCAAGTTATAACTGAATACAACTAAAAGACTGATTCCACTAGACAGATGTTAAAATAGAAATAAATAATTGTGTTGATCACAAACTTTATATATATATAAAAAACTAAGAAACAACAATATGACCAGGATATGGGTTATTTTCCTATCAAAATTTGTAGACAGGTTCTCTTATAGAACATTCTTAGGTCCGACCTTGAACTCAGACAAACAAGACGAGAAGCATTTTATGTCCAAAAGGCTATGTCACCATTATCACATTATCTTAAAGTATAATCTGCACTAATGGACAAAAATTAACTGTGTAATATCCCCTCCTAAAGAGAAAGAAACATTTAAACAAAAAGGCTTCTTTTTTTTCTAAATAATAGTCAAACATAAATATGATATTATAATAATTAAAATTACATGAGAAGATACCTTTTGAATGATATAAAATATACATAAAGCAATATAGTACTTATATGTGAAAGTGCATATGCAATCAGAGTCTTTTCCTGTGATGTGCATAATGTCAGTGTTATATTCCTGCAACATCAAACCCCATCACAGTAGTATCTAATTTTTGGTTTTCATTTTGTTAATGAAAGTACGGGGTTTGTGATCTGTGAATATTATAATTGGAGGAGGAGTTGACTAATATACACTTCAGAGTGTTGCAAAGCCTATAATATTTTTTCCTCAGACATTCCTTCTCAATTGTGGAATAATTTTTATCACGTAGTCAGTACACTTTGCCTATATTGTGTCCAGTTTTATAGTTTGATATTATAACATGAGAACATATCCCTTTATGTGATTCTGATTCGTCCAAATAAGCCCATGAAATTATTGTGCAGTATTCTCTTTACTGATTTGCTGTGATCATGTGAAAACTTTTCTAACCCTGCCTTCTGGAATGTTTTGTTGTCAGTGAACATTTTGACTGCCATTTTTTTATTCAATCTGTGAAAGGAATTGGGAGAAAAATGGTCTCCTCTGTCTGAATTTGGACAATTTATCACCACAGGGCCTTTTTATGTCATGTATAACATATAATAATATGAAAAATGGCTAAAACCTCAAGACAAGAACAACAACAACAAGTACAACTAAGGGTATTGCTCAGTTCATAGCGAATGTGTAAGTTGGGGTTGGAGGGGGGGGGGCAGTAACCTGAAGCATGTAATCCACCCTATATACAAGTGTGGTTTAAATGTTAACTTAACAGAAGTAAATAAACATGGACATTAACTGGTCTCCAAACTGACAGACATTTATCCAACCAGTGCATATGATGGGATTATGCAGAGATAGGGGCTTGCACTAATAGTTTAAGGGGAAATTCTCGTACCACTTCCTTTCTCACCTCCTCAATTTCACCTCTTTAAAGTAAGGGAGAACTGAATGGGAGGGAGTGCTGGGTAATGACATACATATTTGACAGGAGAATGCAGGAGTAAATTTCTTCTGATCAAATAAATAAGGACATTAGCCATCACTCATGTGCTTTCCTCATTTTTTATTTATAGGAGCTGTTGTATGACACATTTCTAAGTAAACAGACAGGTTTCTCTGATTTGAAAACTTGTCTCACAGTCATTATAATTTGATAGTATATTTGGATGGCAGACCTGTCTCTGCTTTTTAAAAAATGGTAACAAATGTTGAGTGAAACAGGCTTTATTGATGTGACTTGTGGATGTTTTTTTGACTAAAAATGTTAGAGGGGTGATTTTTTAAACTATAAAACATGGATCAGAAAAAGGATAAAAAAATCAATAGCACTTTAAAAATGTAAAAAGAAGAATATGCAGTATTTTGATTAAGCACAATTGAGGACTTTATGATCATTCAGCAAAAGTTATAAATGAAGACTGGTGAAAGTGAATATTGTATAGAAATAATTTATCACTATATTATGTGCTTGTGTTCTGGTACAAATTAACATGGAGTTTGCCCATTACAAGGATTTTTTGCTAGCTTCAGATCCAGGTTAGTAGCAAAATAGATGTACATTTTAAATGCAGTTTCCGGTACTTATGGCCTGTTTTATTTCTGTCAATAACAAAAAACAATCTCTAAGACAGGTGGTCTCTCATAACAGTTATGTACAAAAAGACCAGTTTCCAAGGTCCAGTTTCAGAACAGTTTTTTAAAAAAAATGACCACAATCACTGCACATATATTCTATCCTTTATTAATGGTTCTTGCTAAAATATTGCATGTATTCGTCTGTAAACAAAATTATATAGCAACAAAAATATTCTTACATTTGAAGATCACATGTACATGTATTTGCATATGAAATCTTTTCTAGTTTACACCTTTTCCCTTAAAACACCCTAAATTTGTGTTGCCAATGTTTAAACCACTATTTTGTGAGTGATTTGCTCTTTTTCATTTCTTTCAGTTCCAATAATTAATTTATCAAAGGTTAAAATTTGGTTCCTTTTAGATGGGAGTACTTTCATTGTTATTTAGGTACTACGTGTTAACATTATTTGTGCTCAGTTGTAATATCGACTGTAAATATGGATTTGACCAAGATTTGAGGAAATATGAAAAATCTAAACATGTACACTGCATATCTAACAATTAATGAAATAAAAAGAAACAGCTATCTCATCCAGAAACAGAAACATTTACTCAGAGACAAAAGTCAATGGCTTAATTCAAAGAAGACATTCAGGAATTAACTCTATAAACAAGAAGTGTAACCCAGTTGCATGAACTTGAATAGACGACAGCATGGTGATTGGGATGTAATCACTGTAACATCGGAGGGGAAGAAAGAACAAACATCACAAGCCTTTAACACTATCAGTCGAATCCTGCAAACAATTCTCACTGGTTTAATAGACAAAGACCTTATTCACCCCCAGGCAATACGGATTAATTCTAAAGACAAAACAATATAAGCGGCCACTACCATAATTTCGGCACTACAATGGATATTCATGACATATACATTAGCCTGGTTTATGGGCTGTACCTTCTCTCACTATATACAAACCTGTAGCCAGACTCCGTTTTTTTTTTTACGGGGGTGGGTATGTTGGTTTTTTTATTGGAATAATTGTAACTATTCATCAAGCAGTTGTCGTTACAGATGATTACATAAAATTCAGTTTTGTCTATCTCTATTCTCGTGATGCAGTCGTTCATGGGGATAATGGGTCTTACATGTACATGTGTTATCAATCAAAAGGCCAGGAACCTGGCTAAGTGTTGGAATAATACTTAAGACTGGTTTACAATAGCAAATATAAAAAGTAAAATCATACCCAAAATATTTCGGATATTGGTAATCAATTTTTTTTGTGTGGTTTGGGGTTAGAACGGTATAAACGGTCATTGTTACAGTGATTAAATAATGGTCAGTGGATTTATTACTGATTTTGAAATGAGGTTGTTCATAGTAGTGGCAAAATGCATTTTTTGCCAAGAAATCGTGGTCGCTGTTTGTGTTGAGTAGGTGGTTGCTCATGACAGATCATTTATATAATAAAATTGATCTGTGCATTATGATTGTGGTAAAAAATGACAGGTTGTTGCTCATAGCAGAGGTTGCTTATATCAGGATTTACAGTATATGTTGTGTGTGTGTGTGTGTGTGCTTACACAAAAGAACGAAAGATACATAAAATGTAACTCATGTACGAAGAACAGATAAACCAAATTTTTTTTCTCTATTTAAACTTCATAAAATATTTGGAGCCAGATATCGATAGGTTTGATGCTGGAAGTAACTGCACATTTGTTGATAATATTTTGTTTTCACCTTCTTCATTACCCCTTAATTTGGCAACTTTCTTGAAAAATTTGGCTGCCAGTGGTAATTCTGTTGTAATCTAAACTCAGAAATATTTATGTACATTGTATTCATTATTTATTATGTGGGTCTGTAATACATTAGTACATGTATGTACTTTCAAATATTGATATAGTCCTTTTTAAAAAAAAATATTGCATTATTTTCATTTGCAATATATAATACTGATTCTTTATGCACTTCATGGCCTTTTCTACTACATAAATGTTACACAAGACACACATATGTTAATTAGACGTATTCAAATTATACACAATCCTTAATTGGAAATGCAGTATTTATTTAAGTTTAATTAGGTGCATGTGAGTGCTATCCTCGTAAAATAACACAATAATCACTGAACAGTAATCGAGTCTATGACTGCCATTTTTGTTCCGTCAATGTCGCGTGATTTGTGCACAGGTTGGTCAGAAATAAAAAAATTGTTTGTACTACAAAAGGACCAAATGTCAGTATTAAGGCTACTTTCAGGTATATCAATAGATAAATTGGTATAGAATTTAAGTTATGTTTATTAACATTATAGCTGTTTATGCACAACAACATAGCGTGAACAAACACTTCTGTCTGTAAATCTTACTTGAGGCTGGTTTTGATGTCAGCCATAAATAACCATCTCGAGATTGCTGACAAGATATTGGTGTTTCATCACTGAATTCTTTCATTTTAATGGTCATGACGTATTTGTAGTTAAAGATAAAACAATTTATGTTAGGTCTGCTACCCATTTAGAGAATTCTCTTATTTTGTCATACATTGCATAACTTGCCATTTCACGTAACAGTCACATAACATCCTTACGGATATCATTAGCAAGCATCCTGATCAACTGTAAACAACCTGTTTGGGTACGTGTTGGTTTTTGACAACACGATAGCAAGTCTGCTGTGTGCAAACTGAATGTCATGTGCAACTGTTTTGGTTTTTGGTACATTTAGAACACAAAATTTGTTCACATAATGGGGAAAATGGACGGACACATGGTTTGTCTATAAATTTGTAAATTTGTCAAATGCTGCATATATAAAAGTGTTTTAGTTTTCTTTGTTTAAACACAGTATAGCATTACTTCACAATACACATGTTAATATTTAATTTACTGAAAGTATTATGACAGGGCAAGTTGCTGATCGTTAAGTAACCATACATCAAAATGCAACTGGCAATAAAAATTACATTTTTTAACATTATTTTTCCAACCTGCAAGACAATTTTTACAGGTTAGAAATCAGAATACACAAGTTTGTACCAAACATCCATAGTTTTATGTACTTGCAGTCATTAATTTGGATATGTGAGAAAGCTTGCCAATAGCTTCTCGTGGGTCGGTGGTTCTTTCCAATTTTTTTTCCGGGTTCTTCCTCCACCATTAATACTGGCCGCCATGTATAGCCTATCTTGTGCTGAAAAATGGCGTTAAACCCTACAACAACAACAACAACAACAACAACTTGCAGTCATTAAAATAAAAGCTATGGTCTCATGATTTTCATTCATAAATTTATTATTCTAAACCTGTCTTATTTATATTTTTAGGGCTCCACAGTGGACAGCAGATGAACACCTTTGTTCAAGGAATGTTAACAATGAACTCCACTTTTTTGAAGATCACAACTTTGGTATGTCTTTATTCCTAATTTTGGATCATGAAAATAATGGGTAGTTTTCCATAAAGATTTGAAACAGTTCATTAGTTTTAACAGATTATACTGATGTTACAGTATCTCGAGTTTAGACAAGTACACAGTACTTGTAATGCATTTGTCATATGATGCTTTTTCTGTCACTTTAGGCGTTGCATCAAGATGCAGAAACGTTGTAATATGACTTTTTCCATCTGTTTGGCCATCCAGTTTTGTCTATTTATACTTTCTGTCTGTTCACATTTCTGTGCCTGTTAAATTTTTATATTGTCACGTTCAAGTTTGATTGAGTTATTTGCCTTTTTGTATCAGTTTTAAATCAAATCAGCAGATTTTTGTAAGCTGCATAAGACAGGTGCCATTAGATGTTTTATTTCAGTATGTGACACAGTGCGATTCTCTCTACTTGTGAATCGGGTTCAAGATAACCATGAAGAGCTTTCTGTTAGTAATATTTATTTAAATGGTATTTATTATTTCTTTAATTGGTTTGGTTAGGTGTAGTTTGGTTTGGTGCGGAATTTTACAGTTGGGCATCAACATGAAAATTGCCTAGTGCCTTGGCAGTTGGGATGTAGAAGTGTAGTGCCTTGCACAGGGACACTATGGTAGCTGACCCATGTTGATCTAATGGCAGGATTCCAACCCACAGCCATCTGGACATGAGTCTGATATGCCAACCTATTTGTTCCACTTTAGTTTTGTTCACTGTATGTTTGAGCATATTTTTAGTTTAGTTCCCATCATATTTTTTCATAATTTGACACTTGGAAGATTTTAATGCTGAATTGTAAAATGTTTACTTTATACAGATGTAATCAAAGAAAAGCTGCACCTGCAGAAAATATCCACCTTTGCACTCTCACCTGCTGGACCTCCATACATGGTGGCTGGATATGTGCCGGGGTCAAAGGTAAGGGAGACAGTTGAAAAACTTTGTATCCTCTTGTTAAGGAAATTGGGATTGGATATACTGTTTGGCCCATTTATTTTTGTGTTCATTTGTTTAGTCATTTAGTGAATACTCTTTCATTGTCTTGGATCCAATTTGACCTACACTTGTGAACATTGCTCTTTGGATGCATAAAAAAGAAATTATTTTAGCCAATCCAAAACGAAGTCACAGTGACACAATTTTTTGCACTTGAGTGACTTCAGTTTTTAGCTATCTGTTCATTACACCCTCAGTATGTTGAATTTTGTTTCACTTACATTGGTGAAAATTGGCACAGGGAATCATATCAAGGAGGATAACTCAGCATTTGATAAATTAGGTCACTGTGACATAATTTGAAGACTTTATTGATATGTTTTTAGTTTTGTTCATTACAACCTCAATCCTCTATACTCTTTTACACCTACACTGCTGAAAATAAAAAGCTGAATATATCTCTAGAAGAGTAACTCTGCCATACCAAAACTGTGACACTCTGACATAATCATCATGCTTGAGTGACTTTAGTATTAACAGCTTTCTGTTTGTTACACTCTTAATGTTATGTACCTATTTCAGCTGCCTGTGAAAATTGGCATGCAGATGTACCATAGGGAGAGTAACTTTGACATTTTAAAAGTAGGTCTTTTTGACCTAAGTATACTTTTGAGTGACATATTTTAGCTACATTTATGAATGTGCTGAAAAAATGTTATACACCTAAGAACCAACCAGCCAACAGCTTTATCACTGATAAAAATGACAAGCATCATTCAGAACATAATGTTTCTAATAATAACTCTCCATTACATGAACTGCAACACTTTTTTCTGGTAGGTTATGAAAAATAAATGGACTGGGGATTCCAACAGTCACCAAGACGTGAACTTTTATTAATGTCTGCCATCTGCCTATTGATGGAGAATGGTGTTACCCATTACACTGTTATTCCTTTGATGACATTTTCAGTCGGTTTCTAAAGTAGGACTTAGATCCTCCCGTGTATTCTCTTTTTACCTATTCTTTTAATGTAAATGTTGTTGGATAATGTAATCTGCAGAGAATGGACATTTATCTTGTATATTATGTTCTCAGAGAATACTTAACCAGTCACGTTGTTTATACCCAATCACATTGTTAATAAGCCCTCAGGCATAAACCAATAACATCCATTGTTCAGGTAGCCACCTAGCAGAGACGGGATGCAATTGTACTATGTTTTAATCGGTATAGTATATAGACAGAGAACATTTTTCCATCTTTCTGAGAAAGCTGGATTACGGACATAGCAGAAGTTAAGTTCTTGTCAGAAATGTGATTGGGTGAAAATGTGCATAAAAAATTTCTCTTTATTAAATATATGTTGGTAGTCTCAATGCATGCTAACCTTTTCATGTTACAGCACATGTCAGCTAAGACAAAAATGGTGAAATGCTTCTAGGTAACTTTGAAGCACATTTCTACTTAAATCTGATATTCCTCTATAGGGACAGCCCTCTTTTGTTCGACTGTTCAAGTATTCAAACCTCTCAACACCCATTGCAAATAAGAGCTTCTTCAAATGTGACAAGGTGGAGATGGCATGGAACAAGGCTGGCACTGGAGTTTTAGTCATGACATCCACTGAGACATCCAATGAATCATACTATGGTGACCAAGGCCTTTACTTTATGGCCTCCAATGGAGAAAGCATGAAGGTCACTCTAGGTAAGCAAGTTGGTATTGATTATTTAATTCCTTCTTTTTGACTACATTTAGATCAGTATTTTCCTGATGAAAATGCATGTAGTTGTGTTGGTGTTTTCTTTAAACAACAGCAAACCTATTTTAACAGATTTAGATGGATGAATGATTATAACAGGCAGATTTTGACCGTTTCTAACACTTAATGCCTTGAATTGGCAGGAAACTTTTCACTGTTGGTACAACCTTGAAATTTCTTTGAATTTATGGAGTTAGCATAGCTGCCAACCCTCACGAATTTGGTGTGAATTTCATGACTTTTGCAGTGATTCACGGATTCACGCTGCAAGCCAAAAATTCACGAATTCTTCAATCCTCAATTATTTTAAATCGTTCCTAAAATAACTGATTTTTCATTAAGTGCTAGTCATATTTGCAGTTGCCGAAACGGTCCAATACTGCTGGTCACGATATTAGTAGATCTACAGCCGATTAGTTCAGTTGGCCCGGTAGCAAGCATTTTAGCCTATTTTAATCAATATGTTTAAGAGTAGTTTTACAAATGCTTTTGAGAAAAACTGGGGTCTAACTGGAATTTTGCTCCACGCAAGCGTCACCAATGATTTGAGTTAACGTTCAGCATCACATGTAAAATGCATTCACCACCAAGGAAAAAGAAATGTATTACTCAAAAAGTGAAGTTTAATTTGGAATATATCAAAAATTGGCAGTGCATTCTGCCATTAAACATTGATATTCACCATGGTTTTTGCACTCAGTGTACCATCGCAGAGACGATGTGAGGAAGCACGTCGGTTGCAAAAAACGTGTAGAAGTTGGGAAAATTAAGAATTTGCAGATTTCGTCTTTGGAATATTTTAAGCCATCGGCGGAAGACCTGCAGGCTACCAATGCTGAAGCATTATTTGTGAGTTTTCTTGTCGAACACAATCTACCTTTATCAGCTGGAGACCCTGCTGAACATTTGTTCTGACAAATGTTCCCGGACTCGAAAATCGCTTCCAAATTTTCCGGTGGAAGAACCAAAAGTGCTGCAGCTCCTTTGCATTCCTCACAGCAACAGTGAAAGCAAAAGAGTATTTTCTCTAGTAAAGAAAAAATAAGACAGACTTTAGGGCCTCCTTAGCTGCAGAAAATTTGTCAACAATTTTAGTCACCAAGATCAACCAGCTGGCAAGAAGTCTGAACTGTTTAGAAGACCAATTTACAATCAAGCAGTTGAGGAATTTCAAGTCTGCCACGGTATCATGTCTTGATAAATAAATATGTATGCATATATGTAGTGTTTTAGATTTATATTACGAACTTGATATAGTGTAGTATTGACGGTCAGAGTGGATGGAGTTATTGTCATTGTATTGTTAACTAATTCATGTCCATATCGTTGACTTTTTATCCCTATTTTCACTAATTGTGAGCCAGGAGGGTTGGCAGCAATGAGTTAGCATGAAACATTTAATTTAAAAAAAACTTTGTTTTTTCCTTGTAAATTCCTTAAATTTGTTGAATAACTCCTTGAATGTTTCCGAAAAACTCTTTGAATTATCTGAGGAATGCAAAACATTGAAACTGAATATAATATATCACTTTTGTAAATTAAGATAAATTGGTTATTGACATACTGCCCAAAAATATTGAATAAATAACTGAGATGGTTCAGATTGATACATCAGATGATACACAACACTGGTAGCTAACAAAGAAACAATGACACAGAGGAAGTTCATTTTCTGTGAGATGGTGATCCTCAAATTCTTTGGGAAATTTACTAAGGGGAAAAAGAATTAAAAATCTTTGACAAAAATGCTACCCACGATATACAAACCAATGCTCTTTATCACTGTCAGAGGGAGTCATTCAGAAAATAGTTCTTGGTGTGTATTAAATTCTGTGCAATACTTTTGAGACATAGTTTTAGACAGTTACACATTTTTGTTTGAAATATGGTGGAAACTAAACTAGCTTCATATGGAACAGATCGCATCAGTGGCCTCGTGAGTCTGCCTCAGATGTGGGAGGTCACTAGTTCAAACCCGGCCAAGTCATACCAAAGACTTCGACAAATGGTACTAACAGCTGCCTCACTAGGCACTCAGCATTAAGAGATTAGTGTTAGGGCTGGTTGTCCTGGTGTCAGAATAATGTGACTGGGTGTGACGTGATGGTACATGTCTGCGGCATGATGCCTCAGTGCTAGACATCACTATAAACTGCCATACTGCAGACATCGTAGAGATATGACTGAAAATGTATTAAAGCTATGTTAAAAATCCAAATCACACCCACTCATACAGGACTGCTGCTAACTTCTCTAAAATTCACAATTCTTCACAGAACATGAAGAAACAATATAACCTTAGTGTATAAATGTGAGAATATTTTTTGTAGTTGACATTTTGACAAGATACCAATTCCATGTAATAGTCAAAAATGCTTGCTATGGACATTCCTGAAGTAAAGTTAGTAAACCACATCAAGTATCTCTGTCACTTTTATTCTGTTTACTTTTTCAGGTAAAAATGGCCCAATTTACCATCTTGAGTGGAGTCCAAAGTCAACTGAATTTTGTGTAGTCTATGGATGTATCCTCTAAACTTTGTAACTCTGATGAAGATAGATGGTGGTGGTGGTGATGGTAATGTTGACAGTGGTAGTGCTAGTGGTGATGATTGTTGCATCAGAATTATAAATGCAAGCGTTATGTGTACTTGTTCAAATTTTGTTTCCTTAACACTTTACAAGTTATGCCAGCCAAAGCAACACTGTATGACATGAAAGCAGAACCCATCTTTGACTTTGGTACAGGACCAAGAAACTATTGTTATTACAACCGTCAAGGAAATAATATCCTTTTTAATTCTCTCTACCCAAGCAAAGAAGATGGTGAGTATACTGGATCCCAGTTGTCAGTCCATCCACCATACCTTAATTTATTTAATGCCTCCTGAACCCATGGAGATATCTTTTTCAAACATTGTCTACTTTTGCATCATGATTAGACATTATGTCCTATGAAAAATGGAGACTATCTGGTAAGCATTTTAATGGATACCCCACCATTTTTATTACAAATTGTGTCTGATAATCTGTTAAACCTGGAAAAAGTAGTCCGATGAGCTCAGAAGAAAATAAAAAGAAGTGAAAGCATTAGACTTGCAACTGGTGAAGAAAAATAAAACAGTTAAAGAATTGTGTTTAATATTTGGATCCAGTTATAATTTCATTATCATTTGCATTTCATATTTCCTTACATTTATTTATTTTTGTTATTGTTTTTGTTTCTTGTGTTGAAATTAGTAACTGAAAGGAGAACACTTGCTGCTGAGAGTAACCTTTGAAAACTGGTCTTTCAAAGTTAGTGAAAAGTCATTGAATTTCAGTTTTCTTGATCTGTATGAACCCTGTATTAAGCATGGGCTGTGTCTTGAAGTAATAGCAGAACAAATCAGTCGTTGAATAAATAGCTGAAACTTGTCATGGCATAGGTGCCTTTCGAGCAAGGGCACTTGCCTTATTATTGTATTTGCTGTTTAGACCAGTGTATGCAATGTGAGTGATGTCAAACCCTATTGGGCCTCTTGTTACAGTATGTTATTTGTTTGAGCCTCTCATCATTGGTGTTGCCACTATTTCTTACTGCCATGTAACTGTAATCTCGTATATAGAATTAAGCAAAAATGCCCAGTTGATGTAGTAAAGGTGTTGCAGGGACCACCTGTTACATAAGCTTATGAAACTAAAGTGGGTGAACATTTTACCTGCGTTTTGGAAATCCAGGATTTAACTCCATATGTAGCTATACAAAAAATTGGCTTCCCTGTGAGGTATGGCACCTGCAGGCCCTAGGTAAAGGGGAAACCTTGCAGTGTGTATGGAGTGAATTGAAGAAAGAACAAAAGAATAATGATATTCTTAAGAGGCTTTTAAGGAGGGGTGGGAATTGAGAAGAGAACCCAGCTAGTGCTGGGGAGGTCTCAGGTTCAACTTCTGGCACTTTGTGTTTTTTTTTCTTCCTACAACAGAAGTAAAAATAGAGTGGTTATTGAGACCATCACAGTGTAAATATATTTTAAAGTTTGACCTTAACGAGCTCACTCATTTGTCTCGCTGGTTTTGGAAATCTCCGTGGGAACATGGAATTCTGGGATGTGAAACAGAAGCAGCTCATTGTTCAGACAAATGCTCCAGACTCTACAAGCTTTGAGTGGTGTCCAGATGGCCAGCACATCCTAACAGCCACCACAGCACCACGGTTACGGGTGGGAAATGGGTAAGCAAGCAAGCATTTAGACAAAATTTAAAACGTTACCTGATTATAATACATTATGAGTGTAGCCCTTCCAAGGTGAAAACGACATTTTCTATAATGTCTTTTGGTTTGTTTTAACATCAAAGGTTCGTAAAAGTTAACTGCATCATCTCCACTTGGGTTGCGCTTCTACCATTACCATGAACTGGCAAGGACGAAAAAAGTTGGTATATGACCACTTTTTACAGGTACAAATGCTAATCAACCAGTCTCATAAATGCATGGTGTATCACTTGTTTAGAATGGAGAAAATTATGCTGTAAAAAATACTTTAGAGTAAGAAAATGAAATGAATTAGTTCAGACCTTTACAGGGGCTGCATTTGTAATGGACAGCATCACAAGAAAACGCCATGAATATAGTTCATTGCACACAGTGTCACAAAATTTATCCTAACTGTAACTCAGTAAATTGTCAGGTCAGCATCATATCATGTAGCTAAAAGTACCAGATTTAGTTCACATAAAGTATTTGAAATGAATTAGGTTCTTTTAGCTACATTTAATGATGCCAACCTTAAAATTTACAAAGTTAAGAGATAGGAATAAAATTTGTGATGCTGTGTGGAACAAACTATAATGTAATCCCATTCCAGTATTGTCACTGTTAGTCAACTTAATCCACACACAATTAAAAACTTTGGTTCAGAGTTCACTTATTAAGCAAATAGTTAAAAGTGTTTCATGTCCTGCATAAAATGTTTAGTTTTAGTGGCTTGGTGTGAGTGAAAGTATTTAAGTTTATCATGGCTACATCATATGACTTAAAGTCAACTATAAATAGAAACCAGCAAAATCCAAACCAAGCCTGTCCCACAGCAAACAAACAAATTATTAATTTGTTTTGAACAAGAGTAAATAAAAGCAACATGGAATATATATAAAAAAAACTCCATATCAAAGAAATATCTCAATATTCAAATATTTATTTCACAACTAGGAGAATATCAGTGATGTGTTTTTTTTCAAGTCCAGTGCAGCTGATTTCGTGTTGACATTGATGCATGGAATTGAAATATGCAATTGCCCATTGAAATGGAAACTCCTCGTTTCTTAATTTCTTTGCAGTAGTTCTTGATTTCTCCACTCTTGACATGGAAATATGTGTCATAGATGGAAAATCCTTCGATGAGTCATCCTTTGAGATTGGAACATTATGTTTGTCTTCATCTGCAGCATTTGTACTGGGAACTGGCATAGATTTATCGTTGGTACTTTTTTTTTAAAAATGAACTTATTGATCGCTGTGCTGTGGTTACAGATTCTTCAGTGCAAATGGAATGAAGCAGAAAGTGACAGCTTGGAATAATATCTATGAAACAGAAAGAGGAGCACTTTAATTTGTATTGTATCTTGAATCATATATCAAATCCTTTCAATCCATTAAAGAGATAAGCTGACTTCTTCTGGTTCTGTGTTGTCATCAATCGCTGATCAAAGTTGACATCGGACTACAACTGTATGAAAAGAATGAGTCAGCTTCTTAAGGACTTTGATGTTGAGAAAGTTTACTAACATGAACAAATCCTATCTCATTCTGTTCCATCTCTTCATTTATCTGGGCATGGGGTTCAAAAGTCTCTTATTCTGAGCTTTTCTCATGCTAGAATATCCCTTGGTACCATCCTTGGTGGTGTACTGAAATCCACCACCTCTTCCACTTGTAGAGTTGAATCTCAGCTCGTGTCTCATTGCAGCTGCAAACTCTCTTGCCCTCCACTGCATTTTCACAAGACATAGGAGGACCTCCCCTAGTTACAGGAGGGTATCTTGATGAGGAAGAATCTGCAAGTCTGTAGCTACTGGGTTGATCCATTGATTATGTGCTTGTGACTGAGTGGAATTCCAGGCTCATGACCATCATCTTGCCAGCCACAGGTCCTTAAGCCTGGGCATCCAACATCCCTTTCCTAGATTGGAATGGTCATTCTAAACTTGCCTTTTTCCTTACCCAACTGATTCCCAGATTCTTGGAGAAAGTGAGATAATACAGGTGTTGACTGAGCTTGATTACTCACCTCATGTGGGAAAAAGAATGTTTCCACAACCTCCTCTGTCTAACAGTAGAGTTTTTTCCTTGGACAGTCATGCCTACCCTGTCGAAATAGCTGCCAAGAGTTATTGAATTTCAGTGTGCATTTCTTTGAACTTATTTAGTTTCCAAGTTTGCAGAAAGGGGATGTAAGTGCTATCTAATCCTGATTGTTCCCCTCAAATGACAAAAAATCCTCAGTCAGTAACCTCTTGCACCTTGCAGCATAGATTCCCAAGACGATCCTGCTTTCTGTTATTTTTTAAACTACCTTTATGTCTTGTACACCCATTCACAGTAGGTAGGTAGGTGGGCATTTGGGTACCATAGTTTGGTAGATAGGTGGGCATTTGGGTACCATAGTTTGGTAGATAGGTGGGCATTTGGGTACCATAGTTAGGTCAGTAGGTTGGTGGGCATTTGGGTACCATAGTTTGGTAGATAGGTGGGCATTTGGGTACCATAGTTAGGTCAGTAGGTTGGTGGGCATTTGGGTACCATAGTTTCTACTACTAGGTAGGTAGGTGGGCATTTGCATGCCATAGTTAGGTAGGTTGGTTGGTGGGCATTTGGGTACCATAGGTCAGTAGGTGGGCATTTTTGTACTGTAGTTAGTTAGGTAGGCAGGTGGGCTGGGTACCATATTTACGTAGGTAGATAGTTTGACAGTATGTCAGTACAATACGAATGATATAGTGCTGCTTAAAAGTTAAACTTCAAATTGTAAAATGAGCAAATGTTCAAATGTAAAGACAAAAGATTGCAAAAAAAACATCTTTTGTTGTAAAGGGAACCATGGTCTCTTTGCTCAGAATATATTTGCAGCATTATATCATTTATGATGGCTGTTGGAGACCAGTGAAAGAAGAAGAGATCAATGTAATTACACTCTGGGGTCTCTTGTAATTATTCAATACCTGCCCAGGTCAGTTAGGGTTGTCTTTGGTGTGTCTTTGAAAAAGGCTCTTATCTCTCATTTCCTCACCATTATGTAATCAGTAATGGGTTGAATAGTACTGTACCAATCAACTGACCAATTGAGGGTGTTGGTGGATGTGCTGATGACCAACCTAAATGTTATTACCAGAGAAAAAAAATGAAAACTGTTTTACCCTGAATTTGCTTTTAATAGCTGAGGACTGTTCCAATTAAACATATCTGTGACCCAGGGAAGACACTTTTAATGTGGGGTACTTACCTATGGATGCAATTTAGAATTTTCTTATCATTTTAGTGTGAACTATTTGAATCTAAAGTACCCTGACATATAGATTTAAAAACATGCCTTCCCTGGGTACCATATACGTTTAAATGGAACAGCCCTTATCATATTTCACATGGTTTGTAAACCTTTGAAGAAGCTGAAGTGGCTCGGTGGTTAGTGTTCTGGACTTGTGGCCAGAAGGGTGCAGGTTAAAATCCTACGATCAGATCAGCCTGGTTCAGCTACCATGGTGTGTCCTTGGACAAGGCACTTTACTCCAATTGCCTCGTTACTAAATAAATTTCTTGGTTCCTGAGCGTTAAAGCACCAAATAACCTTTGACAAGTTAAGAATTTTAGAGGTTGCTAAACTACTGGTATTGTGGAAAGGTTGTTTGTATCCTTGAAAAGTCCTTGAATTTCTTGAAAATCTATTTTTTCTCAAACTTTTTGAATTCATCTTATGGAATACAGAACACATTGAAAATTAATAAAATGTATCTGGTTTTAAATTCAGATTCTAGTTATTTACATAATTGCCTTAAAGGAGACCGGAAACCAGTGGAAATATAGAATAATAATAAAAGCACTATAGCAGAAAACCTTATTCTGAAGTATCATCTGCAACTGTAATGCCAATATTTAAATATTGGCCTATCTTCTAGGAGCTGAATTTCCGTGACCTCGTATGCAAAATTTCCGCGCCTATTCGGTTACTTTCGGGATGTGACGTCATAGTAGCGACTCCAGCAACCCAAGTGGGAGTTGCCAGAGTAAAAGACAATACCGTTTTGCGTTGCTTACGGGTGTAATAGAACATTAAGAAAAGCCTGTGAATATATTTTTTTTTTCTTTTCCGACTGATAAAGGCATCATGAAAGAATGGGTACATTATTACAAACGAGTCAATTTCAAAGCAACACCATACAGCACTATGTGCACGTTACATTTCTCAAAAGAATGTTACGAGAGGGATCATGAAAAAATAGCAGCTCAAAGATACGCAAATGCTAGGCCTAGACTAAAAGTTGGCGCTGTTCCAGACATACCTTTGAACATTTTAAATCCTGGGAAAAGCGTTAAACGTGTGAGTTACGAAAATGGGCAGAAGGACGAGTAAGTGACCACAAAATGCAACAATCAATCCACATATCTTTTATCTAAAACAGCAGTGCTAAAAACAAATCTGATAGCCCGACACCCTGGGCCCCTTCTGGTTTTAGTTCCGGCCCATCCTGTATTCAAAGTGAGGTGCCCGTCAGGCTTGTCGAAACAAAAAGTGTTTGCCTGAGGAAACTTTGATCGCGCTGGTGAAATGAGTAAATGTATTTTCAAGATGTTGACATACATGCCTTAACACATTAACCCCAGAGCCAAACAGCTAGGCAGTCCCCTGAAGCATACTTGCAGAGATCACCTAGAGCAGTGTTAGCCTTTCCAGTGCCTGTATCCCTGAGACTAGCTGACAGCAATTGGATTGCAGATTTTTATAGAGGGGGCTACTTGCAATAAAATTTTTATTATTTTATTTGTATTCATTTAATTCAGCTGAAATTTGGCACGGCAGTTCTCAATAAACTTACATAATGGTATAAATTTCATGCTACATGCAGAAATATAACTAATGCATGATGGTGAAAACAAATGATGTACTTGCCAATTTGCTTCTCTTGCAGTAAATAATCCATAAAATCCATTATGAATTCACAAAGAATTATTAACACCATCAACACATGAAATAATTATATTTTATGTACACAAAAATTCCACTTGTCGTCTCTTGTAAACTAAACATCCTGTGAATACTGTACACAAATGGGCATATTTTACTTGCTCTTTACTTACCTTTCTTCCTAAGAACTCTCACTGGAAATTTTTAAAACTAATAAAACACTTAACAAACCTTGAACTATGAACACTCATGTTAACAACATATATTTCCCAAACATTTATTTAACGATTATTCAAAGGAAAAAGAAGCTCCACGAAATCAAATGCATTAGCATCAGGGTCTAAATCCGTTGCTGGTCCTTGGTATAGCCTCTTGTCAATGTGTGTTTCATCATTTACGATCATCGATCAGCTCTACTTTCATTTTCTTCTTCTTCTTCAACATTCTCATTTTCGTCACTACCGCTGTTATTTTCAGCAGCTTTTTCGATGTCACTATCAATCTCGTCTGATTAAAATCCAGAAAATTCTCCATCAGAATCCGTCAAGTAAAAGTCTGCTCCTAGAGGCTGATTCTCATCAATTTGCATCAATTTAAAATCGAAATATTTTCACTAAATCAACTGATATCAAAGTGAAAAAAATTTCCCGCTGTTCAGCAATGTGCGCTCTATCTATGTAAGCTAAAATTTGATTGGTTAAACTGCCTGCATTAGTGGGAATTGGCTTTAAATCAACCAATGGTTTGCGCCGAGTTAACTCGTCGTGCGGGAGAAAGGCCTTGCTAAATACTGCCTCTTAAACTCGGCGCTCGGGAGACAAGCTATGCAAACTCAGCCACTTTAGCGAGGCTCGCGGGAGATCAGGGGTGTAAAGTACGACGAGTATACTCGTCGCCAGGGGTTAATGTGTTAACACGGCGCAATCTAAATCAAATCACCACTGTCGTAGGTGAAAATTTAGATTTGATTTTAATCAAATCGAAGCTTTGCTAAAAATAAGATTCTAAACCTGTCGTGTTTCAAGAAAACACAATTTTCAGTAATCTTATAAAAATTAAATTTAAAAAAAAAATGCATTGTATACATGTAGTATGCATAAACGGTAATCTGTATTAATTGGAACTGATATAAAACTATTCCTTGGGCAGTTTAAAAAGGAGCGATTAAAAAAAAGGTCAAAGTTTCACATTAACTGTCTGACAATAGAACGGGGGAGGGACTATTGACCCCCCCCCCCCCTTGCCCCAATGTGCGACCGCCCATTTGACGTGCCTTTTCTCGCTGTGATACGCCTTATTATTCCCCCATGACAAGCCCCTTTTGCATACTCTGGTCAGTTCTGGCTAAATTGCAAAATAGCTAAAGTTTTGATTTAAGTACGCAAACAATAAAGCCTGTGTGACTAATGAACAGAATCCTTATCCTTACATTGATCTTGTGAAAAGGACTGCCCTTCGGACATACTTCCAAGAAACCATGTTCGACAGTGTGTGTATGTATAAGCACCAGCAATTGATTACCAAATAAACGATGCCTATTTTGTTGTTACTTACGATGCCATGGACTTCATTTTAACAGTTCAAATCTGCAGTCACAAGTTACCGTACATCTGGCAACTGTTTTTCTCAAGTTTTATGCCCCACCTTATTTTCTTAGGTTTAAGTCTTAATGCATGTAACACTGTTTGCTGATTAAAATATTTATTCAGAATTAGTTCTTTAGGGCCACATATACTGCATGGTATATTTTGTTTTATTCCTTGTAATTTAATCATGGTAATTAAACTTTTCATATACGGTAGAGGAATGTCAGGTGTTAACTGGCCGAGTTTCTTTGGCGGAAATGGAGATGCGATTTTGTTTGCAGAGAAAATTTCAACGTGATCATTCATTTAAGCTAATTGGTGACAATTTTATTCTTTTAATTATTTTTTTTACTATAGTACTGTTGTAGTTGTTTAAAAAATCTGAAATTTACTTGAATAATGTTTAATCTTCACATCCTATTTACTGAAGAAGAAAAAAAAGAAGAAAAAAACTGTTGTATGATATTCATTATTTCGTCCAGTGCCGGGTTTAGACGTGTGTGCGTGTGATTTGAATTTTTAACGTAGCTTTAACAATTTTTCAGTCATATCGCTACGATGTCAGCAGTGTGGCAGTTTAGACTGGATTGCATACGTTATATTTAAAAATGGTTTGGGGTTGGGTTTTTTCTTCTGACAAATGAAAATTAACAGACATAATGTAATAATCGGGACTTCGCTGCGCAAAATTGAGAGATATTACGAGATCGGGATGTAGATGAGGAAATACCCCCAAAATCGGGAGGTTTTTCTCCCGGCTTGAGAGTTGACAGGTATGAACTGTCCGGGCTTGTGGAATTTCATTCAGGACTTTAGTTTATTTAAGTCACCAGCCCGGGGCCTGTGCCTAACAAATTTCTTTTAGTACTTATCAGTACAGTACATAAACTATTATATCAGACTGCAGATTCAACTTTTGAATGTGCAACCCAAATGTGGTCTCCTGTCTGCCTCGCTCGCCAATGTTTGTATTCAAGGACTCGCTAGTATAGCGTCACGGTACCACATGATCTGTCATCTCATTAAAACTCGGAAAAACTCGGCAATTTACGGAATCGTGGTATCTTCCACGCAATATAATCACTACCCGCTTACGATATTTCATTTATAAACATTGCAGTCGAATTAAAATCTGTAGAGAATTACATACGTAAAAGGAAAATTTTGATTTCTAGTCTCCTTTAAGCAGTGACTAGATAAATACATAAATTGGAATAAAATTGGACAGTTGTAGGAGTAGCATCCATTGATTCTGTTGGTTGGCTTATTATTTGTGGTTTTCTTCTACTTTTTACTTATTTATTCAGTGATAAACAAAGTAACATGTGGAGAATATTCTAATCCTATATGAAAATTACTCCTATAAAATATTTGAAAGGGCTTAAAAACTTGGAAATCTATGAAAAACTCTCTGGAACCATATTTGACCAATTCAGTAGTTCATTGCAGTATTCACTAGTTAATAACAGTGGTGTCATTAGGTTCTGGGGTCTGGAGATTTACCCCAGCAACTTTGCTGCTAGCAACTGCCTATAGTCAGTAACTTGACAGATGTTTTTGAAGACAAAAATATACAAAAAGTCTCCTGTTTTTGTGGAAACCCTTGTACCTGAATAATTAATGAATACACTAAATAATGTTTGAGGATGAAGAGAGTGTATTGTTTATAATGCAAAAGATCAAAATCTTTTTTCAAATATTACTTTTTTCTGTCAAGTGGAGTGTAATTCTTGTAAGTAAAAAGTAAATCAAACAAAACAATAACATTATTACAATAGTGTGTAAAATTCTACAAAATGCATTGTGGTCCAAGGAAAATGAACAGTACAATAATATAATAAATATCTGTTCAAGTTTAAGATGAAAATATTAATAGGTTACATTAAATTACATTTTTAATTCAAAAAGAGACCAACACTACATCACTGATTCATGTAAGATATTCTTCTGGTTCCAAATTTTCAAGGAATGCTATGCCAGATTTTGCAAATGACAGAATTGAGAAAGAAAAGTAGTGTCCATTTGTTTTTAATTACATGGTAAGATCATTGTTTTATCCTAAAAGGCATCACAGTTCTTTTAACAATGGTATCTATCAGTCATTGGGTTGGCATTTTCTGTATTTGACCTAAGACTTACTTTTGAGACAGCTGTCAGTATACAAACAGCTGAGTTAACTATCATATATATATATGTGTATGTATGTATATGTGTGTGTGTGTGTGTGTGTGTGTGTGTGTGTATATATATATATATATATATATATATATATATATATATATATGAAATGCAATATATTGGAAAAGTCCATTGAAACTGCAAAGTATAATTAAGGAGTGTACGTGAAATGAAAGTTTCATGTAACTTTAAGTTCCTTTCAATCTCTGTACAGGTGAACAATGATTAAGAAACATCCTTGCATGTGAGTGAGCCTGAGCAACATGGGATGGGTTGCTGTTCATACTGCATCTTCTGAACTCTTGCCATATTGCCAGCTAGTATGTCAGAGATGTGTTTGTCATCACACCCACAAACTTCACCTCCATTTTACAATTCCTGTAACTGTAATGTTGTTAATGAATCTGTTATCTTTCTTGGAGAATTTCAGTCAAAAATTCTGCCAGACAGATGATTTTTGCCTTTATTGGTCTGCAGTTCATGCAAGGTTCCACGTCTTCCATCTTGGCTTCTCACTGTTGCCAGGAGGTTCCATCTCTGCCATTTTGGCTTCTCACTGTTGCAAGAAGGTTCCATCTCTGCCATTTTGGTTTCTCACTGTTGCCAGGAGGTTCCATCTCTGCCATTTTGGCTTCTCACTGTTGCCAGAAGGTTCCATCTCTGCCATTTTGGTTTCTCACTGTTCCCAGGAGGTTCCATCTCTGCCATTTTGGCTTGTTACTATTGCCAGGATATATTGTGCAGCTCAACTATCTTCTTTGCTGACAAAGCTTTTAGAAATAAGTGTTGGCTTTTAGAAGAACAGACACTGAAAGAGACACATATTCAAATGAAACCAGTGGAGGCAGAAGTAAAAGAAAAGTTGCTTTGTACTGTTTATAGACATACATTGTATCACAAAAATGTTGGTTAATTGGCCATATACCATTGTACTCTTAGCAGCAGGATCCATACTGCAATATAGTGATATACTGGTAAAACTGCACACCCCTATTTAATAACTACCTATTTGTGACCACTACAGGTAGAATACAGAATAAACATTGTACACATGAGCTACTTTAAAGAATATATTACTGTTTTTCCATTTCTATATATATAAATCTATTTTTTATTTTTGTGTAAACAATCCTTCTCTCGTCCATTCAAGAATTATAAGGCGGATTTTTTAAATCTTAATGGTATACATAAGTTTGAATTTGCCTCTAAACTCGTACATTTTAAAGACTGGACCTAGATACATCTTCACTAGCCAAGGTTCCGATATAATAACCATATCTACACCTTGGCAGATCGAACAGATATTGTAGTGCTTTGTCCTAGTGATATCTGTTGGATTTAATGAGTTGCCTCCTTTAGTATGTAATGTGAACTAACCAATGGCATGTAACTGCGGTGCATTTAACATCAGCTGAAAATGGTGGAGGCAATCTACTTGAGAAGATGCTTTGTATGTTTAACATCAAAAGTTAGACTGCGTACCAGAGGGAAGCCATTACAGGTGTATTTGAATGAAAGGTATTTGTACAAACACAGACCGGCAGTGGAAAATTGATTCTATGTCAATCTATTCAAGTTGTGTGTTCCCCTTGTCTCATTCATGAAGGTTGTTGTTGTTGTTGTTGTAGGGTTTAACGCCATTTTTCAGCACGCAATAGGCTATACATGGCGGCCAGTATTAATGGTGGAGGAAGAAACCGGGAAATCCCCGGAAAGAACCACCGACCCTCGAGAAGCTACTGGCAAGCTTTCTCACATATCCACATTGGCCGAATCCGAGACTCGAAGCCACGCAGACAGAGGTGAGATGGCAGTGATCCGTAACGGTGAGCGCTTTAGACCACATTCATGAAGGAACAGTGTTCATATTTGAGCAGCTTAATTTTGTTTGGTTGTGGTGGCTTGCTGAAGCATCTAATGAAATTCACAGGCCTGATCAAAAATTCTGCTTGATGTGCCAAGATGTTGATTGGGTTATCATATCGGAACCTTGGCTAGCAAAGATGGGCCTAGATAGTGCAGTGACTCATTTTATTCTTCAGTTCTAGGTTCAATTGCTGGACACAATGCATGCAAGGATAAGTGTTTGCAGTTTGCTAATATAATCTAACCATAGTTACAGGGGAAAATTTCTTGCAAAATACTGGATTTAGTTCAAGGTATCATTATTATCACTGAGTCTTTCTTCATTAAGGTGTCTGAATGACATGAGTGTTACAGGATGCATGTGAAGTCCACAAGTTTGATGTTGATAACCACTGAGATATTTTTTAAAAAGTGGGATTTGTGATTGCTTTGAATCACATAATGAGATAGTCTTAGTCAAAATGAATCACTCAGAATTGTGTCCTTGCATCAGCCAATTTATGCAGACCATGAGAGGAGGGAACTGCTGATTAACAAATCTAGAAATAGGTGCATGCATATTTTGTAGTTTCTTACATAGTAATACACCTGTGCACAATTTTCTTCATTTGATTATTTTTAAACATTGATTGACGCTTGATTCATAAAGCTAAAATCCAAAGGACAATGACTTTACAATGTTTGCATGATGCAGTTCGATTGAGTAAAGCTATGAATGGGGTCTGATAAGAACCTTTCAAGTCATTAGTATGTGCAAATTCCATACAGTTAGAAATATTTGACAGATTTTAACAGTATGATTCAAAGGAAATTTTTGTTTGTATTTCACATTATTTCACTTCGATGGCCACAGAGAAAATTAGATATCACCGAGTTGACTAAAATCTCATATTGTTTTGTCAGATCTCACAGAATGGTATTATCACAGATATGTTTGTAGATTTTACTGATGCAAAGTGAAGTCTGAACTTGAAATTAGAGACAGGCAACTTTTTTAAAAAATTTCTCAAACTTTTTGCTCAGGTACAGGATTTGGCACTACACTGGTGCCCTTTTGGAACAGGTGAATCTGGAAGCAAACAAAGAATTGTGGGAAGTAAAGTGGCAAAATCAACCTGAGGACACTATTAAGGATTTCCAAATAAAAAACAAACCAGTAGAGGGTGTACCAAGTTTGCCCCAACCAGAGCGTAAGATAATTTTCATTCTTAACACTGCTTTGTGCAAGTCACTGGTATTAGATTTATTTTTTTATAAAATTTAAACACATGTATGAAAATAAGCATTTATTCATTTGATTATTTGCTTGTTGTAAAATATGACTACAGATCCACTGAACCAATAATAGGATTCAGTATATATTTGGGTCAATCTACTTATTTTTTTTATCCCCACCCCACCCCCAGTATGTGATAATATGGTGGGACAGGGAAAATAGCTATCACTATGTCAGCCTTAAATCCATCTGTCTGTCTGCTTGTCCATAACCATATTTGCTTGCATGGTCATTCTCTGAAACTGTTGGACAATATATCTTTAAAACTTGTTCCACATTTAGTAGGTCTCAAAATAAATTAAGGTTAGTTGGGGGGGTGGGGTGTCTTATTCCCTCCCACAAATTAAAGTCAGTTGGAGTGTGACTAAAGTTAAAAGTAAGTATACATGGTAGTTAGGCTGATAAACATACTGCACAAGCCTTGTCTCTGGCAGCCTGATGATTTCTCTTGCTCAGAACAGTATTTTAATTCCAATACTTTGTTCATGATGAAGAGTGAGTCCCTGTATCTCTCTTGGTTTTCATCCATTTTCTGGAGTTAAAGAGCACATGGACAAAAATTCTAAAAGCCTTGTACAACCCTACACTTTCATTTCCAGGGCAAAATTCAGTATGTGCACATAGTAGACAGGTGATCAAAAAAATTGTTTCAATATTTGTTATGTATTTGTAGTCTGTCACTCTGTCCTTCAGTTTATTCACACTTTCATTTCCTGGGCAAAACTCCATTGCCATTTAAGATAGTCTGAAATTTTGTACACATTAAACTGTTGAAATAGATATGCCTTTTGCTATTCACACTTCTTTCTTCAGCATAACAGGATTGAAACTAAATGGATTTTGGATCAAAAGAAAAAACGCAGAACACAATGTATGTAAATGAAAACAATTTATGAAATGAAGTATATGAGTCTCAGAACTATTGCCATGAATAATAATGTAACAATGAAATGGATAAAAATATGCAATAACAAATAAACACATTTACTCAAATAATGATCTGCCTTATACATTATGACACAAGTTGGAAACAAAACTAGACTCTCATGAATATGTAAAAAAGAGAATCATTTGCCAAACATGTCTGGTGTTGTGGTAAGGGTAATAACAGGCATGATAATACATGCTTTGTAAAACGTATGTGTGAGATGACCCCTATGTTTGATATTATTCATAAAATTCTGGCCCTGTATCTTAGTCTTGTACTGTTTCTTGTATAGCTCTCCCCAACTGTAGCTTAGCAAACCACCTCATAGCTAGAACAATAAAAAAAATTACATGATAAAAAACAATGCCAGTCCAATATACAGCAATAGTAGAAGTTTATGCAAGTTCAGTATATTTTTTTACTTCCTGGTATTTGTGCATTTTGTCTTGTCAGATAATGTGTTTTAAAAGGAAATAAAGATATATTACTTTGCTTCCTATTGTATTATTTTAGTTCATATTGTTATCATTCATTTACTGGATAAGAAAATATAAACACTTAACACAAGGATGTCATAGCTACCTTTCATAAATATACCTGTGAATCCTCATTACTAATCTATAGGGGGCCCCGAGTAGCAGAGTGGTCTAAAGCGCTCACCGTTACGGATCACTGCCGTCTCTGTCAGCATGGGTTCGAGTCTCGGGCTCGGCCAATGTGGGTACGTGAGAAAGCTTGCCAGTAGCTTCTCTTGGGTTGGTGGTTCTTTCCTGGGTTTTTCCTCCACCATTGATACTGGCTGCCATGTATAGCCTATCTTTTGCTGAAAAATGGCGTTAAACCCTACAACAACAACAACTAATCTATAGATGCACTGTCATCAAGTTTAGAGTGATTTAAAATGATCAGAACTTTCAGTCTTGTGTAAAAGTGAAATATATGATTAAATTCCAATTATAGTCCAGGCTAGTGCTTCCTGTCATTAAGAAGATGATTTTCCTTTTAATTGAGAAATCAGAATCACTTATTTACTACTTCTAATCACATTCTGCGAGGAAATAGATGAATATCTAGCTATTGATCTGTAAAAGAATAAACAAACTGAGATATTTCTTCAGGCATTGTTTTTGGAGTAATTCAGAATTTCTGAATAAGATGTCAGATTTCTGTATCATACATAACAAGTTTTTACTTCATTTTTCTCGTATCTCTTTTGGATAAGTAGACATTTTTTTTTTACAACAGCAGTAATTTATACCACAGATTCACAAGAGTATGGGATTTAGAACATTCATTGATTTTTATGTATATAAAATTTTGGATTTATTTATTTTTCATTGAATTCTCATGCCTTATTTTCCATTTACAGCCAAAGTTGCAGCCTATCGCCCACCTGGGGCTGGAGGGCAGCCAGCTTCTGTCAGGTTGCATGACTACGAGGCTCCATCCATTGTGAATGAAACAGCCAAAGGTTAGTAATTGGTTTAAACTTCAGGAATATATATTTGAATCTATTCATTAAAAATCAGATTTAAACATGTTTAACTATACTGGTCCTTACCAGAAGAGCTTATGGGGGGGGGTGTCTGTTGTTTCTCATCTGTCCATCTGTTAGCATAAGTTTGTTTTCACTTCACATCCTAAACCACTTTGAGGATTGCAATAAAACTTTATGCATGCATTCATCCCTTTGTCTACTTAGACCTAAATGAAAATAGTGCTGATCTGGTGTCCAGAGGCCCCACTAGGCTGAGTTGTCAAATAATAATAATAATGAGGACTTTGTATAGCGCCTAATCTTTAGAAGCTCTAAGCGCTTTACAACATTAGACAACACCTGTAAGATAAAAAACATATAATAATATTTTTACAGAAACAAACACCATGAAATTAGAAAAACATCAATAAAAAATTTAAAAAAATAAGATGCTCACCTTTACCAATAACGGACATCTCACCTCTGTTCATTTGGTTTCAAGTCTCAGTGTAGATTCCATTGGGTTGGCAGTTCTTCCCAGGTTTTCCTAGGTTCTACCTTCACTAAATATACTGGCCACCTTGTATCATATGGTGCCAATTCATTGTTTTGCTGACAACATTTAGGTCTGCAAAATATATAGCAAGACATACAACAGCAACAACTGATGTCCAGTGCCAGATCAGCTATCTTGAAAATCTTCCTATCACTACTCTCCTGAACAGAGTCTCATACTGCCATGGGGCTTTCACCAGAGACTTCATTTGATGTCCTGTTGGTCCAAAATGAAGTTATGCTGTCTGATGTCCAGTGTAGCCACAACAGTGGCCATCATGAAAATCTTGTTATTGCTATTCCATCTGAATGAGATGGTTATATCAACATGGGTTTTTGCTAAAAGACTTTTTATAATGTCTAGTTGGTCCTTAGTGAAAATTATGCTTATCGGATTCTAAAATGACTGCCAAAGTGGCCATCTTGAAAATTTTATCACTACTTCTGAATGGCTGGTCGTATCAACAAGGAGTTTTTACCAACAGACTTCTTATGATAGCTTGAAAATCATGTTATCTTTAATAGTCCAAATTAGATGTTATTTCTTTCAGGAGACTTATGATATTTTGTTGGCCCTAAATGAAATTGATGCCAATCTGACAAAAATATGCCCACCACATGAGGTAATTTGAAAATCTTTTTATCACAGACAGTTGTTAGGGTTTAACGCCATTTTTCAGCACAAGATAGGCTATACATGGCGGCCAGTATAACTGGTGGAGGAAGAACCCTGGAAAACCCAGGGAAAAACCACCGACCCACGAGAAGCTACTGGCACGCTTTCCCACGTACCCACGCTAGCCAAGCCTTGGACTCAAACCCATGCAGACAGAGGTGAGATGGCAGTGATCCGGAACGGTGAGCGCTTTAGACCACTCGGCCACTTGGGGCCCCTATTACAGGCAGAATATCATGGATAATTTCAACATGGCAGCTAAAATGATGAACTTGCCTTATCTGGAATTAATGGAATTTCTTTTCAGCCATAGAGCATCTGTCCCTCTAATGAAATTATGTTCTAATGAATATTTTCATGAGGGTGTCCCATGTTTTGTTAAAAACAGATTTCATTGTATAATGATACTTTTCAAATGGATTTTGGCTCATTATTTTAAATTATGAAATTTGTGTCAGGCAATCTAACTAAAAATACGATCGTCTAGGAGATTTGCAAAATAAAAACTTCAAAATTGCATTCACAATTTTCAGTTGATTTCTGATTTTTTTACTTTAGATTTATCATAATCAGTCTAGAATCTGTATTTCTAGCTATTACTGCAAAATCGGTGAGCAGACCATGTTACATGCAACACGATCAATAAAGTCTTTAATTAATTTTCTTTTGAGTCGTACAGATCGACTATTTTATAAGTTAGTAGCATAGAAATAGAACATCTTGTATCATTAATTACATGGTTTGCATGTGACCTGGTATAGAAGCACTCAGTCAGTAAAAAACCCATTGCATACATGCCAACCATTATACTTTTGGCATAATCATTACGCTTTTTTCACTACATTACGCCTTATGCGTAAACATGTATGGATTACGCTTTTTCATTATATCCACCTTCCAAAAAAAATCAGTTGTTTGTTTTCTCATTTTTATTAACATCCCATTAATCCCACAGACCGTATTTTAGAAAAGACGGCTTCTACGTAACTACAATATAACAGTACGCTTGTCCATGCACTTTCCTAACAGTATTATGTTCTATTTATAGCAACTATCCTATTACCCAGAAACATGCTGGTTCTACTTTCAGACTTTCGACCTTGTAATTCTATAGCAGCTGTATGGCTTAGTGAGGAGAGAATGGACTGGTTTTCTAATTTTTAATCTTTACTAGCAGATTCTTTTTTCTAATTTATATATATTACAGAACCAGTCTATAGGTATTTGGCGCTAAAAGGTATAATTTATTTTAGTCGATACATGTATGAGAGCAAAAATATCTCCTTTCAAATAATTTCATAGATGGATTAGAAAAAGGCCAAAAATAAATGAAACATAAAATAACAGAATCCTCCAAAGATGAGGACACGAGGGCAGCATCATGTGACATCTATTACAGGCCGTGTGGAAATAATTTTACTATTTGGGGCTTAAAGTCATCAGATGTATTCTAGTCGATGTTTGTGTTAGAGCACATATATTTTTTCAAAGAATTTCACAGGTGGATCAGAAAAAGACCCACCAAAAAACGAATCCTTATAAAGATGAATACATAAATGGCATAATACAGCGTTCCATTCTCGGGCACAGGGGCTCGTATCATTGCTTAAAATTGACCTGTCATACATGCCCCTATTGCAGACAGAATATCATGGATAATTTCAACATGGCAGCTAAAATGACATGTCAGTTTTAAGCAATGATACAAGTGTTCTAGGGCAGCATCATGCTCATTGCAGTCTGTGTGGAAACGATCTTAATATTGCGCATGTTGGTAAATTTTATGTGGAGAAACACTTGAAAACAAAGAAACACATCGAATTAGCACATCTTACGAACTCCAATACTAAGGTAACTTCTTATCTACAGCAGAACTAAATTGCGGACATGAATGTTATAAATGCAGAGGTGTTATTTACCAAGTTCTTAATAGAAAGATAATGAAGATCTTGCTATTGGTGCAGAAGCAAGAGAATTCATAGAACACAATTCTACTCTAGCTGTGAAGGTGTTTTATGATAATGTTAGAGATTATTATGCTACAGCCTGTGATTACATTCTTCAGAAATTCCCCTATGGAGATGAAGTGCTTTTAATTGCTTCATTTACTGATGTAAATGAGAGACAGTCAAAAAGCTTCAAAAGTGTTAGATTCTTTGTCAAGAGATATCCCTTTCTATTACCATCCTTGCCTACCTTGGGTCATCTGGAGGGAGAATTCCTGCAGTATAAAGTTGGGATTCTACTATATACTTAACGCAGATAGAGTTGATGTGCAGTGGCACCTTATTTCCCAGCTAAAAGACACAATCACTGAAGATATAAATTTCCTCTTCTTTGTCAGGTTATGAAAGGAATATTGGTTCTTTACCATTCTAATGTTGACTGTGAGAGATTGTTCAGTATTGTTAACAAAAATAAAAGTGAATTCAGATCCAGGCTCAGATACCCAGTACTTTGTACTCTGCTGGTGTGCAAAACATTCATGGTCTCAGCTGGTACAAAGTGTTTTAAAATGCAACATGAAAATCTGTTGCTTTCGAATGCTAAAAGTGCTACATATGAAAACTTAAAGCAGTAAAGGATGTTAAAAGACGAGAGGGGCAAATAAATCATTGTTTATTGAATTTTTAGCATGTTATTTGTGGATTTCTCTTTTTCGGCTTGGATTCCTCTTTTTGTCCATTTGGATTACACTTTTTCCTCATCAGGGGTTGGCATGTATGCCATTGGTGAAGGCACTTGAGCTGTGGTAAGTTTTCTATTGACAAGGGATCATATCAGGTCATTAATGAACCATGCAAGAAATTTTCATCTGGAGGCATATCCAGAAAAAACATTTGGCAACCTCATGACAAAATGATGTTAGACCTAATATTATTAGTTACATGGTTTGTTAGCTATCCAGTATGGAATGATACTGAGTCATGAGAATACAGAGTGACATGCACCGAGCCTATGTAAGATTTTCACCTGAGATCTTTCCATGCTACATTACTTACATACCATGCAACAATATATTCCAATTAAGACAAATGATATCTTTGTACATTGTGTCCTATCATTTTTACTTGAAATCATGGGCAAGAATCTCTGTCTCATCACACCGACTGGTATATCTTACTGAGCTGGTAGATACAATCTGATACCAAGTCTTTACATGACTCATTTTAACCACTGAAAATGCAAAGAACTAGTCAGAGATATGGTAAATTGTAATGTTTAAAGCACATATAGAATATTGGGATCTATTAACCATTTTTGCATTCAGTTTATGGTTTTAAGGGATTTTAATTTTTGTCTCTGCTGATAATGAAGGACATAGAAATCACATTGGTATCATTGACAATACTGTAAACATTACAATATATTTTGTACTGACTTTACATTAATTGCTTTATTTACTGCTTTTCTTTGACTTCATTTGAAGGTGACTCGTGACATTTTAAAAATCATTGCTTATGTTTTTTTTAACTTTTATTCTAGCAGCAAACAAACCTTTGACAAAGAATCAGAAGAAGAGGGAAGCCAGGAAGGCAAAGGCCTCACAGGAGGTAATAATGACTCTAATTGAACACACCTTGTACATCTACCTGTACTACTATATCTTGGAAGTTATTTCCTTCAGAGCTTATGAGATGGTCTGTTGTCCATCATCCATCTGGCCATTAGCATAGGTTTGTTGTCTTTATTCCATAACTGCTTGGAGGATTGCCTTGAAACTTAACACATTGCTCATCCCATGGTATAGTTGGTTCAAAATAAAATTGGTGCCCACTCAGACATCCAGTATGGCTGCTACAGTTGGTCCTAAATGAATATTTTGCCAATATTATGTCCAATGTAGCTGTCACAATGGCCATCTTGAAAATCTTAGTGCTACTCCTCCTGAATGGATGGTCATATAAACAGGGGTTTTCACTTGAAGACTTTTTATGAAATCTAGTTGATCTTGAAAGAAAATGGTGCCACACAGACATCCAGTATGTCTGCCACAGCAGCCATCCTGAAATTATTATTGCTACTCCCGATGAAATTAAGTTATATTTGACTGTGAAAATGGTGCAGCTGGCACAACTAATTTGACCACTATGAAAATTTTGTTATTTGCTACTCCTCCAATATTGTCATATTAACAAGGGATTTTTACTGAAAGATTTCAAATGATGGCTAGCTGGTCCTAGGTGAAAATGGTGCCACACATATCTAATATGACCACCACAACGGCCATCTTGAAAATTTTGTTATCACTACTTCTCTTGAATGATTGGTCATATAAACATAGGCTTTCACTGAAACACTTATGTCTAGTTGGTCCTAATTGCGCTGATCTGACCTTGAATATGGCCAATACAATAGCCATCATGAAAATCCTGTTACCACTGCTTCTGCTAGCTGACTGACCCTATTGAAACTTTTACCAATAGACCTCTTGACATGTCTGTTTGGTCCTAAATGGAAATGGGGCTAATCTGATACCCAATATGGCCAGCATGGCAGCAGTCTTAAAAATCATGTTGATATTACTCCTTCAAAACATAAAGTGATATCAGCATGGGGTTTTCACCAGACGAGTTCTTACGGTCTGGTTGGTCCAAAATGAAAATCATGCAAACTTGCCCAAATATGGCTATCCTGAAAATATTATCTCTTCTCCACCTAAATGGATGGCTATAATAACAAGAGGTTTTCACCAAAAGACTTGTTATGATACCTAGCTGGTCATGAATGAATATGACTGCTGTGATGGCCATCTTGAAAATCTCATCACCACTCCCCTTAAATGGATGGACATATTAACTTGGGGGTTTTCACCAAAAGACTTATGATGAAGTGCACTAAGGCCAAAATGAAAATGGTGACAGTCTGACATTTAGTAAGCTTAACACCATGCTAGTTTTAAAATCTTGTTATCACTGAAAATATCAGAGATGGTTTCAACACAATGCAGTTAAAAGAGCATCATTATCTTAGGGATTTTCATTCCTGCTGCAACTCAATCTGTCACGTGCTGGCCATAGTATTTACTACTTTAAACTATATGTACATTTAATGGATCATTATTAACTCAACATTTCAAGTATTTGTGTCTGGAATTTGGATTAAAATGTTGGTTCCAGTGGGTCAAGATTAAAAGCTTTGTTGTTGTTGTTTCCTACAGTTGTCAGAGCACCTCTATCCTTGCATTCACAAGAATTGCTTGTCAGGGCCTTGTTAACACTGCAAATGATGATGTGTATTATGGCTTTTATGGTTCTAGTTTAAGAAAGTTTTGCTTGTAAGAAATGCGTGAGAAACAGGGAATCAGTCTGGAAAGCTCATGCATTTGCACCATCCAGCAGCAGACAGGAGTGAAAAGAAAGTGAAGTGTCATTGCTACACTTCTACCTTTGCCCTCACTGTCACCAGAGGGCATTTCAGTTTACTGTGTCAGTCAATTTGTATGTTCATCAGTACAATATTAACAGTTTGATTGCACAACTTGGATGATTTATGCTGAACAAAATTGTAACTTGTTTTTATAACCAACAGATCAGGATGTCATTAAGCGACATGGTAATAATGTTGTTTCCATCATTCTGTCCATCTGTCAGCAGTTTGGTTTCCACAACTTTACCTGAAATTGTTGGATTTTAACCAGATTTTGTATGCATTGTTATTGTGATGGGACTTATAAAGAGTTTGATCTTGAGCCTGCTAAACAACTAACTCTCACAATGTAGTGACAGGTATCATACATATCACACAATGTAGAAACATGTAGCATACACATTTCACGATGTAGAGACAGGTACCATAAATATCTTACAATGTAGGGACTGGTGTGAGACACATCTCACACTGTAGAGACAGATATCATACACATCTCAATATTGAGACAAGTATCATACACATCTCACATTGTAGAGACAGATATCATACACATCTGAATGTTGAAACAAGTATCATACACATCTCACAGTGTAGAGATGGGTATCATACACATCTCACAAATGTAGAGTCAGGTATCATAAAACATCTCATAATGTAGAGACAAGTATAATACTCATCTCAAAGAAGAGACAGGTGTTATAAACATCTGACAATAAAAACCTGTATCATACACATCTCAGAATGTGGAGACAAGTATCATACACATCTCACATTGCAGATACAGATGTCATACACATCTTACACTTTGTAGAACTGGAATCGTAAGGTAGCAGGCTTATATCCCCTAATGTTAACGTGATTGGTGAACATATTTTTATGAGAAATTTAGGTAAGGTGATTAGGTAAGTATTCTTTGAGAACTGCAGTTTGCTTAAAATTATGCTCTTTCTGAAAATGCACATAATGAAAAATGCTTCTGAAATAGCAAGAAAAAGAAAATTGTATGTTCTTTACACTCTTCCTAAGATAAACACATTCTTTTATATCACCTGAGTCAAGGGTTTACAGTAATCCTCATGTTTGTCCATCTATCCTTTCATCTGTCACTTATTAGCACAACTAGTCCGCCAGTTTTTTATGGATTGCACTGAAGATTGGTCAGTATTTTGGTAATTGCATATTGGCAAAATATTTTGCTCACAATTTTTGTTAGAGCTATTGGCTTTTTTTGTCTTATAGCAGTATATGACACAATCTTTTTTAGCTGGAATCTTCCTGCACAGATCTATTACTAGATGGACATCCTAAATTCTGGATCATTTCTGGTACCAGGACTGTAGGGTCGGGGGGGTAGGCAAATGCTGACTGAAGGAGCATCCATGACCCAAGCTTGTGGGTTTGAATCTGGAGAGACAAAGGTTGGCAACTTGTGATTCCACCTTGTCACAGTAAGACAGAGTACCCCCAAAATGTGTAGATCCAAGTAAAGACTGATTGATGGAGAGACCATTTTATGTAAAGGACTTGACCTATCCTGGATAGAATGGCGGCCAAAACAATGAGACTGCTGGGAATGTGCCTTTTCTGTACATTGATAATTAGACTTTTGTACCAATGTAGAAACTGCCAAATCAGAAAACAGATCAGTTGATCTGGTGCACCCATTTGAGGAGGTAGGACACCATCACAGAGTTTTCAGACATAATGAGGACTGTTTGCCTGAGAGTTGATCCTTCCAGAAGTGAAGGTATTGATGATAGCCTTTATTCTTAAAAGGTTGATTTGTAGAGGCAACTCCCCTGATTCCCATTTGCCGCAGACAGTAGTGAAGTTCATCAACAGGTGGTAGCCCAACCGTACATACTGACATAAGTACCTACTGTAATTTGCACTCGGTTGTTTCTCCATTGAGATCTCCATGGTCAGCCAACCATGGATGCACCATTGATGCAGGAATGATCATATCCAGGCATGATCATGACAGTTTGATAGAGGGGACTTGAAAAGGGGCACCCTTGTACTAGCAATACTATTTGAAAGGGGTGCATAAAAAGATGGCCGAGTAGGATCAAGTCCACTGTCACGTTGAATAATCCAAGGAGTTGCAAGAACTCTCTCACTGGAGTCCCTGTTGGAAATGGACTTGATAAGTTTGACAACCATGATTACATGAACACGAGGTGGTCATACCAGATTCAGGTTGGTGATCAACTTCATACTCAAATCAGCAAAAGGTTGGGATGGATGGAGGCTGGACTTTTCCCAGATCACGTGAAAGCCTACATTATCTAAAAGTGAGAAACAATTGTTTCTGCCTGAGAGTAGAATAGAACTTACCATACATTTCTAGAGGATGTCATCCAGGTATGCTGCTGTCATTGTAGATGAAGTCAACTGAAACTACATGACAATGCAATCCATAACCTTGGTTAAAACCCAAGGGCTGATGTTGAGGCAATAGGAGACTTTGATCTGATAAACCATGTCGCCATAAGCAAAATGAAGAAATTCCATGATGTGAGGTTGATAGGGACTTGAAAATATGCGTTGGTCATATTGAGACTGAGGGCATACTCATCCCGTCGAATGGAGAGATGGATTGATATCAGTATATTTCAGCAGTGAAACGACTTGGTTGAGACAATTCAGGTTGATGGTCGGCTTCAACTTGCTGTTTACCTTCCAAATAAGAAGTGCCTTCAGTAAATCCCAAGAGATTGTGGAATTTACACAATCTCCACTGCCTGTTCTTCAGTGAGTGATCATATCTCCAGTTGTAGAAAGGCATCCTTCTCCCAATCAGATGGTACATCTGTGGAAAGGGGATGGAGGAAAGGAGAGAGGTTAGGATAACTTGTCTGCAGTAGCGTGGGCTGATTGTTTCGAAGTACCTGTGTGGGTTGAGCAGCAAGTTGAATGTGCAGTCCTTCAAAACCCAGTTAACTTATTTTCTTGAAAATTTCACTGTAAAAAACATGACATTAATTTCTTTAAATTTTACACCATTGATGCCAATCAACCAACCAGTATTCTTAAATGGAGAAAAACTTTTCAGTTACTTTTTCTTAAAAACTACAGAACAGAATTTGATCCAATTGAATTGAAAGCATTTTTAAATAAAAGCCTTTTAAATTTATACAGATCCCAATGAGCCACCTAATATGAGACCTGTTACTACTAAACATAGAAAAGACATTTAAATGACTTCTTTTCAAAGACAATTTACAGAATTAGGCCAAACTTTACAATAAGTACGCTGACATAAAGGTCTTCTGAATTTGTACAACTGATGTCAAGCAGCCAATTATATTGGCCATTGGTACTAAAATAGAAAAACCTTTATATAACATCTCCAAAACTGCTCAAAAGAATTTGGGCCAAATTCGACAGAAAGCATTTGAGCATGAAGGCCTTTCAGATTAATACAGATTATCCACTATCAAATGTGACAGCCATTGCTAAAATTAGAAAAACCATCATATGACATATCAGAAGCTACCAAGATGATTAAAATAGATGAGCATTATTAAAACAGATAATTTTTCAGACAGCTTCTTTATACAAACCACTATTAGAGTTTGACCTAATTGATAGAAAGTTTTCTGGCATGATAGCATTTTTAATATTATCATTGATACTGATTTACTGTCAGATATGGATGTTACTAAAGATTTGACCTAATTTTGGAAAAAGTTTTTTGCTAAAAGCATTTGCAAGTTTGTTTAAAAGATGACTAACTGGCATCAGATTTGGCTACGTTACTACAAATAATTTTAAAAAATTAAGTTTTCCTCTGTTCAACTGCTCAGAGAAAAGACCAAATTTAACATGAAGCATTCTGACATGAAATTCTTTTGCATGAGTGATGCAGATCTTCTGTTCAATATAACCATTGTAACTGAAAATGGGAAAACCATTGAAGGATGCCTTCACAACAACCAAATTTCATAGAAAGTATCCTGGCATAAGGCTTTTCAACTTCTTGTAGATGTTACTGATCTGCTATCCAATGTAGCTACTATTACTAAAAACAATATAATCCTTTGATATGTCAGAAAACAGTGCTTCTAACCCTATTTGCTAGGCCAACTCCTTTTGCATTGGCTTTTAGGCAGATGTAAGTCAATTAAGCTATCTTGGGCCCACTTGGGCCTTTTGAATGTAAGAGATACCAAGTAAGTAATAACTGGGAATACATTTGCTTGAAATATTTACCCTTGAAATATTTATCCCTGTGCAAAAGTGCAAAACACCTTTGTGGAACCTTTTATCGAGTTTATATCCCAGCTTTCCATGACGTCATTTACAAGGGTTATGACCCCTAATTGTCCATCATTCTGACTTCTGCAGCATTACTTTACCAAGGATTGTTCTATTTGAACAAATTTGACACGAGGCTTTATACTGATGAGACCTCAAATGAGTTTGACTTTCATCAGTCAGTAATGCCATTTACAGAAGTTATGCCCCCTGACTCCCCATCCTCATAACTTGGTTGTTGTTGTTGTTGTAGGGTTTAACGCCATTTTTCAGCACAGGATAGGCTATACATGGCAGCCAGTATTAATGGTGGAGGAAGAACCCAGGAAAACCCCGGAAAGAACCACCGACCCACGAGAAGCTACTGGCAAGCTTTCTCACTTACCCACATTGGCTGAATCCGAGACTCGAACCTACGCAGACAGAGGTGAGATGGCAGTGATCTGTAACGGAGAGCACTTTAGACCACTCAGCCACTTCGGGCCCCCTTCTTATAAATTGGGGTTTCTGCATCGAATCTTTTTTCAGGAATGTTGGCTTTCAGCCAGTATTGTACATCTTCTTATCGATGAGACATTGATTGAGTGAGTTATAACATTTCATGGCAGCATTTAGAGGAATTAATGACCTTTGAATAACTGTTTCTTCAAACATTGGTTTCTTAACACAGTCAGTGGTGCAGATTAAGATTGCAATACTTTGGATGCTTGCATTATTTGTTATTATGCTATGATAATAAATGTGTAATATTGAAAATATGAAATGGGGTTGTGAATCATCATATCATTGATGGTATGTAATTAATTTTTTGCTTACTCCATCACAGGCTTCCACAGAGAACAGCGATCAGCCAGCATCAGTGTTAATGGACTTCCCATCCATAGGAAATGCTGAGACAGATAAGAAGATTAGGAATATTCGAAAGGTCTGTCACAAAGTCATGGTAATATAAACTTCTCCATGCATATGGATAGGATAAGAAAATCTAACAAGAAAATGTGAATTTCAGAAATAGAAGATAAGTCAGCTTAAATTGAAGTTTAGAATTCAGAAAAATGATTAGTTGAAAGTTAAGTCTCACTTAAAATTTAACAATCAAACATCTAAAGTCTTGATATTTGTGTTGGTGAAATTGGAACAGTGCCTGGTTTTCACTAACAGAACTTAAGACTGGGCTCTAGACTCCATTGGTTTGACTGGCTAAAACTAATCTATAAAATGTATTACATTTAAACTTTAAAACTTGTGATGCTGAAATTGGGACAGATGAAATATGATTGTTGTCATAAACAAAGGTTGCTAAGATCATACCACATATCTTTTCCCCAGGGATATAAGAACAATATAATTGGTGATAAATATTGTTATGGGATTACTAAACATGGACTGGAATGAGGCGTTGCAGAGTTCCTGTGTACAAATTATTTCCATGATAATGGTTTTACCTTACCCCACTCCAGTTTTTATGCTTAATTATTGTTCTCACTTTACAAGGTGACAAACATGGGATGTAAACCAGATGGTGCCTAGTGGCACAAATAAAACATTCAAAGAGAGTATACCCATCGAAAATATTTGGATATTTAGAAAGAGCATAAAGTATTTGATTGGTGCATCTTTGAATTGTGAATTGTGGTTAAAAGATAAAAATATAATGTAAATGTTTAAATTTAGCATCGAAAATAGGCAGGCTGTGCACCAGCTAGAATGCAACTTTGATGGAATGTGAAGTAGAAAGAAAAGTGGCCTGCATTACGAAAACAAGATCTTGCATAAGTATTCTAAACTTGGAAATATGACCTTAGAGAATGTAAGAATTAGCTGTCCTGTCCACATACATTACTGGTAAAGTAGGTATTTTATCTTTATAAGCCCACCATGTGCATTATTTCTCAAGACACCTCTTTGTAAGAATTGGTTGTTATATCTGCATGTATATGTAATATGTGCCAATATAGCTATTGAAATGTCTGTCTGCCTGTTCAGTCTTTGTATCTATTCATAACCATTTTCATTTCCAGATGATACATTGCAAATTATTAAATGTATTTCAACCAATTTGGTAGCCATGTCAGGCAAGTTGTGTAAAATACATAGAAGATCCAAATTCGGTGTTTTTAGCTCACTTGACCATAAAGGTCATGTGAGCTTCTGGTATGGCCCATCCTGTTGTGCATTATTCATGATGTGTTCTTTAATAATTTCTGTTAAACATCTTCACAAAAGCCATAGAACCAATTTCAACCAAATTTTGTAGATGGCATCCTGCTTAAAGGCTTTTCAGGTTTGTACAAATAACGTTGATCCACATTCAAAAATTCAGAAATGGTTGCCATTGCTAAAAAATAAGGGAAAAAAATCTGGGAGTCACTTCTTCACGAAAACTGCTCGACAGAACATGACCAAAATTTGACAGAAAGCATCCTGGCATTTGTAAATAATGTATATCCAACATCAAAAATGTCCTACTAAAATTATATATAACTTAATGAATACTTCTTCAAACTGCTCAGTTGAATTTCACAAAATTACAATGCATCCTGGCATGAAGGGCTTTTAATGTTTATAAATGATTCTGATCCATCAGTTGTGACCACCATTACTATAATAAAAAAAGGAACCTTAGACTTGATTTTCAGAACTGCTGAACAGATTTTTATTTTTATCAAACATAATTTGAGGATATTTGACAGAAAAGATCCAGGCATAAAGGGCTTTCAAAATTTTACATATGATGCTTATCCATAACATTATATATATATATATATATATATATATATATATATATATATATATATATATATATATATATCCACTGTTACTAAAAAGAAGAAAAAGAACAAAAAAAATACCTGCTAAACAGAATATGACACAAAGCATTCTGGCATAGAGGACTTTAAAGTTTGTGCAAATTACATTTATCCACAATCTAAAAATAAAAGACCTTATAACAATTTTTTTAAAACGACTCACAAAAATTTGACTAAATTTAACATAAATGATGCTTATTTGGCCACCATAACCAACGAAGAAACACTTTGATTTACCTTCTTTAAAATCTGCTCAACAGAACTGCTCTAGATAGATTCAATCTTAGAATTAAGGGCTTGTTTTATTATAAATATGACTGCCTTACTAAAAACAGAATAACCCTCAATTAACTTTTCCTAAACAGCAAAATTTTATGAAATTTGGCAGATTTTGACATGTTGGACTTCCAAATTTTTATAAATAATGCATCCCCCATTAAATATGGCCACCTTTACTAAAAAGAGAGAAAAAATTAAACGTTTCAAAAACACAAGAGAAGCTAACCTAATTTAATGGAAAGCTTCTTGGCGTAGAAGATTGTAAAATTTGTGAAAATCAGATTGATCTGCCATTTATAAAAATACAAAAACCTAATAATGACTTCTAAAAGATGAAAACAGAATTTTACCAAATTTGATAAAAATGATGCTAATTTGGGCAACATGGCTAATAGAAAACCCTTGAAATAAGTAATATGACTATTCAGGTAAGAATACTTAAAATTTGAACCAATGATTTCAGTTTGCCATCCAGTATGCCCATTGTTATTTAAATAGATAAATCTATAAATTACTTTTTGATGACCAGTCAAAAGCTGACCAGATTTCGCAGAAATCACTTAGACAAGGGCTTTAAAATTTACACAAGTGCTGCTGATCTGCAGCATAGCTGCCAACCCTCACGATTTTGGCATGAATTTCAAGACTTTTTCAGCAATTCACAGATTATTCTTAATTATTTTAAATCTTTAATAAAATAACCAATTTACCCTTAAGCGCTAGTCGTAATAATGGCAGTTTCCAAAATGGTACGGTACTGCTGGTCTCGATATTACTAGAACTACAGCCAGTTGGTACAGTTGGCCTGGTAGCAAGCATTTTAGCCTATTTTAATCTATATGTATAAGAGTAGTTTTACAAATGCTTCTGAGAGAAGCTGGGGCCAAACCGGAATTTTGCTTCGCGCATGTGTCACCAACACTGATTTGAATTACCATTCTGAATTGCATGTAAGATCTTAAAAATGGCTTTGCCACCAAAGAAAAAGAAATATATTGCTCAAAAAGTGAAGTTTAATTTGGAATATACCGAAAATTGGCAGTGCATTCAGACATCAAACATTGATATACATCATGCTTTTTGCACACAGTGTGCCACAAATTTTAGTAATGGACATGGTGGCAGAGATGATGTGACAAAACACATCGGTCGCAAAAAAAACACATAGAGGTTGGAAAAATTAAGAATTCGCAGATTTGAGCTCTGGAATATTTTAAGCCATCAACTGAAGACAGCAAGCTACCAACACTGAAGCATTATTTGTGAGTTTTCTTGTCGAACACAATCTACCTTTATCAGCTGGAGACCATGCTAAATATTTCTTCCAACAAATGTGCCTGGACTCTAAGATCACTTCCAAATTTTCCTGTGGAAGAACCAAAAGTGCTGCATTAGTTAAAACAATATCGGAGAACGCCACAGAAAACTTGGTCACCAAGATCAACCAGCAGGCCAGAATCCTGAACTGTTTTGAAAGCAAATTTACAATCAAGCAATTGAGGAAGTTCAAGTCTGCCACAGTATCATGTCTTAGTAAATAACCACAAGAACAAGTGAAGTTTATGAATACCATAATAAATAGAAATGCAGATATATTTCTGCATATATGTAGTTATTTTTATTTTATTTTGCGATCTTGATATAGTGTGGTATTGATGGTTATTGTTATGGTATTTTTCACTAATTCATGTCCAAATTCACTAATTTGTATCCCTGTTTTTACTAATTGCGAGCCTGGAAGGTTGGCAGCTATGCTGCAGTAACAGCTTTCAATATCAGAAAGCATCATTCTAACCCCAATTTCTTGGCCAACTGTACTGGCATTCATCTTTGAAGTAGGTGACAGCCTGGTGAGCAGTCTCAGGCCTACTAATCTGCAAGTTTGAGAAAACTAACCCCCCCCCCCCCCCACAACTGTGCAGTTTCTTTTGTTGATTGATCCAAGAAAATTTCAAGTGTGTCTGGATGAGTTCGGTTGGAATGCTGCTTTTGCTTGAAGAAGTTGTTCTATTGTTTTCCCCCTGAGTCAACCAAATGAAATGTTGGTAATGGCAGCCAGAAATTGGCAGCTAGGTTTAATCCAGGACTTTTATTTACCAAGATATATCAATGACACGGACTCTTCAGTTGATGCTTGTCACACCAGCAGGACAATGAGTTTCAGATGAAGTCACCCTTTAAGCCTGTCTCATCTCATTAAACTACATGAATGAAATCAGTTTTAAAAAATTGGCTGTATTAGCTTGTAAATATGTTGCCTGACCAAGAAGCAGGTGTTCATGTATGATCTATGCAGTCAAAAAAAAAAGATTTCCTTTACCCAAACCAGTGTTATCTTTGCCCAGATTATAAGCCATGTTACACTATTGATTGGGCCCAGATGTAACATGTCTCGTTTGCACAATCTTTTCTTCTTCAGAAATTACAGCAGATAGAGAAAATAAAAGAGCTGCAACAGGCAGGAAAACAGCTTGAGAAAAATCAGGTAAATTCATTACACAAAGAGAATACAAAACAGGCATGTATGCACAATAAACAAGCAGGTAAAAGATGGTATGTTTGGTATGTTACTGCATGGCAACACAGGTAATTTAGTTCAGACAGGTACAATATAGAGATACTAACTCACTTTGGTGTGGATTATAAGCCAGTCAGGTGTATGAAATGCCTAATAAGGTGGGTTCAAAGTACAATGCACACAGGTAGGTATGAAAAATGTGCATGTGAAGAGATTAATAATCAGACAAATGCAGTACACAGTCAGATGAATATTAAAAATAACTTTGTACATGGGTAGAGATAAAAAAAATCATGCAATGACAAGAATGGTAATCATATATGCAAAATAAGATGAGGTATACTTGATATATATTTTTCTTGTCCCCTGCCAGTTCTTTAAAAGTATGTTGCATTCGAGGTCTTTGTCTTGGCTCACTACTTTTTGTTTTCCATCACACTTTCCCTTCTACTCTATAATGTTAAAGCCATTCAAGATTAAGGGATGCCATTCAAGATTAAGGGATGCAACTTGGTATACTTTTGTTACTGGCATGTGTGTTGTGTACTACATTGAGAGTTTTATCTTTAAGGTCAATCTCAATGTTATGGTGTTATATGTTGAATTTATCTTTAAGGCCAATCTCAGTGTTATGGTGTTATATGTTGAATTTATCTTTAAGGCCAATCTCAGTGTTATGGTGTTATATGTTGAATTTTACTTTAAGGCCAATCTCAATGTTATGGTGTTATATGTTGAATTTATCTTTAAGGTCAATCTCAATGTTATGGTGTTATATGTTGAATTTTTCTGTTTCACTTTCCCTTCTACTCTGAATTTTAAATATATTTTGATACGATGGAAAGGAACATGACACATCTGGGGGACCTATTTTCAAGGTCAAGGTCAAAATCAATAATTTGGGTCACTTTCTGCTTCTAACTTGACAACTATTCTTAGATTTTTGGGTGCAGCTTGGTATCATGATTCATTTTGCTGCATTGCAAATTTGAGGTCTTAAAATGAAGGATAGGGCAGCAAGTAAATATTTTACAGTTTCTTTTCTTATTACAGCACATGTATACTTCACAGTTTGATTAGTATCTTTGTTCATAGATAGATCTGACTTAAAGGTAAGACCTTTATGGTATTTTTGTAAAAAGTCAGGTTATTGAACGTTTACTGTTTGATGTCTCAGTTGAACTTCTTGTCTGGCAAATTATGTGGACTTGTTTTTGACTCACAACCTCGTCAGCACTTGCCAGAACAACTTGTTCATCTGAAATATATTTTAGTACACTAACAACATAAAGTAAGAAAATTCATTTAACTCTGACAGAGCCTCATAGCAGCACTATGAAAGAGTAGTCATTTATACCAAAATTTAAAAGCAGGTTGAATAATTTCTATCTATAATCCATAACAAGCTAATGATTGACATGCAACATGTTTCATAAATTTAATATTCTTTAGCAAGAAGTTCAGTAAATTAAATTTTTTATGAACAAGAAATTTGCTAAGTTTCATATGCTGTGAAGACTTATAGTAAGTTCCTTTATGTCATTGTATATCTTGTGAAGAAACTTTTCCTTCTTTGTCTTGTATTTTAATAATTACATCCCTGAAAGTAACAGACAGCCATAATAATATTAATCTACCAATGATAAATGTATAGAATATTTATTTCCACAAAAATGACCCCTCTCAACAACAAAAAAAAACTCTTCAAACTGGACTATTTTTCTGTTGCCCATTTTTTTTCGTGTCTGACAAATTACTATACCTTTAAAAAAGGGTACCATTGAAATTCAGTCTAAATAATGACAGATGCCTTTTATAGGCAGGCCTTTGAAATTCACAGTGCCCATTCCCCGGTGCAAGTTGATTTTTGCAGAGATGCAGATACAAACAACCCTTTAGGAAAAATTAAATCAGATACGTTCTGTAACATGTTTGGGCAGGGGCAGTGGGAAAAAATGGGGTAAGTTAAAAATAAATGGGGCAAGTTAAAATATGAAATTCACTTGCACATGGGTTAGTAAACTGTCAAAAAAAATCAAAGGCCTGCATGGGAGGAAAAACAATCTAAGGCCTATCATGTCTGACTAGTAGTCTTACTTTTCATTGGGTACTGTACTTGCAGTTGGAGAAGATACAAGGGGAAGCAGCCTTAATGAAGGAGCTTGAAGACCTAGTGCTCAGCTGATTTCTGTAGTAAAAACATGTTGACCTGTTCAGCAGAGACTGATGGTGGCCAGATTAAATTTTGAACATCTGCCTTAACCTGCTAGATCCAATGCTCAGCTGAGGATTCCTGTAGTAAAATCGTGTGTCAAATTGTTCAGCAGGGACTGTTACTGGTGGTAGATTTGATCTTTAATATCTTCCCTAACCGATCAGACTGTGCTCAGCCAATACACATTTCTATGAAAGAAAGTGAGCACTGTATCTCCAGATGCAGTGATTAATGGCCATTTTCAGGGCTAACCTGTTGACTTTGACCCTTGACAGCCTAACTTTTAACCTGGTGTTTTATTTTCAAAGGCACAAGTCCTAGAAAACGTGTGAGGCCTTGTTTTAATTTTAGTTTTACTTCTATCACAGAGAAACCCTTTTATTGGGTTTATCATGTTCTGAGTTGTTGTGCCTTTTAATTTACATGCCTTATTTGGAGCACCTGTTCCTTATTGCTTAGTGCTATAATGAACAAACTCTTTCCATTGATTTGCTTACTGATTATATGGATACCAACTGATAACCTCATTTTTCAATTGGCTATTTTTAAAACCCAGCACTAGAGCCATGGACAGACTATGTTTCAATTTTTTTCAAGCCTGTAGCAACTGTAGTAATGGCAAAACATATATACCCTTTCTCAAGGCTATGTCAATATTAACTCAATTACCGTTATGTTAACATTAAGGTTTTGTCATTTTATATTACAGGTTAAATACACTGGTCATACATAATAGTTCACTTGCAGATGAGACTATCAGTTACGTGAAATCCTTGTTTTATCTTTTTGTTATTTTTGAAAAGATGACAGAAGTCAGTTTAGTATTCTGTTTTCCAGCTGTTTGATTGCAATTTCTCAATTTTCTGTTGATACCAAGAATGTGGCATGGTTAAATAAAACATGTTTGAGGCTCATTTGTTGATTCATCCTTTTAGCATGAAATCTTTAGAAAGCGACTATAAACACATAGCTATAAAGGGATTCATCTCAAATTTGAATGATAAAATGATCATGAAGCAAAGATGTGTGAATTGTTCAGTTATGGCCTTAGCAGTTTTTCGGTATTGTGTGCTACTAGTGGAGCATCTACATCCTATGGACAAATTCAAGTAATTTTATTTTATTCATCTACTTTGCAGAGGACTATTACAATTAAGTACATTAAAAAACTGATTTTTCTGTAATTAAAATGGTTCTTTCTCTTATTATCAAGATTTTTAAAAATTATGTTGGATATTTCAAATGGGAACTTGATTTAGAGTGCCATATGTACTGGACTTGGCAATTGTAGATTAAGTCTCAAAGAATTTAGTGTGGGACACTAATTTTTTAGTTTTATCAAGAAGTGCTATGCACAGGACAGGTGATAAAAAGTCTCAGGGAATGAAAATAAATACACATTTACCAACAAGCAACATACAAAAATGTATTTAATATATCTTTATTATATATTTCCTAATGAGATATTGAAATATATAAGTAAGAGCATAATTATATCACCACAGTGGAAATACGACTTTTTTCACCACCTTGGCAATATCAACTTTGGAACTACTTTTTTTCACCATTTAGGAAATGTGTCCTCCTTTATGTATGTTATTCAAATCTGAATTTCCATATTTAGGTCTAATTCATTATTTTGCTTCTGCTCCTTATCTCTCTCTCTCTCCCAGTCAGGATGAACAGATCTGAAAATGTCTGGACGGTAAACCCTCTAGAATACATTTATTTAATCAATAAGAGACCGCTCCAATGGCCTAGTTGTTAGAGTGTCTGCATCGGATGTGGGTGGTCGTGGGTTCGATCCATGGCCGAGTCATACCCCCCCCCCCCCCAGTTTTCCTGTCGTCCTATTCTGCGCACAGCTTTGAAAAGATGTAATGTTTATCCATCGGGCTATAGAAATGAAATGCATTACTTTTGACTGTTTTTGTCAGCAGTTCAGTTGACTAATTAGGTCAGGTTTATAGCTAGTTTTACAAAATTCAAGGTAAAAATGCCAATAAATGATGAGATATTAAGCAAACTAAACCAGTCTTGTAAAAGAAGTTAGTAATGTTAAACGTTTTATAAAAAAAACATAAGCTTGTGTGTGGAAGAGAAACAACAATGAATATTATGTAGTGTGTTTACAACATCTAAATGATGGTGAAAAAAATTACAAAGAATTTACAGGCAGACTATACATTTCTTGAGAATTTATGTTCTAGCGGCAAGTTGATACGTTGGGTAGCAGACGATTTTGTACGTGTGGGACAACTTCTTACAAAATCGGAAACTTGGATTAAAATGCAGTATTGTTTTAAGGTATACATTTCCCTCTTGTATATAATGTATTTATTTGTATGATTCTAAAAGATACATTGTAAATCGGATTTTCTGGGTTGCCAGTTCAAGAAGATCATGGAGTGGGTCTTCATGCCGACATTTAGAAATCACATTTTCATTTTGAGTCGAAATGCCGGATATTTTTGTACTCCTGGATTTTTGAACAGAAATAACGTGATTCATTGTTTACAGAAATGACGTATCATTGCGCAGAATTACTAGATGTGCAGAATTAGCTGACATGGTGGTAACTTCACATTTTGAAAAAAATCAGTTAATATTTTTGTTAAACCTGCCGCCGAGCAAAATTCTGTAGATTTTTCAACTGTATGATCTTTACATAGTCAACTTTTTGTATCTCCAGCCACTGTATAAAAATGTGAAACCATTTTCGATTGGTCAAATAAAATGAATTTTGATAACGGTAGTGACCACAATAACTTATGCTCAGATTTTCATGCCTCTGAATTTTTTCTTTGTACCTCCCATACTTGATTTGATACAAAAGAATATTTAGAGTGATAAAATAACAGAGGTCTCTTTTAATTCATCTTTTAATGCAAAAAACACTTCCCCATGTTGTTGATCAAAACAAAGCTGGCATGTAATTAGGTTCTCACATAAGTACTCACGGGTTTCATGTGACGGTTGATTGACTCTTTTCATGTTTTAATAGAACAGAATATGTTGCGATTATAATGTTTACACTGAAATGGAATTAAAGGATTAGAACATGACTTTCACATAGCAAGACATTTAATTGGTGTTTATTTCATTCTCTGTTGTCACCTATTAGCATTTACCAGAAGTTTTCATTGATCACTGTTTCACCAGACTTTACAGTGTATTGACAGCTATTTATCATTAAATAAAAACTTACATAATATATGATATCTTATTTAGAACTTGCAAATTTCACAATATGGATTCTATCTTTACGGGCATTAATCACCATTTTCGATGATAAAATGAGCGATGTATCAAGGTTTAATTTACCAATTCTTATCGTAATTTTTTTCACATTCAGCATATTTTACAGATATTAAAAATATATTTTCTTTGGAAAAAATCAGGAGCCACGCCGGACACCGGATTATAAGTGGGATCACCAGTTATCCGGGCGCGAGTTATCGAGGGAGTGGTGTAGCAATAAAACTGTTCTAGTAGCAATTCCAACACTGAACAGCCTTACTTAAGTGTGAAAACAATGGAGAAGTCTGTGTGAAAACAATGGAGCAATCGTACATTAATTAGTGTTGATTGCAAACAAAAATTAACAGACAGTAAGAATTTAAGTGCAGTGTCTGTTACAGATTTAGACTGCAAGTTCAGCATTGCAAAAATTCATGTTGGAATGCAGAAATGAACAAAATAAAGAATCAAAATTCCTACAAGTACAGAGATGCCCCAGGGCAAACAGTTGTATGGTTGATGCAAAAGTTACATGAATTTTCAAATTTGAAAAGCAGCGATGCATGAGAACTCACAAATTAGTTTCAAATCAAGCATATGAAAATTTACTTTGCACAGTATACAGTTATCATCCATTCACCCTTAAAGAGCTAGTCGCAACATAAGTCACGCCGGTAGAAATAGTGTCGCAACTTGCCTTTTTTCATAACTTTTTACACATTTGGTTTCCTGGGCTTGACATAAATGGTTGTTAAACTAGATCTGATTTGCACATTGGGAAGTTTTACAAATGTGTATTTATATTATGGGCTATCTGGAAGACCCAAAATGGCTGATTCCCAGCATGCTTCATCTTTAGATGATGGTTTCGTTCAGCAAATATTGGCTGATCTTAGTCATGAAGGCAATATATTTTTAAAGTTAGGAGGTGTATTGAATTATTGGAGCTGGGAAAGTGTTAATTGAAATGCCAGCAAGTGATTTTGAACCTGAAAACTGTTAAATATGTGCCTTATTTACATCTGGGTGAACAAAAAAAGACGACGTGTGTCAATGCACCATTTCACCAGTATTTCGAAATTAAATGTAGAAAAGGCAGAATAACAAGCCAAATCAAAATACAGACTATTTAAGAGTAAAGTGCAATTTTCGTTTCTTTTTTCAAAGAATTTATCCCCGTGTGATCTTGTGCTGCAAAACTAAGTAACCCTAGAATATGGATTAAGATAAATTTAATAAAATAAAAATCTAAAAATGAAATTAAAAAGTACAGATATTTTTTTGATGAAAATACCTGTTTGAACAAGTAGACTACGACATTAATGGACTTAAAATCCTAACACAGCATTATGGAATAGTAAGTCTGGCATTATAGTCAGTGGAGTGCTAGTTCAAGAAAGTTAAACTTGGCAGTGCTTATGCTAGTAAACAATTTTGGAGCAAAGTATCAAAAAGACAATCTGTGAGCTGTGAAAAATTGTACATAACAAGCATAAAGAACAGTTTTCAAACTCGTTCCAGCTGACTAACCTTATAGCTATGAATATGCCCTTCTGACAGCACAGTTAGAGGGGGTTCTCAGTACAAAACAATATTAATACACAGATAAGGAACAGTTTAAGACAAGAAACAATAGATTAATGCTTGTACAACCAGAGGCAAGCTTTTTGAAGATATTTATTTCAAATGGGGTCTTACAGAGTGGAGCAGGAACAAAGAGAGATGGATATTGGAGTGTTAAGTAAATGTTGAACTATGGCCGTTTTGTCCTCTCCTTAATTTTTGTTTTACTCAACCTTACTTTTGTGACAAGAAGGAAAATCCTGCTTCAGATAAAATCCTGGGAGCATTATAATCTTCTATTTAAAGATGATACACACTGAAATATAACATTTCTACAATACCATCACATCAACAATGTTCACTGTCAGTCCGTGCAAGAAATGTGTTAATAAGTCATTAATTTGACAAAATGGAGAATATGAGGCATTATTTGAACAAGTTAAATATCTATCATTCACTTTCTTAAAATTATTGTAAATTTTGGAACTTCTATTTCTATATTTCACTCGTGAAGTGGAAACAACTAATATTGTCATGAGTGGTAAACATTCCTGACACTATGATGTTTCTCACTTCACTCTTGAATTATTTCCTTATCTGTACTCAAAAAATGTATCTATCCCTGTATGTTTTATAAAACTCCTCGATAACTCATGCACATTGTGGTCCACAAATGGACTGCACTTTAAGCAAGGGTGCGAGTTACCTAGGGACCTCTAAAAATTGAAAAAAATCCTCTTAGACATTGAGAAAACCACCGGGGGGGGGGGGGGGTGGAGGTAGGAAACTGGGCTGTTTAATAACTGAATCCTCATTTTACACGTCGATAACAGTTGTTAAAAAAGTGCTTTTTCTGATGAATTTGTTCATTTTTCTGTATAAATAACATTTATTTTCAAAGCATCCAACATGTGAAAGATCGTTCCAACTGGTTTCAATGACCATCACGTGTATGCGAAAACATCTGTATTACATCACTGCTTTTTGTTTTGTTGATTAGTCTGGTTCCCGGAGTGGTATATGATAACATAACGCCACATCGGGAGTCAAAGTAACAGGGAACTAGACTAACTGTCGATACACCACCAAAACTCAATTTTTGATTTGTTCAATTAATATAATATTGATGTCATAATTACATTGGAAGTAACAGTGAAATTTCTTATTATCCCTAAATGCCAGTTCAGAAATTCTCTGAAACTCACTTGCCCCAAATGGTCCATATATATGAAACCAAGCTCTTTGTTTTACGATGTATTCATTTAGCCTGGTTACCTTGCTATCTTTGATCACAGTTATGAATTAGTCTGTTAATTTAAGGTAATTATTTTATATACACAATAAAATTTATAACAGTGTTCAATTGATCAACTGATGTGAGTTACCCCGACATACGACCGGAGCTGTAAGATTTTAAATATGTAGGATTTGCATGCCTTTTAACTTTTCTTTTATTCCACCTCCTTTATTTGATTCAAAAGACATATTTAATTTGATAATACAAAGGAGGCCAGCTTTTAATTCAGTGCAACAATACAACAAAATACTTCCACACGTCAGTTATCAAAACACTGTACTTAATTATGTTCTCAGAGAAACTCTTGTGGACATAGCATTACAGTAGATTGACACATTTTGCGTTTAAATTATTATTACATTAATGATGATTACACTTAAAAGGAACTAAAAGATAGAATTAAAACAAATTTCACTTATAAAAATTGTTTAATGGGATTTAAATATTAATGTACTGCCTACACTAGGCATAAGTTATATTTTCATTGATTGAAATTTCCTTGAATACCTTTAATTATGGTGTACTAAGAATGCCATTTGAAAAGAAAATGTAACCAAATATATGACTTCTTATTAAATGTTGATTAAAGTTTATAGGTCCTATCTACCGTTTTTGACCATAAAACGAATAATATATCAATGTTTCAATTACCAATTTTGACAGCAATTTTCTTCTAGTTAAAGAAATAGGGATCGGTTTTGGGGGTATCTTCTGGTACAAAAAAATGGGATCCATGCCTTACCCCACTTATAAGTGGGTTCGCGAGTTATCAGTGCACAACTTATCGAGGGAGTGGTGTACTGTGTATCAATTGGTACCGAAAATGTTTAGACAGGAAAAGTTAGAGACATTTAGAATTATCTTTCACAGCAGAAAGAACACAGTTCAATGGCAAAATCAAGTGATTAGTGAATCCAGTGATTTTGATTTGATCACAAAGGAACCGGGTAAATCTGGGCAGAACTCTCTAAATCAGATGAATTCATTATATATAGATGGATAAATAGGTAAATTAATGTTATTCTTTCTTCATGATTCTTTTCTTATCTTGGCCAGTATGTATGTTGCACAAGATCTTTCAGTAGATGGTTACAATGTAATGTATGTATAGGGACACAATAAAATAAACAAATTCCTGCCCCAGAACTTGAGGTGAAACTTTTTCTCACCCAGGTCATATGTCCCAAGACTTAAAAAATGAAATAAATTTGTGTTGAATTTGCACACATACACCCCTTTCCATGTTGCATTAATATAGATAAACAAAATGTTTATTTGATAATGAAAGATCATTTATTCCATTCTTTCATGATGAGCACAAAAGAAAATATCTACCCTCGAACTCTATACATACGGTGCATGCATCCATAATGTAATGTGTATCACGAATGTCAGATAACACATGACACATTGTTCACTGATGTGTACATAGAGAAACGAATTGTGTTTGAATTATAATCAGAGGTTTCAATATTGTATCAGACTGAAAACTGGATGCAACAAAATCACAAGCGAGAGAGGGAAATATTGACCGAGTCCTCGATGACACCAGCCATTAAAGCATCATAGGTGTATGGTGCAAAATAACCAAGATCATATTATATTCAGGTTAACTTTATGACAGTACATCACAAATAAAATCATTTGAAAATACATTCACTGTGAAAGCAAATGGCAATCTTTTTGCTAGCATCAGTTACAAAAAGTATTTTTAAAGCAAGTTATTACTGTGTATACTGTTTACCCGGCAGACATCAATGCCCGTTTGTATCAATTAACATCACAGATGGGTAGCAAATAGAAGCCCAGGTGATGAATAACAAACAACTGGCAGCAAGCAATAAACTCATTGTTTGAACTTGCCAACAGGATATCAAAAACAAAGGTTTAATATTTCATTCCAAAGAAAGTCAGCCTCGGAACTCGGAAGTTGACTTAGGATTCTTTTAAGTGCTTTTAATTTTATATACAAAGTTGGCCAACATAGGGAAGCCAAGTTCCATTCCTTTTTACCAGTATTAACAGGAATTTTGAAAATAAATTGAAACAGTGAAACAGTTTTTAATGCGACACAATCCAGTGCTTCATGTACAGATATCAATGACCATGCATATCCTAGAAGATTTGGAGGAGAAAATCATTTGATGAAGTCATGAAGACCAGAAGAGAAGAAAATTATTTAACTGACAATATGATCATTAACATGGTTGAAACTCCAGTGTACTTTGATCTCATTTCTGGATGGACCATCAATCAGAAGGGGGTTAATAGTATGAAATTCGCACAACTGGTGCAGATAAAAATTATAGTTTAGTCCTTATAGGTTCCAGTTCAAGAGATGTGTTGCCTCCAATTATTTTCTTCATTGCATGAGGAAGTTAAATGTATGCACCCAATGGATGGATCATACGTTTGCAGAAGGGTTGTGTTGATGAGATGATGCTGCAATGGATAAAAGTTTTATCTCAAATACAGTTTAATATTGTTTTAATAGAATTTAAGTTTGAGTGCATTTGCCGATGTATACTTTTACAATGATTTAAAAGGTGTCCCACGACTGATGATTTGAAAACGACAATGTGTTCCAGAACATACAGTGCACAAAAAAACTACTTTAAAAATTAATTTATAATGTCCCAATATATATGGTAATTACAGTAATGACCTAACAGTATTACATAAGGAAATCATTATATATGGCAAATGCAAAGCAAGACCAAGTGAAATAAAAGCTGATGGTTGGTTGGTTGATTAATTGGTGTTTAATAGTACATTAGATCTGAAAGACTATTTAGGACTGAGGCAAAGGGAGTACAACGCCCCAATTAACGACATAATGCAGTCCATTAGGGCTGAGGTAATGGTAGTCAAATGACTTGACTAGAAATGTACAGTGGACTATTTAGGGCTGAGGCAATGGTAGTCAAATGACTTGACTAGAAATGTACAGTGGACTATTTAGGGCTGAGGTAATGGTAGTCAAATGACTTGACTAGAAATGTACAGTGGACTATTTAGGGCTGAGGTAATGGTAGTCAAATGATTTGACTAGAAATGTACAGTGGGCTATTTAGGGCTGAGGCAATGGTAGTCAAATGACTAGAAATGTACAGTGGACTATTTAGGGCTGAGGCAATGGTAGTCAAATGACTTGACTAGAAATGTACAGTGGACTATTTAGGGCTGAGGTAATGGTAGTCAAATGACTTGACTAGAAATGTACAGTGGACTATTTAGGGCTGAGGCAATGGTAGTCAAATGACTTGACTAGAAATGTACAGTGGACTATTTAGGGCTGAGGTAATGGTAGTCAAATGACTTGACTAGAAATGTACAGTGGACTATTTAGGGCTGAGGCAATGGTAGTCAAATGACTTGACTAGAAATGTACAGTGGACTATTTAGGGCTGAGGCAATGGAAGTACAGTGGCTCGACTTGAGATATGCTGCAGTTTATTTTGGGCTGACATAATGAGAGTTCAGTGATTTGACTAGAGATAAATACAGTGGACTATTTAGGGCAGATGTAATGGAAGTAAGTGCCTCAACTTAAGATATACTGCAGTTTATTTTGGGCTGAGGTAATGGGAGTTCAATGCCTTGGCTAGAGATGTACTGCAGCAGGTCTGAGTAGAATTCAAAGATACAAACCTCTGACTGCAAGACCAGCATGCTAACACTGAACCATTGAAGCTGTAATACAGTGTATAATGTTTCAGAGAGACAAGGTTGCTTGCAGCAACAAAAATTGTTTCACAAAGATTTTAGTTTGTTAGGGAGGTTAATTTTTTGCCAGGCCTAAATGCAGTTTCGTATACTTATATTATGCCTATTTTTATTCAAGGTTTTGTCAGAAATGAATATATGGAATGTTTGCAAGGTACTTTTTCAGAGACCCTACCACCCCATAAATTTTACTTGGACTTATTGCTATTATTAAACACAAGACAGTCTGGATTATATCAAGGCCATATAATCCACATAACTTTCGATGAGAGTTTTAGTCGCTAATGTTTGCGAAATGTAATTTTAAAATCAAATAATACTTTCTTTCATTGTTGAACATCAACACTCATCATGAATTTTTTTTGTCATCTGCATTATATATGCATTTATGTGTCATTTAACAATTCCTATTATAGATGAGGTCTTTCACTGGAACCTGAATGAGCATACCTAAATTACATATACATGTAAACTCACATGTAACACATCCATTTTGTGACATGCACCGAATTTACATATGGTTGTATAAACAAAAATGGACAAAAGTCACACAAGTTATCTGTGAAAACTGTATATAAAATATACAGGGACTAATTAAAATTTGCAAACAATGATGGAGACTGAATTTATTATATTAGGATATGAGGAAGAAATAGGTTGCTCTTTCAGAAGAAAAAGTTTTTCATCGTTGAACAAGCATTTTCTATTGTAGATGATACGACTTAAAAAGCATTCAGTTTACCTCATAATTTGGAATCATTAATAAGCAAAATCTAAGATGTCGGCATCGAAGAGTGTGTGTGTGTGCTCTTTCAACAATAACCCAGGGGCCCCAAGTGGCAGAGTGGTCTAAAGCGCTCTCCGTTATGGATCACTGCCATCTCACCTCTGCGTAGGTTCAAGTCTCGGATTCTGCCAATGTGGGTATGTGAGAAAGCTTGCCAGTAGTTTCTCGATAGTCAGTGGTTCTTTCCCGGGTTCTTCCTCCACCATTAATACTGGCTGCCATGTATAGCCTATCGTGTGCTGAAAAAATGGCGTTAAATTCTACAACAACAACAACAAATCAACATTAACCCAGGTGCTATTGGGCTGTTTTTACACAAAAAGGGATTTTCAGTCTGCATGAAGATTTACGTGGTGTTAGCCAAGCATCATCTTCAAGAATCATCACCAATAAGACATGAAGAATACAGATTTTTAAAACGTTTCTATTCTGATCTGAATTCTGTGAAACTAGGCTTGATTTTCATTGCTTTGATGCCAAATGTTATTGGTACAATTGATGGCAAATTAGTGCCAATACAAGCCCCATTAATTGATGAAAATGTGGATTTCATGCAATAAACATTTAGGACATTGTCAACCACCAATTAAGGTGGATCAGTGAGGTTGAGGTTTAGAAGATAAAATATTGAATCACATTCTTATCAAAGATACCAATGCACCAGTCATTGACAAGCTAGTTATTGATAATTACCATAATTACAAGAGAGACTAAAGTCGAATCCATTAAACTGATAGGTGCCTCCCATTGTTGCATAACTTTTATGACCTTCATTTTAACACAGCGTAACTTTCTTATCAGTATCACACTTGCTGCTGACTGGTGTGGCAACTCCATGACCTACAGTTGAATAATGTAGTAACTGTATACTGTTGTTTTCTTAGTGCATAATTTATGTAAAACGTGTTTTTTTTGCTGTTTTTTTCTTCATGTATCTACATTTCAAACTTGGTACTAGTCCGTCTATGTCCAACACTGCAGAAATCTTTTTCTTTGTAAATTGTTTTGTACATTAAACGTATTGGCTTCTGTTTGAGTTGAATGATTTGAGAGTTTGTGTCAAGTTTCTTTGAGAATAACTTACCCGATGACATTAACGTTAGAAATATAAGCCTGCTATTTCCCAATTCCAGCCCTACTAACAAGATGAATTTTCGTCTTTTTTTTTTAAATATAGAAAAGGACAGCAACTCTTGTAAATTACCTTCCTTGCCACCATCAGGTATCACCGGTTTTTAATGTGTGTGATATACCAATGTGGTTATCTCTCTACAACATGGGTCAGCTTGGGGACGTGCAACTTAGAGGGTGATATGCAACTTTGGGACATTATGTCCCCTACTTAAAACAGTTCCATATGTCCCAAAAATTGCATATAACACATTCTGTATGTCCTGAAAATTGCACATATGTGCAGTATGTGGGTTTCTGACCCATGGTTCTATAGTTACACAAGTGACCACTTGTGCAATTGTGATTGTGAAAAGGTATGAATGGTTGTTAAATGTATCTACTTTGGTCAAGCTGAAATGTATGTACCTGGGTATACATGTAGTATATTTTTCACCTATGTATCGGTTGTCAAGAATAGTCATGTATTTTAAATCTGTTTAAGGATACCTAAGTGGGAATTTTTAAACATATTTTCTTTATACTTAACATAACCTATTACATGAATTTATGATCACATGGCAGATGGGTCTTTCATGACCAAACATGTTATCCTCGTTAAAAAGCATATTATATACATTAACTCCTGCTAAATGTCCCTGCTCCATAAAGTGGGAATCTTGTTTTATACACTGATTGGCAGTATATGTGATCTATTGGGATGTGTGCAAAGAGGAATCATAATATGTATAGTTTTAAAACGTTCTGATTTGGTGCACCTTCCATTTTTATGAAAAGACCCATGCTGCGTTCTAAATGTAGGACATATGTATGTAAGAGAGACAGTTGTTAATTATGGGTTTTGATGGTCAAACAGGTCTGGTCTCGTACATGTCGAATGTGCAAAACAAACGGTTTACAAATGTTTTTATTTCTTTTACATATTTACAAAACTATGTACATAGATCAAACCAAGATCAGCTGAATAACACACATTAAATTGCTTAAAATATAAATCTCATACTTGTAAACTACTAAATTTGTAATTTTCTTAAATGTACTGTAGGTCACTTTCATAGGTATTTACTATATTATTGGAAGCCTGTAAAATAACTTTTAAATATAAAATAATTACAAAAAGTATTCAAATATCTGCTTTTGTTTATGTTACTGTCCTTGCCATGAATTAAGCCTTGGTTTATTTTCTATATTTATGATTTGAAATATTTTCTGGCTGAAAAAAATAAGATCTTATCATTTTTTCAGCACATTTTCTATAAAATTTAAAGCACCCTATAATGTTATTGCTTTCTCTTGTTATCCAAAAGGTCCTTGGCTTCATTGATCTTTGCTGCCAGGTATGGTGAGCCACCTGAAAGGGACCAACAAGAATATTTATATGCTTGGGCCAACAGACAAATAACATATTAAAGAAAGCCATGCATATATTTTCTTTCAAATAAAATATTTTGTTCAAATTTTATTAGATAACAATGTTTGCTTCAAAGTGACAATTTTCATATGGATGAAAGGTGGAACAGCTTGAATTTTGTAAATGTTATACAATACCTGACTAAGGTGATGGATCATCAGTCCAACAAACATAGAGTCCCAGAGATTCTAATGCAATAAATCAAACAAAGCCTGGCAAGAAGAGAGCGGGCAGTAGTCAAATGGAATATTGTAAAGAGGGTATTTTGTGAGAATGCATAATTTACCAAATTTATTCAACTCAAAGTGAGAAAACTGACAGCTTGGAGTGTTATGCAAATCTGATTAACATCAGATGGAAAAACAAAACTCCAAAGATACTGCTAATCAAGGTCATTGTGACTGTCAATTTTAAAATTTTTAATCTCATTTAATTTATGCATCACTTGATAATATTGATATTACCATCATCTAAAAAATTATTGTAATTTCGTTTCAACAGCATTTTCTAAAAGTATTATGATCAGTGAAACAATATCCACGTGAGATAACTATCAGATCTGATAATTTCCTTTCATATAAAACTGACATGACAGTGGGTCCATACAATGCTACTAATTTTAGTAAGAAAATGAAGTTTGTTACTATTTTTAGTAATAAAGACTATCTTTGGCACAAAAGAAAGGACACTATGCTACATATTGCAGAGGGACTCCAATCCCTCCAAGCCAAAATGGGGGCTTTTAGATTGGTTAAATTTTAGTAATTAGGAGTCTAAAGATGATATGATATTTAAGGAGGTAAATTCTGACAGTATTTATTTTCATGATCACATATGAGGCAGATAAGTTACTCAAATTTCTCCATTAAATACTCCCACCATATGGCAGACAGTAGATGTACCTTGCAGAGTTCAAGATCTTCTCATTATATAACATTTCTTCCATCTGTCACCTTCTAATACATGAAGGAGAATACAAAATGTATAGGGTACTTTGCATCTTTGTCACAAGCTATAAAATTCAACCTAGCCACATTATTGTCCATTACATGCATAATACACAGGGTTCCAGCAGTCATGGAAATCCTGGAAAAGTTGTAAATTACAGAAAAGCATAACATGGGCCTTGAAAAGTTTTGAAATTTTCACAAGTCTTTCAAAGTTTTGGAAAAGTCATGGAATCATTCTTTTTCAGGATTGCAGGAATGAAATTGCAAGGACGTTCTTGACCATGTTAAGCAATCTATGTAATCTGCTATTAACATTTGATTGAAAAACTTGATGTTAGCTTAGCAACATTCAAAAACAATACACCCCTAAAATTAAACATGAATTTTCCCACATGCTTACCTTTATCTGGATGATTGAGAAGCATTATCCTCTTATGAGCTTCTTTCAGTTTAGCTTCGGGGGCAGAAGGGCTGAAATTACGAAAACCATAATATAATTGGTGAATACATAGTTCATCTGGGGCCCTGAGTGGTCTAAAGCACTCTCCGTTACGGATCATTGCCAGTAGCTTCTCTAGGGTTGGTGGTTCTTCCTCCACCATTAACACTGGCTGCCATGTATAGAATATCATGTGCTGAAAAATGGCGTTAAACCCTACAACAACATAGTTCATCTCTTTTAAGCTTCGAGCTGTCTCCAGTAGACAATGTTAGCATCAATTACTGTGCAGAAAATAAATTAAGACAAAGAAATTATCACCTCTTTTCTAACAATTATTATGCATAATATTTTTATCGTCATAGTTTTAGAACATGACTAGTAAATCAGAACTATATAGTCAGTATTTTGCTGACATGCCACTAAACCATGAACATATACATATATACAGGGATGGCATAAAGATATAAACAATTAAAAGAACAGTCTCTTCTTTAAATCAAAGCTGAGGTACTATCATGAACTGACAACAAGAGGCTCACACAGGCCTGATATCACTCATCTGGCTTATGTTTAATGTAATAGTTGCCCATTTTACTAAGCAGGCTTATGTAGTATTTAAAAATACAACCTAAGTAAATTTTCTCTCAAACTTTATCCTGAGTTGACTTTACCTATTTTACTATACCCTGATACAAAATGTTGACTACACATTAAGGTGCCCGTAGTATGCATCATGCCTTGCTCATAATTGAAATCATCCCGGTATATTGATGACATAAATCCATTTACAAAGCTGTACAGAAATTGCACGAGAAATTTAACTTTAGAGCTAGAGAGGTAACAAGCCCAGCCAATCAGATGCAAGGTATCTCATTACTATGTGCAGACCTCACTTATTATTGATCCTGTCAATGATAATGATAGCACAAGCTTATTGCTTATTTACCAAGATGTAGAAAAATCCAATTGGAATCTTCAAACTGCTAAGAAGCTAAGCCAGTCTGATACATGATCACATAATTAATACGTTCAGACCTTGCTCATAATCAAACTCATCTTGATAATATTAGACTATTTTACACATCTGATAAAAAAATAGTTGTTTAAATGCTGAGGAGCTCAGCAATCACATTCCAAATTGGATATAAATCAGATAAAAAATTACTGTCTCCAAAGATTGCAACATTCTAGTCCTCTGGCATTCGTTTTGTCTTAAAAACTGACCAACTACATTCCCATCAATACTGCATTCAAACCATTCCCACTTGCACACATTTTTCAAACCTTTATTCAAACTTATCGTGTCCATGTCTGTGGCAAGCATACTTATTTCCATCAGTTTATGTTACATGTACTTGAAGATTCATACAATGAGTAGAAACTTTTGACCAATCAGAATCATCTTTACAATAATCATATGTTAAATAAGATATAGAATGAACACTGTACAAGGATCCTCTTTATACAGCTAAGAGGTTTCTGAATAAGGCTGAAGAGACCTTTATTTAAAAATTAGATCCGAAATATTTAAAAAAAGGACCAAATCTAGGAAAATTGGATTCAGGCCAGGAGAAAAGCATAATTTTACTTTAAAATGGAAAATAAATCATGAATGCCATTAGAAGTCTTGGTGAAACCCCATCCATATGGGAGAATCAGAGACAAGATTTTCAATATATTCAATGTGGTAGCCGTATTTGAGGTCAGATCAACATCCTTGTCATTTAGGGCAAACTCATTACAGTAAAACCTGTCTTGAATGACCACTGATATGTTAAACCACCTGTCTTGAGAGACCACATTCTCAATGCACAAATTGATTTATTATATGGCATTGTGACCTGTTATGAGTGACCACCTGTCTTGAGACCATAATTTTGGCAAAAGGTGGTCTTACAAAACAGGTTCTACTATATTTTTCTGGTGACTATGTTTAATGGTTTGTTATGTATATTTAAACTGCATTGTTTGTTTGTTTGTTTGTTTTTAAAAAATTAATTTATACTATTCATAATGTAAAATTGTATGGTGGACATGACCATGTCCAAAGTCAATTTCATTTTCTACTTGACCTGAATCATTGGTGTTTTTTTATTCTGTAAACAACGAATACATAGCTAAAATATTCTCAGTGTGTATGGTTTAAAAATATTAGGATCATTATTAATATAAGTAAATATTTATCTGGGTCAGGGTATAGATTATTGAAATTCTTCTATAAATATACCTAGCCCACCTGATATGTTCCACATTCTATACTATGACATTAGTAACAGACGTTTTAATTACAGTATGACCCCGCTATAACAAGGTAGTTGGGAACCATAGAACCCAACCACATTAAAGACTGAACTGTGTTATAAGCAACCAGGTCAGTTAGCTGAAGAAAATGATGCTTGTACCCAAAAAAAAAACTGTGAGGGGAGTGTGAAGGTAATAAATGCGGATGGTAAAATACATCCTTCATTGGTACAGCTACCATCTTAAATTGATGCATATTAAATGAGAAATACACCTTTATTAGAAAACAGAGAAGATATAATAGTTTACTTTATTTAGAGAATCACAAATTGATACGTATATGTGAATACTGTCTACATACACATGTCTAATGTACGGCATGAATAGAGTATCAACACCGTGTAGTCACCCGCAAACCTCATCATATACACTGAATCCACAATACAAGTGATTCCAGTGAAAATATGCACACACACAGCTTTAAAATATTCAATAATTTTATCACAGGTCATATTGGTCTGATTTCAGTGGAAAAACATAGCAAAATCACATAAAGAATGATAAAGCACATTTACTTTTTAGTACGTCCCAAGTCGGGAAAAGTTAGCTTGTGTTTTAAGCTGCCGTTAGAAGTGTTCATAAGCATAAACCTTTTCCCTAAAAAAAAAGGAAACTTTCACGGCACAGTTAACGTGTTCCAGTCACATTGAAAAATGCAAAAATCCATCAGATTCCATCACTTTTATTTAAGTTTGGTACTGACTTCCTTTGAAGAAAAGTTCTTGTTTTTATTGAAAGATTGTAGTTGGGTTTCTTCGATGAAGGGTGCATGTGTTATTGAAGTCACCGCTAAAGGACAGCTTTGGAGAACCTAACAAATGCCCATTTCTTATTGTGGCAGCAGCATCAAAAAACTGTATTGCATGACTGAGAACGATTTTTTTCCCCATTTGCCGAGTACATTTTCATAACAATCAGTACATCAAAGGTATTCTGTTTCTTTGAAATTTCAGCAAACAATTTTATATGGGTACATTTTAAAAAAGAAATTGGCCGTCGTTTGGACTATTCTGGGTACTGTTCCTCCATGCCTATTGAAAAAACCAATAAGTAAAATGTAGTTTTTACTTTTTATTTTTAACTTTTTTTTTTACATTTGTGGTAGCAGCATGATGCTGCCTTCCATGCATGCATCTGAAAATTAACAAAGGGTCAACGGACGATAGAGACGCAGGTGTTCTGGTCTGATGATGGGGATTATTACAGAAAATGTGAGTGTTCTGAAGGATTTAATTCTGAGTGAAAAGAATAGGAATTTTACTTCCCATCCACATACAAATGTAAGTCTTTGCAAATATATTAATTACTAGCGAGTGGGCAAAAATCCGATGAAAGATAGATTACAAGATAATACCCAGTCCGGCTGATCTCTATTACCAGAAATGTCAACAACAATAAAGAGGATATTTCATCATTAAATCATGCTTTAAGATCTTAGCAGAGACAACTGTAATATTGTTGTGTCCAGAAATTCATGTGGGACAGAATTTATGTATTCAAATTATTTAATTCAAATGATTCTTCTTTGGAAATACAAAGTGCTCTTAAAAAATAACATTCTTGGAAATAGAAACTTTATATGGAAATTTCAAATAACGATATAACCTTGGACTGTATTATTTTGATCAACACTTTCAGCATTGGATCTAAATTGAATTTTCCACTAAATTTTATTCAGAACTTTAAATTTTAGGACTTGTGTCTGTAATTTTATTTGCATTCTCACTTTGCATTAAAGGGAAATAAATTTTTTGTTTAATTTTACAAAACTTGTTTCTCACTCTTTTCAATTACTTACGTTAAGACCACAGAGTTGCAATAGGTCAAACTTGTACATGGATAGAAGTCACTGTTTTATATTTTTTTTTTCCTTTATGTGACATACATTGATATATAAATTGCTAAAATTTAATTAAAATTTCTTCAGAAGTTCAAAATTTATATTCCAAACAATGATACAAGTCACAGGATTGCATTTTCCCTTGGCACGGCTTTGAATCTGTGGCAGATGGCAAGGATGTAAGGACAATGCCATGAGAGGTTTATACAAAATATTTTAGTGCTGTAAAAGTAGACAGTGATGTTTTCCATGACATCTACTGGCAGTTACTGAGAACAGTACTTTTAGGAAATTATATGGATATTTCTTTCCTCACCTGACTCCAAGAATAAGACCAGCTTCTCTTCTGGACATCTTGGACTCAAAACCACCTTTGTAATATTTGCTGAATGCCTAGAAAAAAAGAAATGATAATAATAATAATCGATTAATAATAATATTTCTATATTTATAAGTATAAACAGATTCTCTCCTCCTTTCACATTCTCAGACACAGTCAAATACTTCACGCAGAAAACATCCCCTATCAATCTCACATGAATGTTAGAATATACCAATCTTTGTGGATTTCATTATTTCTTAGAAACCATTAATATAAAGACCCAATGAAAGCCTTATACTACAACTCCTCCCCCTTCTTATTGTGTTTCTCTAGTGGGTTTCCTTTCTCTAACATTAACCTTTTCAAAAAAAATAATTGGAATACAATTTATGTTATTTCAATGCACACATATCTATATGGTACCTGGTAGTTATAGTTTCCACTCACTGCCCTAAATTGATAATTTGTAACACAAGTAATGATAGAGAGAAATGAGAAAAAGCATAAAATATTAAAACATTAAAATTACTAAAAATGAAAGAAATAAAATAATACTGGTAACAAAAATCAAATTTATTATTTAAATAGATTCTTCATTCAATTGAACAACATCACAATAAAATTTTGTTGGCTGAAGCATAATTACTTACAAAACACCAGGTATATACACTAAGTACTGCAGAGTAATAAAGCTCACCTTTTAATTTTTTTAAGACTAAACCATCGAATCAACATTATGTAAATAAAATCTGCTAGTACACACAAATGATTCTCAGGTAAATAATCACGAAATTGTTGAAATAAACAAGCTCAGCATTTGCAAAGCAATAATTAGGTCCAATCTTTCATACATTTCCACATGAATCAGTTTGACTGATGAAGGCTGAAGTAAAGTCTAGTGGTTAAAGTTGAGGCATGCATGATTCCATTATTTATCTATTTAGTTAGCATCTTCACACTTTTAAAGGATTATACAGTACACAGTGTTGAGTTAATAGAAACAATAAGGAAATATTAAAGGACCCAGGAAATGTGTAACTTTCAGGCTCTGAAAGCATCGGAATATGCTGACAAGGGCATAACTGTCCGAAATCGTGCTGATGGAAAAACAAACACATGTACAAAGAGACAATGGTTTTACCAAACTGCATCAGAATAATGTTGAATTATTCTTAATCAATGTTAGTTACAAGCAACATGAGATCTGAAGGCATCTCTCAAGAGAGATACCTGTTGTTATGTATATTTAATTTGTATTTGTTAGTTTGTTTCTTTTTAAATATATGTTATTCATAATTATCTTTTGCACTTGACTTTGTCCAAAATCAAGTTCACTGTGTACCTTGTCACAGAATTGTATAAATCCCATTTTTTTTATTCAATACATGTACCAAGGGTTCTTTATTTTTGTGTACAATGATACCCTAGGGTGATTTATGTATATTGTACAATATTTTAATAAATGTGAGTTCGGTTCATCCTATGTCGCATATTTGAAGTGCTTTTGATGGGAAAAACCAAATACTTCCAGCGCACAGACGATGTATGGCTGCACCGTCTGTGTATAAATGCCTCCCCATAAAACTAAATCTTCACATTACGGAATGTCTTGTCAGTGAGCAGTCTACTTAAAGGAACATATTCAGCTGTAGAGGTATGAGTTATTTATTAATGTCTTGTGTATAAGGTACAACTATTGTACTACCACATTTATTTTTGTATATTTCTATGTAGCTTCGGCTTGCATAGTATAAGGCAAATATTTTCTATTCTTGTCTGTGACTTAGCAAGAGATTTATATTAGCAATATAAAGTTGTTTATTTAAGAAACATTTAGTACCATAGGATTCTTATCAGACACAGGTAGGTTCACTTCTGAACCTGTTTATTGCTTTGTAATCATTGTGCCAATAATGTAATCTGTATAGCTTACCATACATAACGTCATTACATATTGCTGTATATGCATAGTACACAGTGTTAGATGTATTTTCAGCTGATTGGAGTCAACATGGTACAAGCTGTACCACAGCAGCCGTATAGCTGAGTGAACAGTGTTGCTGGTTGAGTAGCAGGCATTGCTGACTGATTGCTTGATTGACCAAGGAACTGAGTGGTGGTCGATGACTACTTGGAATGCTGACTGCTGGACTGACCAGTGTGACTGGTAGCCAAGTGTGCTGGTGACTGAGTGTGTAACTCAATGTCTGCACTGTGGCAGTTTACAGTGACATCTAGTACTGAGGTATCATGCCGCAGACATGTAGCATGATGTCCCACCCAGTCACATTATCCTGACACCAGACCGACCAGTTGTAACACTAACCTCTTAATGCTGAGCACCAAGCAAGGCAGCTGTTAGCACCATTTTTATAAGTCTTTGGTATGACTCGGCCAGGGATCGAACCCATGACCTCCCGCATCCGAGGAAGACACTCTAACCACTAGGCCACAGGAGCAGTGTAATCTTTAGCCACTGGCTAGTTTTGGGATTGTAAAGATTTTTTGTATGATATCTGTCCCTTTGGGTTCATCATTTTACTATCTGAGTAAAACAAACATTTTTTGGGTCGTGTGAAATTACTGTGAATCATTCATCTTTGTCCTTGTACTGTGTAAGGTTGTTCATTTGAATTTTCATTAGTTGCATTATTAGGTTCGTGTGGATTATGTCAATTTGTCCAATATTTGGATCTTATACACTCACATGTGGTCTAAGGTTGACATTGCCCGGGGTGGGAGTGGGAGACAAGCGCCCCAATCCTCCAAAATGCCCCATACGGCCTGCGTCTCTTACTGCCTCTGTCAACTAAAATCCAGCTCCTGGCCTTCGCGAGTGGCTTAGATTTGAAGCCCGGCAGACCATGTTTTCTACTAACAGGAGAAGGGGTGAAGGCGGCCCACTGGCGCCTTAAAACCAGTTGCTTCGGGTAGATGGGACTTGTAAACCTTGGATGGTAGCTCATCAAGGAGAAGGAAAACTCCGATTCCAAACCTCTGCTGCCTTGTGGCTATACCCACTCATGGGAAAGGCTAAGGGAGTAAACCCGGACAGAAAATCCGGAGATGGAGTCCCTAAGGCGGTATGACATTGACTTCAACGTCATTCCGGCAACTCCTGCGACGCCGTTGGTGCCAAGCTGTATCGGCATTCGTCGTTCCCTTGGGCACACCAGCTGCGTGGAGAGGGGGGATCTGCTGCATGGGCAACAGCTGATTCTCCATACCACCCTGCCCAGGCTTCATAGCTCCACTGGAGAGGACACTCCAGCGTCGTCGTACGGCGTCGGCACAACACGAGAAGTAGCAGTTTACCGGTTCTAAGTCAAAGCTCGATTGGCGTAGAGCTTGGCGCCAGGGGTTACTTCTGACGGTGGGAGAGATCATCAGGTCTCACTGGACAGCTACCGCCCACCTCAAGCTGGGCAGCCCCCAGTCAGTAAGGTGCTGCCCGCCATGGCCTGCCTGCTTCACTGGGTGCGTGGAGCTTAGAGAACCATCTCGACAAGTGGGCCACAAAACTCCGCACCAGGAAAGACTAAAAGAAGAAAATAAAAAGACTCCAACTCTTCGTTTTGCAACCTGGAACATCAGGACCATGTGTCCTGGATTGACCACTGACCTACAGCAGATCGACGATGCACGGAAGACTGCCGTCATTGACAGAGAACTCTCCTGACTGAACATCGACATTGCCTGCCTCCAGGAGACCCGACTGGCTGACAGCGGCACCATCAGGGAAGCCAATTACACATTCTTTTGGCAGGGGAAGCCCTTGGATGAACCTAGGCAGCAATGTGTAGGCTTTGCTGTCAAGAACACGCTAATCGCCTTCATTGAACATCCATCATCAGGTACTGAGAGAATCCTTGCCCTCCGGCTGTCAACATCCTTAGGCCCGGTCAACATCTTCAGTGTGTACGCCCCAACCCTCTACTCCACCTACGAGGAGAAAGACAAATTTTATGAGGCTCTGGATCAGGCAATATCCAGTATCCCCAACAATGAAAGCCTTTACTTACTAGGAGACTTCAATGCTAGAGTGGGAGCTGACCATGAGGCCTGGTCCACCTGTCTCGGCTTTTACGGAAGGGGCAAGATCAACGAGAATGGTCAGCGACTGCTGGAGATGTGCTGCTCCCACAGCCTATGTGTGACCAACACTTTCTTCAAATGCAAGGAGATCCACCAGGTGTCGTGGAGACACCCACGTTCACGCCACTGGCACCAGCTAGACCTCGTCATCACCAGGCGTGCAGAACTGGCCAGTGTCCTCCTTACCCGCAGCTACCACAGTGCCGATTGTGACACGGACCATTCCCTCGTGGTCAGCAAGGTGCGAATATTACCCAAGAAGCTGCACCACGCCAAGAAGAAGGGTCACCCACGTATCAACACCTGCTGTGCAAGCAACCCAGAGAAAACACAGCAGTTCATCAGCAAACTGAAGGAAGCCCTCACCAAAGTGACACCTGATGACACCATTGATTCCAAGTGGTCCCATATCCGTGACTCTGTGTACAATTCAGCCATCACAGCTTACGGGAAGAGGGAGCGAAAGAATGTCGACTGGTATGAGGCAAACTGGGAGGAGATGGAGCCCGTGACTGAGGCAAAGAGGAAAACCCTCCTGGCATACAAGGCTGCACCTAGCCCCAGAACACTACAAGCCCTAAGGATTGCAAGGAATAACGCCCAGAAGACCGCCCGCTGCTGTGCCAACACCTACTGGCTGAACCTTTGCAACAGTATACAGACAGCTGCTGACACTGGGGATACAAGAGGAATGTATGAGGGTATCAAAAAGGTGACAGGCCCCCCCCCCCAGCTACAAGACCGCCCCCCTCAAGTCCAAGACGGGCGAAGTCATCACAGACCAGGGGAAACAACTGCAGCGATGGGTTCAGCACTATCTCGAGCTATATGCAACCCAAAACAATGTCACTGGAACTGCCCTGGACGCCATTCCAGACCTGCCTGTCATGGAGGAGCTAGACACACAGCCCAACCTGGAAGAGCTCGGAAAACCCATCGATTGCCTTGCCTGTGGGAAGGCTCCTGGAAGAGACGGCATTCCGCATTAAGTCCTCAAGAGTGGAAAACCAACACTGCTCCAGCCCCTACACACACTCCTCTGCCTTTGCTGGGAACAGGGATACATCCCACAGGACATGCGTGACGCCAACATCGTCACTTTGTACAAAAACAAAGGAGACCGTAGCGACTGCAACAACTATCGGGGCATCTCCCTTCTCAGCATCGTCGGAAAGGCCTTTGCCCGTGTTGCCTTGGCGCGCTTGCAGATCCTAGCCTCCCGCATCTACCCAGAATCCCCGTGTGGATTTCGAGCCAGCAGATCAACTGTAGACATGATCTTCTCACTACGTCAGCTGCAGGAGAAGTGTCGCGAGCAGCGGATGCCCCTCTACATTGCCTTCATAGACCTGACGAAGGCGTTTGACATGGTTAGTCGGAGCGGACTCTTCAGACTCCTGCAGAAGATCGGCTGCCCCCCACGTCTGCTTGCTGTCATTATGTCATTCCACGAGAACATGCACAGCACAGTGTGCTTCAATGGCGCAACATCTGAAGCATTCCCAGTCGTTAGCGGAGTCAAACAAGGCTGTGTCCTTGCACCGACGCTCTTTGCCATCTTCTTCTCCATGCTTCTCCAGTACGCATTCAAGGACTGCAGCGAGGGAGTGTACATCCATACCAGGGCTGATGGCAAGCTGTTCAACATCGCCCGTCTCCGTGCTAAGACTAAAGTCACAGAGGTACTCATCCGTGAATTGCTCTTTGCCGACGATACAGCCTTGACATCACACACAGAAGATGGACTTCAGCAGCTGGTATGCTGCCTCTCCCATGCATGTAAGGAATTTGGACTGACCATCAGTTTGAAGAAAACGAATGTCATGGCACAGGACACAGACTCCCCTCCCTCTGTCTCCATCGATGGGTACAATTTGGAAGTTGTCGAGAACTTCACATACCTCGGGTCTAACATCTCCAGCTCACTCTCCATTGATTCTGAGGTGGGCGGCAGGATTGCCAAGGCAGCAGCAGTGATGGCCAGACTTAACCAGAGGGTCTGGAACAACCCCAACCTCACAGAGAAGACCAAACTGCGTGTCTACCAAGCGTGCATGCTCAGCTCACTTCTCTACAGCAGCGAAACATGGACCACCTATGCAGGACACGAGAGGAAACTCAACAGCTTCCACCTGAGATGTCTGCGGCGCATTCTGCACATCCAGTGGCAGGACAAAGTACCCAACACAGAGGTTCTAGAACGCGCCAACATGAACAGCATGTTCTCCATACTCAGCGAGAGGCGCCTTCGCTGGCTCGGCCATGTCAAGAGAATGGACCCAGGTCGCATTCCCAAGGACCTGTTATATGGGGAGTTAGCAGAAGGTGCACGACCAACTGGATGACCACATCTGCGCTACAAAGATGTTTGCAAGAAGGATATGAAGACAGCAAACATCAATGTCAACGACTGGGAGAGCTGTGCAAACAACCATTCCAGCTGGCGTCTAGCTGTCAGGCAGGGAGTTCAAAACGCAGAGGAAAAGAGAAGAATAAAGCAAGCTGAAAAGAGAGCTAAAAAGAAGGATAAGCAAAAGCGTACTTTGGAGCTATGCCATCGTCTCTCGTAGACGGACGGATGCCAAGAAATACACTCACATATTAATCATAATTCTTTTATTATTCAAGTCATTCATCATTAAACATTGTATTTGTATCACCATCAAAAGTGTTCTGTCATAAATCCAAAATCCAACCTGCAGTGTTTCCCTTTATGCACATTTGTACTTCAGGGATATATGCTGGAGAAAACTGATGCAAAGGATTCACATAATGCAATCAGGATTTATTTAATATCCAATGCTTTGGACAAGGGATGGCATAGTTTATACTTCGAGCATAGGCAACTGACTGGTTCCTTGCTTTGTTTGCTCCCTGCATTACACTCCTCTATTCATATAGCGGAGTGTAATGCAGGGAGCATACGAAACAGGAAACCAGACTAGTATAGACAATGTTATGACTGAGTAGCTTCCCCATATCTTGCGAGCTCTCATGTGATTTGCCACAAGATATCTGGTGAACACATTATAACCCAAGACATTCTTTCACAACAAAGAAATCAGTGAACTTGCCAAGACAAATGCGTTATTTGGATTACAAAGTCTGTGGGTCATTGCAGATTTTGTTGGTTTTTAACTTTGCTGCAATAAAAGAAAGATCTTAAAAGTTCATGTGTAACTTATTAGAAAGAAGATGAATCATTAGCCTTCTTGATTTTAGGATAAGTGTGTTCTCGGATGAAGTACAATGAAATCGATGATAGTACACATTTTATGGCAGGCAGTAAATTAACTGCCATTTGGTTAAAAAGATTTATTTTGCTTTTTGTATTAGCTTGTATGTAATATGTTGGTCTATAATATTGCTTCAAAAAGAAAAATGAACTAATAAAATTATTCTTTGAATGGACAATGCATTTGTTAATTGTGCATGTTGGTTTATTTGTAGAGAGAAAGAGAGAGAGAGAGAGAGAGAGAGAGAGAGAGAAAGAGGTATGAGGCAGATGAAAATTTGTATATTTTGTCATTTTCAACCCTACATTTTTTATTTGACCCCCCCAATTCTGACACCAAGGTTGTTGTTTTTTACCCTCAATTTTACACCTCTGGGGGATACACTGAACCGGTTATCTTGCTACATACCTGACTGGGGATTTTGTAAACATAGCAAAGTTAATATTTCTCTGAGGGTGGGTTAAAAATCAGGATCATTATCAGTGGAGGTAAATCTGTTTATTTGGGTATATGTCTAGGACATTGAAATTCCCCATAGAGGAACCTGTTGCACCTGATGTTTCCCAGATTCTATAATTTTAGTAATAGACCTTGTCTTGTTGACAACTTAGAATATTGTGGAAAAGAAGTTTTGACACTCATCCTGGTTCTACTTTTGTATCTTAGCTTTTTATATAATGATGTTTCATTTAGAAATTACTTATTCTTGCATTTAACATCTGAGGCAGAATCAGTCTTATTGCTGTGTTCAGTATTTTCATTTGGGTGGAATTATTTATTCAAATTATTGCTCACTGGAAATACAAACTGCTCATCTATAATAGTCTTGGACTGGAAAATTAATTTGGAATTATATTGATTTCAGACAAGAACATATTTGAATTAGATTATTGTAGTACATAGAAAGAATATCTCAGCACATCTCCATATTTCAGGTCACTGGCACATTAGAATATCTGAGACTACAGGCACATCATATCGTTCAATATTCCAGCTATTTGTAATACCACTGGAATTTAGTTGGAACTTTAAACAGTTTGGATTTGTTATAAAACATTTAGGACTATTTGGGATTTAATCTGCATTAAGTTCTTTTCAAATTTTCACTTTGTATTCAAGGGAAATAAATTATTTGTTGAATTTTACCAAACTTGTTGGTTTTAGCTCTTTTCTGTTACTTAGTTTAAGACCACAGAGTCATAACATGAGGTCCAAATGGCCCAATATTACCTGCCTGTGTAGATGACACAAGTCAGCTTGTTCATGCAAATAAAAATGTACACACAATTAAAACTTGATCTGCTAAAGGGGAAATGGATATAAAAAAGGGCTTTGTTTAAACTGGCCCAGAAACAATTAAAACCTTTAAAAGACATGTGTCATATGCAATTGACTTTTGAATGGCATCTAGTTATGTGTCAGAGTTATGGAGCTTTGGAAGTTACAAGAGGTGAGAACATACAAACAGTAAAGCATAAATACTGAAGAACAAGATGATTACTGTTGGGTACTCTAATAACAAGTCATATACAAAATACATACCCCTCCAGCATCTAACATGTCAAACTGCTTCTTCAGAGTATTCTGGACCACTTTCGCATTTCGGGCAATGTAACGGCCTGAAAATTGTAAAAATTTATATTGGTACAAAATTATACAAACCTCAGGGCTTTCCATTAGATTTAGAATTGGAGGGTGACTTGCCAAAGCAGGTAGGGGGTTGGGGGACCTACCCCCAACAAAAATTGTTGTTTTTGCTTTTAAGGAGCTGGATGTAAAGTCACATTAACCAGGTAAATCACCTAGCTCCTGGCTGGTAAGGAAAGCCTGAATCTAACACTATAAATATGCATTAAGCAGCAAGTGACTGTCCTTATGCTTTTTTTCAATTAGCTACCATATATAATTGCTAGTAAGTCATCTGCAAACAACATAAACATTTGATTTACCATTGCATAATGCACAGCCAGATTGGGGTCCACATTGTGTGCTGTACTGATTACTCCTAACAAACTGCATTGGCACAGATCTGCCAGAATGTTAGGTGACAGCAGATCTGGATCTGTGAAGTTTGCATGTGGACTTAATTTACAAGTGTGTATATATGGTATCTGAAAAATATATTGATGTACTGGGCTGTCTAAATGTATAATTATCATTAATAATTATGTTTTTCAAAATATTTTAAGTATTATTATGATCCTAATCATCAGCATAAATCTTGTATTGCTGACTGACAAAATGATTAAATGAACTACTGAATAGGTGATTGACTGACATTTTCCCCAAAATTTCTAAATAACACACATGATTTTGGGCTTAGACTCCATACATGTCAAACTGAAACTGAGTAATTTGGAGCATTTTTTTTTTTATATAGATGACCTAAAGGTGACATTAAATCTTAACTAATCAATGAATGTGCCTGAAAATCTTAAATGCCAAAGTATAGAAAGATCAGGTTGGCTTTATACAGTGTGTACAAACACAAACCAAGTTCTTCTCACATATTAAAGATTATTACTGACAGTGATTTATTGAGTAATAAATTAATTTGCCATTTAAATGAATTAAACACGGTGACTTTTTTAATTATTTTAAAAGTCATATTAGAATTCTAAACTACATCTGACGTATCCTTTACTATTAACTGTACAATTTCAAAGGCATAAAACTGTCATGATTTCTGCAGGAAGAAATTTCATGAAATTTTATATCTCACTTGCTCCCTTTTTTAAACTTTAAATGATACTGACTTGGCACAAGGTGGAGGGAGGGTAGGGATGAATACAAAAGAAATGACAGCTTCCGGATTTTCCATGTACACTGTACATGATAGTTATCCCTTCAAGTGATTTGGACTTGTTATAATACAAAACTTTCAAATGACCTTAACCTTAAAGCAGGTTCAGAGCAAGGAAAGAGGTGGAGATATGCTTCCATATTTTACTTGTGGGGTTCTTGTTACCTCACTGACACTATTTTGTTCCTGTTTACCCTGTATTGGGAAAGGGGATCAAGATAGAAGAAAAAAAAATAATAAAAAAATTGGGAGAAAATAAATCAACAAAGGGATGCAGCAGCTATTACTGAAGTTAAATTCAGGATGAAAATGACAATTATTTTCTTGTTTATGCTTCTTTAAATCTGCCCAGATCATAACAAAAATTTAATACTGACCTATCTACCCTAGGTATTTTTTTAATGTTACCCAGAATCACACATATTTTTTATTTGGTCTCATGACATGCAAGCAGTAATAGCAATTCTCCAACTTTAAGACAACATCAGAACACCATTTCTCCCTTGTTATCAGAAATTTTAGTAAAAAATGATTGCAAAATAAAACCACTGCAATTAAACTTAATAAGAACAGCAAAATAAGTTTTGTTATTGATCATTTTAATCAGATTCATCTCGATTTATATACTACTAGTCCTTAGGAAATGTATTAACCACAGGCTAATGGACCATTGCTGAGTTCAAGATCTGCATTGCTGTTAAAAGATTTTTGAAAAACTTACCACCAAAACCAACTGCTGCCAGGCCAAGACCTGCCAAGATAACTGTTGTACTCTGAAAAACAAAAGTCAATTAAATGAGTAATTTAATGTGGGCTGGACAAATCAATGCACCAAATGACTAAAACTACTTCCGTTTCGGCTCAACAAAGTTCAAGCTGGCAAGGTGTTGGCCCATAAGCAAAATGAACAAACTGAAAAAGAGAAAATATGTTTACTAAGCAATGACTTACGTTCTGCAAGTTTTATGCTCTGTGCATATATCAGCACCTTGTGTATATGTGTGATTGGATTTTTAATGTAGCTTTAAAGAAAATTTAGTAATATTGCTATGATGTCTGCAGTTGACAGTTTAAAGTGATGTCTAGCACTAGGGCATAAGTCCACAGACATGTAGCATCATGTCCCACCCTGTGACCTTATCCTGACACGAGGCTGACCAGTCATAACACCGAGTGCCTAGTGAGGAAGCTGCTAGTACCAATCAGCACTTTTATTATGAATTCTTTTTGTTTATATGTACAGCATATGTGTTAGATAAATGCCCTCAATTTCATTAATCTATCAGTTCTTCATCAAACAATACACTCTCCAAATAATTCACTTCCATTGTGAAATCAATTTCAAGGGCAATCTGACATTTCTTGCAGACATGATAATGTGTGTATGATTTAGAACTTTTAACTTAGCTTTAACAATTCTTCAGTCATATCGCTATGATGTCTGCATTGTGGCAGTTGATAGTGATGACTAGCACTGGGGCATCATGCCGCAGACATGTAGCATGATGTCCCACCCAGTCACATTATCCTGACACCAGGCCAACCAGTCGTAACACTAACCTCTTATTGCTGAGTGCCTAGCGAGGCAGCTGTTAGTATCATTTTTTAATGTCTTTGATATGACTTGGCTGGGGTTTCTAACCCACAACCTCCTGCATCTGAGGCATACACTCTAGGCCACTGTTGCGGTCATTTTGAATGTTAACATTCTGCTATTGAGAGGTTTACAACTAATATTGTTTCCAACAATTTCACAAATTCTGCACTTTCAAGTCCTTAATATATGTACCTCTGCTCTTGGATCTCTGACGATTTGATTAGGCAAGCGTGACCATAAACATGTTGATTGGTAGAGTTGAAAATAACCTGGCATTCCTTAGTTGTGTGGTAGCAAGTCAAACTTTGTATTGGCATAAAAAGTTAAGCTAACCTAAACAAAACATTGGTACCAAATTTATTACGCTGTGTGAACTGTAACTTGAAAAATCAGAGTTGATTCTTAAATGTTTCATATTAGAAAGGGACAGGTGTTCTCCCTTGTAGTATTACTGTTGTTGTTGTTGTTGTTGTTGTTGTGGGGTTTAACGCCATTTTTCAGCACGATAGGCTATACATGGCGGCCAGTATTAATGGTGGAGGAAGAACCCGGAAGACCCCGGAAAGAACCACCGACCCACGAGAAGCTACTGGCAAGCTTTCTCACATGCCCACATTGGCTGAATCTTAGACTCGAACCGCCGCAGACAGAGGTGAGATGGCAGTGATCCGTAACGAAGAGCGCTTTAGACCACTCGGCCACTCCAGGCCCCCTTGTAGTATTACTGTCCAATACAATATTCTGACAAAGTGTCAGACTACCACTTCTCAAGAAAATGTATCTCTTAATGACATCACAACCACAATATTTGTTTACAATGATCAACATCAAGTCACAGACGGAAATATTTGTCAAAAATCCTACCAATATCAGTTAAAAAACAAAACAAATATACAAACCATGAAAAAACTCCATTTCATTAATTCTCTTTATTTCAATCAGGAAGTCATCATGAAAACACTTATTAACTATTCTGATAATCAACCTTCTGTGATAATGGGCATCTAATCTGCTACTCATGATGTGTCAGCCATGTGACAAGCAGCTGATTATAACTGCACCAGTAACATTGTTTAGAACTGTAAGCATTCTTATAACATTTTATCTTGATACGTCGTTATTGACATTCTGAAGTGATTCTTTGCTAATATAATTTGGGGAAATTTAGATCAAACACATACTTTATAATAAATTATATAAAATAATAAAATATATAAACTCTTCTACCCACATTTAATTTATTTACAAAGGTAGTTTGCAGTAAATACATGGACCACAAAAACAGTAAATTAAATAATTAATGTCATGTAAATTCACAATGCCAGTAAAGTACTGGAAAAAAGACATGCTAAATCTAATATCTTTTTTATTAGAAGTAAAAAATATAATTATAATGCTATCATGATTTTTGCCTTTGATTGTCCTCACTTCCAAAACCAACATTGAGACATATATAAGAAAAGCTTTAGGAATGCTAACTTAAATTTCTTTATCTAATTTTTCACATAAACTTGCATTTTTTTTATGTACTATTGATGTTGTTCTGCAATGTATTTTAATGAACCATATGTGTCACAGGCAGAAAAAAGACTTCTGTAAATTGTGTCAAATGGGTGATGTAATACACAAATTTTTCAACTTGGGGTCTTCTGGCTGAAAGCATGCCAAGAAGAGTACAAGGAATATAATCATGGTCATTTGTTATCCATAATTTCCTAAAATAAACCATGTTTCAACAGTAACAAGATGTATCACTATGAAAGGAATATATTTCTGAAAAGGTAAAAGTAAGTGCTAAAGTGTGTCAAACCCGAGGAGTCGAGGATATGTGTAAGATTTAGATGTAAATTGTATGGACCAGCCCTAGTCCTACAATGTAAGGCATAGTACATGTTTTTGTTTTAGTGCTATGTCTTACTAACCAAATAATGGCCTTGTATAGCATGTTCTTATGTCGGTTGACACTGGAATTAGTAAAACTTTCAGGAATATCTCACACACTTGGCAGCCTATATCAACACTCTTCCACTAATTTATGTGTAATTAATGTATTTACTGTGCTGTGTTTATCCTGGCAGAATGAAAATATGACCCTAGCAAATGGATGCATTTTCATGTCCCGTTAACATACATTTGAATTTGCTGCAATGCAACGGTAGTCGAGGTGTGCCGAAGTAAGTTTAAGTAGGTTCACGTGGGGGATATGTTTCTTGAACAAAACAAAACATTGCTTACAGTTCCAACAGGCAAAATATATTTTTGTTCATTTTGTTAGAGAATAATATTTCAACTTAAACCGAATTCTGCATAATCGTCTTTCATTGCTTTCCAGCCGACTGAAATGTAGGGCAACGAAACTTGAAAATAGGTCCATTTCTTTTGTGAGAATTTGAATTCATTAGAGAAAAGACATCAGGGTAAGTAAAGTCTGTCAAAAACTTTATAACTTTACTTTCTAGAAAAGCGTCATTATTGATTGCCAGTTGTGTGTGATATTTCTGAAAAATTGACGGTCTTTACACTGTTAGTCGACATCAAAACATGCTACACAACACCGTTAGTTAGGCAGTAAGACCCATCACCCCCAGAACAAAACTATCATGTGATGTGTCTTACATTATAGGACTAGACCAGCCTGAAGTACAGGTTGGGATCATATGGGGCCTGGTCCATGTATATATTTTCTTTTCAATAAATTTCTTTCATGGGTTTTGCAAATGACTTTAAGCACATGTAAAAAAAAAAAAATGAATCTATGAGAAAGGCTCCCAGAGACAACAGTTTGGCAACACAGGTGCTCGACGCAAGCTTGATGTTGAGAAAAAAAAACAATGTTCTGAAGGATAAAAATCATACAGAGTGACAAAAAATACCTTAGATTACCCCAATGACGCATTCTGAATTAGGACCCTCTCTATCATAATATTTAAGAGAGAAGGTACGGAACTTCCAAATACTTCGTTCCACCCATGACCCTCGATTTCCTTCTGCTATTTCTGTCTTTAAAGGCATACAACCATACTATATGGCTCATTTTACTCCTGAGATATTTTTCTATCCATCAAGCCATCATTGACTTTTCTGCATTGTACCAAACTGAAGTTACGGGATCCAAAACGTGCGATCTTCTCGAATTTTTTCATTGTGGACACTTGTGTGCACATGTGAAAACCGGTGAAAAGAGCTATATGGACAATGTTTTAAACTCTATGGTGCATCCCTTCTTGAATTACAGAACAGCGGTAGATGCAAAAGTAAGTTTTTCACTTACCATTAACTCGATTCAACTTTAGGAATCCTGTTCCATGCAAGAATTAGACATTGTCTTCTTCACTGCACATACATTGTACACATGTATGCGGCACACGCGTCAATGTCAAAATATGACTGGCTCAAAAGGTTATATTTTAATGTACACTGTCATTAATTTAACACATTCAAATGATTCCTAACATGATGCGATCACGTTATTACCTATTTTTGCCGGGATACAATAGTCTTTATCATGAAACGATTCTCTTATCCATGGATGGTATTTAACTATACAATTTTGTGCCAATCATTTTCGGCGTTGATGCGTGTGCCGCATAGTTTACCTATTTTGAAAATAGAGTCGCATGTATACAATGTATGTGCAGTGAAGAAGACAATGTTTAATTCTTGCATGTAACAGGATTCCTAAAGTTGAATCGAGTAAAACACGCCATATAGTATGGTCGTGTGCCTTTAAAGACGGAAATAGCAGAAGGAAATCGAGGGTCATGGGTGGAACGAAGTATTTGGAAGTTCCGTACCTGCTCTCATATATTATGATAGAGAGGGTCCTAATTCAGAACGCGTCATGGGGGTAATCAAAGGTATTTTTTGTCACTCTGTGATTTTTTTCCTTCAGATTATTGTTATTTTTTTATATTTTTTTTTCAACATCAAGCTCGCGTTGAGCACCTGTGTTTGGCAATGACACTGAACGGACGATTCAATAACTTGTATCTTATTGAATAAAGTCTGCTTGTAGCGTAGATTCACGAAATATGAAATATTTCTGACAAATCTTACCATTTGCGGGTTCTCCACCCGAAAGGTATCCAAGGGCACCCCTCTAATTTCGCGCTTTTATGAAAGTTAATTCGAAATAAAAAGATTCTGATAACACTTTTAAAATTACGCAAGATGAACACCGCATGAAGTTTGAACGAAAGGACCATTTGAAGGATATTACTAGAACTATTCCAAACATTTTAGACTGGTTTTAATACGTAAACACTCCTAGAAGGATGATTCGATGAGGAAAGTTGGCCAATCTCGACTGGTGCAAACCACTGTAATGAAGTCAGTCACCAAGTATTCATCAGTAACAATGAAGATTGTGATTTCAAGTAAAATCATTATTATTGGAAGAGGAAAACGACCAATAGCTATTGAATATCAGTATTTTAATTTACACCAAATACATTTCGGACATGTCAATCAATCTTGCATAGTGCCACTAATAGTGGTTCCGTATATAACCTATGGACAGTGGATGGGCTCATCGTTGGATTAATGCTTAAAGGTCCTGGGACTCTCAAGTTGGGGTGGGGTGGGGGGGGCTGATATGTAAATAACACTCAAAGCAGTCCTTAAGCTGTCCTTTATATGTACATAATTATTATAGCTATATTAGGCTAAGTATTAGACGATTTATACCTATATATGATTTAATTAAACACATTTCATTTTATCTCTCGCAACCATGGGGTTCCCATTGCGGGGGAGGGGGAGGCACGTGTCCCCTGTCTCAACCACTTTAATCCAGCCATGAAATGGCTACAACCATGACTCTGATGTTAATAGTTGATATCATATTACATATCACAGGTCAGCTTGTGGGAACTGTTCCCATAACATCAACTAAACTATAGAAAATATATAGTTACTCTGAGAAAAATTTTTGCTTTGATTTTGCTCAGATTTCGAACTGATTATATAAGTCTGTAAAATTTGGTTTATTTTTTATATTCGGAATCATTTACGTCTACAAATGAGCATACGTGGTGCTAAAAAAATTATGGAAAGATGGAGGTCTAATATTTCAATATTTTTATACAAGCTGTAAAATTGTACCAGAGAATCAACGTTAGTGCTGCTCTATATATGAGATATCTAAAACGTATGTTCTTGTATTAGAAATCTGACTTTACAACATAAATATTATATTTGTTATAACAAGAATGGTTTTAAATTTATGATACTGCTAAATGCTGTTGTTCGTCCCTAGACTTCAAAGATAGCCATGACGTCACCTACTGGTTTCTTTTATTTAAGTGTGTGATGGTTGATCAGGCCAATTTGTGCCCTGAACTGTCTGTGGCACACTTGACAGGAGAAACCGCTTAGGTTTGCCCGATCAATGGAGGCTGTGCTGCTGTATTTCTTAGATTTACTCCGATAACGTTTCTGCACTAACTCTGCAGTTTTTATCCGTTCAAAATCTGAAGCTCCAGGATGGATCAGACTCCGCCAGGTGAAGCTATCCTGTGTGAGATCTTCGCAAGGCTCGGGGTCAGTGTTGAAGTGTTTCAAGGATAACATAAGAGGATCTTTGAAACCTTTCGTTTGATAACCCTGAGGTTGCTTACCCTCCTTCAGTTCGCCGTAGATCATCTTTGGTAGATTCTCTTCTGACATTCTGGTGACGAGGCCTGCCCATCTCAGTGGTATTTTCATCAGATGAACTTGGATGGGTTAGAATGCTCTTGTGAGATCCTCAGTGTCTGGGAACCTGTCCTGCCATCTTATCTTCATCAATTCCCTCAGGCGCCACATATGAAAATGGACCAGCTTCTTGACATGGCGTCTGCATATTGACAAGGTTTCGTAAGCGTGCAGCAAAGTTAGCAGGATAATGGTTTTTGTAGAACTTCAGTTTTGTTCCTGGACTGATTCCTTTCTACTCCCACACATTTGCTCGCAGTCTGCCAAAAGACATGCTTAATTTAGCAATTCTGGCGTTGGCTTCATCATCGATGTGGACTGCATGTGAGAGAATGCTGAAAGCGCAGTCAACTTGTCCACTGCCAGGACGGTTTTGCCATTTAGTGTGACAGTATGCTGTACATAAGGCTTTCTTGTGCATGTTGGTGCATCACCTCTGTCTTCTAATTGTGAGACCTGAAGATAAATGGCTCATACTGTTGTTGGATATCAGTGTCAGATTTGGCATCCAGGGAACAGTCGTCAGTAAACAGGAGATCACAAGCGGTCACTTCTAATGACTTCTTCTTTTCCTGTAGTTTTCTCAGATCGAACAGCTTGACGTCTGTACAGTATCGGATGTCGACCCCAATGTCATAGTTATGGAAGGCATCAGTAAGCATGGCAGAGATCATCATACTGGCCAACACACGTTGCTTGACTCCACGTGTGACTGGGATTGGTTTAGATGACTTGCCATCATCCACAACTGGAGCAAGCAAGCCATCGTGGAATTGCCGAACCATCGCAATGAATTTCTATGAGCAATCAGATTTTGCCATGATCTTCCAAAATGCATCCACGGCTGACTGTATCAAAGGCGTTTGTTATATCGATGAATGTTGTGAACAGATTGAAGTACTTTCCTTGCGTTTCCACTATTTCTGTGGTCCTTCGTCTTTTCCTGAAACCACACTGCCTCTCTGGCAGGAGCCATAGATCGCACGAGACGATTCAGCATAATTCTGGCAAGAATTCTTATGTCTCTGAATGGTAGCATCGTTCTCATTAAAACAGTTTTCATGTTCACCTGTGGTGGAACCGAGGGTTTTGTGTGCAACTGAATACACAGTCTCTGAAGGATGCCAAATTTTCCTCGACATTTTCAGAGTTCGTGTCGATTGTATCCAGTTGGCCCAGCAGTTCTTCAACAAATACCTGTTTCGCATTCTCCTGTTTCAGTTTGGTGACATTAAAACGTTTTATTCACACTTTTGTCTTGTCTACGTCTGTTAGGCTGGAACCGGATATTGAGTTTGGGCACTGTAAGCCTATGACCATTCTTATGGCCTTCGTCACTCGAACATCCTGCGTGTCTATTCTCCTGAACAGGATGCACAGTAGTGAAAGGGGTGAGATTAGCGTCAATGGGAATTAGCATTAAAAACACCCCCTGGGCGAGATTAGCGTCAATGGAAATTCAACATTAACCACCCTGGGCGAGATTAGCGTCAATGGAAATTTAACATGGGCAAAAAACCCTGGGTAAGATTAGCGTCAATGGAATTTAACATTGGAGAAAGGAAAAAAAAGGAAATATTGAGATTAGCGTCAAAGGCATTCGAACAATGGAAAAAAAAAATATCGATTCTAGGGACAAAGGCAATTGAACATGGGGAATAGAGTTTGGGTCTGTCTAGGGACAAGGGGAATTGAACATGGGAATAAAGTGTGGGTTTGTCTAGGGACAAAGGGGAATTGAACATGTTAGAAAAAAAAACTACTTTAGGGACAAGGGGAAATGAACATGGGATTTTTTTTAAAAAAAAAAAATTTATAAAGGGGTAGGCAATTGAAAAGTCATTCTCTTTTCGAGAAATATGGCTGGCCCTGAAAAGGGCCTTTGGTTTCTTCTTCTTCTTCTGCTTCTAATTTCTTTTTCTCCACCAACTTCTTATTTTCTCACCTACACTCTTTTTCTTCTTTTTTTTCTCCTCCTCTTTTTTCTTCTCTTCCTCCTCCGCTTCTTTCTTCCTCTTCTCATTTTCTTCTTCTTTTTCAATTTTTTCATTCCATTTTCTTATTCTTATCCTTTCCTCTTCATCCTCCTTCTCCTCCTTTATTTCCTTCATCACACCACTTATCATGTCCTTTGCTTTTCTTAAGTTGTTAATCTCCATTTTTACTCTATGCGGACTATAAGAATAGTGGTCTTCATTGAGTCGTACTAGCATTTGTTCTATCATGCCCAAATTGTCAAGGACGTCTTGCAATGTTTGAAATTCATCGAGGTGGTTCGAAGCCATCTTCTCTGTAGAATGGTTTGAACGACGAATACTGTGGGTTCTTATACGAAAAGCGTGGACGTGAAGGAAAACATCCCCCTAAAACATAAAATTGATATTACCTAGATCATAACCTAACATCGTGCGGACGTGAAAGAAAACATCCCCTACTTTTCTCATTTCATATAATATACTATCCACATAAGTGAAGCAACAATAAAAAAACCCCAAATCTACTATTTACACACGCAAATCATTAAAACAAAATCCATAATCTACTATCCACACAATCGTACGTGAGCGGTTACAAAACCCAAACCATACTCTCCACATACGCTAAGAAACAATAAACAAAATCCATAATCTACTATCCACACAATCGTACGTGAGCGGTTACAAAACCCAAACTATACTCTCCACATACGCTAAGAAACAATAAACAAAATCCATAATCTACTATCCACACAATCGTACGTGAGCGCTTACAAAACCCAAACTATACTCTCCACATACGCTAAGAAACAATAAACAAAATCCATAATCTACTATCCACACAATCGTACGTGAGCGGTTACAAAACCCAAACTATACTCTTCACATACGCTAAGAAACAATAAAGAAACCCATAATCTACCATTCACACAAACTTACGTGAGCAGTTACAAACACAAACACACAAACACATACACTCGCACTATGAAAAAAGAGTTAGTGTTTATATTCACACTACTCTACCCCCCCCCACACACACACACACATTGGCAAATTGATGGTTATTTCTTTTCTAGAGTATTGGGTAGCCCTGAAAAGGGCTGTTTTTTTTTTGAACTTCATGGACACCTGGTTAATGGTGGCACCTTCCAGGCCTGGCGCCACATACACATCTTGTTCCCCAGTTGCTTTTTACTTTTTGGGGGGAGAGAGCAGAGGCAGGATATGTGGCTTCAGAATCCCAATTTTCGGTTTCTGGGATTCTGAAATTTCTTCTTCTTTTCTCCTTTTCCTCCTCCTCTTCTTTGTATCTTCTCTCCTCCTCTTCTTTGTATCTTCTCTCCTCTTCTTTGTATCTTCTTTCCTCCTCTTCTTTGTATCTTCTCTCCTCCTCTTCTTTATTTCTACTTTCCTCCTCCTCTCTCATCCTTCCTTCTTCCACAATGGCCTCCGCGGCCAGTTCGTTCAACAGGCGCCTGGCATATTCCAGATGAACATGAAGTTCCAACAGTTTCGCCAGTCTCGTGTTCATTCTGGTGTTGATCAATCAACAAGGGTAGCTGGACTGCCGAACGAGTTTCAATTTATACTAAAACTGCGGACGTGAAGGAAAACATCACCCCAAAAAACATAAAATTGATCTTACCTAGATCATGACCAAAAAACAACGCGCGGACCTAAAAGAAACACTCACTCACTTTTTTATACTACCCATTCCTATTCTAAAAATTTTTTTCATTAATCACTCCAATATACTATTCACATACGCAAAGCAATTCAGTCAAACCCCCCCCCCCAAATCTACTCTCCCCACACCTCAAACAGCCAAAAAAAAACATGATCTTAATCTACTATCCACACCAACGTACGTGAGATGTTACAAACACAAACACACAAACATATACCCTCACACTATAAAAAAGAGCTAGTGTTTATATTCACACTACTCTACCTACACACATTGGCAAATTGATTGTTATTTCTTTTCTAGAGTATTGGGGTAGCCCTGAAAAGGGCTGTGTTTTTTTTTGTTTGCTATGGCAATCTTTTAGTTTCTAAGAATGCGATGTCCTCCGAGGATAGACTTTCTGGCGATAGGTCTGCTTCTTCAGAAAGAGAAGAAGAACTCTTTGGTGTCGATACGACAATCGACAAAGCCTCTCTCAGGTTCAGGTTCCTGCTGCTGTTGCTGCTGCTGTTGTTGTTGTTGCTGCTGTCTCTGAAGTCTGTACTTCTCTGTCCATTCTTCTTTCTCCCTGTTCACTTCTTCTCTGAAGAGTTCTTCTATCAAGTCTTCAGTGACTTCTAGCATTCTCACATTCTCTATCTCTTCTGGCTTCGGCATCAGACTGTGTCTGACCCTATGCAAATTCACGTAGGCTTCGTTTAGCTTAGCTAGTTTGGAGCACATCTTCGTAGGAGGATGAGTCGACAATGGATGGTTAGACTGGAAACAACCCGGTTCTTAAAGTCAAAGCGCGGACGTGAAGGAAAACATCCCTCCACGGTTTTCGAGCCGCAATGTTCAATGAGTGTCATGAGAGGGATAGTAAGAAGTCAAAGAGCATGAATCAAACATTCTTATAGCCAAACAAATCACAAAGGCATTTTTTTCAAAACACATCATTTTTTATTCAAAAATCACTTAACACTAACCAACAACTCTAACATTTTTTAACAATAATCCAACAATATAACATCAAACATTTTTTCAATTTACACTCTACTTTAAACAGGGTTGGCAAAGTTGTGAATGAAATTGTGATTTCCACTGTTGCAAGTCATTGAGTCATGGATGGACACTACGTTTCCTAGCTTAAGACAACAAAATAAGCATACTAGTCAAAAAATCAACGATTTACTTTCTCATCGTTTCTAGAAAAATCACGATCAAAATAAGTCACTAAATGTTCTTTTGCTGATAATAAGTGATCAATTTCGATCTCGACTTTCTCTTTGAATTTGTCAAAGAGGGTTTTGATGTAATGGATGTCTGGAGTCGTTAATGGAGGACAGAAATGTTCACGCAAGTCTTTATACCACCAACGTAACACGTCTTTTTTAAACAGACTCCAAGCTTCATCCAGATATTCGTTGAATTTTTCTTCTTGACTGATGTTTTGACATCCATAGTAATCATGCTTCATCCATGTCGTAATTGTGTCTGCCAGGTATGTTGCACAGTAGGAGACCAATTGCTGTTCTTGTTCTGGCCATCTCGACTTGATCACGATGTCCTTTTCGTCTTTGTGTTGGGATTCTCCTTCCACGGTCTCCTCACATTCCATCTTCAAAGCTTCTCCACTAGGTAAAGAGGGATAACAGTCCTCCATGGCTTCTAGTAATCTAGAATGACTTCTCTCAAACTGTTGATTTCTATGGTATTATCGAATTCTGCATACAGGATGACGTTCAACGTTACATCATCATCACCGATTCTGTTTCCGAACTGAATTTCCACACGAATCTGGCCGGATTTTATAGGGTGGAAATGTCCCTCGTCGCTGCCTTGGTCTGGAGTGAAATCAAAAGCCCACAAAGCATAGCCTCCGTCATAATCGTCGTACGTAATGCCGTGACTGGTGTTGGTTCCTAACTGTCCCGTGGCTTCGTACAAGGACAAGTACGATCTCAAATAATTCTTCTTCTCAAAGTCAGGTTCGAAAGGTCGGGTACACAAGGTCTTGCCATCGCGACTGACTTCAATCTTGGACACGTTGAAGTGATGAAAGTTGAAAGGATTTTTAGTGATAGCTCCGTTGAAGGCTTCATTCGAGACCATACCAAGGATCAAACGTTTGGGTAGCTGTCCTTGGAACAGATGATCTTCGATCATGGATCGCTGTCCCCTAGGAATGGTGAAAGTTTTCACTTCTACGCGTCGGATCGGATACTTGGCGGTCGTTCTGCTCAACGTCTGACTGATGTCGTTACCTACTTTAGGTAACACTTCCACACGACGTACGTAGAGTCTGGCTTCTTGGATTTTGGTTTTGTACTCGCCAGCATCAGCCAATAAATGGAAAGCGGTACTGCTCAGATTCAGTCTCAGGCGGACATCCACCCCGTTCAGCAAATATTTTTCTTGCAACCACATGTCCAAATGCAAACGATCCATCAGTTCTAAACTTTGGTTAGGTCCTATGATTCTCTTTCTTCGTTCTACAAATCCCTCATTGGTGGTTGTTTTTGATTTGGGGTCAGCTTCAAGACCTGTTTTATCAAATTCGCCCGCTTCGTCAGGTTCCCATAGCACGCAGGCATTGAGATGAGTGTTCTTGGCGTCTATTCCGTACGTCAAGAGATTTTCCAGGTCGGCACAGTAAGGGTAAGTATCCATGCTGCTGCTAACCAGTTTGTTGTTCAAGTACAAGTCCACTGAGCTGAACAAGGAATGCATGAAATTGTTGACGGGAGCTACTGGCTCAGTGTCTATAGCATTTCCATCCTTATCTAGAACTTTGACTTTCAGGTACAAGTAACTGCTATTCAGATCGATGTAATCTTCGGGCTGTCCCTTGATTTCAAACTCGATGGGAGCGGAATCGGTCAATGAGGAGACGGGATGAAATTCCACCCATTGGGATTCTTGCATGGTCATCATGGTGGGGGGCATGGCAAACAGATCCAGTTCCGTCTTGGAACATGCGCAAGACTCTCGGTGCATCATTTTTTTGTTGCAGTGTCTCAATAATCGAAAACGTCTAAGTCTCGAACGGTTCTTCTTTTCTTGGCCTTTCTAGCCTGAAGTCTGGTGAAAGGGTGTTTTCTTCGTCGTCTCTTTCTGCCTTGTCCTTGCTGAATGATTGACTCGGTAGCGTGCAGGGCATTTATAGGTGTGTCTTGTCGGCCCAAAAGGTCTTTACCCGTTTGCAGCAAGACATTTTTGCCAGCCCTCATGAAGGCTTCTTTAGGGTTTTGTTTGTCGATGATGACATTTTGGAGAAATTCTTTGCCTTGTGTCAGTGCCGCATCTTTCAAGGCGTGCAATCCGCGTGTCACCATCGGTTTCAACACCGGGGCCACCGAACGAAAGGCCGATTTTAACATATCTCCTAAACCGTGTCCTCGCTGTCGTGCAACCCCTCAATACACTGGATACATGACTTACGAGTCGTGAGAGAACCGTTTTCAAAAATGGAGTTTCACCGTGACTTTTCCTTTGGTGAATGGAATATTTTGTCCCAAATCTCCTTTTATAGCAATGTTGACCGTGTCCAAATACGACTTACTGACAGGCAAATAATGAGGATGCACAAATTCCCGGTGGACGTGATAGGTGTTTCCACCTTCCTGGTCACTGGTCGTGGTACTATCCACTTTGAAAGGAATGACACGCAGTAACGGTACAGAGGTGTGTCCCACCACGTTATACTCCACCACATCGGAGTACACGAACATCAAATTCAGTCCTTGGTTCAGTTCTACAGGGAATCGAAAAAACTTGTAAAATTCCGTATTGCTGTTGATCCTCGGTTTAAAATTTGGAGCCATTTTTGTGTCTCCACCTAAAATATCAAAGAAGTCACGATTAAAACTGATGGACAACGTTTGGGTATCCTAAAATTTCATCAGTAAGCGAGAGCCACTTTATGGTACTCCAGGGTGACACTTTTTTTGACTCTGTTCAGGGCTTTGCCAAAGGCGAACTCGAACCTGGAACTAATGGTGTCCACCAAATGTTGGCCACTAAAATAAAACCCTGCCGGAATTTTCAAGGTGTAGATATTGAAGGGTGAATTGTTGGATGGTCTTGTGTCCCCTGAAAACCCGATGTCATTCATGGCTTCTTGTAATTGTTGGTTCAGGATTTCGACCTCAAAAGTGTTTTGCTTTTCGGTGATGTTTTGGATTTGTGTAGGGTGAATCATTTCTACTAAAGCCACTTCCCAATGGGCTTCGTGATCTAACTGGATGGCTTGAGGTAATTTAGCCGTGTAACAGCACAACGTGTTGTGGGGAAACACCTCCATGGAACTGTCACTGGGTAAGGTTAAGTAAAATTGGTTTTCGTGACTCATAATTCCAGAGTTCTGTGGCTGTCCGAGGGGTTAGTGGATGTCAGAGGCGTGTCTCCGCCCAAAATGGGGTTCTGGTTGTGGTTGTTGTTGGAGTGGTGACTGGCACTGGCACTGGACACAAGGTTCCCGTGGTTCCCGTTCGAGGAGAATTTCAGGGAGGGATTGGGAAGCAGGTAACCGATGCAACTGCTCAATAAAATGGTCCACAATTGTTTGTCTCCTTGTTGCAAATTCAAATTGGCAATGGCTGCCCCGATGACACAATACACCACGAAGATTTGGCAGAAAAAGACGATTTGCGTTTTAGGCACACGTTCTCCACACCACACCCACAAGGGTTGTTTTTGTAAATCTTGCACAGAAGAACTAGGTGAAGGAGGAGTGGTCGACGTAGCTGCGTCTGTGTGAAAGGGCATGATGGTCACTTCTTTTTATAGTCGATGACTTGCGAAGCGTCGATCCAAGAATCAAAACTGGGCGGATATCCTTTCCAACGTACTTTGACTTCTTTGACACGTCGTTTGCCCACTTTACGGGTTCTGCGTTCGAGAATGCTTTCGATGTCGTACACGTCGTCTTCTTTTTTGGTCACACGTTGTAACTCGGGCAAATAAAACGTTCCTTTGAGCACTTCTCCGTCCATGTCTTCCAATTTATAGACGGCAGGATGACGGCCATGCACTCGTCCAATGACGCGAAACAATTCGTTCGTCCAGTTAGGTAAGTAACCTTTGTCGAAAGTGCGTTTGGTTTTGCCAATGCGCACCCAATCTCCTACGGCCAACTCTCCACTTTTCTTGGGGACAGCCCTCGTCGGGGACGTACCGAACAGACGCTCAAACACCAACACTTCGTTGTCGGGAGTCACGTCTTGCGGGGCACGTCCGATGCTTCGATGGTAAGATTGGTTGTACGCTTGCACCAGGTGCGGTAAGATGTCGATGTACTTCAGAGTGTGGTGATGCGTAAAATATTTCCACATGCGTTCTTTCAAAGTGCGTTGAAAACGTTCCACGATGCTGGCTTTGGTTTCGGGATTCTCGGTGGTAAAAAATTGAATGTCACGTTTCTTTAATTCTTTTTGGAAAGCTTGGTTCAGAAATTCGGTGCCTTTGTCCGTTTGCCATCGAAGAGGGTGACGACCGCTTTGTTTCAACACTCGTTGCAGGGCTCGCACTAACTCGCTGCTGGATTTGGAAGTCAAGGGCACGACCCAGGCAAATTTGGAAAAGACGTCGATGACACAAAACAAATATTTGTAGCCACGATTGTAGCTGGCCAAATGAGAGACGTCGGCTAAATCGGCTTGCCATTGATGATCGATGCCTTCCACTCGGGTGCGACTTCTGGCAAACTTGCGTCGAATGGGTTTGTGTAAAGTGTAGGTAGCTTGTTCTTGTAACCATCGTTGCACTTGAGGTAAACGGAGACTTTTCAGTCGCGTTTTGGCAGCACGATACAATTTTTGAACTCCTGCGTAACCTGCAGGATGCGAGGGATCGTAGTAAATGCTGGCTAAGACTTTTTCCATTTTTTGTGTTGGTTGGTGTGTTAATAAGGCACCCACTCTTGGAAGATGCTACTCTTTTTCTCTTGGGGTACTTTCTTGGATTGCAATGCTTTGCGTGTGCGACCAGCAATAGGTGTTGAAGAGGAGGATATCTGAGCGGGGGATATCGGTTCTTGTTTCACTTCTGTCTTCACTTCTGTCTTCACTTTCTTTTTCTCTTGTGATGAAGAAGGGGTGGCCACCATCTTCTTTCATCCATCCAATTCTGGAGGTAGGTGGTGTTGTTAACTTGCGTACTTCTTCTGGTGGAGTTTGAAACCCTTCTTCTTCTTCTTCTCCTTTTTCTGTCTTGGTCACTGGTAGTGGTGGTACTGGTACTGGTACTGGTGATGGTGCTGGACTTTTCATCAAGGTCTTAAAATCTTTCAGAGTGGGTAGAGCTGTTTCGTCTAAAGCTTTCTGGTGAAAGAGTTGCAGTCGTTGCAAGAGTTGACCGTACTTTTGCGATTTTTCTGTTTCGGACAAATCTTGGCGATCCATTAAGGACTGCAATTCGTGTTGTAACTGGGACATCTCGCTCAAATGGGGATTGGGAGGTAAATGCGGGGTGCATTGTTCTTGCCACCGATGGTATTCCATCCATCGTTTGTAAGGCACTAAAGCTAGTTTTCGTCCTTCCATAGGGTTGTCAGGGGTCAATTCTGAGATCTTGGGACTTCCGAGGGCCTTTTTATCTTGCTCCCACCAGTTCTCCCAACATGGTTCCCAAGACTCCTTTCAGTATGGGGCCTAACAAGAGAGGCAAAATGCCTCCACGTTGGACCAACATCTTCTTCTTTTGACGAATGGGAATTTTCTTTCGAACCATTTGGCGAAGAACGTGACGATGTTTGCTTAAGCATTGTTTCTGGTGTTTGGACAAAGGGATCGTGCCTTTCAAAACGTTCAAACAACATTCGCACACCTTATCGATGACCTCTTTGGAGGCCGATTGAATGAGTTTTTTTCGTAGAGGTGAAGAAGCTTTGGACAGGACAGATAACATGTCCCCATGTTTGACTAAACGTGGTGGTAGTCCTTTTCTTTTCTTTCCTTGGGGTTTTCTGGAGGGTGACATCTTTGAGTCTTCAGGAGCACCAAAAAAACACTGATACCCCCGACTTGGTCACAGGTCTTTTTTATACTGGAACGCGTCGCCACTGATTGTCTTTACGGCGTATCAGTTTGAGGACAGGCATGACACGTCGTGGAGGGGTACTACTTAACGGACTAAATCGAGCCAGTTCTTGCTTGGACAAATCCAGTAAACTTTGTAACATACCCGATCTTTCATGGACTTTGATTTTGGGAGAAGGCACTTTGTGAGCAGCAGCCACTGCCACTAAATTGGAGGGTCCTGCCACTGGGGAAGTTCTTTTTGGGGTCATCAACGGAGAAGTTCTTGGTGTGATCAACGTCTCCAAGTACTCTTCAGTTCTTGGTGTCATCAACGGAGAAGTGGATGAACGTGAGGCTGCCGGAGATGCGGTCACCGCCGTGGCAGGTCGTGGTTTGCGGGCGTAAGGTTGCGTCCTGGCCGATGTGCCTCTCTTGCGACTAGTTTTCTTCTGTGGACTTTTCTTTTTCTGGGGGCTTCTTTTCTTTTCCCGGGGTGGTGTCTGGTCAGAGGAGGGTCCCACCACTGGAGAAGTTCTTCTTGGGGACCTGGTCTTTTTCTTTTTCTTCTTGGGGCTTCGTTGTACTTTTTTCTTGGGGATAACTTTGGGGGCATTAGGATCCCATCTTAAGAGTGAGCGAATGATGACCCCTCCTAGAGTACCACTCCCTCCAGGTTTCAAAATGATTTGTTTTTTGGTTTGAGTGTCGATGCGGGGATCGGCCAGTTGGACCAAAGCGACTTTGTTTCGATCGAAAAAGCGTTTGGTTTGATGAGGAATCTGAATGATTCCTTGGAGTATTTGACGTGCCGTCACCGTGAACCATCGTAAGACTTCTTTGAGACTAGCTTCTAAGACACGAGCTCGTATTTGTGGATTTTTTTCTCGACTGATGCCATACAAGGCACGAATCAATTTGACGGGAAGATGCGACTGAAGGGACGTCATGTTCGCACTGTGAGTGAGACAGACGAAAAAGGGTCTGAGGTTTTTATAGATTTTTTTATGGGGAGTGAAATGAAGTCGAGGACGGAGACGTGTACAGGACAGGCCCTCCGTCTTGGCACCAGTGGTGAAACAAGTGGGTACGAAATCGCAAATCCTCGGGGGTCGTAGGTTTCAAATCGACGAGTAAATAGGCGTGTGGAGTTTGAGTGGCATCGTCGTACGCCTGAGTCAGCGAAGGCGTTCCTAACTGTTTGGCTAAGACTTGCACTTGCGATTTATCTCGAGGGCTTTTAAACAAGACCACGTAATGCGCATTGAGACTGATGGTGCGATGGGCTTTACTTTGTTGAAACAAATTGTGGGTGATGTAAACGACACTGGCATTACGGTGATGCCCTTTGCGCGTAAACCACAGTTTAATTTCTTCTTCGTCTTCTCCTAACATGTCGTCGAAAATGACCAAATGGGTTTGACGGGAGTCAGAGACGATGCCGTCGTCTTCTTTAGGAATGCCTTCCACAAACACGATGGAATCGCCTTGACTTTCTCGCAAGAGGCTGTACGCCGATTGCCACTCTTTGTAACACCACACGATCCGCTGAGGTGGTCGATCGATCAAATGATGTTTATGTTCGATCAAACGTTTGACAAATTCGGTTTTGCCTGAACCGCTAGGTCCAGCAATGAGCATGTTAAAGGGATGGCGAAGATACAAAGCCTCCCAACTGGCACGATCTAAGTGTTCGTCGATGTCTTTGACAGTGGAGGAAGAGGGAGCAGAGACAGCAGAGGTAGCCATAGTGTGAGAAATGTCACTTGTGACACGAAAACAAACAAGACAAGAGTTTATATACTTTTTTTCAGAACACGTTTATTGAATGTTTCAAACATGAATCCGAAAGACAAAAATACATAAAAGCCAAAGGCTTAAGTATAAGGATAAAAGGCACATGATAACCATTAACGTGGAATAAACACAAGTGTCTGTACAACATGTTTTGGGTAATGTTCTAACCAGTTCTATAGTAGGGGGTAAGGTCACACAAGTGTCCTCCCGAAAGGGTCTTTGAGGCCTGTCCACGACAGTCCCGTCCTGGGTGACGGGTTCTTCTGGCACCGTCACTAACACAGGTTGAAAAGTCGCAAGGCTCACAATCGCATTCCACATCAGAAGCCCCACACTTGAATTGTGCCTGTCTAAACTTGTTTTGTGTCTCTCTGAAAGTATTCATCTTGTTCGCTCGGTCTTGGTAGTCACAATGAACTATCGATCTTGCCTAGGGTTCCTTTTTATATACAGACCAATACCGACGTGTCCATACGGTAAGGTGAAATGATTGGGAAGTCGCACTCGCTTCTGGTACACGATTTGATAGACTTTTTCCAAGGGTCGACTGACGATGTGGTGAGTGGGTAAACGTACAATTTTGTTCGGTTGATAGGTGGTCACTTTAAAGTTTGCATACTCTCCCGATTGCAAGGCTTCTTTCAATACCCCAAAGTTCACCACACGACTGGTACGATAATTCAGAGTCAATCCTTTCACTTTACATGTCGTGTGCAATTCTCCTTCTGGGTCCCGGTATTCGTAGCCGTAATTTTTGGGACCACCACTGACGAAACTTAGAATCTTGTCGTCGGGATGTTCGTCTGTCCAGACTCCTAAACGGTCTCCTTCGATGTCAGGGTGCTGTTGAATCGGGTGATGGATGTAAATGCAACTGTCCCTGTCAAAGTACAGGACACGTTCCCCTAACAGTTCTAAAGCTTCGTACAATTTTAAGCGAGCATGAGCTGTCACGTAAGCCGCAATAATGACATTTCCAAAGGGGTCGTCTTGTACAAAGTCCAGATCTTCTTCGTAATTGACCAAGATCAAATCCTCGCGAACGACGTCCACGTGTTTCATGTATTTGGTTTTGTCGTGAATCATCTGAAAGTAGCGGGAAGGTTCTGTCAAATATTCCGTCTTGGGTAAACACGGTCGTTGTGCCATTTTACCCCACAAGCAATTTAACATCACTTTGGCAAACGATCGCCTGCCTTCGTTTTTCTCGTTGTGGTCTAAAGAGATGCCTTCTTGTTCATAGTATTTCTCTTGGAATGTCTTTTCGTCTTCGGAAGTGTGACATCAGGAAGGATAGCCGCTGGCTTCTTGCTTCAGTTTCAAAAAGGCATCCACGTAGTCGGCGAAAATGCCTTTCTGACTGGGGTCACGCTTGTGGTATTGTTGTGTCTTGGGAAAGTGGCAAATTTCGTACACTTCTAACAGTTGGTATCCCATGTCCAGAGCTTTGAACAATTCCACGCTGACCCAGGTTCCCGTCATGGCACGTTCTTCCTGGGTATGCTGACAAGGTTGGTCTTGGTTGCACGTTTCGGCACAAGTACGACACAATGGAAACATCAGTTTGCCTTGACAATGGTGAGGTAAGACGGGATGGTATAGGTTCGTGGGAGGCAAAACTTTACACTTGATCAAGCCTTCGTATTGTCGAATGTTTTTCAGGTCGATGTGTTCCGTGAACAATTGTGGGTGCCCTGCAGGAAAGGGACAATATTTGCACACGTAAGGATACAACGAACACACGTCCAAGTATTTGATTTCTTCTCCTTTCTCTTCGTCGGCTTGGTACAGCAAACTGGTGGCATTGGTCCTTCCTCCGTACAAACTATCCCTCGGGTTTAGGGGGTCCATCAGCTTGTAACTTTCCACGGCACGTTTAAACTCGGGATCGGTTTTCATACGGTGATCGTACTCGTGTTCCCACATTTCCACCACTTGGTATCCTTGCTGTTCTAACCTTAGACGTCGCTGACAAGTGTCCTGGTACAAGTCTTCCATGGTTCGTTGTAAAAACTGATTTTTAGTGCTACGATCAGGGTAACAGACGGGACATCCGTGAAATAAGCAACCGTTAAACTCGTACACGATCTTGGGGTTTTCTAAGTCCCAGCCATCGACCGAATACGTTCCGATGGTCTTTTCGCCTCCTCCGTTGCGGGCATGCTGAATCCATATGTCTTCCTTGTCGCACAAGTAATGTAACCAACGTAGGGCTTTGACCGAGTATTGACGTTTGACATAGTGGGTCGTTTGAGGACTGATGACAGCCACGGTGTTTTCAGGCATGAATCGTTGTCGATACACTAAGGAACACGCTTTGGCAATGGTGCAAGCTTCTTTCAAAGGATCGACCCCTCCGTGTTCCATGAACAGTTCTCGAAATTTTCCACAGCAACGCCGTAAAATGTCCACGTCGGAACGACAATACTTTAGCATTTCTTCCTGAAAGTCGAAAGGGTCGGAGGCGTGAGTCTGGTACCAAGCGTAGAAAGCTTCTCGTTGTTCGGTACGCATGTTGTCGGGGTCGTAATAGTGAGCCTCAGGCAAATGGGGTAGAACGGCGTGTTGATTGGCTTCAGTATTGAAAAAGTGTGGAAAGTACCCTTTAGCCATTTCTGTCATTCCAAACGTTTTAGGCATTCGACTCAAAGGCATGGCCAAATAGCTCATCGAATCTTTAAACTGCACTTGTCCCACTTGCATGAAAATGATTTTGGCTCCGTTCAAAGTGACTTTAGGACGTTCGGTGCCTTGTTCCGTATAGTATCTGAGAAGAAACTGTCCATAGTATCCGGAGAAATTGTGAGCCATCACTGTGGCATGACGATGACAATCTCCGTAACGTTCGATGTCCTCTTGGCTCCACGTCTTGTCGATGGGATCTAAGACCCATTGGGCAAAATCGGCTAACGTGTTCGGTCCTCGAAAGATTTTTTCACGCCCTCCGGGAATCTTGCTGCAGTGAGGGCAATGACTGAAGATAGGTTCTTGAATGCACTTCTCGCACGCTTGATGAGCCACGCAGAAATTAGGAATGTGAATGCCAGTCTCTTGCATGCATTCGAAATCGAAAAAGATGAAATTGCCTTTCTTCTTGTGACCGTCCTCTTTCTCTGGTGGGGGTTGGTATTTTTGCACGTAGCATTCGTGTTTCAAGTCCACGATGTGGTGACAAATGTGACATTTTTTCTTTCCTGAACATACGTGTGCCTTGGCATTATTGGTACGTAGGCCTTGTCGACACGTAGGGCACAGTCTCAGCAGTTGACAAGCACATTTCTGCTGTGAACCTTGCGTCTTCAGATGTTGTTGGTAACAGGCAGGGCTGACAAACGTGCGCAGACAAGCGAGACAATCTACTCTTTCTTGTCCTTCGCTCAGACAGGGTGGAGAGGCCAAACATCCTGGGCATTTCCATCCGCAATGTTTGTGTTGCTCTCGATTGTTATAGCCATAGTCACATTTCTCACAGTAATAACTGTATCCCAGGAATCCAGTGATAGTGGTAATGGTATCGAAATGGTCATCGTGATAATAGACATGAATGTATTTTCCGTCTTTAAAGTCTTTCCCTCGAAACAACAGAGGCCCACGCACTTCTTGAGGGTGCACTTTCAAGGTGTAGCGTGGAGCTAGGACATCTTGCAATTTTTGCATTTCAGGAATGCCACAGGGTGTGTCTTTGGACAGGCCGGCTTGTTTCAACAGGAGTTCTGCTTCGTTTCGTTGTTTGGCTCGGTCCGATTGTTGAATAGTTTTCCAGGCTCTTTTCCATTCTGCCGTGTCGTTCTTGTTGGCATAGGTTCGTCCCACCACGATGGCTCGGGCTAAGCACATCTGGTCTTGAGGGTTGTTAATTTGGACGAGACTCTTTTTGGTGCTGCGAAGGTCGTTCACCAATAACACCATATTGCGTTGTCCGGTCCCTTGAGGAGGAGAAACGTGAGCCATTTTCAGTGTGGCTTTACCATCGGTGATGTCAAACTGGTCATTATATTGTTGTACGTGTTGAATCTTGTCCATGACTTTGGAAGGGGTTAGTTCTGCGGGTCTGCTAAACTCGATCCAAACAGGGGATTTCAAGCTGTCGTGATCTATGGATAGTGTCAAGCGATCGTCTTCTTTGGGTTGACATTGTCGCTTGAGTGCAGTGAGCAAAGAATCCCACATCTCGGTGATAAACCCTTCTGCTTTCTCCAACGGTACGTCGGACTTGAAATCTTTAAACTTCACTATGTAGGTGTAAGCCGTGGTTCTAAATTTTCTAGAGGAGCGCTTTTCCATCTCTCGAATGGAATAGTACTTTTCAGGGTTAACTAAGGGTGGTGAACTTTGTTCAGAGGGTTCGGATTCTGGTTCACTCATGTCCTCTTCAAAATCACTGGCATGAATTTGTGCCAAAACTTCAGCTCTGGTACGAGGCGATAGATCACGTTTCTGCCTCTTACTTTCTTCTTCTTCTTTCTTCTGGAATGAATAGGATCGTTTCATCTTGAGTGCAAAACGTCAAATGACTCAAGTTTAAACACCATAGACTAATTTATAGTCATGACAAACCAGCGTGTATAAAAAGGGTGTGTGTCTTGTCCTTTCACTATTCATTTCACTCTCAAACCGAGCAGAACGATGGAAGAGACTACCCAGAGGGAACGTTTCATCAGAGCTTTGCGAGGGGTCATTAGAAAATTCTCTTCAGACCAGCCGACGGGCTACTCTCCTTCCTTTCGAGATAAAAGTCAAGATACTTGCTATATCTGTCAGAAGAAAGGGCATTGGTCTTCAGAGTGTCCAGACCGTCAAAAAAGAAAAACAGGGGCTAGAAAAGACAAAAGTCAAGATACCTGTTATTATTGTAAAGAAAAAGGACATTGGTCTCCAGATTGCCCAAAAAAGAAACAAGAGGAGTCGGAAGAAAAGAGGGATTCTTCAGAAGAAGAGAGGGATTCTTCAGGGGAAGAAAGCAGCCAGGTGAAGAAAAAGAAACAGGAGAAGAAAAGAAGAAGGGAAGAAAGTGAGGAGGAAGAGGAGGAAAAGACTGTGACGGTGAAGAAATTGAAAATAAAGAGAGAGTAAAAAAAAAAGAAACAGAAGTGAATGTAATTTATAAAGTGTTCTGTTGTGAATTGTGAATTGGATTGTAACTATGGAGAAAAGAATACATTAATTATATAAGGTAAGTGTCTTTGAGTTTTGATTTTAAAATAAAAAGCTACACTCACGCACTCATACACAGACATGTACTATAAGGGTAAAATGTTTTTTTTTTTGTTGTTGATTTTTGAGTTATTGGCAAATTGAAAGGCTATCTCTTTTCGAGAGAAGTGGGTGGCCCTGAAAAGGGCCTTTTTATTTTGGTGTAGGGGGTGAGTTTAAGCAATCAACTTTAACTGCCTTAAACCTTTGCCACGGCCGAGGCCTACTTCTGATGATTGGGTTGAAATCACTAAGGGTGGTACGATAGGCTTAGTCACAGGGTTGGCGTGTTTAGCTCGGGAAGGTCGTATTCTCTTCGGTCGTGATAAAGAAGTCTGATACATTTGTTTCAGACTTCTTAACTCCGCTAAAATGTCCAACAGTACCGTAGCCGTTTGATTTTCACCCTCTTGTTTCTTTGCTGCTACTTCTTCTTGTTGTTGCTTTTTTTCTTACCTCTTCCTGTTGCTGTTGCTGTTGGTGTAGGAGAAGAGCTTGTTCCGCTTCCTTTTGTCGTTGCATAAATTTCTCCAATTCTTCTTTCTGTCTCTGTCTAAAATTCTCCACTTGCGGTAATGAAGAATGAGACGAAGGTTCCGGAACAAATTCTTGCGAGGTAAGAAAATCCACAAAATCGCAATGTACCTCTTCTGAAAGTAAGCCCGGGTTCCCTTGGGCGGTCTCCACTGCTGGTGCACCCCAATGGATCGTTTTCTGAGTTTCCGTCATGTTGAATCACTGTCGCATAGATTGACAGCACACAGGCGCTAGCGAATCTATATAGACCACATGACGTCACAGACTGCTCTCTTCGGATTGGATGCGGACTGACTGAATTTTGTAACGCGTGTTCGGATTGGTGAATGAACTCAATCCGTTTCAATCCTTCCTCTACCTATAAATAAGCGCAGTTCACTGCATTGATTCACCTGTTCTCGTCGCCTCACGATGTGGACCACAGTTGAATCATCCACCCTTGTTTTCTTCCATGATGTTTAGGACGGACATGCTCATGTATGTCCGGTCCAAGTGGACTGTTGTTGATAGGACAGATACTAGTCTATGGTTGAGAAGAGTTTACATAGAAAGACAAGGATGCCTCAAGAGGGTACTTGTGTATGGACCTGCAGTTAGAAGGAGTTTAAGAAGAAGAAGAAGATGTGACAGATGCCGTCTATGTTGATATTAATATTAACATAAACCCAAAGGCCCTTTTCAGGGCCACCCACATTTCTCGAAAAGAGATAGCCTTTCGATTGCCTACCCCTTTATAAAAAAAATTTAAAAAAAAAATCCCATGTTCAATTCCCCTTGTCCCTAAAGTAGTTTTTTTTCTAACATGTTCAATTCCCCTTTGTCCCTAGACAAACCCACACTTTATTCCCATGTTCAATTCCCCTTGTCCCTAGACAGACCCAAACTCTATTCCCCATGTTCAATTGCCTTTGTCCCTAGAATCGATATTTTTTTTTCCATTGTTCGAATGCCTTTGACGCTAATCTCAATATTTCCTTTTTTTTTTCCTTTCTCCAATGTTAAATTCCATTGACGCTAATCTTACCCAGGGTTTTTTGCCCATGTTAAATTTCCATTGACGCTAATCTCGCCCAGGGGGTGTTTTTAATGCTAATTCCCACTGACGCTAATCTCACCCCTTTCACTACTATGCACAGTCAATTAGATGACAGTGCCTGGAGCATGGTGGATCCAAAACGTCTTGTTGGGGCTTGGTATGCGGAATACTGTGCTGGTGATTAGGAGGTCATGTTCAACGCATTTTCTCAGTAAGAGTAATCCGTTACTGTTGCATTTGTAGTCTAATTTTGTCATTGACACCTGGTCATGTCTGGTGACTAGCACTGAAGTCACTAAGGATGATGGGATTGTTTGCCTTTGGTACTTCTGCAATATGAGAGTCCATGTCGTCATAGAATTTGTCCTTGATAGCATCTGGGTGGGTCATGATGGGTGCATAGGCACTGATGATACTTGCATGTCTTTTTCCAGACAGCGAGAGACTCATTTGCATTAGTCTGTCGATCTGTGAGCTTGTTAACTAACTGTGATTTGATGGCAAACCCAACACCAGCTTTACGGTGTTCTTCTGTATTGGCTGCTCCAGAAGAAGGTGTAGCCGGCTTCAACTCTGATGAGTTGTCCTAGCGCAGCTATGAAAGTTTCAGCCAGGCTGCTACCTGAAATGTTGAATCTGGACAGTTCTCTACCAACTAGGGCTGTTCTTCCCCTGGTCTATTTGCTGATGTACTGTCAATTGTACTGGATTGTAATCAGAAAAACAAATAAAGAATTAAAAAATTCGCATAATACTACCATCTACTTTTTAATTTTTTATTATTATTAATTTGTTACAAAATTAACCTGCATTCCAAAAACGACTTTGTGGCATATATATTTTTGCTGTATTATTTGCCCCCTCCCCGCTTATCAAATGTTTCTTTCCGTTCATTGACACTGGATCGGAGGCGATTTCACCAAAGATTTTTTAAATATATTTTGGGAGTATCAGAAACTCTTTTCGTGGACTTTTCCATTGACCACTGGTCAGTAAGCACATGACTAAGTGGATTATAGTCTTGTTTTGTGATAGCTATGGTAGATGGGTGTTATATTAGGGATGGACGAGTACTCAGACCGAACCCGGTCAAGTTTTGCACTTCCGGTCACAACCGACCCGAACACACGGTATAGGGCAAAATTTCTTGTCCATCCGTTATATTGATGAATTTATTAATATTTAAAATTGAACTCAATATTTGATATAATAAATTATTGTGTAAAATGGTGTTTAAGTCATATAATCAATGACCATATCATGATCATTGATTTAATAAATACTATGTTATACTAAATGATATTTAATATGACAATTTCAAATACGTATTTTAAAAAATAGCATTTTAATTGAAAGAGGAATATTTTTATATGAAAAGAAAGAAAATATCTACAAACAGAACAGATGATTTTTGTCCATTAAAATTCAATAATTTGTGCAGAGTGAGTGTGTGTGTGTGATTTTGATTTTTACCATAGCTTTTAAAAAAATTCAGTCATATCGTGACGATGCCTGTAGTGTGGCAGTTCATAGTGATGTCTAACACTGGGCATCATGCCGCAGACATGTAGCATGATGTCCTACCCAGTCACTTTATCCTGGACCAGGTCGACCAGTCGTAACACAAAGCTATTAATGCTGAGCGCCTAGCGAAGCAGCTGTTAGTACCATTTTTGACAGAATCGATATGTGATGATGATAAGTACAAGTTTGTAAAATACGAGATTAAAGAACGTCAGCATAATTATAATATGAAGTTTATATGCTGTGTTAAAACTCAAGTTCTGAATAATAATAAAGTTTTGACGTCATGCAATCTTGCTTTCTTTCCAAATGCACTGAATTTATTTCTGTTTGAGCAATTCAAAGTACTCCCTCTCTCCGCTGAATAATATTCCCTATCATCAGTTTAAAATGAAAATATTTAAATGAAAACCAGTCTACTATGTACTCTTCTGTTGCAGAAGTTACGGAAGTCTTTAAATATGGCGCTTCGATACCGGTGGACATGCTTAAAACACACTATTTGTGTTAGATTATATGGTCATGATGCCACACAGCCATGTGTGCGGGTGCGTTTTGCACCGAGTCCAACAGGAATGCTCCATCTGGGTGGCTTGAGGACGGCTTTGTACAATTATCTTATGGCAAAATCAAAAAGTGGTGCATTCGTTCTTAGAATAGAAGACACCGACCAGGTAGATTAAAAGTGAAATGAAAACTTTTTAAGTCAATTTTGTGTTCTTTGTTCCCTCGTTTCATTCAAGCTATTTTGCATTTCCACTGATACTGATGACCTTCTTACCGATTGTCGTGTCTACAGACAGTAAGACACTTATATTGTAATAAATAGTCACAGGGGCTCGTATCGTAGTCCTACATGTAAGACATAGCACATTTTGATTTTGTTTAGGTGCTATGTCTTACTATCCAAATAATGGCCTTGTATAGTGTGTTCCGATGTCGTTGACATCGGAATGAGTAATAAAAGTTTCAGGAACATCTCACACACTTGGCAGCCAATATCGACATTTTCCCACTAATTTATGTGTAATTAATATACTTGCTGTGCTGTCTTTATCCATGTGGAATGAAAATATGACACTAGCAAATGGATGCATTTTCATGTTCCGTTGACATACATTGCAACAAATTCAAATGTATGTCAACGGAACGTGAAAATGCATCCATTTGCTTCTGTCATATTTTCATTCCTCCAGGATAAAGACAGCACAGTTAGTATATTAATTACACATAAATTAGTGGAAAAATGTTGATATAGGCTGCCATGTGTGTGAGATGTTCCTGAAACTTTGATTACTCATTCCGATGTCAATGACATTGGAACACACTATACAAGGCAGTTATTTGGATAGTAAGACATAGCACCTAAACAAAATCAAAATGTGTTATGTCTTACATGTAGGACTACACTTTGGATAGACATACACAGTTGAAAGCCCGAGCTAAACATCGGTACCAAATTTATTATGCTATGCAAAATGTAGCTGGAAATATCAACGTTGACTATTAAATAGGTCACGCAACAAAGGAGAGAAGTGTCCTCCCTTATATTATTTTATACATGACTGCCAGTTACACTTTAAGCAATGATACGAGCTGTCCTACCTGTAAGACCTGACGCTGATATTTATGTTGTGGGCATCAGGGTCTTACAGCCTAACTAACAGCTCTGTGTAGTGTGTTTTGATGTCGACTAACATCGTTACGAAAGTCAAATTTTCAGGAATATTTCACACAATTGACAGCTAAAATAACAACGCTTTTCTACAAAGTAAAGTCATATAGATTTAGTTAGACTTACTTACTCTGATGTCTTTTCTCTAATAAATTCAAATTCGCACAAAAGAAATTAACCTATTTTAAAGTTTCATTGGCCTACATTTCAGTTGGCAGGAAAGCAATGAAAGCCGGGAATGCCAAAATTGGGTTACGTTGAAATATTATTCTTTAACGAAATGAATAAAAATATATTATGCCTATTGGAACTGTAAGCAACAGTTCATTTCATTAAAGAAACATATCCCCAACATGTACCTACTTGAACTTACTTCAGCATACCTTGACTACCATCGCATTGCAACAAATTCAAATGTATGTCAACGGAACATGAAAATGTGTCCATTTGCTAGTATCATATTTTCATTCCGCCTGGATAAAGACATCATTTTCAGGAATATATATTAATTACACATAAATTAGTGGAAGAGTGTCGATATAGGCTGCCAAGTGTGATGTTCCTGAAACTTTGATTACTCATTCCCATGTCAACAACATTGGAACACGCTATACAAGGCCGTTATTTGGATAGTAAGACATAGCACTAAAACAGAAACAACATGTGCTATGTCTTACATTGTAGGACTATCCAAAGTGTGGCTTACCATCAAACCTTTAAGGAATGCCAGACCAATTTCCCACGCTACTGCTCGACTAGGCCATGATCGCCCCCTCTTAAAATGCAAGAAGATGCTAAATAGAATACTGCTTTCTCACAGGCCAACTGAATATAGGTTACAAATAGATGCAGGACGTCATTTTCTTTTAACTAGTGAGAAGACAGTATTCCATTCAATGGGATTTTACTTGCATATTAAATCGGTGTGATCATGGCCATGCAGTTACTTTCACCTTTTTCAGAAATATGCTTCTTTCATAATGATATCCCTCATAACTTTAGAAACATTAGTTATTTTTGCAAATTATTGATAAAAAATTTAAATGACGTATTACCTCATTATCTTCTTAACATGCTTTCAACCAGACAACCCATTGTTGTAAATATTGTGTATAATGTCACCCATTTTGATGCATCTGACACGTCTCTTTCTTCCTGTGACACCATTGTACACATGCTTCAGTGCGGGGGCAATATCAATACCACACCGTTAAAGTTTATAGTTAAAATTACATAAAATCTAAATTCAACACAGACTTTGAAACTAAAACTTTGTAAACAATCAGGTTACTAACAGTTCTAAATTATTTTTTTTAAAGTTTGATGACAGAACAATTTAGAAGCTCTTTCTTTATAAAAACTTGTGCTTTAGAACTGCCTTGACGAGTGTTGTAAGCGTCAAGTTAGTGGAAGCTTTCAAGTTAGCACTTGTCAAGAGCTACTAAGAAGTGAACTCCCCCATAGTTAAATACCAGTATTTCTACAATGTACATATACAGTTTTCTTATATTTATCATAATCTTCATTTTGGAACAGATTTTGTTTCAAAAGCTAAAAGAATAAAATTGGGAAAAATTGTTAAGATATTATGATAATTTTTTTTACTTAAGATAAAAATTATGACTTTTTTTCCAATTTTTAATTAGCATTGTGCATATTAAGAACTTTAGTCACTGAATGTATTATTTTGGTTGTAAAATATAAATTGGACAGAATAAGTTAAAGATCAAGATTCTCTTAAAGGCTTATTGAAAATTTACCTTTAAAGTAAAATTAGTTACTTATTTATGAGATAGAAAATCCTACTACTATTGCTTTTCATATGCAAAGAAATAGAGGAGGCTGATTTGATAATGAAATATATCCTAAAGTTAAGTTTCATGTAAATTTCCCCAAATTATAATAAAGAACCAGCTCAAACCCACATACAACTTTATAATGTTGAACACCATTCGAAACTTTGTTACTGATGCATTTTATCAGATGTGGCTAACACATGTTGAGAGCAGACTGGATGCTTATTATAGCAGTTAATTAATTTGCTCCGTCAGAATAGCTGATGAGGATTTGTATGAGGACCTACTGATTGGAAAAAAAGATTATTAATGAAATGCAGTTTTCTCATGGTATGTATCTTTGTTTCATTTCACAACTGATGATATTAAGATTTTCAACAAAAGTTTCTATATGCATGATCTGTGTAAAAAATGTGAGTTTATGGCACTGTCAAATTAGGGTATGGGACATTGTCGAGTATATAAATGACTAATGTTTTCTGCATAATTTGAGAGTGCAGAATTAAAAAATTAAGTTGTCTTTATGATATCTTTAAATAAATTCACAGCAAGTATTCAAGTGCATGCATCATCGACCATTTATAATTTGGTCTTCGGTAAATTTTTTGCAAAATCTTGACCTCGTGCTATTTCAAGCTGAATTCATGTTTCTTACATGGTTATATAAAAAAGTGTAAACTTTCAGCTGTAAGAATAAACAGATTTTCTTTCTTTCTTCCAGCTACTTCTGGGTCCTTTCTGTGCATTTTCATCAAATGCCAACCTCTAAACATTTTTGCATGAAATACTATATTATTGAGCCATTCACTACTTGAAATTACATGTTGCTCTTACAGTTAAATGTTTTTTGAGTGTGCAGAATTGGAAAATGAACTCATATTCATATCTTTTCAAATTAATTCACAGGAAGTACCCTCCATTTTTAATATTGGTCTTTACCCACTTTTTGCAAGATCTTGACCTCGTGGTTATTTCAGGGTGAAATTTGCATATTTCTTAAATATTGTTCCATAGAAATGTTTCGTGAACTTTCAGATTTAAGAATAAATTCACACTTTTTATTGTTTCAGATGCTTCTGAAGCCCTTTTGTACCTTTTTTTTAAGTGTCCCCTACATTTTTACATGAAATACTATAATGATGAATCATGCCTAAGTTGAAATTATATCTTACTCTTAAGACTAATAGTTCATATCCATTAATGGTATTCTTATACATAATGTGTCACAGCTTGGAAGTGTTGTTATATGCAATGAAATGCCATGTACCAAAATTCTAGCAATATGTATGTTTGTACCATTGAGTTGTACCAGACATGTCTTGTGATTTTATATATAATATATTGTTTAAAATAGGAAGAAAGTCAAAGTTTTAAGTTTTTTCGCCATTAACGCTTTATTCAGTGAAGACAAAATTTTGCAGATGGAATGAATACTTACTTTAACTATATGTTCATATTTTGAATTCTCTGCTGTTTGGTTATTGCTTCTCCTAAGCTAGTTTTCCTACATTTCTTTAAAGAATTTAAGCATTTCACGGGTACATGGGGTTAGTTTAAAATGAAATGGGAATATCTTCATGTTTTTTTTCCTAATTACATTTAGTATATTTTCAGGGTTTTTTCAACTGGGTAATACAAAATGTTTCCAATCATACAAAAATTATGATGTTTTTTATCATGCATGGAATAATTTATACATTCTATTTTGTATATTTCAGACCCGCTTGGTTCCAGGTGCTGTAGAGAAACTGATAAATGTACTAGAATGGGCAGGTGTAGTCCCAGATGAAGGTCAGTGCTTAATCAAAACATTTTATGCACAGAGACCTAGAACACATGGATTTGAATAAATAACTTGCCCAGACTCAGATTTCACTTGCCTCAGTGGGTCATACTGTTTGTTAGTATTTAAGGATGATTCTGCAGTATTAATTAGAACCACCAGGATGCCCCAATTTCTGCTGGCGGCCCCAGAATTTTTATTTTGAAATGTCCCATTCAAAACTTTTTAAGTCTTGCTTGCCAGATCTTTCCCTCATTCCATTCTTATTTGTTAAACACATTACTTGACAAACCTTGTTTTACCTTTTTCTGTACATAAGTTAGATATTGCTTTTAAGTGCTTTTTTTCTTAATAAGTCATAGTCCAGGCTGGATTTTGATATCTGGATGAAATGATCTCTCCTGCCAGAATAGACAGAGTTGATGAAAATAGGGAACAGTTGGTGTAGAAATTCAAAATGGGACTGTAGATTAATGATTTTGCTTATTTTATCAGGTTAGTAAAATGATGATGAAAATTATTAAAAGTTTATAAAAAGTATTAAAACTGTTTCCATATCACCATGGCATCCTCAATAATAGAATACAATCAAAAATCGACATTATCTACCACAGCATAAATCCATATTTTTTATTTTTATAATAAAATAATGGATAACATGATTAATTTGTTTTTTGTTGTAATGAAATTGCGTATAACCACTAGGTTATAATTAGTTTTCACTTTGGGCAGAATAAAAGTTTTTTGAGTTTTTTCAAGGTTCTGTAGGTAGCAGTATAATTTTTGATATCTTTGATCATCAAATCAGCACCAATACTGAGTACAGAACATAAGGCCTTTTTCTGTCTTTCCATTTTCCTCATTAAGGGAATTTAAATATTCCAAAAATTTTAGTTTGATTATTGCTGCTTTGTATTGAAATAAAATGAGGTAGTGGTAATGTCAAGAAATCACTGAGGGCACGGTGAACTTTGCCACATGGACCTGTGGAGGTGGTCTTAGTAATATGGGTGTGATTTACTGTTTATGAACCCTGCAAGCATGCTCTAAAGAGAGAGAGAGGAAAAAACAACAATTATCATTATCTCTTTTGGGAGCAATCTGTTTACTTGTTAATGCTGAAAAAAATGTGATCGTTCAGTTAATTGCAAACATTTTCTAGTTATGATGAAGATAATGTATGATTCATAATGCCAATTCAGATTTTAGATACTATTAACCTAATGATAATAAACAATGTACTTGGTGATAAGTGACTCCTGCTGTATAATCACAGGCTACTCTGCTGTTTGATTCTTGTAAAAGAAAAGGCAGTGATAGGAAAACATGTGAACTAATCAATACTTCTGGTATAGAAGTTTTGCATTTATCTGTTAATTGTCTTCCATTCCTTGTGTCACTTAGATTAGTTGTTAAACTAGACAAATATATTGCTCTGAAATCCTACAAAGATGTAATTTGACCATTTAACAATGAGATCACTAAATCATTTGGCTCCCTGTAGAACTACCTTGTATCAAGATTAATTCTTGCCTGTTACAATTTACCAACAGAAATTTTAAGTAACTCATCTGTATAAAATCTCAAAATTTACTTGAACTGGGATAAATATATGCACAATTGCTGTATCTAAATACTGTACATCAATTACAGGTACTCCCTGAGATGATTAAACATGCACACAGACTGTTTTTCAATCTTAGAATCAAATGCACCCTCAGTAAATAGTTCTTCTCTTGTGTACATGTGTGAATCATTTCTGTTAAAGTTGTTCATAATCTTAAGGATTTATCTTGTGTTTAATTAAAGTTACCCTTCACTGTTATGTTATGTTATAAAACTACCTATATGTAGCCTAGTAAAATCTGAATTGTGTAAAAACCAACGTATCTAGAGGTCTCAGGAATGTAACCCTTTCATATCTTGGAGAATATTTATATATACCTTTATATTTATACCACCAAGTAAACTTGAGCATCAGATAAAATAGATATTTTACATTTTTCTGTTCATTTTCCTATTTTATATTATGCATAATAAATGATATGCCCCTGTCCTGAAGCATCTCTAGATCATATTTTTATTAAAATTTCCCTCTCTCATTGGGGCCCCGAGTGGTCTAATGGTCTAAAGCGCTCTCCATCACGGATCACTGCCATCTCACCCCTGTCTGTGTAGGTTCGAGTCTCAGGCTCGGCCAGTGTAGATATGTGAGAAAGCTTGCTGGTAGCTTCTCATGGGTAGGTGGTTCTTTCCGGTATTTTCCCAGGTTCTTCCTCCATCATTAATACTGGCCGCGATGTATAGCCTATCCTGTACTGAAAAATGGCATTAAACCCTATAACAACAACAACAACAAATCCCTCTCTCATCAAATATGTAAAACTACTTCACAAGTATAACATTATAAACATTTTCTGTACATCCTTCATCAACACGAATTATTCTTTGATTGCTTAGCTTTCTTAATTTAGAAGTCTCATTCACACCAAGTCAGAAATATGCTCCTACCATGAAATTTTTACATTAATCCGCTTAAGTTTTTAAGACTTTTTTTCCCCAATGTGAGTTTAAAAGAAATCATGCTAAAATGGTTATTGACATTAAATATAATTTTACTTTTTTGATGCTTGACATGTTGAACATTTTTTAGGTAGTCTTCAGAATTAATCTTTAAATATTGACATTATAAGTCTACACCTATAGCAGTTGAAATCTGGAAGAATTAATCTATAAATATTGACGTTATAAGTCTACACCTATAGCAGCTGAAATCTGGAAGAATTAATCTATAAATATTGACCTCATAAGTCTACATCTATGAAATCTGGAAGAATTAATCCATAAATATTGACCTTATAAGTCTACATCTATGAAATCTGGAAGAATTAATCTATAAATATTGATCTTATAAGTCTACATCTATGAAATCTGGAAGAATTAATCCATAAATATTGACCTTATAAGTCTACATCTATGAAATCTGGAAGAATTAATCTATAAATATTGACCTCATAAGTCTACATCTATGAAATCTGGAAGAATTAATCTATAAATATTGACCTCATAAGTCTACATCTATGAAATCTGGAAGAATTAATCTATAAATATTGATCTTATAAGTCTACATCTATGAAATCTGGAAGAATTAATCCATAAATATTGACCTTATAAGTCTACATCTATGAAATCTGGAAGAATTAATCTATAAATATTGATCTTATAAGTCTACATCTATGAAATCTGGAAGAATTAATCCATAAATATTGACCTTATAAGTCTACATCTATGAAATCTGGAAGAATTAATCTATAAATATTGACCTCATAAGTCTACATCTATGAAATCTGGAAGAATTAATCCATAAATATTGATCTTATAAGTCTACATCTATGAAATCTGGAAGAATTAATCTATAAATATTGACCTCATAAGTCTACATCTATGAAATCTGGAAGAATTAATCTATAAATATTGACCTTATAAGTCTACATCTATGAAATCTGGAAGAATTAATCTATAAATATTGATCTTATAAGTCTACATCTATGAAATCTGGAAGAATTAATCTATAAATATTGATCTTATAAGTCTACATCTATGAAATCTGGAAGAATTAATCTATAAATATTGATCTTATAAGTCTACATCTATGAAATCTGGAAGAATTAATCCATAAATATTGACCTTATAAGTCTACATCTATGAAATCTGGAAGAATTAATCTATAAATATTGATCTTATAAGTCTACATCTATGAAATCTGGAAGAATTAATCTATAAATATTGACCTCATAAGTCTACATCTATGAAATCTGGAAGAATTAATCCATAAATATTGACCTTATAAGTCTACATCTATGAAATCTGGAAGAATTAATCTATAAATATTGATCTTATAAGTCTACATCTATGAAATCTGGAAGAATTAATCTATAAATATTGACCTTATAAGTCTACATCTATGAAATCTGGAAGAATTAATCTATAAATATTGACCTCATAAGTCTACATCTATGAAATCTGGAAGAATTAATCTATAAATATTGACCTCATAAGTCTACATCTATGAAATCTGGAAGAATTAATCTATAAATATTGATCTTATAAGTCTACATCTATGAAATCTGAAAGAATTAATCTATAAATATTGACCTTATAAGTCTACATCTATGAAATCTGGAAGAATTAATCTATAAATATTGATCTTATAAGTCTACATCTATGAAATCTGGAAGAATTAATCTATAAATATTGATCTTATAAGTCTACATCTATGAAATCTGGAAGAATTAATCTATAAATATTGATCTTATAAGTCTACATCTATGAAATCTGGAAGAATTAATCTATAAATATTGATCTTATAAGTCTACATCTATGAAATCTGGAAGAATTAATCTATAAATATTGACCTTATAAGTCTACATCTATGAAATCTGGAAGAATTAATCTATAAATATTGACCTCATAAGTCTACATCTATGAAATCTGGAAGAATTAATCTATAAATATTGATCTTATAAGTCTACATCTATGAAATCTGGAAGAATTAATCTATAAATATTGACCTTATAAGTCTACATCTATGAAATCTGGAAGAATTAATCTATAAATATTGATCTTATAAGTCTACATCTATGAAATCTGGAAGAATTAATCTATAAATATTGATCTTATAAGTCTACATCTATGAAATCTGGAAGAATTAATCTATAAATATTGATCTTATAAGTCTACATCTATGAAATCTGGAAGAATTAATCTATAAATATTGATCTTATAAGTCTACATCTATGAAATCTGGAAGAATTAATCTATAAATATTTACCTTATAAGTCTACATCTATGAAATCTGGAAGAATTAATCTATAAATATTGATCTTATAAGTCTACATCTATGAAATCTGGAAGAATTAATCTATAAATATTGATCTTATAAGTCTACATCTATGAAATCTGGAAGAATTAATCCATAAATATTGACCTTATAAGTCTACATCTATGAAATCTGGAAGAATTAATCTATAAATATTGACCTTATAAGTCTACATCTATGAAATCTGGAAGAATTAATCTATAAATATTGACCTTATAAGTCTACATCTATGAAATCTGGAAGAATTAATCTATAAATATTGATCTTATAAGTCTACATCTATGAAATCTGGAAGAATTAATCTATAAATATTGATCTTATAAGTCTACATCTATGAAATCTGGAAGAATTAATCTATAAATATTTACCTTATAAGTCTACATCTATGAAATCTGGAAGAATTAATCTATAAATATTGATCTTATAAGTCTACATCTATGAAATCTGGAAGAATTAATCTATAAATATTGATCTTATAAGTCTACATCTATGAAATCTGGAAGAATTAATCCATAAATATTGACCTTATAAGTCTACATCTATGAAATCTGGAAGAATTAATCTATAAATATTGACCTTATAAGTCTACATCTATGAAATCTGGAAGAATTAATCTATAAATATTGACCTTATAAGTCTACATCTATGAAATCTGGAAGAATTAATCTATAAATATTGATCTTATAAGTCTACATCTATGAAATCTGGAAGAATTAATCTATAAATATTGACCTTATAAGTCTACATCTATGAAATCTGGAAGAATTAATCTATAAATATTGATCTTATAAGTCTACATCTATGAAATCTGGAAGAATTAATCTATAAATATTGATCTTATAAGTCTACATCTATGAAATCTGGAAGAATTAATCTATAAATATTGATCTTATAAGTCTACATCTATGAAATCTGGAAGAATTAATCTATAAATATTGATCTTATAAGTCTACATCTATGAAATCTGGAAGAATTAATCTATAAATATTGATCTTATAAGTCTACATCTATGAAATCTGGAAAAGTTTGTAAGTAGTAAGAAATATACCAATCTAGACATTATAGCATCATGGAGGAAACGGAAAGAAATTTTCCTGTCAGTGGGTGCAAACTCATGACCTAGTGTTCCAAAGTCATATGTGTGTCTGTCTGTCTATCTGTGTATGTGTGTCTGTCTCTGTATGTATGTGTATCTGTGTGTGACATACTTTATCCACTTGGCCACAGTATCTGTAGCTGTAAAGCAATATTATAATAATAATAATAATGAGGACTTTGTATAGTGCCTAATCTTTAGAAGCTCTAAGCGCTTTGCAACTTCAGACAACACCTGTAAGATAAGAAACATAATAATATTATTACAAAAACAAACAACATGAAATTAGAAAAACATTTTTAAAAAATAATAAAAAACATACTGAGAATATTTCAGGTAGGAAACAAAATTAGGTCTTTAAGCTTGTTCTTGCTGTCAAAATAAGTGAGTTTTGAGAGCCCTCTTGAATGTGATCACCGTGTCTTTATGTCTAAGTTCAGTGGGCAATTCATTCCACATTGCTGGGCCCTGGTATGCAAAAGAATGCTGTCCATATGACTTTGTTTTCATACTTGGAATAATGAGTAAACGATTGTCAGAAGAGGATCTTAAGTATCTTGCTGGTGTGTACACACGGGTGAGGTCAGATAGATATGTTGGACTAGAGTCCGACAGTGAAATGTAGTGCAGAGAACAGATTTTGTGTTTGATTCTGGATCGAATGGATAGCCAGTGTAGGGTACAGAGCAGCGGGGAGGTGTGCTCTGATCGTGGTACTCTAAGTATACCACTGAATCATCACTTCATCAAATGTGAACCAATACCACAAATGTTAAAATGTGTGAACAGTCAATCAGTGTATAATGCTGTCAAAATATTAAAGTGCAGATGGCAGAAATTGAGATCAATTTATCAGGTGTACACATTGCTGGACAGGTATTTGGACTAGAGCATTGGAACATCGGGTGGATGGATATCACTTGTCTGTCAGTGCTTTGATACTTTGAATGTGTTAGACATTTATTGTTTGAACCATTGGATGTCTTAAATATATATTTCTGAATGATCAAAAAGTCCAAATTGTCAGCATTTCTCGGTTTATCATGGTGGTGATTGCTAGCCAGCTTCTTTTGTATGCTTGTTCTATTCATGATTTCACTATTTTAATTTTTGTGAATTTTGAAGTTTGATCATTTCTTGGAAACAATAAGACTTTTTCTCCAGTCCTTGGACTTAAATACAGGTGAAAATGTCACCAAATCACACAAAAATGAATGAATTTAGTATTCTAAAATGTCTGTGTTGTGTCTTATTATAAAATTAAACCTCAGTTGTTTTAGTGAAATAATCATTCATTTACAGTGAAATCTATCTATTTTCAAAAAATATTTATGAAAGCCCTTGAAGTTTTTTTTATATAAATATTCATTTAAGTCTTAAATTTCTACGACTCTTCAGTTGCACTTGTTTATGTTTATTTCAGGACCTAAATATGGAGGAGAATTTGGACCCTATATTCAGGTAATGTTGAAACAGTGTCACATAATTGATACTGTACCACAGGGTTCATGCAGTACCACATGATTGATACAGTATCATTTTCATTTTATAGTCATGATAAACAGTTGTAATCAGGAAAATTTGGTGATGCTTTTGGTCAAAATAATTTATAAACTCCGTGTTGTCAGTTGAAAACTGAAATCAATCCACTCTCTTTAGCTCAATTTGAAGACAAGAATAGCTTTTGTGTTGGTCAGTTGGTCATCAGTAATCAAAAATTTACTTGTTATTGATGTTTCTCCTAAACAATTTGAAGGAAAGTCAATAAACTTGGTATTCAACTTTAACATACTGGACCTCTTGAAAATCTTGTTATTGCTTCTCTTCCTGCATGGATGGTTGTAACAAAATGGGGTTTTCACTGTGTCCGGTCAGATATCCAGCATGACTGTTATAGTGGCTATCTTGAAAATCCTGTTATTGCTTCGCTTCTTGTCAGAATAGAATGGTCCTATTATTATGTTTTTATTGAATCACTTTTTAGCTTTATTTAGTGCCAGTCTGACCTCATAAAATGGCTGCAATTAGGTCATATAGAAAAAACTGTTTTGCCACTCCTCCTAAATGTATGGTTGTCTTAATATGGGGTTTGCATTGAAATATTTCATTTGTGTAGTTTTTCCAAATTGAAAATTGTATTTATTTGACCTCAAAAATGGCTGCCATTGTATCTATCTTTAAAATCTTGTTTTTGCTTCTCTTTCTGAATAGATAGTCTAGTGACTTCTTACAGTTAGTACTTGGGCTAAATGAAAATTATGCTAATATTACCTATTTCCTCCAAATTTTGCTTATGAGCAAATGTGTAAATAGATTGCTAGTATCAGTAATGCATTACATATTGCTGTTGCTTTATTTTACTTTCTTTGTTAATGGACTTTGTGCAGTAGCTGTCCTGTTTTTCAGATGATACCTTTGTTTGGTTGAATTCAATCATGCTCTATGAAATATTGCCTTCTTCTCCTGTCAAAGATGTGTCGGTATTGTAAATAAAGGTTTCCATAAAGTTACATTGTTTATTCCAGAGTTGTCCTGCATACAGTCCACAGGCCAGAATCTAGACTGCCAAAAGCTTCTTTCCAGCCAGTCAACTTTTCATAACTTGTGCAGACTAGATGGAAAACATAGGCCAAGTTAATAAACGTCACCATGAGCGAGAAACAAATTGCAGTGTGGCTCCTCATATGAAATGATTGGATACCATTGGTTTATACCATCAGTCCATTGTACATATATTTATTCATAGTTGGAGCTCTCCAGCAATATTTTAGGCATTGCTTTTCAGCTGAGTCTGCAATTCCCTTTATGTTTCCTTCCCCATCGGTGTAAATTACAGTTGTTGTTAAATTTATCATAATTTTGTCCATATTGGAGGGGGGGTGTCTGAACATTAGGGAAGGTACATAATTTTGTCAATATTGGAAGAGGGGGTCTGAACATTAGGGTAGGTATATAATTTTATCCATATTGGGGGGGGGGTCTGAACATTAGGGAAGGTATAGTCTCCATATTCATCTCCAGAATTTGTTTTGGTAGACCAACATGTTCATGTATATTTTTTGTTTAAGTATCTGGTTGTTGTTCTAGGGTTTAATGCCATTTTCAGCACAAGATAGGCTATACATGGCGGCCAGTATAACTGGTGGAGGAAGAACCCTGGAAAACCCAGGGAAGAACCACTGACCCACGAGAAGCTAATGGCAGGCTTTCCCACGTACCCACGCTAGCTGAGCCTTGGACTTGAACTTAAGTTTCTGGCTTTTGATGATTCATAGGCTATGTTATATCTTGAATTGTAGACACATTTAGGGATTCTCACACCAGTATTAATCATCTATAGTGAGTTTCAGTTTCTCACACCACTCATTTATATTCTTTATCGTATAATTGTGTTTTGCTGGTTTCAAACCAAGCTTATTATCATCAATACCATTTTGACAGGTAAAATATTGTGTTTTAGGTTCAGTTTTTGACTTCAGGTCTCACATCATTTATATACACCTCTCCCTCGATAACTCGCACACAACGGGGTCCGCAAACATTAACCGAACTATAAGCAAGGCGCGAATTACAGAGGGACCTCCAAAAATTGGGAAAAAATTGCTTTGACATTGAGAAAACCGTATGGGGGGGGCAGCATTAGGTAACTGGGCTGTTTAATGACTGAATCCTCATTTTACAATCACATCAATAATAATGTTTAATAATGTGCTTTTTCTAATGAAGTTGTTCATTATTCTGTTTAAATAACATTTTTTTTCTCTCAAAATATCCAACATCTGAAAGATCGTTCCAAACTGGTTTGAACAACCATCACATGTCCGCGAAAAATCTCTGTTTGACGTCACTGCTTTTTGTTTTCTTGATGAGTCTGGTTCCTATTGTGGTATTTAATAGTATCTTGCCAAATCAGTAGTCCACAATTTTGGAACTAGACTACCTTATGATACACCACCAAACAAGATTCTTTTTTTTGTGCAAAAACATGAGACATCAATTATTTTTTGTTAAATTAGTACAATGTTAATATCGTGATTTCATTGGAAGTAATAATGAAATTTCTTATCATCCCCGAGGATATCTCTAAATGCCAGTTCAAGAATTCTCTGAAACTCGCTTGCTCACAATGGTCTGTATCTGTGAAATCAAGCTCTTTATTTTACGAAGTTTTCTTTTCGCTTTGCTTCCTTGTTATCTTTGATCACAGTTATGAAAGAGTCGGTTAATTTAAGGTAGTTTATGTTACATATACAATAACGTTTATTACAGTGTTCGATTGATCAAATAAAGTGAGTTCACCCGACATACGACTGAGGCAGCTGGATTTTAAGTTAGTCTGATTTTTGTGCCTTTTAACTTGCGGTGTAATATCATCAGTGCCTTTGATTATGTTTCAGTTTTTATAATTTTTCTTTTTGTATCAATATGAAATGGGGCTGCTCCATGTCAGCACGGATGTTGTCCTGGACACTTCAAAATTCCTACTGGATCACAGATAGACCATTCGTAATGCAGATCCCTTGGAGGCAGATTCAGACAAGATTGCCAGTTGCCATCCTTGGGTCTAAATGGAGAATCTTTTGTGACTGGAGGAAACACTTTAATCCTAGCTGCCCTTTTATGAATGCAGTGGCTGACTCTCTTTCCTGTGTAAAGTGAGAGATTGCTTGGTTTATACTATTTAGAGCTATAGGGAAGCCATTTCCAACACAAATTCTCAGAAGATCAAACATTGGTTCTGATCCTCATATTACCGATCTCATCAGAAATGTTGGGCTACAGAGACCAGTGTCTTGCTCACTAATTCCAAGATTGAATCTCTGCTATCTGACCTCAGGATGATCCAGATTGACTGTTATGCAAAGTTTTTGCTTGATAGCTGTATTTGGCCACTTGAACTTTAGATCGAATTGTAGGACATGTCTTTTCCTTCCTTGTAAGGGCTCTGCTGATATGCTGATATTTCAGCATCACTGTTTTTAGGTGGATTGTTTTCACAATCAATAGGGCTTATCAGTCCATTATTGATGGGACCTTTAATTAATGAATATTAAAACCATGAGGTCTGAGCTTTTACTGAATCATGATCCTGTCAAATTCATTCATAATTCGAGGAAGTTATGAATGCTGCATTTCAGCAGTCATGCACTACTTTCTTTTCCTTTGACCTTTGGTATGTGGTTCAACAGAGAGAATTATAATTTCTTTGAGGCCAGTAGTGGCCCAGACTGATATCAGCTTTCAGTAGTACACATTCCTAAAATAAGAATGATAAATATCCAGTTTTTTTACCAGTTTTGAAGCCTTTAACCTCCCTCCATAGTGGCAAATGCAGCAATGCAGTAGCAACATATTGTATTACTAATATTGAAATATGGTATGTTGGGGTAGAGTGGCAAAAACTGATGTAATACTTACCTGTTGCTATTACCAGATTTTCTTCTCTGATCCCACTCTGATATCCCATATGATGTCTATGTCCTGAAAAAGGGAATGGCTACTGCACATCAACCTATGACATAGGAGGACAGACTGGGTTTGTCTTCTTTTCAGTTCTGGATTTCTGGAACTTCCCTTTCAATGGGAAGAAGGAATTTTCTTTTATGAATGCAAGTTATGTCCCTTTTTCCCTAAAGGTAAAGCAGTGCAGTCTTCACAGGTAGTTTTACTCCCAACAATTTTTTTTTCTTTCTCTAACTAATATATAGAATATCCTGAATGATGCCAGTTGAATAACATGCTTGTTTTTTCTTCTGATAAATCTGAATTGTGAATTTAAACAAACTTGAGACATGTTCAGTTATGTTATATCCATAATATTAGCTTAAAGGTCAAAGGTCATTACATTGAATTTTGAACTGCATTGACCTTGTGTACTTGTTAACTCATATAAGAAATTCATTGTTTACAAATTGGTATGTTTGAGTTTATCGAAAATATGTTTGAGAGTTTTCAATATTCAGCAGTTAATTAGAAAAAGAAGGGAAGAAACTGACTTCCTGTGCATTTTTATATTGTGTCCTTACTTTTGTGGTTTGTTGCAGAAAAACTAATTTCATGGTTTTTAGTGATAAACTAATCATCAGAAATTAGTAGGCAACAAAATTAGTACATCATGAAAGAGTTTTGTCTCATTGTTATATTTTTTCATGGAAAGAGGTCCGTTTATAAGAGCACTTCTCTCAGTTTTTGTCTCTTTAAATTTCTCATAGAAAGAAAGGCAAATTAAAATGGCACTCCATCAATTTTTGGTCAGTTCTTGTGTCACTTTTAAATTCTTCGTTGAAAGAATGGTAAGTTATAATGGAGCTCTATCAAGTTGCCCAGATTTCTTGCATTTGTTAATAATGAGAAATTTTCTCTTTCAGTCACACAGACTACACATCTATGATGAAAATGCAACGAATTTACTCAAGGTAGACTCTGTGTGTAAATTGTGTACCTTCTGATAGTAGGTTAATGAAAAAAGTAGCCCTCAGTTATCCTATGTATTCATACAAGAAGGATTCAGTTTAAAAAACAAACATGAACAGTGGTGGTTTAGGGTCAGTATTGTTTGTTCTGCTAAATTTGTCCTAATTCTGCAAATAATTATATCTGCTAGCACTTGTGTATAGTTTGCAGTTGGATCCACCTTATATGCAAGTATGTAGGCTATGTCTCAATTCTGACCTTTGTCTCGTTCATTTAGATACAGATTTATTGAAAAGCCATTGCAAAATGTAACACGAGTTTTAAATATATGCCATTAATGCACACTAACACTATATACTGGCATATTTGCTGTTGACTTGTGTTCTAAAAATCATAAACTTAAGTAACCCTGTGTGTGTGTGAGAGAGAGAGAGAGGTTCATGGGAAAACCAGCCTTATGACATAAAATTTTGATATTTATTTTTTGGCATTTTCTGATTGAGTAATGTTTTGAAGCCATGATAATATAAATTTGAGCACCATAGTATGTCAAAAAAATTTTATCAATGGGAGGGAATGCATATTGTTTTAAAAGTGCAATATCATGACATTAAGGCACTGTTGAACAAAGTGTGAAGTAATAGTTGAATTGGTTACATGATTAGAGCCATCTGCAATTTGTGATTTAAACTTATTTAATTATGCAAAATGATTAGTTACTAAATACTGAAATTTTATTAACTGGGTTTAATATTTATGATGCAGATTTTATTGTCGACACATATATCGTTTGACATATTCTTCCATGAATCAATTTTGTTTTCAAATTAATATAATCAAAATGATGGCAATGAACATATAATGTTGACAAACTTATACTTCATTATTACAGCATAGCATTACTAATAGTGTGCTATAGAATAACACTGAGTTCCTCATTCCGCTGTGGGTCTTGGGCATGTAATGTTAAGATATCAGGGTCTGACAAATCCTGTCACATTCTTAATAAATACTCTTGTTGATATATCGATCACCTGTCCCGGTACCTTCATAATATGAATTGGGATCTTCCCCTGGTCTGAGTATTCGTTTCTGAATACTACACCCTGTGTGCTACAAGAACTACTCAGAAATAAACACACGCACACACACACATGACTAGGTACTAATGTCACATTTCATGTATGCATTTTCTTAAATTGTTGAAAAAAATGAAAGCAATAAACTTTAACTTTTGTGTGAAAGTGTAGGCAAATTAATTATCCTTCATTCTGAATAATATCAGCTTCATTATATCAGATGTAATGCATTATGATGCATTGTATTAATGAACAAAGATGACATAATACCGTATGTCTTATAAGGGCTTGAAGAATTGGGCAAGATATCACTTCCAGTCTCTGTGCTGTCAGGTAGTATCACCATCAGCTTGATGATAGAGTACTGCTTCTCTCTCTCATCCTTTAGCGTTCCACTCCTGTTTCAGATACAGTCATAAATGGTATATTCTGACTGGCAATACAGTTTTCTCCCCAACTGGAACCATTTCTTACAAAATTATCAATTATCCTTTGAATGACCTTCATTATAATTGTTTTTCAATGACCATGTTGTGAGATTCATTATTAAAGACTTCCTCCTCACTATAGGATTGTGTGTCCTCAGGGTTAAAAATTTCCACTTTTTGAAAAAATCATCTTGCCCTTTCCTCTAAGTCTATCATATTATATGAGGCACCAACATTGTCTGATACTAATAATAATAATGAGGACTTTGTATAGCACCTAATCTTTAGAAGCTCTAAGCGCTTTACAACATTAGACAACGCCTATATGATAAAAGAAATATAAAAGAAATATAATAATATTATTACAAAAACAAACACGTGAAATTAGAAAAACATTAAAAAATAAAGAACATGCTGAGAGTATTTTCAGGTAGGAAACATTATTAGGTTTTTAGGTTTGTTCTTGCAGTCGAAATAAGTGAGTTTTGAGAGCCCTCTTGAATGTGATCACTGTGTCTTTGTGTCTAAGTTCAGTGGGCTATTCATTCCAAGTTGCTGGGCCCTGGTATGCAAAAGAACGCTGTCCATATGACTTTGTTTTCATAGTGGGAATAATGAGTATACGATTGTCAGAAGAGGAGCATAAGTATCTTGCTGGTGTGTACACATGGGTGAGGTCATATAGGTATGTTGGACTAGAATCCGACAGTGAAACATAGCACAGAGAACAAATTTTGTGTTTGATTCTGGATCGAATGGATAGCCAGTGTAGGGTACAGAGCAGCAGGGAGGTGTGCTCTGTATTGTGGTACTCTAAGTATGATCTGAGCAGCTGTGTTTTGAAGTTTCTGGAGTAGATATTGAGATGAACCAGACAGAATTGAGTTACAATAATCCAGTCTTGAAAGTAGTAATGAACACACAAGTGTTTTAGTGGCATCAACTGAAAGATATTTGCGAATTGAGCTGATGCGTCTCAGCTCAAGATATGCAGCCCTTGCATATGTTCATGACATGTTAGTACATTGTGAGAGTACTGTCCAGAGTAACACCTAGGTTTCGTACTGATTGTGTGAATTTAATGTTGGCGTTGCTGTATTTATTGTTTGAGGTAAAGGATGTGAATGAGAAAGTCTTTGTGTTGTGATCAGAATGGCCTCAGTTTTATCATCATTCATCTGCAGCTTGTTACATGTCATCCATGATTTCACATCAGAAATGTGCCTATCTACACCTTGGATGGTAGCATCAACTTCAGTTGGGTGGCTAGATTTGTATATTTGGGTGTCATCAGCGTACAGTTGGTGAGACACTGGATGATGATCTATGAAACTTGAGAGCCACTGCGTACAGAATGAAGAGAACAGGTCCAGGAACAGACCCCTGTGGAACACCACAACATAGATCAACTGGGCTGGAGTGTATTCCATTTGCAGATACAATTTGTGTCCTGTTGACCAAGTAGGGCTTTAACCACAGTAAGGCTGTATCATGAATGCCAAGTACATGCTGGAGATGGTGAAGTAATATATCATGGTCTATTGTGTCAAATGTTGCTGACAAATCAAGGAGGGTGAGGACTGTAATCTTTCTGCTATCCAAAGCAGAGAGAATTTCATTAACTACTTTTAGAAGAATAGTTTCAGTACTGTGGCAAGGGCGATATGCAGATTGTACATTGTTTCCAATATTTATTAATATGATCAGCACAATTTACCATAATGTCTGTAAGTCTTTGGACACTATAAGTCTTGGGACACTCTAAATTATTTTAAAAAGTAATTTTTATGAGCTATAAATGTTATGACTCTAAATTGATTTTTTCATGTACTATAAGTCGTGCGACACCTTCAACATTTTTCTTTGAATCGATCAGTGTATTTTCTCGATCATAATATATTTTTAAAAAGTGACTGTGGTTGTTAAGGGTCTATTAGGAATTAAATCATGGAAAATTACCTTTCAATAAATATATTTAATTTTTCTCAGTTTATTTTTCTACCTAATTCAAATATGTATAATTTGATCACTGACAAGAGCTGTTCATTAGTGGGGTTGCTGTAAGCATTTACAAAAGTCACCTGTCTCTCTTTACTTCAGTTCATTATTCTTTGTTTAAGAATTATTGCATTAGGATATTGTATTAAAGTACCAGTATTTATGTTTTTATTTTGCCTTGAAAATGTAAATACCTAGCTCATTAAAACTGTTCCTGGTATGACAAGAATGAACAACAATAGCATTGGTTCAGCATTTGGTCAGCACCCTTACATCATGGCATCACTGCATATATATTGAGGATTTTGTCTTGCACTGAATGAAGTACATCCCTTGGAGCTGAATTATGGACACATTTGCACTAAACTTAAATAATACTTCCAAAATAAAATAACAAGTTTCAGAAATAATGCTTTTAAAATAAATGTAATACCTTAAACACTCGGATGTAGTTTGCTTTGATGTTAGCGACCATAAATAAGTACCTGTTTACTCGGTAATAGTAACTGTGCTCCTTAACCTTAATTGACTGGCAATGATATTGATGTCAATGGTTAGTCAGTCCAATATAATATTTGGGGGACAAATAATTTAGTACTGCTCTTATGCAGGGCATCTCATCCTTCTCAAACCATTTTAGATTTTACAACACTTATTTCATGTGGAGTAATGCTGTACAAAAGGTAACTGGCATTGTTGTCAGACAAAAATCTCCCTCTTCCCAAGCCAGTTTCATGGTTCAAACAATTACCAATTAGAAACAAAAGGAAATGCCAAGACAACAAGCTATCCAAAAGGTGGAATGAATACTGTGTTGAAAGTTACAAGTTTGTTTTACAGTAAGCTGAAACACAAAACTAAAACATATCAGTTATGTGAATATGCTATATACTGTTTATGCAACTTGTATAATTAAATCTGTCTTTCATTTTATATAATTTACATCGCGTTGTTAGATCACTTATATCTCTGAAAAACGGTAACTCGCGAGTGTGTGGGTCAAAATAAATAAAATAACAATTCTGTATTTTTAAGATATTATGTGGAGAATGAGATTTGGTAAAAACGATGATTAAAGCAAAAATCTGCGTATAGTATTTTTGGAATAAACAAGGATATACAATTTGCACTGTAAGTACTGGTCTGTACACTGTATTATAGTGCCAGTCACCAGGTAAACTCTAAGCACCCCATGAATAATTGAAATTTTTAGTTAAATTTATTTTAATTCGTGTTGGAAAAAATGGAAAATATACATATGCCGAATAATAACATAAAAACAATCATAGTTTATAACAGTTTCTTGACGTAGTAAATGAACAAGAGCTGGTCACTGGTGTGTGCAGTATGGCAGTCATGCCAATTTTTTCTTTTTACATCTATAAGTGTTGGGACATTGAAAATGCTGTAATTTTTAAATGCACATATAAATCTTAGGAAAATAACAATTACTTTTTCATGCCCCAAGATTTACAGTCATATTGGTACATTTCATACACAGAAGGTTTCAACAAATAAAAAAATTTGAAAGAAAAAGGTCAGTGTGCAGTTCATGATTTTTTCATTTGATTTGAATATGAGGTCATGGATAATTTTCCAAAAGTCTAGACAAAAAATTGTTAATGCAAATAGCCAGATAATATTTTTTTTTACTTCTTCTCATTAGATAAAAAAAGACAATATCCATTGACATACTATAAATTACTGGAATGTGCCTGCTAAAGATACCCATTGGAACAAACTTAACAAAAAGTTTTAATAAAAAATTCATTAAATATTTTGCACTAAATTATAGAATTAAGTTTCCTATAGTAAATATACTTTGAAATTATGTCTTTCAGTTTCTTCTTATTTTCCTAAATAATTTTATTTAGGATTCAATCAACTTCTACGAACTTTAATTGCTTAAAATGCTTTGTTAATACATCTTCAGTTCTTTTAAAATAGCAAATTTTCTAAACATATAATTTAGTTAAGGAGTTAGGAAAATGGTGGTGGTGGTGGAAGGAAGTGACATTGGGATTTGAACACGTACAAGTATATGAAATGTACTAACACTGCTGGTTGTTCCACTGAACCTGCATTATTGCAAATATTTTATTGTATTACATATACTCTTCAGGTTCTTTCCAAAGGGCATAAAAAGTATAAATGATAACAAATATCTGAAATAATTCTTAGATTCAATGTTTTTAAATTTACTAAGGACATATATGACACAATAGCATATACTTTATAAAGTTTGGATTCATTCGAAGATCAGGAAAGAATAATCAGATTGGTGAGTTGCGATAAATAGATGAATAATTATACAATTATTCATTTTGTGATTGCTTTGAAATATTTAATATTAGGAATTAACTTACCCTAAATACATTATCATCTCCAAAATCCATGAAAAATTTGCTAATAGTTTCTCAATTTCAGGAGCGGTCACACTTGAAAATTGCAGATCACACTTTGAGTGGGGTTTTCCAACATTTCTCACTCAGTGTCATAAGGCTGGTTCTTCTTATTTTCCTCATTAATCCTAATTTTATTTAGGATTCAATTGACTTCCCAAACTTTCATTGCATTGAAAGCTTTATCACAATAAGGAAGATAAACATATTAATTTTATCATATTCTATTCTTTTAAAATTACAGATTTTATAAACATAAAAAACTCAAAGGTTAAAAACTTCATTTCAGCAGCTATTGTCCTTAATAGTCTGTGCAGTCAGCAGCAGTGCCTGCAACTGATGTGAATGTAGAACTTAACCAGACAGACTGGTTGACAGACTGACAATGTAGATCTTAACCAGACAGACTGGTTGACAGACTGACAATGTAGAACTTAACCAGACAGACTGGTTGACAGACTGACAATATAGAACTTAACCAGACAGACTGGTTGACAGACTGATGATGTAGAATTTAACCAGACTATTTGACAGACTCAAAATGTAGAAGTTAACCAGACAGACTGGTTGACAGACTGACGATGTAGAACTTAACCAGACAGACAAGTTGATGGACTGAAAATGTAGAACTTAACCAGACAAACAGGTTGACAGACCAATGATGTAGAACTTAACCAGACAGATGGGTTGACAGACTGACAATGTAGAACTTAACCAGACAGATGGGTTGACAGACTGACAAGGCTATCACTATATGTACTACCATTCTTGTGATGAGACATAAAAAAAATACAAGAACAATAATTTATTTATTTGGTTAATTTTAGAATGGATTGGCATATCGGTGTTTTTGCACTCCCCATAGATTGGAACTTCTGAGAAAGGAGGCAATGAGGCGACGGGAAAATCCAGGATATGATAACCGCTGCCGCCACCTTTCAAGTGATCAGATAGAGGAGAAATTAACACAGAACACTCCGTATGTAATCAGATTCAAGGTAAGTGATAAAATGTATGGGTCCTTTCTCCAGTAATAATGATTAATTATTTTTAACCGTTATATAATGGAACAGTTTTTAATCATGAAAGGCTGAAGCCACACAATTAAAACCAGATGATGGCAGCTTGTCTCCTTTTGACACAGTTCACTGTTGAGTTAATATTACTTTACACTGTCTGTTTTTCTGTTTTACTTCAGTTGTTTCAATAAATATAGATAGAAAGGTGCAACTTGGGAAATGTTGAGGTGATTCACATGTGCTTTGTAATATGATTGGTCAGTGTTAGACATGATCATAGATAAGAAGTTAATTATTGAGAGTAGTTGATATGTTGGTTAGCATACAATGCCAAACACAACATTACTGAGTAACAAACAGTAGGATTTTCACATCTCATTTTATTGGCATGATAACAAGCAAGTACAGAGGTTTATACACCTACATTTTGGGTCTATACACCCACTTCTTGGGTCTATACACCCACTTTTTGGGTCTATACACCCACTTTTTGGGTCTATACACCCACATTTTGGGTCTATACACCCACATTTTGGGTACCACTTGAATGTGAATCTTGGCCTTTATGCATCCTTTATAGACTGATTTCTATGCAGGTTCAGAAAATTAGTAATTTTGTCAAAATTGACTGTGGTTTTTATTAGTTTTATACGCCCACCATATAGCAGAGCATTTTATGTCATGATGTCCTTCTGTCAGTTACCAGTTTAGTTTCAGAACAATAACTCAAGTTCTCAACCATCTACAGTTATAAAAGATTGTGGATTACTTTCACAAGAAACAACCATATTGAATTCAGTGGAAAATGGTAAATGGTTATGGTCACTTTGACTGAATGAACAATGATGGTTTCTGCACAGCAACATCTGTTCTCCAGCTTGTAAACCATCTTTGTGGATGGGTTGCGCTTAGACAGACTTTGAGATTTCCTGCACTTGGGTTATAGAAAAGGTCTTTTGATCTTGGGGTCAAAAGGTCAAAGTCACTGGGTGATTGAAGAAAAATTATTTCCACATAATAACATTAGTTCTAAATTATGAACCTGGATCAAATGTTATGGGTGACTTGCACTTAGGGTATCGAAGAAGCCTATCACTTTGGAGGACTGCAGTCAAAGTCATTGTGAGTGAAAGAAGAATAAAGGTTTCTGTTATTGAGTGCGATGGTACTGTACATGTATTTATGCAACAAGTAGAATCTCAGATGTACGTCTTTCATACATCAGACTTATGAAACTTATTTAACAAAATTCATATATCTAATGAGAACTAAACTAAGGTCTTCTATTTATTCCATATATTTAGGTGGACTCTGCAGTAAAGGAACCTTTAGAAGATCTTGTATTTGGTAGTCTTACGTTTGACCCTTCTGAGGCAGAGAGAGGAGATTTTGTAAGTATTGTACAACTAGGATTACCTAGAACCTGATTCAGTTTAGACTTCTTTATACTAATTATCCACAAGCCATACTGTCATAAGTAGGCTTTCAAATTCATGGGCATTAATGTTGCAAATAAAAACATTATTGACTGGCCATAAGACCAAGTCAACTTATGGTATGGCCTTGCATCCATCATGTGCCATACGTAGTACATTGTCTGTGTGACAATAATTGCTTGTTAAAAATCTGGATGCCGTATTTCTAATACAATTTTGATAAAACTTGAAATATAGATTTAGATTATAAAGATTTTGGACAAATGTCATAAATAGCGAGTTTGCTTACCACTCTGATATTGTGCATAAACATGGAATATAAGCTTACATCAGAATCTTAAATTGGGTTAGATAATGAGCAAGGTTCATATTAATGAGGTGATCTTGCTTTTTATTGTCATTCTCAAGTCCATATTTCTCATCTGAGGTCTATCCATCTTTGAATATAGTCCCATATCACCAGGGTTAGGTATTGCCACTGATTTAGTTGACTGAATGATTGTTGGCAGAAGGTTCCTTATTATAGGGCTATTATATCGGTAGGAATACTTAAATTGGTGTGTTAGGTATTTTAGATTTCCTTGTCTGTCTGTCTGATCTAAATTCTTGTTTCAGGTGCTGGTAAAGTCAGACAAATATCCAACCTATCATTTTGCAAATGTTGTGGATGACCATTACATGAAGATAACCCATGTGTTGAGGGGAATTGTGAGTAAACTGAGCAATGTCATCTAAAATAGTCTTCTCTCTATTATCTGAGAGTGATTATCACATTTAACTTTAATGGATAAAGTTTTCTGTCAGATTTAACAAATCTTGTGGGCTTAATGCTTCTTCAGCACATGATGGACCATACATGGTAGCTAGTATATCTAGTGGAGGAAGAATTTGGGAAACACCAGCAACCCATGGGAAGCTACTGGCAAGATTTCTCACATACCCACATTGGCCAAGCCTGAGACTTGAATCCTCTTGGACAGACGTGAGATGTCAGTGAACTGTAAAGCTAGTGCCTTCAGAACTTGTTCTGTACATTCACTTTGAGCTGTGTGGAATATTAGAAAAAAAACTAAATTGTTAAATTAGTGATTAGTTACCTGTAAAACCCCTTGACCACAACCCTGAATATGTGCGATCAAATAACTGTAAAAACAACTGGCATCACCCTTGACACATGTGATTACTGTTAAACCCTGGACCCCTTGACTTCTGTTCTGGACATCCAATTAGATAACTGTAAAAACCTATGACCATTGCCTTAAACACTGTTTTGATAACTATAAATTCCTTTATAACTGCCGTGGATTGATGTAATTAGATAACTGTAAAACCCTTCCATTGCCCAGGATAGATGTGAGAAGATAACTGTAAACCCCATCCACTGTAAGGTTAGATGTGAGTAGATAACCATAAACCCCTTCACCATTGCCCAGAATAGAAGTGAGTAGATAATTGTACGCCACTTCCATTGCCAGGTTACATGTGAGTAGATAAAAGTAAACCCCTTCCACTGCCTGGTTACATTTGAGTAGATAACTGTAAAACCCTTCCATTGCCCAGGATAGATGTGAGAAGATAACTGTAAACCCCATCCACTGTAAGGTTAGATGTGAGTAGATAACCGTAAACCCCTTCACCATTGCCCATGATAGAAGTGAGTAGATAATTGTACGCCACTTCCATTGCCAGGTTACATGTGAGTAGATAAAAGTAAACCCCTTCCACTGCCTGGTTACATTTGAGTAGATAACTGTAAACCCCTTTCACTACCAGGTTACATTTGAGTAGATAACTGTAAACCTCTTCACCACTGCCAGGTTACATTTGAGGAGATAACTGTAAACCCCTTCACCACTGCCCAGGACATATGAGGTTACAATGGATAAAAAGGTAGTAAATAATAACATGAAATTATTAAATGTGTCATGCATATATTTCAATATTCTTTAGCAAAAGGAAGCTGTCTGAATTGCGGCATTCAGCTTTTAATCAGACTTGACGTTTTAAGTAATAAATGAACTTTTTCACAATATTTTGGTGGAGGAAGAACCCAGGAGAATCCTGGGAAGAACCTCCACCCACTGAAAGCTACTGGCATGCTTTCTCACATACACATGTTGGCCAAACCTGAAAATGGAACCCATATGGATGGAAGTGAAAAGTGATCTGTAAAGGTGAGCTCCTTAGACTGATGAGGCCCCTATTTCATCCTGTAAATGCAATGATGGGTTAAATGGAGTTTTGATAATTTTAGATAGACTGTAATTGTCTACAGATCTAGATATTACCATATTTCTTCATCACAACTCTCTTATCACTTCCATATGTACATTGTCATTTACAACAATTCTTTATCACAGTCACTGCTGGGCTTTCCCTTGGGTGTGGCCATGGTGTTGGGAATCAAGACGTAGGAAAATTTGGTTTAAAGTTTTAGGCTTTTCTTTAACATTTCTTGTCAAGTGTAAGACAGATATTTCTTTATGTGATCTCAGCTATTAAGGAACTTAATGTTGTTCCACCAAAGAAATTTTTTTTTAATTTTAGAAATAATTCAATTTAGATAACAAGTTTTGACTGTATATTTTAAGGATTGTTATACATTTTACTCCTTTTGTGTGCATTTTTATGAATTTTCACATCTTTACATTTTATCTTCTATCTTGCATATATGCTTATGTTATATGAAGGGGTTTATCTTTCTAAATTTTTTTATGATTCTTTAACTTTACTTTTTTAGAACTTCAGTTTTATAGGACTTCATATAGCCATTATTGTGATGATGTGCCATTAAACCCTATAACACACTTATTTTAGAATAGGAAGTCATATAGGACAGTTGTGGTATGGCTTTTGAAATTTTACAATAATGTCACCAATTTCTTGAAGTACTACAAAGCTACCACCTCCTGTATAGCTAAGTGGATACATTGTCAGTTTATTCTTCAGCTAACTGACTTGTCTGGTTATAGCATAATACATTACATAACATGGTAGCACTTTGTGGACTCAGCCATGGTGTTATAGGTCAGTTTTACTGTAATATTGAGAGCTGCATTAGCTGAGTGGTCAACATGCCAAACTCACAACAAATGGGATACAGGTACAAATCCTGCAGAGACCAGCTTTAGTTAGCCTGTTTAGATTAAAGAGTCTTTTGTGTATCTGTTTTCGGTAGTTTTTTTATTACATCTCCATCAGTAAAAACTTGTTAATATCCTGCAAAGTGCAAAAAAATTATTGAATTATTTGCACTGTTTCCTTTCTTTTGTTTTACCTTAGTGATGCGTGATTCAGCTTTGTGCTATCATGGAGATGAGGAATGTATGCAAAGAATTTTTTATTTTTGCAGTGATTGTTTTTTCTATTACATGTTTTTTGTTTTGTTTCATTCATATTTCTTCCATTTCCTTCTAAATGCAAAATACGCATTTAGAAGGTCTGTAGCCCATCAAAGTTGTATACCTTGTATTTAACACAAATCTTGATATATTTTTTCTTTGTTCCTTTTGAATTATTAAGTTGTGGTAGCGGTTCATAATTATTTAGGAGAGCTTGTTAACAAAAATTAGCTTTGCTTTGATGTTTTCTTGATGTCCTCATCATATTTTATTCAATTCTATATGTTCTTCATGTCTGTCCATCTTGTCTTGCAGAGATGACAACCATTCTGGTTATTGCAGAATTATTATGAATACTTGCTGAAAATTCTGCAGTTAGAATTACATGGATAAAATTCAGAGCAAACAAAATTTTAAATGGGAGTTTTCTATATTGACATAGGTATGAGCAAAAGTACTTCAGCACCAGTATGATAGAATGTACTTGCTTATAAGTTCAGTCCAGCTGCAGACTGCACAGACCCAGATCTGCCATTTCATAATGAGCCAGCAGATCTGGGTTTGCAGTTTGTTAGGAGTAATCAAATGAGCAAACAACACAGACCCTGATCTGCAGGTGCATTATGCTACAGCTGATCAGTGTCTATTGTTTGCATTTTGACTTGACTTATAAGCAAGTATATATGGTATAATGAATGTAGTGTCTCTATGTAAAGTGAACCAATAGGTACATAAAAAGATTCCAGCTGGTAGCACTGTAATTAGGTGAAAATGGTGGCAGAGATGAATAGAAAAAAGGCAGTAATTCATGATATTAATGGGTATTGTTTTGGCCAAAGATCTTGAAGAAATTCACTTTTTGGAATTGGATGAATTGAGTGACCAGTGTATTACCATTGTACTTGTATTGTTTCCAGCTGTGTACAGGTGTAAAAGGCTGCCTAGATGATGCATAATTGATGCTAGAATTCTAGTGGTTGGCATTTCTGCAGTCCTGTCATATCTGTTTAAATGCAAGGAATTTTATTTTAGTAAGTAAATTTTGAAAGACATCAGACTTAAAACAAATTTTATATGAGACTCGGCTTTAATTTAGAAGAGTTAAAAAATTCAGTACTTTTGACAAAATTTGACATTTATTGTCCATGTTCAATATAGTGTTTTTTTCCTTTATATCTTGAACCAAGCTTTCTTTGCTTGCATGATTTGACATGGGTGCCTGTGTCCTATGCGTACCTTTCTAGTTTACATACAAAAAGACATTTGGAAATTGCTTAATTAATGAAGAGCCTCTTTATAGAGCAAATCAGGGGTAACAATTCCAATTTGAACCACTAGCCTGACTGTAATGATGCAGGGGAGAAAGGCTCTTGGAATTAAAATTTTGTTGTTTTTTCTTTTTCTTTTTAAGAACTGGGCTACTGATATTAAATTTACTTGCCTAACAATGACTTTTTAGTTGTCTAGACTACTGATATTAAATTTACTTGCCTAACAATGACTTTTTAGTTGTCTGGGCTGGTCAGGCAATGGAATGATCATCCTCTGGAAATTCTTTTCTGTTTCTTTTATGTCAGGAGTGGCAGTCATCAACAGCAAAACATCTACAAATATACAGAGCATTTGGTTGGACACCTCCTAAATTTGCACACCTGCCTCTTATAATGAACAGGTACTTTTTCATGTCCTAATAAAGAGCTTTGAATAATTTTATTTAAGTTTTCAGAAATGTTTAGTTAATTTTTTGTGTACAAATAATCAAGGGTAAAATATATATATTTTTGGCTAATTCTTTTGTGCTAAAATGTGTAAAGTTTATTACAAAAAAAATCTGTGTGCACAAATAAAAATATAAGAAAATAATTATGATTTTTATAGAACAATTAGTATAGGATATGACAAATTACAGACAGGCTGGTACTTACAATTATTTTTTACTTGGAGGGATTTGCTGTATTCTGTCTCAGTTACTAACAGTACATTTTTTTAGCTCGAATGGCATTGATAAAGCAAGTGTTTCCATTGGAAGGGACATAACTCAGATTTTAATCTTAAGAGGTAAAAATAAAACAGTAGAATTACCTCTCTTCTTAACCCATTACCTCACAGAGCCAAGTTATCCAGTGCAGTGCGCTATAAATAGAACACCTGTTACCTATTCGACTCCATACACATAGGCCTGCCAGTTAACTGTTAAGCAATGTAGTATATGTTACGTTTAACAGCAATTTTAACCATTTTACATTCTTGTTACACATATATTATGTGTGGAAAAATTTAAGGTCCGATTGCTACAGCTGTGTAATTATTTTTCATGGAAGAATTTTTTATGTGCTTTAAAATCTTGAGAGAATTCATTCACTGTCAATTCAATGAAGCCACGTGACCAACCATGGCAGCCATTTCTCATACTCGAAATTTACAAGTTTTTTGTCCGCATCTATATCACTAAGTCAGCTGAATTTGATAATTTATAAAAACTAATTGCTGCCTACATCAATATCAGAGCCTTTACCTAAGTTATTGAAGCTTTCATAGTTGTGATTGTAATCATGAAAACTTTGTAAGTACTGAAAGAAAACTTAACAAATAATTTAATTATCTAATCTAAAAAATGGAAATTTAAGAGGAACGTACAGTATTGTGAACTAAATCCAAACTAATCCCAAGTTCAAAAGAACAGAGTGTTCCAAATGAGTTGCAGGTTTTTTATGTGCTGAAATGCAAACAGTCTTGACGTATCACAGTGGCATTGTCCAAAGCGTCTTTGAATGAATTCACAATAGTCCCAAAACGTTGATTTTCTCCAGACCAGCATATGAGCATTTTAAGTGAACAGTTGCTCTTAAAACTAAATCCAAACACAATAGTAAATACATCTAGAGGCTGATATTAAAACAATAAACAGGGATTTTGATTTAGAATTAGCAGTCACTTCATACACTTATATACATCTCAATGGCTCTATTTCACAGTGCATTTCTATGTGACAAATTTTACAACTTGTCTCCCCATGACACATTTGCAATGCATTCTCATGTGACTTCTATCACAACACTCACCCACCAGACTTAATCTTTCAATCACATTATCTGTACAAACTGTACACATGTCCATTATATAGAACATGGCCCAAATAAACAACCCATTTATAGCTCAGTATCTTAAAACAGAATCAACACCATGGACAACAAAAATGTGCTGTGTAATATATTGTTTATAGATGATCACTACAATCTACAGTCATGAACCAAAAGTTCAAAACACAAACATATAGATATACATAACAATACTAATGAGGTCAAATCTATAATTTTATCAAAATCCGTGTTGTAAATAATGAATCTATATGCAGTTGCCCTGAAGTATTAGCAACAGAAGCAGCAGGCTGATCAGTGTATTTTTTGCCAAGTTTACAGAATTTTGATAGCTTGTTTTTGTAAACCAGTTCAATAATTTCTTACCTTATTATTTGAAATGCTTATTTAAGTTTGACAGAAATGGCCAGTATATTTTATATCCTGTCTCAGTCACATTTTTAGAATGTGAGGCAGGGATTTATACACACACTTTGGCATGCATTTCAAGCAAAACAAAGCAAAATGCACAAACTGAAATGTAGGAAAGACCTTCATCATGTAAATTGATAGACATGTTGAAATATAGAAGTCCTTTGTAAAGATAAATTTACATACAAAAGAAGTTTTGCCAAATATTTTTTTTTAGTAAAACTCCCATGTATTGTCCCAATTAAGCACTGTCTAATCACTTGATTACAGTGAATGGTAATTTAAAAAAATATTTAAACTCAATGTTAATTTTTTTTTGGTACTTTCTTGACAGTTATAAGGCTAGCTTAAGAAAAAGGGAGTCTCATATTATTCTTTAAGTTAGGATTAAACTGTTTAGAAATCTTTTTAATTTAGGAAAAGATAAAAGTCCCACTGGAGACTAATATTGTTATTCATTTTGTGCAGTAACTTACAAGATCTTTATCTCTGTTTTAAGTGATGGGACAAAATTATCCAAAAGGCAAGGAGATAGCCATGTTGAATATTACAAAGTGAGTATTGAGTTGGATAAAGGATTAATTTATATAAAGTAAATGCTGTCATGTAATAAGTGTGAAAGTACATATTGAACAAGTGCTCACAAAGAATAAGAAAAATGACAAAGTTTTGTTTATTTGTGTCAGAAAATAGTGTAATGAAGACTGTTTGACACATCTTGTTGTGTTTTTTAGTTGTTGATGGTTACCTTGAACAGACCTATTTTTGGAACACATGAATAAAGAACTGAGTTATGTCTATAAAAAAAAATTGTTTGAAAATGAACATCTTAAGACACCTGTATTTTCCAGTTTTCTTCTCTGCTAAATTTTGTCAATTATAATTTATGGCAATGTCTGTTTATTTGTATGCTCATCTGTTCTACGTGTACAATTTGAGCACTAAAAATTTATTTTTTCTTTTCACTTCTTTAAGAAGATAACCCAGTAGCAATGCTTCCTGAATCATTAAGTAAATGTGGGGCTGAAAAATATACATTGATCTTGGATAAAGTTACCTTGTAGTGAGATATTTTTTGTAAAACTTGGCACTCTAACAAAAAATACAGGTTTACAATATTGGCTAATTATATATTAGTGATTGCATACTTTGAGAGGTTATAATATATAAAGTACATTTTGTTATCTCACTCTTAGCTTGCTAAACTTCTAAGATATCTCCATCACTAAAATAACCTGGTATGGTGATTTTCAGTATTTTTCATGAAGAGTCAGTGACGATAGAGCTATTTTCAGCTTCCTTAAGAAAAGACATTAGGCCATTTCAGCTATTTGACAGAGGGCATCATGGCATTAAGACCTTTTACTTTTATACAAATGATGCTGCTGCTATAAGATATGGCCCATTAAAAAAAAAATAAACAAAAATGTAAATATCTTTTTCACTGAAACAGTTCACAGAATTTGATCAAACTTAGAATTCAAAGCATCCTGGCATTTGGGTGTTTCAGATTTATACAGTGATGCAAATTCATCTTCAGATATGGCCACCATTAACTAAAGAGAGAAAAACTTTTAAAGAATGTCTCAAAAACACTCAACGTTTGACCAATTTAGATGAGAGCATCCTGGCATGAAGACCAAATTTGTATAAATATTGCGTCTTTCGTCAAATGTGGCCACCATTGCTAGAATAAAAAACCTGAAATTACTTGCTAGGATGAAATTGAACCAAATTATAGTAACTTGAAATAAGTTATCCTGGCAAGATGGCCTTTCAGGTTTGTAAAAATGATGCTTATCTGTTATCAGATATGGTTGCTATTATTAAAAAGTATCAAATCTTTTAGACAGTGTATTCTCCAAAAGCACTCAGCAGAATTTGACCAATTTAACAGACAGCACATTGCAGCATGTTGGTACAAATGATGCCGATTTATCATCAGATATGACCACTGTTGCTGAAATACTTCTTTTTAAAAACCACTGAACAGAATTTAACAAAATTTAACAATGTAGACATTTCAGGTTGATAAAAATGATGTTGATACATTATCGGATTGGGTGCTGTTATTTAAAAGAAAGTAATACACGTTAAATGACTGATTCTCAAAAACTGCTGACCAAAACTCAACAGCATGCTGCTATGAAGGCAATTTAAATTTGTACAAATTACACCAATCTGCCACCCCATTACTACAAAAAAGAAAAGTTTTAAATGACTTCTGACAAACCTCGAAACAGAAGTTTAAACAAATGGCAGAAGCATTCTTGCATAAAGGTGTTTCAGTTTTATATAAATTATGCTGATATTGTTAATGAATGTCGCAAAAAGTAAAGAAGCATTCCAACAGTTTTCTCAATTTCCACTAACAAGGCTTTGGCCAGATTGCATTTGGAGAAGGCCTTATGAAGCTGGTGCAAAAGAAGTTGATCTGAATTTGAGTTTGGCTACATTACTAAATTTGTTTTTAAAATGTAAGATGACTTCTCAAACACAGTCTGACTTATTTTAATTGAAAGCATCTCGTTATAAAGGCATATATAAATTTTTACAGCATTCATGCTGGTCTATGTAACCGTTGTTACAAAAGCCATTAAAAACATTTTCTTCAATAACTGGTAAAGATAAGCAAACCAAAATTGGACAGAAAGCATCCTAGCATGAGGTCTTTAAGGTTTGCACAAATGATACCAGTCTGCTGTCCACTATGGCTGCCATTACAAAAAAAATACAGAAACTTTTAAAAGGCAGAAAGCATCATATTCACCTATATTTCCCAGCTGCCCTTGCAGTATAGGTTTAATCAGCTATGAATTATTCGACATGGACCTATTATAATTTCTTGCATATCACCTACTGTACAACAGTTTGTGTAGTATTCACTGTAAATTCTGTCAATGTTTTGTCTTCTATACTTATGCAGGGTAAAAACTATGGATAAAATTAATAACAGCAGATAATTCTTAAGTATCATTAACCCTGCATTGAATTATGTGTGGCTGATTTACATAAAATGTTATAAAAAATTCTGTTTTGCCCAGAAGAGAGTCAGTCCTGTCAAGGGACTCTTGTTTATCTACTTAAATTAATCAAACTTCTATTTTTCCATGCAGGAACTGGGATATTATCCAGAAGCAGTGCTTAACTACATCACTCAGATGGGAGGTGGATTTACTGTGGAGAGTACAGAGGGTCTTACGCTTAAGGAGATGATTCCAAAGGTTTTTGTCTCATTTTATAAACAGCAAGACATGTCACTCTTTGTAGCAGCATTGATGTCAGTTATGTTGAGATTTTGTGTTCTAGTCTTTCACATCAGCTGCTTTCCACTGGTGTAAAACTGATACTGTATGTACTCATTTATGAGTAGAGTCTAACTGCAAGCACCATAGAGCCTGATCTGCTACTGAATAATGTGCAAGAAAATTCAGGTCTGTTTTTTGTTTTGCTTTTACTCATGAAAAACTGCATAGACCCAGATCTGCCATTACATTATGCAGTGGCATATGTGGGTCTGTTCAAGTAGCATGTGGACTCTACTTAAAAGAAAGTATATATGGTATAAGTTAAAAGGTTGTTCCCAGATATGCAAGGATTTCTTCTCCCTGCACTGTAAAATACTGGTCATAGCTGGATCTTAACATCATGTTCCGTGTTACGATTTAGCTTTTTCCTGCTTCCAGCTCTTGACTTACAAACTTTTCTATAAATGGCTTTTGATTCATAGATAAAGCAACATGTTTCTTAAGAATATCTAAATGCAGTAAATTTTTTAGACTAATTAAAATATCAGAAAATGATACAATCTATGAACTTTCACAGCTTTTTTCATCTTTAAGAAAATCTCGCATTTACTATACTCCTGGGTTTGTTATAAATGAGGTCCATTGTATTAAGTGTTTTGATTATTTCAAAATACCATGTATTAGTTTCATTTGATTTGGTTTTATGGCACATCAGCTCAAGTAAGCTATTTAGTAATTCAAGTATAGTGCCTGCCTCATAGATGCAAGATAGTAGCCATCCTTGGTTTTGGCATGCCAGCCATTGGCCCACAGTGACTCCTATGTCAATTAGTTGCCTTTTGCAACATACAGAAGGGTGCATTCAGGCCATGCAAGATTCCCAAGCCTGCATGGGATGCCATATATGATGAAAATTAAATGAATGGATTGGTGTGTGGGTGGAGAGATAGTTTTTCCCCACTACATTGCTTTTCAAGGGAATCTTTATAATAGTGTGCCATGATTTAGGTTGAGTTTACATTATACTAGCATACTTTATGTGAATAAATATAAACTGACCAGTATGTTGGGATGTATAACTATACTTGTTTTATATCAGGGACTGTGTTATACTGAGGTGCTTATAGTGAGGGACCACTGTATTGTGTTATACTGAGGTGCTTATAGTGAGGGACCAATGTATTGTGTTATACTGAGGTGCTTGTAGTGAGGGACCACTGTATTGTGCACAAAAGACACAGTTTCATTATATTTACACAATGGAGTCTCTTGAAGTGTTCAAAAACTGAACAGTGTTTAGTTGGGATTCGCTATTCATCTTTGGTTCAGTAATGTTTATAACTTTTCTTGACAGTTTCGGATGGAGCGGATAAATAGGAACAATGGTAGGATGGATATAAAGAGGCTTGATGTTATGAATCAGATACATCTACAGAGTCGATGGAGGACGGGCCCTCAGGATTTAATTAACAAGCTGAAAGAACTTGTGAAAGAAAAGTACAATGATCGGTAAAACTAATTTTTTTCATTGTAATTAGATTATGAAATGTAGATGATTTTGGATTATTTTTAAAAAAATCTTGGGTGGGAAGGTGACTTCAGTCAAACTTAGAACAAGAATGTATGATTCATATACAAGAAAATATATGCATTAGTTAGAGTCATATTGTGAGTAGCCAGAGTTAGTTTCATTTGTGTAGATTTCTGACAATTTTATTTCCTGTTTGGTAATATGGGATGATATATCTTTCACTGTGTCCATCTGTCTGTTATTTCTGGAACATAACGCTCAAACTATTCAAGTCAGTTGCACAGAGGGGCCTGTTGATACTATGTATTTTTATGTTACCATAGAAACAGAGTATAGCATAAGTTGTATATAAATTTGGTTCTTGGACCATAGTATACAAATTGAGATATCGGACCATAGGGTACTGACATAAATTGGGACTACTGGACCAGAGGATACAGGCATAAGGAGTATATAAATTGTCTTGTTTGACCATAGGGTATCTTAGCTTGTTCAGCTCAGCATTGCAAATGAAATCTGCATCTGTACCTGAGTAAATTTTCATGCACTGGTCTTGAAATGTAGATGAAAATCACCTAATTTTTTTTGTGCATGAATGATTTTGACACTGTTTGCATGATAATGCAGAGCAATGCCAGTCATATGAGACATGCTGAAAAAGATGGGTCTATGTACATGTGATCTGCCTTATTGCTCCTGGAGTTATGGAAGAGTCCATTTTTGATAAAGAACTGAGTGGTTATGTGAGACATCATGTGCCACCTACTTAATGATTGTTTATGATATAATTTGTTTATAGAGTAGATATTGTTTACCGATAGCACTCATTGGATTCCACAACTCCAGGACCAGCGTGGCAAATTACATGTACACTGTAAATATTAGCATAAGTAGTGCAGTAAAACCTGTCTTAAGAGACCACCTGTGACGAAGTATATGGTTGGGGTGTAGCACTCCTGATATTTTATTTAAACTATTATGGAAGTCCCACCTAGGCTCTATTTTGTTGGAAGTTAAATTTAATGAAAGATAGATGTAAAGCTTCGAGCCCACTGTCAGCAATGCCAACAATTAGATAGTTAAATATACAAAAAAGGTTCAGATTCAATGAATAACAATTTAATAACAATTCAGCAATCAAATGACTCAAATTTCCAATTACACTCGTTCCGCTCAACCCTTCAGTAAGCCTATTGCATCACTTGATTAGCAGTGTGAAATTGATGTCCACCTGTCCTTGTATTTCTGCTCATCTGTTGTATCCTTTCTCTCTATCCTATTTCTCCCAATTCCTTTTCCCTGACCTTTCTCTAGATTCCTTTTCCTTCTCCTCGACTTTCTGTAGACTCCTTCTCTTCTTCCTCAACTTTCTCCCCTACAACTATACTTATGTCGACTTAGACTGTCTCCGCTACAGTCTCATTTCCATCTCCAACCCTTGAAGACTTGGGACCCAATGGAATCAGGTGTTCTGTCCCCTGAAAAGCTTTCTGTGAAAACACAAAGACGGTAACATCTTTTTTCTTAGCCCTCTCATCTCACGCTATACACAGACTATCATCAGATAATGGTTATTAAATTTCTTTGGTCACATTCATTCACATCGAGATACCAATACATTCTTATATGGTAAAACAAACATCATAGTACAGCATGGTATCAATTACTTCTTACACATACATCAATAAATTCCATCACATCAGTACATATTTCAAATCCCATTATACTAAGCAATATCAAAATAATCAGATGCATTTCTTTACCTTACAGCTCATACAAAGTATGCAAATATTCAAATATGCATGCTCTGATATATCTATACATCCATATTAACTAATCTTTCACACTTCAGCCATTTTCCAAATTCACAATTCAAGCATGTGTAAGTTCTAACATAATGCATTTATAAATGCACTGGTTTACTTCGAAGTAACCTGATAGCGAATTAAAAATCAATTCTGACCACAAGCTAACAATCTACATATTTCCATCTTGCATCTAATAATTCTCTATGTAAAGCTGAAGCTTATTTCTCAAATATGCATGCAAATGAAACACTACAAAGGTAATTCTGCATACTAAACATTCCTAGTAATTAAGTATACATGCAACAGATAGTTGCAATTATGATGCCTTAATATTCTGCAAAATCGAGCAAATAACTTAATGACCTTTTCAAAGCATTGTCTTTCCTTAGAATCTATCTCTAAATTCTGCTACCAGATTATGAGTGGCTTCTTTCTTGGGGTGAACCCTATTGATCTGCAGTCCTTCACATCAATGATTGAAGTATATAATAGTTTTTTTTTCCCGTGAAGGTGGCCCAATGAAAACCAGCTCAAAATGGCTATTGTTTACAGCAGGTGTTGAAACGCTTTTCCATGAAAATGGTATAGTAGAGGCTTCCCAATGAATTCCATGCGAATCAGGTAGAGGCATCCAAAAGCACTTTCATGAGAATGGAGTAGAGGCATCCAAAGGTGTTTACATGTGGTAAAAGCTAAACTGAACCAGTGTTAGCATTTGTAAATCATGAAATTGGTGTATGCTTGTACATATCATTTCTACAATAATATCATTAACATTTAAATCCATAAAATGGAGCTATCTAAAATAGAAAACTTGTACAATCATTGCATAATTATTTTCTCAGATTTACAGATGAAAACCAACTCTCCCATATTTTAAGTGATGAGTTTCTTCGATCTGTGTTGGAATGGAGTACGGTAAGGTGTTTTAGTCGCAATATTTACTTAATTAGTTTGCAGGAGTACCAATTTTACAAAGTAACAGTCATCTCTTTGAAAAAGTCAACCATAAAAATTCTTCTTCAACACAAAGCAAGGATTTAAAGCCAGTGAAGTTTTATTTTTGTTTTCTGACCAATTTATGGTCCATAATAGCATTAGGAGGATTGTAATTATTTGTTGTATGTGTTTGTGCATGCATATACATGTCAGTGCAATTCCATTATAACTCAGGAACCATTTTTGGGGGAATCTAATGAAATTTAACAAGATTATTCTTGGCAATACAATGAAGAAATTATTAGATCTTTTTCTTATACAGCTGGCATGACATTAAAGTTACTTTTGGATTAATGACAGTTGTCTTCCCTAGAAAAATCAAAAATTTGTCATTTGTATGTATAAGTATTCTGTATGGGTTATGCCAGTGTGTACTCTGGTATTTATTAATAGATGACCATCTGGTTTTAAGCTGTGATACCATTCAGAGAGGTACAGGAATACAAAGCCTGTGAACAGTCAACTAGGGCGAGAAGCAGTAGTAGTCCTACAGTGTAGTATGGCAGTTTATAGTGATGTATAGCACTTAGGCATCATGCCACAAACATGTAGCATGATGTCCACCCAGGGCAAAAAGCATTAGTAGTCATTCAGTGTAGTATGGCAGTTTATAGTGATGTATAGCACTTAGGCATCATGCCACAAACATGTAGCATGATGTCCACCCAGGGCAAAAACCATTAGTAGTCATTCAGTGTAGTATGGCAGTTTATAGTGATGTATAGCACTTAGGCATCATGCCACAAACATGTAGCATGATGTCCACCCAGGGCAAAAAGCAGTAGTAGTCATGCAGTGTAGTATGGCAGTTTATAGTGATGTATAGCACTTAGGCATCATGCCACAAACATGTAGCATGATGTCCACCCAGGGCAAAATGCAGTAGTAGTCATTCAGTGTAGTATGGCAGTTTATAGTGATGTATAGCACTTAGGCATCATGCCACAAACATGTAGCATGATGTCCGCCCAGCTACATTATTCTGACACCAGGCTTACACTAGCATCTAAATGCTGAGTGCCAAGTGAGGCAGTAATATTTTTATAAATCTTTGGTATTACTCAGCCAGTGTTCGAACCTGTGACCTCCCACATCCAATCAGATGCTCTAACTCAGTACTGTTCAACCTTTTTGACACCATGGGCCACTGAAAAATGTTTTTCTTGAAGCCAAGGGGAGCAGCAGAAAACTGAAAAGCAATGACTATATAGAGGCTCGAGCTCTGGCGGGCCATTTAAAGTAAACCTGTGGGCTGCATGTTGGACAACACTGCTCTAATCTCTTAGGCCACCAGAATGGTCCAGAAATTTTGTGGATATAGAAGTTATGTATGCAACAGCTGTGCCACAACTCTACAAACTAAAGATTTAAAATGCTGGAAATAAAACAGGAATTTAACAGGTTAATTATTAACTTGAAATTCTGTTGAAATTAATGATTTTTGGTTTTGTTTGGATGCAAAGACCTAAGTTTGAAAATAGGCCATCCCACCACTAATCAATGATACTGTATCCTTACTACAAATCTCATGGAAAATACAGATCTGAAAACTAAACTCATCTGAGTTCTCAATGTTATAAAAATGTACACCAAATTTGTTTGCAATCCACCAATGCTGGGTAAAATTACTCTGTGGTAACCAAATGTATAGTATGATGCAAAATCAGGGGCTACAACTCCTTAATCATAGAGTAGAAAGCTAGAAATGAAGCTAACAAGATTTTATGATTATAAACTGCACATTCAGTTTAGTGGAAACTCCACAAGTCTTTTTAAAGTTTTGCTGTGAAAATCAAAATTTAGCAAGACGGCTGTCAGAGGCCATATTTCCTGTATATGATATAGTGGAGTGTTGGAAGTAAACTTCATTCAAGGTCTCATGCATCCAAATTTAGTTGAAATCTGACAATCCTTGGTTATGTTGGAAAGACAATAAGGGGACAGTATCTCCTCTAGGAAAGGCAAGATGTAGCCATATATATTCTAACTGGTAACTGGAGTAGAAATCAAACTCTTTTACGGCCTCTTGTGTATAAAAATGCATGCTAAATTTGGTCCAAGATTCCTTAGTGAAGGTGTGCCATGAAACAGAAGTTGGAATGACAGACAAGAGTCCGTAGCTTCTCTAAATGATATAGTGGAACACTGTAAATAAAATTAATTTTCTCAATAATGTAATGCTGCATGCCAAATTTCATTGAAATCTAAACTTATTCTGAAGAAGTTAAAAAGGCAATTTGGGATGTAACTAATGTAACTAATTATTATAATAGTGTGTACAAACAATCCTCAGAAGAGTAGTCATGGATTAATGGATGGTGACTTACCTGTGGACATGTCTTTATTACCATTCTATTATATATCATGGACAAATCTTAGATTTTAAAATATTTTGTAATGTGTATCCAAAGCCAAGCACTTCTGGTGTATTGTAAAAGGACCATGTAGTTGCAGTGCAGTGTTGGTGTTGGTGTCTTGTAAAAGGATGTAGTTATAGTGCAGTGTTGGTGCCTTGCAATGATCATGTAGTGCAGTGGTGGTGTCTTGTAAAAGGATCTTGTATTTACAGTGCAGTGCTGCTGTCTTGTAAAAGGATCATTTAGTTTTAGTGCAATGTTGGTGTTTGTAATGATCATGTAGTGTAACATTTTGTAAAGGATCATGTAATTATAGTGCAGTGTTGGTGTCTTGTAATGATCATGTAGTGCAATGTTGGTGTCTTGTAAAAGGATCATGTAATTATAGTGCAGTGTTGGTGTCTTGTAAAAGGATCATGTAATTATAGTGCAGTGTTGGTGTCTTGTAAAAAGATCATGTAGTTGTAGTGCGATTTTGGATGTTGAGGTCGGCTTGCAAACAATTATTTTCATGCTATGAATTTTATAACTGTCCTCACAACAAGAACAAAATTAAAAGTCAACTATTTATCGATTAAAAAAAAAACCAATAATCAGTACCTTGTTTGTGTCATTTTAACTATTCCTACATGATAACATTGAATATCTTGGGTGCCAATGCTAAAGCCTGAAGCAGGAAAAGGAGGATTGCAAAAGTGTAACTTAGGTTACCCTTGCACTTTACAGGTCCTAGAAATTTGTTTTGATTCTTCTTAACATTTTTGGACAAAATTACACATTTACTCATAATTTTATCATCAGTTCATACTGTTACATAGATTTCCCATTCCATGAAAAGATCGAGTCATTTATACTTCTTTAATTGTTTACATCAAATGGGTTAAGTTGGGATTAGAATTAATCGGACTAGTAGAGAGTTCTCTGCAATAGAGCAGTACTTGTCATATTAATTTTCTTTTTTTTATTGCAAGAATACAGCATAAAAAGGACATAACAATTATATTGTATCTAATATGTTCTCTGTTTTTTTTTTAATTTTGTTTCTAGGAGCACAGAATATTTCGTCTAGAAGATCTTCTAACTACAGAATTTGAATTTATATGGATATTACCAGAATCACTGAACCGCGAACAGCTGGAGACTTTGATAGTAGATGTCAGGGATATACTGACCAAGACGACAAAGATACTGACCACAACTAAACCTTTTGATGAGATGACAATAGCTGAGACACTGAAACATCTCTCCAAAGAGACCAAATCATCCTTTCCAAAATACATGAATCTCTTGAGGAGAGTTATAAGTGGACAAAAGGTAAAAATGTTACAGTCTTTTGACATCTTGATTCTATTATAGTTTTTTTCAGAACCTTCTGCAGCTGGTATCACTATCTGAATCTAAGTAAAGCACAATATTGCTGCAATTTGCAGGAAAATGGATTCTTTTATTTATTCTAACCATCCCAGAGAAAACTATACCTAAAGATATTAAATTGGCACATTTTGTAAAGGTGCAAAATGGTGCCTGTGAGTTCATAATCAGTTTACAGCATTCTTTACACTTTGAAGGGGTCTTTTTTGTGAAACCAAGATACATACATAAATCTCAGGTTTTTATGTCTGTGGACTGAGCATTTTATTGAGGATTTTTTTCAATTTACGATGTTGTGTCAAACTATTTCCCATATCTACTCAAGTATGAAGCTGACATACTTGGTCACATTGTTTAACTCATGGTGGTAATGAAGCCACTGAAAGGGGTCCTTACTTTCTTGGCTAATCTGTGAGTTTCTCAGGCAAGATGACCCATGCCTGATCTAGTGAAGGTGTTGCTACTGGATGTTTTTAGTGTAATAATCAGCCCATGAATACATGGTAGACTTTGCACTGTTTTAATAATGAATATAGGTACTACTTTTATATTTACAACCACGAGCTAAAAATGGATATTATATTCATTATAAGAGTTTGAATGCTGGGTGAAATTAGTATATATGCCTAATGACTCCATTTCTGCAGTTATTAGCATACCCAGCAGTAAGGCCAAGTGAGCTTATGGTATAGCCCATTATGTCGTGTACAGTTTGCTTCTTATCACTCTGGAGACTTTTTCTGATCAAATTTGAAGCAGGGGTTTATATTATAAAGATATCAGCAGTGTTCAATTATTGAGATCCACTAATGTTACTGAAGTGATCTTGCATCTGGATGAACTTGCTAGCACTCTGGAAGCAATATTTATGACTCGGGGGGGGGGTTTGTCTGACTTGAAATATAGGTTTAAAAAACAAAGTTTGATAATGGGTGAGATCCATGGGTGATCTTGATATTAATTAACCAAGTTTGTCAACTAATTTGTGACACTATTTTTGAACAGTTTCTTCCGATATCATCAAGATGCATTTGATTATTAAGCAGATGTGTGCTTATTTATGAGGTAATCTTGCATCTGATTGGCTAAGCTTTTTACCACTCTGGACATTGTCTTTTTTCCAACTTTACTATATATTTCTCTTCGACAGGTTCCTTAATAAGTGAGGTATACTAATGAGAAGACCTTGCATCTGATTGACAGTGCTTGTAGTTCTAGAGCAAGAGACTGTTTCTCATCCAAATTCGATAAAACTTGGTAAATAGGTCAAATGATCTTGGACAAGTTGGACTATGAGCAAGAGTCAATGCAAATTAATAATGTTATCTTTTAAAATAACATATTTTGTCGGCCTGTTTGTAAAATCAACATGATTTGAAGTTTGGAAGTGAATGTACAAGGGATTTTTACTAAATGCGTGCGATGTTGAGCTGATCTTAATGAAAATAGGGCCAAATTTACATAAAAAAACACAGCTGCCATCTAACTTGAAAATCATATTTAAACTTCTTCTGCTGAACAGATGGTCATATTGACATGGGGTTTTCACTAAAAGACTCACAATGTCTCCTTGGCACCTAAGTGAAAATGATACCAATGATTGTCAATATGGCCATCTTAAAAATCTTGTTTTGTATTCTGTGATCAAATTTTAAAGACCTTTATGCCAGCTTACTTCGTGTCAGATGTGGTCAGATTCGTTTGAATTGTTCTTGAGAAGTTGTCTAAAGCTTTTTATCTCACTATTTAGTATCCATGGAAATGTTGGATGACAGATCATCATCACTTGAACAAATTTAGGTTTTGATCCCTGTAAAATTATTGGAAAATTTGTCAGAAGCAGTTTTAGAAGTTGTAAATAACAATTGTGAACAGGCAGTAGACAACTCACAGTGGAGGGGCCTCGAGTGGTCTAAAGCACTCACCGTTCCGGATCACTGCCATCTCACCTCTGTCTGCATGGGTTCAAGTCCAAGGCTCGGCTAGCGTGGGTATGTGGGAAAGCCTGCCAGTAGTTTCTCGTGGGTCAGTGGTTCTTCCCTTGGTTTTCCAGGGTTCTTCCTCCACTAGTTATACTAGCCACCATGTATAGCCTATCTTGTGCTGAAAAATGGAGTTAAACCCTAGAACAACAACAACAACTCACAATAGATGAAGGATCGTGCTGTGAGCCCATTCAGCAATATTACTACCAAGTGAGCTCATATACAACAGTATACATTTGGATGTTATTTATATTTTCTATTGAACACATTTTCTGATCACATTAACCTTAGGAAAATATATTCCACTACCTCCCATATTCAATCTTTTTATTATAAGCTCATTTTCTTATTCTACCTAAGGCTTAATTATATAAAGAAAAATATACTACAAGAAACAAAGTAACTGAATTTATGCTGCGTTCCAAATTAAATACACAAGCACAGAATAATCAGTAGACAACATTATTAATGCGCACATAACTCCGCCCAGATAAATTTGAACTTAGTCACATGCTAGACATAACTTTCGGGGGGAAAAAGGCATTTTTGTCTACTTAAAATTGAAATTTAGAGTCATATTGTGAATGAATGTGGATTGCAACAACTTTTCCATTTGGTCTGGAATGAATAGATTTTGGTATTTTTGTCGATTCTACAAAATTTTGTGATTATGGACTGGATTTATCTGTGCCAATTCTACATTTTGAGTGCAGTAAAGAGAATGTAATTGCAGTTGAAATGTAGTCAAAATTACATAACAATTTCAAAACGTGTAATCAAGCTTTAGAACCCATGACATTCGGATTTGCAGAACTAAGAAAGTACATTTTGAAAATATTCAGGATGTAAGTATATATTTTGCCATTTGTATTACCAGCTAAAGAAGACATGTTTATGCCTTATCAGTTGCATGTTCTTTGTAGGGACCCAGACATTTTATGATCTGTATGGCATCTATTGCTTGCCTAAATCTGAAGTGTATCAAAAAAGTTAACGTGGAATATTGCAAAGCAGCTAGTATGTGGCAGTCCACAAAACATCTGCATTTAGTTCATTCAGAAACAAATTTAATCAGCCAAAACATAAAGCGTCTACTTCTTGAGTGTACATTTGTTTACAAATTAGTTCCTAATACACTATTGGGCACACGTGTTATGCACGTGAGTGCAATATGAAGTGCAATAAAATAGTGCACAATTCTGATAATGTAAAGTAATGGAGGAAAAAATGAGCATATAATAACAAGTGTTGCTATCATTATTTGTGAATACTTATTTTCTGAATTTTTGTAGCTCTTGTAATTTCATTGAAATAATAAGTATCACAATAATTTCTCACATAAGGTCACTTCCTGGGCATCTATACTGGCCAGGAAAGCTGAGGCACTTGCCAGGCCACCAGTTCATCCATGCCAGTTGATGAAGAGTGCATGTATCTTGCAGCAGGAGATCTGTTCATTACTTGACAGAGTGATGGAAAGTTCATCTGTCTTAGATCTAACTGATGCATTTTTCATGTCTCTATCTACCTAAGAAACAGTGTATCAGTTTCGTGCACTCCCGTTCTATTTCAACATTCTTGGGCATTTATGAAGAATATTAATTACGTTGTCACTCTGTTTGTCAACAGTGACAGCAGTGTATTTGGACAGCAGCCTTCAAAAGCACATGGTAAGTTCATATTGTGATGAAGAACAGAAGCAGCCTTCTTGCCCTTCTCTCTCAGCTGGGTTTTCTAATGAATTGGAGGTCAGATCTCATCCCACCCCAGCTTTTTGTCTACTTTGGTGTATCAAACCTGACCATGTTGGGTTCCCTCCCATGTATGTGGCATAGATTTTTGAACTAGCAGTCGATTTCCAGCAGGGAGTAGTACCCCTTTTTGGCAGCTTTTAACGTGTTCCATCTCAAATAGCCCTAGTGGACTAGTGGCACCCCTTATCAGTTGTCTAGATTACCACATTACAGTCTCAACTAAGAGAAACAATTCATGCATTGGTGACAAGACTACATGGTTTACAGCAGAAATTCTTCTAGAGGGGCCCCAACTAGAATTACCATTTGCAAAGATGCCACCTTGTGTGGTTGGGGACTCATCTGTCAGTCTGCTTCACTATGGTCAGCGGCAACTTTAATGGAGATATTGTTCCATATCAGCTTTTGGAAATTAGGCCTTAATGAGCACATGAGCACTTATAGATGGATCAGCCTTGCTGGACAGTAATTCTCAAACTCAGTGGTGGTATCCTACCTCAAACAAGAGGGATAAAATCAACCGAACTATGCATTCTGGTCTAGGACTTACTGTGCTGATGTTCCCGGCAGAAGATCATGGTCCAATCAGACACTTGACCAGCAGGTTAAATGTCCTTGCCAATTGATGGTATGGAAAGAATCACACTTTTCACACAGACTGGCTTGTTTATCCATTGGAATTTCAACAGATTTGCACTGGCTATTAATAGGTCTTTTTGTGATGATGGAGAACCAATAAACTGCTCCCCCCCCCACTTCATCTGTCCAGTCCCTGATTCAAAAGCATGAGCCATGAACACTCAGGATGGGATCTGGGGCTATGTCAACCCTTCTACAGCTCTGGTATTGAGAATAATACAGAAAAGGAGGGGACAGAACTGTAAAGTGATTCTGATAGTCCCTCTCAGGTGTAACAAATCATAATTCACCAAGTGATTTAAGTCCCCAGGAAGATTCCAGCAATGTCCAGCCAGCTACAATCCTGGTCACAGGTGTTTAATTCCTGTCCAGACAGAATTCTCTGTCATGCCAGCCTATTGTTAGGAGAACCGTGTGTTAATAGAAATTTGAACTTGAAACTGTGGAGAGATTCTGGCGCTAGAAGACACTCCACTTTTCTTGGACTAGTGCAAAAGCATTGTTCTTAAGAGTGCCTTGATCCTTAAGTCGGCTAACTTTTTTCCACAGGCTTTTTGAGGAGAAATGTGTGCTTCTCTTATTATCAGCAGCTACTGCTCCATGAATTTTGACATATTTAGACTTCATGGAAAAGGGGATATAGGCCATGATGAATTCTTGTTGGACTTTCTGGCCAGTTTTAGTATGAATGGGTCCAGATCACTCGCCTTGTTTCCCAGGTGGAATCTTCTATGGCTTTTAACTTGGAGATAAGTTTGAGCCATTAGACAACCCTTGCTGAAGCTACTATCATGTAAAACATGTTTTCAGATAGTCCTAGCTTTTGGTATGGAGAGCGAGTGAGTCACATACTCTTCAAATTGACCTAAACTCATCCTAGTTCATATTGATGGTTCCATGGTCCTAATGATGCACCTGGCCTTCAAAGCTAAGAATTGGTTACTATCTGGAGGCAACCATAATGTTGTCATGCAAACTGTCTTTGGTTGATTCCTCTGTGTTCTCAAGAAAGAAGAGTTATAATAACAGGTCCTGACAATGTCTTTTTCTTCTAGTGAAGATCAGGAAAGATACTCTATCCCCTAGAGCCCTGGCAACTTCACTTAAATGTGTAATCCACTGAGCACACTCTGAAGTGTTAGAATACCAGACAAGAATCGGGAACATTTCAGCTAATTCAGTTTCAGCAAACTCTTTGAGCCTTGTGTGCAAACCAATTGTTTTGATCCAAGACATCATAGAATCTGTTAGCTAGCATGCAGTCAACCTTCTCTAGTTCCTGTCTCGGGGATCTAGCATCAGAGAGATTAGAACTGATTGCGTTGGATCAAGTGGCTATGACTCAGACAACCCACAGAGCTAGTTGATGTCAGCACAACCTCCGTATAAGTGTAGATTTAGTACTTTCACTGGATTCACCCAGATTTTATCTTGGTAAGGAAGAGTCATTCTTTTCTCATTTGTTTATTGTCATCATGGGTTACATGATCGTCAGTTTTGCTGTCCTCATGTCAGGAGAGTGGTTTATTCATCATTCTTCCCTTGAAGGGTTCCAGTTGTCCATTCTCTTAACATTAATGTAATCGGGGCATGTATTCAACAGAGAAAGTAAATATTTCAGTAAATTATGTGCCTTTGAGAATACTTGCTTTTCCACATTGCTGTTAAACCTTCTTGCACCTCCCACAAAATCATGAGCATCCTTGTTGATGTATCTCTTAACTTAAACTAAAAAAAACCATCAGTTATGGATAAACACCTAGGGGTGGTTAGGAGAGGTAATGGTTAAGATTTTTCCCTTTGTCAACATGGTATAGAGATTGGAAAGACGAAGAGGGCTGGATTTAAGAGGTCGTTATAGGTTACTGCATTTGTATGGGAAAATATGATCAAGTTTTTTTCTGAGTAATACTGCACTACTTTGGGAGTAAAGTTTAATTCAGAAAAATAAGTTTATATTTTCTCATTAAAATGCAGTAACCTTTTTATTGTACACTTGTTTTGTTTTCCTACCTAAGGCGTAATAATAAAGGAACACACTACAAGAAATAAAGTGAGTGTGATTTGGATCTGTAACATAGCTTTAACAATTTTTCAATCATATCGCTACAATGTCTGCAGTGTGGCAGTTTATAGTGATGTCTGGCACTGACGCATCATGACGTAGACATGTAGCATGATGTCCCACCCAGTCACATTATTCTGACACCAGGCCAACCAGTCCTAACACTAACCTCTTAATGCTGAGCACCAAGCGAGGCAGTTGTTACTACCATTTTATAAGTCTTTGATATGATTTGGCTGGGGATCGAACCCACGACTTCCTGCATACGAGGCAGACCCAGTCACATTATCCTGACACCAGGCCGACCAGTCCTAACACTAACCTCTTAATGCTGAGCGCAGGGGTGAGGCAGCTGTTAGTACCGTTTTTGGTATGACTCAGCCGAGGTTCAAACCCACGACCTCTCACATCAGAGCAGTAAGAAATAAAGTTATTGAATTTATGCTCTATTTAAAAAATATTCAACCATAGATTCATCAGTACACAGTAACAATATTAACGCACACATAGCACTGCCCAGTGATCTTTGAACTTTGTCAAATGCTTCACATTAATTTTAAAAAATTCTTATTTTTTATTTACTTAAAATTGAAATTTAGAGTCCTAAAAAACTTTTCCAGTTGGTCTGGAATGAATAGACTGTTTTTGTTCCAACTCACTTCTGCTTTTCTGCTTCTGATGGACTAGATTTATTGGGTCAATTTATTGCAGTAAGGAGAATGTGATTTTCAGTTGGAAATGTAGTCAAAATTACAGTACAGTTTCGGTGAGTATCAGTTTTTCCATGACATGGGTCATGTCATTCAGATATGCAGAACTAAGAAAGTACATTTTGAGGAAATTCAAGATGCATAAATGTAAATATATTTATTACCATTCTTATCATCAGCTAAAGAAGACATGTTGATGTCCTGTCACTTTCGTGCTCGCTATCAGAGGACCCCAGCTATGAAATGTATCATACAGTGTATGTCTTCTGTCGCTAGCCTAACATTGTATCAAAATAGTTAAACAGGGAAAATTGCAAAGCAGCTGTTGTGTGACAGTCCATTTAGACGGTGGAAATAATATGTTATTTTCCTACCAAAACCTTTGGCTGCATTTATTTTCTTGAATTTAATGTTTGACTTACTTGTAAGATGGTATGCTGGATATGCGATAGCCCTTGGCCTCAGTATGCTTTTCTGTGCTAATTTTATAGACTCTAGAGAGCACTGGTCGTAGTTCAAATGGACAAAACAGTTTGGTTAGTTCATCCACAAAAAAATCTAATAAACCAAAAGCTAAAATGTGTACTAAATAAGCATACATCGTTTGTTTACAAAGTAGTTCCTAATATGCTATACTATTTTTAGACACTTATCATGCTGTATGAAAAAAAAATGGAAGAATAATGCACGATTCTGACAGTGTAAAGTTAATAGAGTAAGAAATGATCGCATAATAATGCAGTTTAATTTCTGATGTTAAAGTGATCAGGTAAGTATTCTCTGAGAAACTAAATTTACTAACAGCTTTTTTGTTGTTTTGTTTTTCACAGCAAGGTCCCTCAGTTGGAGAGATGATGCAAATTCTGGGAAAAAGCGAAACTCTTCGGAGACTGCAGCAAGCTCTGCAGACTGTGCAGCCTTGACAGTTATAATAATGGAAGTGAGCAGATCTCAAGAAAATATTCCATTTCTGTGTTTGTGATTGAGTCAGGGACTTACACATTTTGTAAAAGACAGCTGGAAATTGAACTTTCCCTTGGGAAATCTGAGCTTGCCCAAAACATAATATCCTAACCTGTGTACAAAATTGAGATAAATAAAATAAGGGATATTTTAAGGAAATCATGTTATATTTATTTTTTATTTTTTTAAGTCTTCATTGGCACCTTAATACCATATGCTGATAATGAAAGTTATCAAAAACTAATATATACATTAATAATACATGGAGCTGAGAAAGAGTTAGAATGCAGCTATAGTCTGAAGAGCACAAACCCATTGTACATGCAAGACAGATAAATAGATAGCTAAAAAGAGGTTTGGAAATAGCTCAATTTTTAAGTGGGAGAGAGATGTTTAGGTAAAAACTGTTGAACTGAAAATGTCAACCATAAATAACAATATTCTAGCCAGAGATATTATTAATCAATGATGATTGGAAGTTCTTGAACCTTTCATAGCATCATACTGTTTATTCTGCTCTAAAACTGGTTCATAAGAGTTAATTCATAAATTTTCCTTCTTTTTCCCCCAAGATAAACTAACAGATACATCTCATCAACTACAGTAATAATAATGAAAGCTAGACTGCTTGTAATAATTTATTTACACTCACAACAGAAGGATTTCTGACCACTTATTTTATCCATTTACTTAACAATTATTACCTAGTCACAAAGAAATCAGTAATATCAAAATATTTGACAAGAAGACTTTTGAGATTGAGAACACTTATTTTTAATTGTTTGCCAGGAAATAAGTATGTATTGGTCTCCTTTAATTGTTTGCCAGGAAATAAGTATGTATTGGTCTACTTTAATTGTTTGCCAGGAAATAAATATGTATTGGTCTCCTTTAATTGTTTGCCAGGAAATAAGTATGTATTGGTCTCCTTTAATTGTTTGCCAGGAAGTAAGTATGTATTGGTCTCCTTTACTTGTTTGCCAGGAAATAAGTATGTATTGGTCTCCTTTAATTGTTTGCCAGGAAGTAAGTATGTATTGGTCTCCTTTACTTGTTTGCCAGGAAGTAAGTATGTATTGGTCTCCTTTAATTGTTTGCCAGGAAATAAGTATGTATTGGTCTCCTTTAATTGTTTGCCAGGAAATAAGTATGTATTGGTCTACTTTAATTGTTTGCCAGGAAATAAGTATGTATTGGTCTCCTTTAATTGTTTGCCAGGAAATAAGTATGTATTAGTCTCCTTTAATTGTTTGCCAGGAAGTAAGTATGTATTGGTCTCCTTTAATTGTTTGCCAGGAAGTAAGTATGTATTGGTCTCCTTTACTTGTTTGCCAGGAAGTAAGTATGTATTGGTCTCCTTTAATTGTTTGCAAGGAAATAAGTATGTATTGGTCTCCTTTAATTGTTTGCCAGGAAATAAGTATGTATTGGTCTACTTTAATTGTTTGCCAGGAAATAAGTATGTATTGGTCTCCTTTAATTGTTTGCCAGGAAATAAGTATGTATTAGTCTCCTTTAATTGTTTGCCAGGAAGTAAGTATGTATTGGTCTCCTTTACTTGTTTGCCAGGAAGTAAGTATGTATTGGTCTCCTTTAATTGTTTGCCAGGAAATAAGTATGTATTGGTCTCCTTTAATCATAACATAAACAACAGATCATAGCCACCGTTTGTGGGCATTACATTTCATTACATCAATCAGGCTTTTGAATGAAATCTTTCTGGTGGTTACTCATTCAAGATAAGTACCATTTATTTCCAAACACCTGTCAAAGAAATATCTTGAATTATAGTATTAACAATTAACACCTAATTGTGTTAAAATTGGCGATTTGTATCAAAACAATCTTTGACAAACTGATCGTTGATAGAGTCAGCAAGTTCATAAACTGCCCAAGACTAGGTTAGGTCCTGAAAGTCAGTGAACCCTGGGTATGTACGCATATGACAGTTAAAATGTAACAAGTTAAAATATAAATATATATTCCTTATTGTTAAAACCAGCTTTAAATAGTAAATATTATTATGTCTACACCAGAATATTTGAGACTGGCCTTGACATTTACTACAACATGCAAATAACATATGATAGATGAAAGAAACTGGTCTTTTTTGTAATAGAAGAAGTTACATATAAACACTTAAAAAGGTGTAAAATAAGGTGGTATAATATATGTACTGTGGCAAGATCCTGGGAATAAACCTTGCTCAACATAAACATTACAAAAGGAACTAGACCCCTTCCCCACTCAATTGTTTTTACTTGCCTGTGGGAATGTATTTTGGAAATGAGTCATGACTACTGAAGGCCCATTCTTTGAGTTATGGCTACTGAATGCCCATTCTATGAGTCATGGCTACTGAAGGCCCATTATGTGAGTCATGGCTACTGAAGGCCCATTCTTTGAGTTATGGCTACTGAATGCCCATTCTATGAGTCATGGCTACTGAAGGCCCATTCTATGAGTCATGGCTACTGAAGGCCCATTCTATGTGTCATGGCTACTGAAGGCCCATTATGTGAGTCATGGCTACTGAATGCCCATTCTATGAGTCATGGCTACTGAAGGCCCATTCTATGAGTCATGGCTACTGAAGGCCCATTCTATGTGTCATGGCTACTGAAGGCCCATTCTGTGAGTCATGGCTACTGAAGGCCCATTCTTTGAGTTATGGCTAATGAAGGCCCATTCTTCGAGTTATGCTTACTGAATGCCCACTCCATGAATCATGCCTACTTAATGGCCCAAATATGTCTTGCAAACAGTTAAAGTCCAAACTTACGTGATTCACGATGTCTTATAAATGTTACTGTCTGATGTCATCTGGTACAAGAAATAATTCTCATCATCCGAGTCACCAAATAAAGTTAAGAAATCCTCATCGTCATCTGGTCATAAACATCATCCAACTCTGATTCCTTGTCTTTACTGTCATCTATAGGTGATTTTGTAGAGACTGAGCTAGTGTTGTGTGACACTCTGATCGTACAGTCTGTGAAATCTATTAACAATATTGACAATATTTTTCAGTATAAACATATTGAGTTTTCGGTCCAACCCCAGATTTATGAAGCATTTAGCCAGTTATCATTATAAGACCACCCCAACTCTGCATGAAGAGAATCATAAGCTGAACCAATATCAACTTATAAGTGGGTGTATATGGTACTGTCTGTAAATGAAAGTGGATGGATGCTTTACAAAACAGGAACACAAGAAGGTGCCAAAGCAATTGGAGTTGAGTGCCTTAACAAAGGACACACCACAGTAGCTAAACCAAACCGGTAGGATTCAAAAACTTGCACCTTTTTGGTTGTGAGTCCATTGCATTAACTATGAGCCAATGTGGCTCCCTACCTACTTTTGGTTGTGAGTTACTCTCAATCAGATGCATCCATGTAGATAAAAATAAAAGTCTCGTGTTTGAATATTAGGTTGCTATGACCTAGTAGCTGAGTTACCTCCCTGATTTGTCTCCACATGCCAAGTTACATAACTGATGGGAAATGAGGGTCCAAGATAAAGGGTGCAACAAACAGTTAACTGAAAATTAAATGTGTAATTTTATGACAATTACTCACCCTGATGCATCCGCATCACATTTTGCCGTAGATGAAATGAACAGATAAAACTAAAGTCACATAAACATGAATATATGATCACACTGACATTGAACTAGTTTTGGTATGGTCGAGTTACTTTTTTTTAAGGTGCATCCAAATGCCAATTTCTCCACTGCATACATTAATACAGTAATAGGAAATAAACTCTGTTTAAAATCTTTGACTTGTTAATGGCTTCTGATGTGGTTCAACTTAATTAAATTTAAGAATCAGGCCAGAACCTAACTGATGCTATGATCTAAAAAATATTTTTAATAGCCCTACTTTGACATGCAGGGCAATTGAGTTGCTTGCCTTTTTGATGGATCTAATGATTGAATTGGGCATCATTACAGATGGGACAGCATCAGAAAGTTGTCACTCTCAACTGATACAAAGAGAGAATCAGCAAACATAATCTGGTCCATGCCCTCAGGCACTACTTGAAATGCATATAAAACAGCCATGGAACCAGACATAATACCTTTTTCTTGTGGTAAAGGCCCTGAAACATGACATAAGCACTATAGCCCCCGAGACCAGATGAACCTAATGAACCTTTCAGCCCCATTGATTCAATTGAGCCTTTGAATGCAATATTTTTAATCCAAGACTACACTGAAGCAATTGGCAGTCCAGGTTCCTAAGTTCTATCTTTAAAATCTAGCATTGCAAAAGGGAATAGAATCTGGTGGGTCTAGTGGTTGCAGCCCAGTCAGTCACCAGATCCAATTAAATAATAGCATAATCGCCTTATGGGTAATTTTGAAGAATTCTTGCCCCTGATAATGAAAAATTATATAGACAGGAGGATGAAAGATTTGGTGTTTCCAGAGAGGTAGTGTTCTTTTCAAATGTTAATGTGATCAGATGAGTATTTTCAGGGAAAAATTTATTTACTCAAACATTTAGTTTTCATGAGTGTAGATGAAATAGGGTATGGTTAATTTATTTCACTTGAGATGCAATAAAAAATCTTCATGAAATCAGGTCTAAGATATTCAGTGCAAAAGCTGAAACTCGTACCACTCGAGCATGAAAATCGGGTCACAATGTCCAGGTTTTGGTATGGTTCAGTTACTTCACTGGTGTAAGTTTAATAGGGACCATGATACTGAGGGTGTAAAAAAGGAATTGAAAATAAAAAAGTAACTTAATTGTGCAAATTGGATTAAAGTTGCATATTTTTTTAATAGAAAATTTCATCAAGATATAGTCACATACCAATTTTTCATTCATAGGTAAAATGGGATCCAAGATATCTGAGGTGTAATGAATGAACACCTTAAAACAATAATCACTCAAACTTGCAAATTAGAGCATAGTGACTTATTTTTTCTAGGGTTGAGCTACTTTCATCAAGATTTACATGCCAGTTTTCATCATTGTAGATGAAACTGGGTACAAGACAATGGGGGACTGAAAAAGCTGAAGAGACAAAAGTCACTTGTGTCAAAGCGCCCCAGTTTTTGAATGGCCATGTTCCTTTGATGTAAAGACAAACCAATTTTCATCAGTATAGGTGAAATGGTCTGAGATATTGAAAGAGTATATAAATATTTAGAGGGCAACGACTGAACAAATTGAAAGATAAACGCATAAATGAATCAACAAAACATATACCTCCAAACTTTGTTGCCAAGGGAATAATCAAGAGAGTTACTGTGTAGAAACAAAGTGGTTGGATCTGAGTCAGGGGCCATAACTCCACTATGCAAGGATGCAGAATGCTGACAAATGACCTAACCCAAGGTCATGTTTATATGATGCTGCATTCCAAATTTGGAAAAAATCCAACAGAAAAGGAAGTTACACCTCTCCCTCGATAACTCGCGCACAACAGAGTCAACAAACATAGACCGCACTATAAGCAAGGCACGAGTTGCCAAGGGACCTCCATAAATTGAAAAAATTGCTTTGACATCGAAAAAACCAAAGGGGGGGGGGGCAGGGCAGCATTAGGGAATAGGGCTGTTTAATGACTGAATCCTCATTTTACTATCACGTCGATAATAATTGTTAATAACACGCTTTTTCTAATGAAGTTGTTTGCTATTCTTTTTAAATAACATTTATTTTCAAAATGTCCAACATAAGAAAGATTGTTCTAACTGGTTTCATCAACCATCACGTGTGCGCAAAAAAGCTGTAATAGATCACTGCATTTTGTTGTCTTGATCAGTCTGGTTCCCATAGTGGTGTTTAATAGTATCCTGCCAAATTGGTAGTCCATAGAGCAGGGAACTAGACTAATTGTTGTTACACCACCAAACAAGATTCTTTTTTTTTTCTCCACAAAAACACATGACATTTATTTCGTGAGACAATTGCCTATGTTGACACTCAATTTTTATATTGTTCAGTTAGCACAATATTAATGTCGTGATTTCATTGGAAGTAATAATGAAACTTTTTATCATCCATGAGGATATCTCTAAGTGCCAGTTCAAGAATTCTCAGAAACTCGCTTGCCCACAATGGTCCATATCTGTGAATTCAAGCTCTTTATTTTACAAAGTATTCATTTTGCTTGGCTGCCTTGTTATTTTTGATCACAGTTATGAAATAGTTAATTTAACCCTTTACCTCATGCAAGCACCTTTGGACACCTCTACTCCATTCGCATGGAAGCGCCTTTAGACAGCTCTACTCCATTCACATGGAAGCGCCTTTTGACGTTTAAATTCCATTTGCATGGAAGCGCTTTTTGACATCTGCTGTAAACATCAGCCATTTTTAGCAGGTTTTCATAGCGTCACCTTCGGGAAAAACCCCTATTAGATACCTCATTCATTGCTGTGAATGACCATTACATCAGATTACGTGGTCGCTGTTTATGCTCTGGTAGAAACCTGCTATTTAACGTAACTGGGTCGTATTCTCCACTCTCCAAAATGGAGGTCGCGGATTTCGTTCAGTACTTTTCATGAGTAGAATCACAACCATGAAAGCTTCAATAACTTAGGTAAAGGCTCTGATAATGATGTAGGTAGCAATTAGTTTTTATAAATTATCAAATTCAGATGACTTAGTGATGTAGACGCAAAGAACTTGTAAATTTCGTGTATGAGAAATGGGAGGCTACGGATGGTCACGCGGCTTCACTGACTTGACAGTGAACAAGTTCTCTCAAGATTTTAAAGCACATAAAAAATTCTTCCGTGAAAAATAATTACACAGCTATAATGACTTTACTCTTAAATTTTTCCGTGCATAATAGAAGTGTACCAAAAATATAAAATGGTTAAAAATGCTGTTAAACATAGCATACACTACACTGCATAACAGTTAACAGGCAGGCTTATGTGTATGGAGTCAAATAGGTAACAGGTGTTCTATTTATAGTGCCCTGCACTGGGTAACTTAGCTACATGTGTATTCGAGGGCTAAAAAGCCATTCACTCTGTGAGGTAAAGGGCTAAGGTAGTTTATACACAAAACCATTTACAAGTGTTTGATTGATCAAATTAAGTAAGTTCACCTGACATATGACCGGGGCCGCTACATTTTAAGTTGTAGGATTTTCATGCCTTTTAACTTTTCTTTTATTCCAACTCCTTTATTTGATTCAAAAGACATAATTAATGTGATAATACAAAGGCCAGCTTTTAATTTAGTGCAACAATACAACAAATGCTTCAGCAAGTCAGTTATCAAAACAAGGTCGGCACTTAATTAGGTTCTCAAAGAAACGCTTGCAGACATAGCTGTTATGGTATATTGACGCATTTTACGCTTAATTACAAGAGGACACATTGCATTTATGATGATTACACTTAAAAGGAACTAAAAGATAGAACTAGAACACAAATTTCAATTGATAAAAAAATTATTTAATTTGTATTTATTTATTAAAGTACTGCCTCCGCTCGGCATAAGTGACATTTTCATTGATCAAAATTTCCTTATATATCGTTAATTGCAGTGTACTAGGAATGTCATTTGGAAAGAAAATGTAAAGAAATTGTATGACCTATTTTTAAATTTTATATTTCGTAGTGTTGATTAAAATTTCCAGGTCCTATCTACCGTTTTCAATTATAAAAGGAGCGATACATCAAAGTTTCTGTTACCAATTTTGATCTCAATTTTCTTTAAGTTCAACAAATAGGGATCAATTTTGTAGGTATTTTCTGGTTTAAAAAATGGGATCCATGCCTGACCCCGCATTATAAGCAGGTTCCTAAGTTATCAGAGTGCGAGTTATTGAGGGACTGGTGTACTGTGCAGAAACAAAAGTGAATGGGTCTTACCATCTGGGATTTTAACTCTGACAAACAACAATGTGTAAAACTCATACAGGACTCATCAGTATCAAGCTGTAAAGTCTGGTTCCATGAAAAATTTTGTATCATGGTATTTCTGAAGTGCCATGATACATACCATGGTATACTACATTTATATTAGGGACCAACTATTCAATGTTCTGACACTCTTTTGTTTAATTTCCATCTCAATAGGTGGAACAAATATCTTGCTTTGATTTATTGCAAATAACACTATATTATATCCTTGATAATATTTTGAAGAAAAAAAAATTGTCTTGAGATAAAAGAAATGAAAATATTTAAGATTAAAAGAAAATAACAACCACCCACCTCATTTTTATTAAACAGTCTGTACCTTATAGTAGATGAATTTGCTATGTGTATGTTAATTGTTGTTGAAGTTGCAATCTAAAACATCTAACTAAAGTGGTATGTAAGAGCTTAACTATAACTGATTCTGTGAAAGACACTGTACTGATATTAGTGAGCCTAAGATAAAAATAGGAGATATTAATATCGATGCCTACAATTTTCTAGCTACACTATTGATATAATAAGCAGGGAAACTGAGTGTGATGCCAAAACCCTAGCAAAATGTTTATCAGAGGGGGCCAGCAAGTCAAAACACACTTGAATAAATGAGAAAATGTTTAGTGGACTTGAGAAACTATGTCAGGCTCAGACAGAAAACAAGTGAATTCTGAAAACCTAAGGGTGATTCACAGTCTTACAAAGGAATACATGTACTTAACACATTCACACACACTAGTAGATAAATTACTAAAACATGAAGTGGTTTTTTATTTGGCCTGAACATTTAAAAAATATTTCATTTAGCTACTGCATTGGCATACATTTAATCAGAAATAAGGATTCTATTGTTAACAATATTAGCCAATCAGATACAATATCACAACAATAATAGCCAATCGGATGCAATATCGCATCATCAGTATTCACTGACTGTCACTTATTATCCTACTCAACCAAGATCTTCACACTATAAGAATATTTACCGAATATGATCAAAATCCTATTGGAAACAAAAGCATGGATGCATGAATGTACAGACAAGATGATTACTACACAGTCCTGATCAATTTGAAAAGCAGGTAACAAGTTCTAACTAAATCAATAAGGAATTCTATAAACATATTATTATTACATTCATTTAAATTATAAACACAGTATCATTACATTCATTTAAAATGCCACATGTTGAGACCTAAATAACACTTTTGAACATTTCAATGTTTACTATCAGCATCCGATTTATCTGCATTAAAGCATCTTTTTTTTTTAAAGTGTCTCAGATGATTAAATCATCATTTTTGCTTGGAAACCTCTCTGAAGTTTAGATATACCATGAGGAATAGCTGAACATTTTTATATTTAATATATTACTGTGACACTATTGTTGCTATCAATAACATAATTATCAGATTGTCCTTCAAAGGTTTTTTCAAGTTATATTCATAGTACGATAATTTCATTTAAGGATATATTCCCATGCATGAAGTGACCCATCAGATGCAGCTGAAAGGATTAAAGATGCCTGGAGAGGATGCTGAAGATGAGCTGTCACTGTAAAATCACTTGTGATTGGCTCCTCACATGTAGTTACATGACCTTCATGGGTGAAGACTGGTCCTATCTTGTTCTCATTAGAATTTTTAAATGAATCAAAGCAAAATACATCCACCTCACCATCAAATCCTGAAAAGTTCAAAGAAGCAGTTTTGAAAGGTGATTGTGTTAATTTTTACATTAACAAAACAGTCTATTACAAGATTTGATGTCACAAATAGACTACAGTTTTTATTTAGTGTCAATCCTACTACATTTACTGTAAAATCATACTAAAATTACTGTAAATCCAACTATATTTACTATCAATCCTACCACGTTTATTATCAATCCTACTACATTTACTATCAATCCCACTACATTTACTATCAATCCAACTACAATTACTATCAATCCTACTACTTTATTATCAATCCTACCACATTTATTATCAATCCTACCACATTTATTATCAATCTTCTACATTTACTATCAATCCTACTACATTTACTATCAATCCTACTACATTTACTATCAATCCTTCTGCATTTACTATCAATCCCATTACATTTACTATGAATCCTACTACATATACTATGAATCCTACTACAATTACTATCAATCCCACTACATTTACTATCAATCCCACTACATTTACTGTGAATCCAACTACAATTACTATCAATCCAACTACAATTACTATCAATCCAACTACATTTATTATCAATCCTACTACATTTACTATCAATCCCACTACATTTACTATGAATCCTACTACATTTACTATCAATCCCACTACATTTACTATCAATCATACTACAATTGCTATGAATCCTACTACAATTACTGTCAATCCAACTACATTTACTATCAATCCAACTACAATTACTATCAATCCTACTATATTTACTATCAATCCTACTATATTTACTGCCAATCCTACTACATTTACTATCAATCCTACTACATTTACTATAAATCCTACTACATTTACTATCAATCCTACTACATTTATTATCAATCTTCTACATTTACTATCAATCCTTCTGCATTTACTATCAATCCCATTACATTTACTATGAATCCTACTACATATACTATGAATCCTACTACATTTACTATCAATCCAACTACAATTACTATCAATCCTACTACATTTACTATCAATCCCACTACATTTACTTTGATCCTACTACATTTACTATCAATCCCACTACATTTACTATCAATCATACTACAACTGCTATGAATCCTACTACAATTACTGTCAGTCCAACTACATTTACTATCAATCCTACTACATTTACTATCAATCCTACATTTATTATCAATCCTACTACAATTACTATCAATCCCACTACATTTACTATGAATCATACTACAATTGCTATGAATCCTATTACAATTACTGTCAATCCAACTACATTTACTATCAATCCAACTACATTTACTATCAATCCTACTACATTTACTATCAATCCTACTACATTTACCATCAATCCTACTATATTTACTATCAATCCTACCACATTTACTGTCAATCAACTACAATTACTGCCAATCCTACTACAATTACCATCATTTCTACTACATTTACTATAAATTCCACTACATTTACTATCAATCCCACTACATTTACTATCAATCCAACTACAATTAATATCAAGCCTACTACAATTACTATCAATCCCACTACATTTACTATCAATCCAACAAAAATTACTATCAATCCTACATTTACTACCAATCCTACTACATTTACTGTCAATCCTACTACATTTTACTATAAATCCTACTATATTTACTATCAATCTTACTACATTTACTGTCAATTCTACTACAATTACTATCAATCCTACTATATTTACTATCAATCCCACTACAATTACTGCCAATCCTACTACATTTACTATCGATCCTACTTTATTTACTATCAATCCATTTACAATTACTGCCAATTCTATGACATTTACTATTAATCCTACTACAACTATTGCCAATCTTATGACATTTACTCTCAATCCTACTACAATTGCTGTCAATCCTATTACATTTACCATCTATCCTGCTACATTTACTGTCATCCTACTACAATTGCTGTCAATCCTATTATAATTACCATCAATCCTACTACATTTACTGTCATCCTACTACAAAACCTTTCAATTCTATGACATTTACTGTTAATCCTATGACATTCACTATCAATCCTGCCACAATTAATGTCAATCATATTACTTTAGCAATGTAAAATTTGGTCAATAACAGTAAATTCAATATATCCAGGCCATATAATCAATACCATATGCTAAATGTTACCCTTTATATTATGACTGACAGCATGAAAAAAAACTAGAACTATAAGTGATCCAAGTGTTGCAAAGGACCTACACTCACTACATTTTACCCCCTGGGTACTTAAAGAGGGAATGGGCAAAAAGGGGCTACATAAAACTCTTAAATGATATTGTGGAACACGGAAAATTGAACTCATTCAAGGTCATGTCAGTATAAAGGATCAAAATTTGGTTGCAATCCAACAATCCTTGTTAAATGGTTGGTTTGTTGGTTGCTTTGTAATGGTACTCTCAACATATTATTGGTGACATCATGCAGAGGACATGGGAGCTAATAGCTTTTCCCAATGACACAATAAAGCTGCTGACACAGGCTGACATGGGCTGGTATTGAACCAGCAACCCTTAGATTATGAGTCTTGAGCTCTACTGTGGAAACCAGCTAGAAGGACTAGCAATTGGGGGGCATAACTCTTGTAAATGATGCTGCTGAACACTGGATATCAAACTTGCTCAAGGTCTTTTCAGCATTAAGCCTCCTACCAAATTTAGCTGCAGTTCAATAAACCTTTGTAAAGTTAGAACGCAGATACCAAATTGAGGAGGATGCACAATCTAAGATATAACTCCCATAAAGGATGTCAATGAATGCTTAAACTCTGATAAATTCAAGGACTCATTTTAGTCAGTTTGTGTTGTAAACCAAACCAAAGTCAGGAAAACAGGCAATCAGGGGTATAACTTCCTTGCAAATGATTTCATGGAACATCCAAAAGAAAATTCATTTGAAGTCTCATCAAAGAATGCTATCAAAATATTCTGTTGTCATAGTTATAGTTAATCCTAACTGAAAAATGTAATACAAGATCACAGGCATTCAGTGTTGCAGGCCAAAGATGAAGGATACCACTGTTATATGTTAGTGTGCTTTTTTAAGAGTTCACCATGAGGGGCTAGTAATTTGGACTGTGAGTGTTGCCATAAAGGCAATTAACCAAACTGAACACACCAAAAACTGTGTTCAGTATCAGATAATACAAGTTATCCATGTGATTCATATCTGTCTAGTTGCAGCATTAATCGGAAAGATAGGGAACTTTATTGGATATGCCAATTACATACTCTACAGCCGGTAGGGATCAATATTTCTGTTTGAATGGGCGTCCAGGCATTTCTAACTGTAATTATGATAACACTAACATTCACATTTATTATACTTTAGTTTGTTTTTGTGGGATCTAACACCATTTCCAGCACATGAGAGACTACACATGGCAGCCAGTATATTTGGCAGAGGAAGACCCCAGAAAGAACCAGTGACCCACAGGAATCTACTGGAGAGCTTTCTCACATACCCACATTAGTTAAGGCAGGACAAAACTCACACAAACTGAGCTGAGATATGCGAGTGCTTTGTAAAGATGAATACCTCCTACCACTCAGTCACCCAAGGCCACCTAATCATCATGAGCAACTAAAGAATAATAATCAATCCCAAAAGACACATATCTGTATTTGTAAAACATGCATTCCTCACCATACCCCCTCCCACTCCAACTAATTCAGAAGATATACTAGAATTACTAACCAGATGTAGAGACATACTTCTGACAAGAAGATACCTGTAATTAGAAAAATAAACAACTGTATGGACATTTCATTTGAATTTATGCAGACTTCATATATTCAAGTTATGTTGCAATATAAATATTACATTCAGCTAATAGCAACTGTCTGAAATTAACAAATATCAATCTGGTTGTACACTTCAAAGATTCAGACAAGTGACTTTTCATCAATTAGAACTTGCAATAAAAGTAACAGCCAATAAAGTGCTGTAAGTCTACCAAAAATCCATTCTAAATTGTTAATGGACATAGACAGGTTATAAAAAAAAGTATCAAACTACCAAAGCCATGCAAAAAATGACTGACAGGAAAAAATACAATAATCAGTTGTCTCAATATGAATAAGAATTTACATGAAATTATAAACTGTGATTAATTACATTTATTCATCTCCAAACTATATATATTTACAACTTTTATTTATACATAATTATTGAAAAGTTTCTACAATATTTAAGATACTTAATCTTAAATATCATTCTTAAGTTCAAGGCTGTCATTTAAAAGCAGATCATAAAATATCACCTGTAGATTAATATGTTCGCTATCTGTGTTAGCTCCCTTGTGAGTTGTTGCCCCTGAAATACATTCATTAATCTTTCTTGGATCTAGACAAATAAACTGCCCCTCTGAGGACAGCTGGATGAGAAGAGTTTTCCCTTGGTTTGTTGCACACCCATCCACACTTTTTATTGCAGTCCAGAAAGCTGCCTGTCTACCCAGGCAAGGTGAATGTGTCACCTTGACATTCTTGTCTCTGAGGTCAAGGACAACAAGGTCACCACTGTTTCTGCAACAACACAAAATTGTACTGTGTCCCAGGTATGACAGATAGCTAACTTCCTGAGATAAAGACAAATCTGGAATAAAAAACAACACTTGTATTTAATTAACAGTAGCTTCACTTTTGTGCTATACCAGGCAGAAGTGTATGGAAGTATTTGAACAAAATCTGTCATTAACATGCCCAAGCCAAAACAATATCTGTCATTAACATGTCCATGCCAAACAATATCTGTCATTACCATGTTCATGCCAAACAATATCTGTCATTAACATGTCCATGCCAAACAATATCTGTCATTAACATGTCCATGCCAAACAATATCTGTCATTAACATGTCCAAGCCAAACAATATCTGTCATTAACATGTCCATGCCAAACAATATCTGTCATTACCATGTCCAAGCCAAACAATATCTGTCATTAACATGTCCATGCCAAACAATATCTGTCATTACCATGTCCATGCCAAACAATATCTGTCATTAACATGTCCATGCCAAACAATATCTGTCATTAACATGTCCATGCCAAAACAAAGAGAACCTACACATCTAAGATGCGTACAGCTAATTATTGCTCAATCCAAAGCAGGATGTAGCTCACAAAATTCATCAGAATGTTAAGCTGGCACAATATGCACATCTTTGCTTTGCAATGAAAAAGCCAACAATATAAAAACAAGAGTCCCTCAAAGAGACTGTCACTCTACTGAAAAGAATTTCCAGGATTTCAAGATAAGATCATGTCTTCTTTTAAGTGCTGAGTGCTGAAACCATCTCTGATATTCTTCAGCAATAATAAGATTTTTAAATTAGCTGCTGTGATTGACATATTGGATGTCAGATTGGCAACATTTCATTTAGGACTGACAAGACATCATACAAATTCTTCTGGTGGAAATGTTGATATGAATGGTGAAAGCATAGTATCGATATGACCAGTCATCTAGGAGAAGTAGTGATAACAAGATTTTAAAGAAGGCCTATGTTATGGCCCTATTGGATCACTGCCATTTTCATTTAAGTCCAACCAGTTCTTCCCGTCACACATATCTGTGCATCACTGATGCATGTCCAAAAAATGTTATGCACACTTTTGTTTCCATAGGTATTTCTGATGCAATGGATTCAAACACTATTATCAGGATTTGTCCAATCTTTAATGCAGAGAACATGGGATGGTATTATGTGTTTTGAGAGTAGGCATTGTTATGACAGTAGCATCCTTAACCTCATGCTCTCATGCAGTTTCCTTCTAGCTCAGCAACATGTCATCCAGACAAACAAACCATAAACGCTTTTCTCACTAGAAAAGATCTTCAGATGAAAACGACATACATTCAGATTTATCAGCCAAGAAATCAAAAGAAGCAGAAGATTGCAAAGTAACTGTGGCATGTAACTTGAAGGAAAAATAGAAGAAAGAATTTCCTTAACACAGCTCATCTGTTGGAATGATTTGCATGACCTGTGTTTGAGCAAGTGTTAAAGACCATCTAGGTGAAGAATACTTTCATGACTTGATCTAAAACATTTTAAAATCTGCCCTTGTTCGCGATGAGTTATCTGGAGAACTGATGGCATTCTTTCACAACATGGAAATCTAGAAGCCTAAAGAGAAAATGAAAGGAGATGGCTGATTTGCAATTTTAAGAGAGAGTTTGTATATGTGTGTGTGCGTGTGTGTGTGTGTGTGTGATTTAGATTATTAAAATAGCTTTAATAATTTTAGTGTTAAGTGATATCTAGCACTGGGGCACCATGCAGCAGGCATGTAGCATCATATCCCACCCACTCTAATTATCCTGACACCAGGCCAACCAGTGATAACTCTAAATCTTAATGCTAAGCACCAAGCAAGGCAGCTGCTAGTAACAATGTTATAAGTTGCCTGCATCAGAGGCAGACACTCCACCAGGGTGGACTGGTTTTATGTGAGAGAGAGAGAGAGAGAGAGAGAGAATTTCCTTTCTTCAGCTGAAAAAAGTATGGGTAAGATGCACATTTTTCAACATCTTCTTGACTCCAAATCTTTTGGACCATTCTGAAAAATTGTGATAAGATTTTCAAGATGGCCACTGAGGTGGCTATATTGATGTCCAAGCACTTTAGGACCAACTAGACATAATAAACAATCTTTTAGTAAAATCTCATGTTCATAACAACCAACCATTCAGGAGGATTAGTAATATAACAAGATTTTAAGATGCCAATATGGTGGCTTTTCATTTAAGATTAATCAGACATCATAAGAAGTCTTCTGATGAAATTCCCATGGTAATATTACTTTTTATTAAGAAGCAATAGCAACAACACATTTTTCAAGATGACCAAGGTCGTGGCCATAATGGACATGTGATTGGCACCATTTTCATTTGGGACCCACTAGACACCATCAGAAGTCTTCTGGTGTAAACCCCATGTCAGTAAGACTTTCTATTCAGGAGAAGTTGCTCTAAGACATTCAGCTGCAGTTTTACAGATGTCAGAATGGCACCATTGTCATAAAGGACCAACTAGGCATCATAAGAAGTTGTCTGGTGAAAAGTCCATGTTGATATGACCATTCCTTCAAGTGGAGTAGCGATATAAAAGATTTTGAAGATGGTCACTGTGATGGCCATACTGATGTCCAAGTGGCACCGTTTTCATCAATAACCAACTTGACCACAAGACGAATGTGTGTGTAATGTTTCATTGCAATTCACTAAGTAATTTAGGAGGAGTAATAACAAACTTGTGCTACAGGGCAGATGGATGACAGACAACAAACCAGCCCATCAGCTCTACTGGTCCATAACCATTACAGGCTTAAGCATCTCTCCAAACATGAGAGAATAGTTGTGTGCACAAGATTTATACAATAATCTATTAACTGATTTAAGCCAGATAAGGGACATAACTCTTGCCAATACAATCAGATCTCACTGTGGAATAATATCATGGTTAAAAGTAAATGCTGCTATCAATAACATTTATGAACAAGAATGCCAAGTCAGCTGGATATCTGCTGACCTTGTTAAAAATCCAATCCTCTCAAATTTAGTCCCAATTGATCACGAGCTTTTCAGGATGTGTTACTGAACCAGGACATCCTGAAAAAAGTCTACCACATATGGAATTTACCAAAAACTGTGATACAAATTGTACACACAGGCTCGGGATGAATGGATTAGGCTATTCTATGCCCCCTTGTCCTTGTGGCAGGAACAACAGTTCTTTGAAAATACATCAAATCTTATCAGATCTCAACAGAAATATATCACAAAAGGTTCTTTCACTGAACTATGGATCAAGAAAAAAAAAGTAATGATTCTGATTCATGTAAACATAATATTATTGTGCAATAGTTTTAAATATTATTTTATGCTGACTGCATATCAAGTGTCCACAATTTATAATATATGATCTTGATATTTTAAATATCAGCGTGATGTGGCCCTTGATGTAGAATAAAATGGAGAACCCAGAAGAGACCACCAATCACAGATAGAAGACCATGTAACCCTTGCATGTGTAGGGTCATGGCTTCAAACCTGTGATGTTAGTGTGTAATTATCATAAAGAAATGAGATACAGGAGCTAAGGTAAATATAGATTTAGTGTGCATGTTTGTGTGCCACGAAGTTAAAAAGTAATGTGATTATGGGCAACAGAGTCAAAATAATGTCAGGAACAGAGTAAAAAACAATGTGAAGGACACATTCAAATTAATGCACATTATTTCCTTTATTGCAAAAAGATCTAAATGAGATTGGGATGGTTTCGTTAAATGGTATAAAAAAACTGCAAACCTGTTGAGTCTGTCACTGTTTTAAAAGTTGCTAGGTCCACCATGGATATGTCATTTACTCTGGAGCCATAGGCAAAATTCTGGGCAGCGTCCTGCCCATCTATACATAATTCTAATCTGGGGCTGAAAGTAGTGAATAAAATCAATCTTTTTTATTTACTTCTGTATCCTTAGTGAGAAAATAAATTATTTACCATATTATGTGTTACAATTTTGTTCCAAGACCTCGACCTTTCATTAAAAAATTACCCATTCACTGAAGCTTCATAATTTTGTAATTGTCAAACAAGAGCTATTAGTGATGGGTACAATGCAATGGACACCACCAGCATCAATCTACTGAGCAGAAATGTAAACTGAAGAACTTTGTGGAAATAAATAGAGTGCATCCACAATAATGGACAATAACAATACAAAATGATCAGGCAAAACAAAACAGCTATGAAATAATATTCTTACTAGATTCCATTAGAATATTTTTTTTTAATGGTTCTTGAGCTATGCTGATTATGAGTAAATTCCAAGTTTCCATAAGACAAGAACTTGCTCAACAAGGACCACAACTCTGTCTAAAATGAAGATGATGAGACTTAACACATAAAAGGAATATTTAAATCTTTGCAACAATGTGCACATCAAACTGCATCTGATGCTGAATGGTTCCTGAGCTATGCTGGTTACATGCAATATTATTCATAAAATCTATCCAAAACAGAATTTATGGTTCCCACACCTTTTTTAAAGAAAAATTTACCTGGTTTTCTCCAGGCTGAAATCCATTTTTTTCAGGGTTCACATATCATCATTAATTAATGGAATTAAAGAACATTTTATCATAGAAAACATGCATTTTCAAATAAAAAGATATTTCTATTTCATGACTTGTGATTCATTAACTTTACTTTGCTAAACTGCATTATGGTTGTATGAGGAAACAATAAACTGAACAACTAAAATCAGGTTGAATCCTTTCAAACTTTTAATTCTAAAGAAATCAGAATAATCAGTTTAAATCAACAGAACAGTGTCTCAAGTAAAATATCTATTGACAGACATGTATTTAATTTTGGAAAATAAATTGTATTAGTGTCAGCCGATTAAAAACCATATACAAGGATTTAGTACAAGTACCATTTGCAATGTTCAATTTACATGCATAATATACAATGTAAACATTTCCTATCACAGAATTTTAAAAAATACACAACAAATGCCAAGTGTTAGAATCTTATCTCACAATGAAAAGTTTTAACCTTGAATTGTTCTGTACTAAAAAAAAAAAAAAACCTAAGCTCCTTAAGATGATTTGGATATAAATCAATCTCCTTTTAAGACTTAATTATAAATGGGATGATTTCAATTTTGACAAAAGACCTTCAAAATTATATACAAATATATTGTATTACAAGGAGATTGAACATTTTTATTTTAGAAAAAGTTTTTATTTACCAGTCTCCAAACCTGTACTGATATTTACAGGGGCTAATAATTTTTATTAAAATATACTAAAGGCTAATATATATTACAAGGGACACCTCTCCCATTTATCCTGTGACCAATTTAAGAATCGACACTGATATTCAACTTACATGTTCAACAGCATAATTATATGGCACCGATATTCAGCTCTAAGATTTGACATTTTAGACTACACAAAATTTGACTTACTACTCTCAATATAAAAGAATAGCAGCCCATTGTCTAATCTAAATTTCCTCTGACCCTTCCCATCCCATTTTTGATATTGGGACATTTATGTCCACAGACAGACAAAATAAAATTAAAGCATTAATGTGACTAGCAATGCAAATGGCAAGTGTTTTTTAATACAAACCCAGAATCACATGTAGGCATTCTCATGTTAATGTGACTGCACATAGGTAGGCATACTCATTGTTAATGTGTCCGCACATAGGTAGGGCTTACTCATTGTTAATGTGCCTGCACATAGGTAGGGCTTACTCATTGTTAATGTGCCTGCACATAGGTAGGCATACTCATTGTTCATGTGCCTGCACATAGGTAGGCGTACTCATTGTTAATGTGGCTGCACATAGGTAGGTGTACTCATTGTTAATGTGTCCGCACATAGGTAGGGCTTACTCATTGTTAATGTGCCTGCACATAGGTAGGCATACTCATTGTTAATATGCCTGCACATAGTAGGCATACTCATTGTTAAATTGCCTGCACAACATAGGTAGGCATACTCATTGTTAATGTGCCTGCACATAGGTAAGTGTCCTCATTCTTAATGTGACTGCATACAAAGTAGGGATACTCAAGTGTACTTTTGAGTTCACATAGATAAGGATACTCATGTGTTAATGTGAGTACACATAATGTAAATATAGTCAAGTGTTAATGTGAGTAAACATATGTATACATAATCAAGTGATAATGTGAGTACACATAGGTAGGGATACTTAAGTGTTAATGAGTTCACATAGGTAGGTATACTCAAGTGTTAATGTGAGTTCACATAGGCAGGTATACTCAAGTGTTAATGTGAGTTCACACAGGCATATTCAAGTGTTAATGTGAGTTCACATAGGCAGGTATACTCAAGTGCTAATGTGAGTTCACATAGGCATACCCAAGTGTTAATGTGAGTTCATACAGGCATACTCAAGTGTTAATATGAGTTCACATAGGCATACTCAAGTGTTAATGTGAGTTCATGTAGGCAGGTATACTCAAGTGTTAATGTGAGGTCACATAGGCAGGCATACTCAAGTGTTAATGTGAGTTCACATAGGCAGGTATACTCAAGTGTTAATGTGAGGTCACATAGGCATACTCAAGTGTTAATGTGAGTTCACATAGACAGGTATACTCAAGTGTTAATGTGAGTTCACATAGGAAGGTATACTCAAGTGTTAAGGTGGGTTCACATAGGCATACTCAAGTGTTAATGTGAGTTCATATAGGCATACACAAGTGTTAATGTGAGTTCACATAGGCATACACAAGTGTTAATGTGAGTTCATATAGGCATACACAAGTGTTAATGTGAGTACATATAGGCAGACACAAGTGTTAATGTGAGTTCATATAGGCATACACAAGTGTTAATGTGAGTTCACATAGGCAGTATACTTAAGGGTAAATGTGAGTGCACTATGCTGCTAAAATTTACATAAAAAGCAAGCTACTTGATGCCATCTTCAAATCTTATTAATATACAAAAGTACACAAGATACACCATTGAAATTTGCATCAAGCAATATTTACCAGGAAGATTTTAATCCTTTAATCTCTTTCTGCTTCTGAATCATATCTGAAACAGAAACTTGTAGAGCTTAATTCTGTCTTGAATATGAGTCAAGGCAACTACTAATTGGGAAACAGACTTGACTGTCTTACTCCTGTTATACAGGACTTCATTATATCCAGGACTATATACTGGCCTTCAGTATTACTCACAAGCCATCTTAAATGCAGATGCTTGATACATGTACATTTTGTTTTATATATATACAATACTGGCTATTCAACATGCCACCTACCATCCTATCTTATAATTAATTTAACCCTGCAGGTCATCTTAGGTCGAAATACCAAACTTCGTACATTCGAAAAACCAAATGTCATTCCATTTTTCAGTATATATTTATCTAAAAACTCCAAAACCTATCTAGCCAATCAAAACACCCCAAAACAATATTTGATCTTTGCCATTACAAAATGTAAATTCAATAAAATCAGAACTTCCTATCATGGCCATAGTATGCAGATGGTCTGAAAGATGAAGACAAAGTTGTAAATACTGCTGCAACACCCCATTGCACCATCATTGAACTAGTTACCATATAAAACCTCTAGTTTTACCAAAAACTTGGAATCATCTTCAGATCTCAGAACTAAACTGGAACATCTCAAAAACAAGTTTCTTGATCCTTATGATTAATTTTTTTTCCACACTCACCTGACAAAATTTTAAATTTGTCAACCCAGTGATATTCCTAATCATTTGGACACATGGCTTCCTAATAAAATCTAAAAGAATAAGCAAGCCAAAAACTCAACAGTGAATTTGTGTTGCCCACCAGCTATGGAGAGGTCACCAAAAAAATCACAATAATGAAATAGGACTAAGACCTTTTATGACAGATCTGCATCTCAGTGGGTTTGAGAACAAAAATGTGGAAAATGGGTTTTTTTTTTATTAGTGACCGTAATATTGAAAAAATACCCTGACTGGGGGAGATGAGATGAGATGCCATCAAACTGAGAAGTGTTAAGTGTACACGATTCGTCCCTTTACTCTAAACAGCTTTCGTGATAAAAAGCACAAACAAAAGAAACCTTAAAATATTGACCTGTGACACATGAAACCTTAAAATATTTACCTGTGACACAAAACCTTAAAATACTGACCTGTGACAGACCTCAAACATGCAATACATGATATATTCTAGTGACAATATGAATGTAGGGGTATACCAAGTAAACCCTTCATCTTAGATGCCTTTAAAGTTATGGAACAAAACTGAACATTTAAAGAATAGATCGAAATGGAAATATTGATATATCCCCCACCCCCATTTTCACAGCTGGAAAAGTGATACATGTCTCATCTTGCTTACACATGGAAAACAGCAAAGCAAATGTTGTGTCTTGTGCCCATGAAGCAGACAAATGGGAGTCTGAATGGTCAACATTTACACACCAGTGTAACCTTGGTGACACAGACTTTGCATATAAAGGTCTTGGAGTACACTACACTCAACAGCAGTCAACACACCCTCAAGCAATTTAGCACAAGACACTCGCCAAATGGATGTAAAAAAAATGTCATTAGTAGCAAAACATCTTTGTTGTCTTGTTTTCCATTTATTTAAAACCAGACTGAAAACAAAGCAAATCAAAACTGTAACCTCTTTCAGCATCTTGTAATACAGCTTGTATTCACAATATGTTGGATGAATGCATGATCTATAATGTTCTACGTTGTCATAATGTTATGACATCTACCACTAGAGGACAACATATATGTATAGATTATTAAATACTTCCATGAAGAAATTATTTTGGCAGTGGTAGATGAGCATTCCACACAAATATTTTTCTGTATTCAATAACTATTTATATTTTAAATCAAATAGAGATATAAATAACATTATATAACACCACTAAAAACAACAAAAATGTTACGACTTGAAAACTCAAGTTTTCTTATTCATGTGAATGAATTTAAAAGACCGTGCCTATATTCTCAATGAATGAATCTCAATCATCTTTACATTTTGTCAAATAACAGCAGTGATAAAAGTGGAAGTTTCATTGTATGGCCATAAAAGTTTTAATGGTGGTGGAAATACTGGCACTATTTATTTCAATATATCATCTACATTTCTGTACATATCATGTGTTACTGTGATTTGAGTATATTTTTTTTGCTTTCAAGTACGGAATCTGTTGGTTTTAGTACAAAATCTAAGGAAGTATGTTAGTTTTAGTAAAAAATCTGTGGGAACTGGTAGTTTTAGTATAAAATTGACTCTTGATTCAACAAAATGCATCCTTCTTCTATTCTTTCAGATAATACTTCCCCATTTTTTGGCTATTTATGTTTCTTATCAATGACATTGCAACTGAGACAGTCACTTGGTTAATTAACGCTCTATACCGCTGACATGTAATTTGTATTACACTCCAGTGCAAAATGAATGGAACTATGTTTAATGTGCATAAGTGAAACTATTGTTCAGTTACATGCTATATATATGAAACAATGTGGCAACACCTGATGCAAAACTAATGTAGACTATTTGAAGTGTTTTTGGGACTTATGGGTTTCTTTGATGCTCATGTTAAACAAAAACACAAAGCACAACAATTAACACAACAAAGTAAGTATATGAAATCCTACATGCTTATTTTGTATTTTTACATTGTTTCAAATATGTAATTACTCTATGATAAATGTGACCTCTCTGAAACTAGAGTAGCTGGAAACACTAATAATTGCTATATGATTTGTATTTCATTTACCTACCTAGTCCGATAAATCAAGCCCCCAAATCTGTGTTGATACTAATCAATGACAAGTGGGTCTGATGTCACCTGTTCATTAAAATGTGAAATTTTGCTGCATGCAAATCTTTCCGGAACCAACATGTGTACACTTTAGTCACATACCGGTAATTGGTAACAGCCACATCTAGCGCAAAATTCAAAATGGCCACAGGATAAATGGTTGCCCTATTCCACGTGGATTTATGAGTCATCAAACATAGGATTTGCTCTGGAAATATAATGAACATGTCACCAAAAAGCTATACAGCCAATGGTAGCTCCACTGCCATGAGAAATGCAGGTAAGTGTATAAAATGTACACTGATGCTTGCAGCCAAAGTCTGATGCCAATAATTGCAGCTTTTACTGAATAGGTGATATCAGCCCCTAACCCCAAAATCAATATTATCACGGGTGAGGGGCTGATTTATCAGCCTAATACCTACCTGACTCATTATTCCCCATCTTCCATGCAGTCACAGTACTGGAGTTTTTCTCAACAACTAGGCATAACCTCGATAAAATGAAAGAGGACACAAGTTATGAGCATATATTACAGTAATATCTTGAGAAGACAGATGATTCAAGCATGTATTCAACAAGTTTGAAATTAAATATAACACAATCACTGGCAGACATATGGAGTTTTCTACAACTTCATTAAAAAATCTAAAAAAATTACTTCCTTCCACTGAAATAACTCTGGCATAGATAGGTCAGGTGTTTGGGAGCTCTCAGGCTCAAGCCCCTGATCTAACTGCACATTTTTCTTGTGCTCTCTTTCTCTTTCTCTCACTCACACACACACGCACGCACACACACACTTTAGTAGGGACTAACATCATTTAAAATACACATCAAAACCCTGTAATTATTATACACCTATCTCATGATTTTATACAAAAATGGATTGTGTTCTATGATCCAATAATTTCCTCATATTGAACATTGTAAGCATTTATTGGATTGCTGTCAAGCACACATATGACCTAATTGGTCTGCACAGAACCAATTGTCACAGTCATTGCGTATTCTTGACTCCATGTGGTAATTTGTTTGTAGCAGAAAAAATAACGACTGACAATACAAGAAATATGCTTCTCTGGTAACACTGAAAATACTGCACAGAATCAGGAATTAACCATTGTGCAACAACTGTTTCCATGGCAATGATGTCATAAGCTGGCCCCATTGTGCATGACAACCTTTGTCTACAATATCCAATGGTACAACTCTATAAAGCCTGTGTTTAATAAACTTTCAAGCAACCATCTAGAAGTGGTCTTTATGAGCAGGTGCTCTTTTGTACTGATGCATATCAACTGACTGATGTATATATGGGGATTACGGAAACTGATATAAATAAACAGGTGGTCTTTATATACAGGTGGTTGCAATATAATATTTAGCTGACTACTGATATACCAAAGACACAGCATCCAGCCTTCTCAATATCTTTTGAAGTAGATGGCCCAAAAGTAAAATGCACAGTGCTAAATCAGTGCAACAATGTTACAGTGTTGTAAAAGCAGTTGACTCAACTGGAAAAGTAGACTGTAATTAAGATCATAGTCTGCTAATAAGTAAAGAGCTTAGCACCCACTTAGAAGAAATGGCATACCTCATGCATTAGTTTTATTGATAACTTAATGGATGATTTCTCCTAATCCAACTTTTCAGGTAATCCATAGTTCCACCATGTAAATCAACCTTACTTAGCACCTTCCTGCCTGATTACCTATTACTAACACGAACATTACAATCATTCAACCTTACTTAATGCCTCCTTATCGCATTACCTTTACCAATACAAGGTCACCATGTCCATCAACCTTGCTGAGACCCCCCCCAAAAAAATATGGGTTTTTCCAGTTGGCCATATGTCCCTGCTTTTCCCTGCACCTTTAGCCCAAGGGTACAAAAATAATTTCCTAAAATTGATTTGTGCATCTAACTGAGCCAGTTTAGCCCAGTCCATGAAGCACTTAGTACATTATATATACTGATCATTAAAATATATAAGTTTGAAAAAATGAAATAAAAAAGAAAGAAAAAAACAACCTACCTACCCTAATTTTAAAACCAGTGCAATAGGAAACACACATATTTGGGTAGGGGGCTTAGCATGTCCCTATCTCATTGCCTTTACAAATATAAGGTCACCATGTCAATTAACCTTGCTTGGCACAGCACCATCTTATCTTATTAACCATGACCAATACAAGGTCACCAGCTGTTGCTGGGCACACATCAAAGGTACCAAATCAGCAGATTATGGCATCCGTTAACTTGCAAGTCCATATTTATCTACATAGATCATATAATCCTCCAAAACAGCCCACGTGGAAATTAACTACTGCATACTACATATGTATGGTGTATTCAGCCTACATAATTCTTTATAAAATGAAGCTTGCAATATAGCCTGCATGCATTATTCAATCACCAGACAGAAAGGACAGTCATTCTTTGTCTGCTCACTTTCAAAAATAAAGTCAATTAACCATTGATGATTCAGCTCCATTACACAAATTCAATATTTTGACTCAGAGTATACGTTCACTTAAATGTAGCCTGCTAAAGAGTATGTCAGTGTAATCATAAATTCAATCATATATTTATTGCTCTAAAATTAACACTAAAATAGTTTAAGCAATGTCTATTCGATTCTGACAAATGAATGCTCAGCACCTTTTGTGTAAGACCTCTTCAACCTGTCTTTACTAAAACCATCGCATTTTGTGATCTACCATTAACTCCCCTCCCAACTGCTTCCTACTCTCAAAGTCTAAGGCAAATGGCCTCGGCAATCTAAATTTTGAAGTGGTCACTAAAATTTTCAAGCAGGTTTACCGTGAACTGGATGTTATGAACTAAGATTGTAACAGAAATTATCTCATTACAAGTACCAGGAATAAATTATTCTTTACCAGATAAAACTTAGAAAACAATGTTGAGTACAGAGAAGAATAATAAGGAATATTGACCATTAGGGCAGACACATCTTCATCCTGTAACTCTAGCAGAAAACAAAAGTAAAAACACACTGCAGTTAAGATGGTACCGATTAGGATATCATACAATGAAGTCAGGAAATGGAAGTGCTACAATAATGTTAGAGTAAGATTTGGTAAATTAAAAAACATCAGATGAAATATATTTACATGTGTGGTGAAAAAACTTTAAAAAATCACTTAACCTGGTGAAAGGAACAAAATGGAAGGTTTTGTGAGGCCTCCTGTAACAGACATAAGTGGAGGTAGTAACTAAAGAATGACGGAATCTGGTTCTTGACAAGCAGACGAATGTTTTTAAAAGCATTTTTGTTGCTAAAACAAACCAAAAAAATGTTGATTTGCAAGGTCAAAGATTTTCTGCTAATGTATTACAACCAGGTAACATGTCTAAAGAAGAAACAAATTATACCCAAATATAATTCCATGTCCAGAGGAAGATCATGAAAACATCTCAAACAGACAGCCTTGGTGCATTCCTGTGCCAAATCAGTCTCAATCTTTCCATCGACAAGGAACAAAAAAAATGTGTGCAGATTTTAGTATACATCAGTACATATTTACCTAAATATAAAGTCCACCAATACAAAATGACTTACTAGCTTGACCCTTAGGTAATATGTACCCATAAAAAAATACCTTGTTCCTGGAATGTGCTTGATACTGGTTATTTCGCCTTGACAAAACCCTCCATTTTTCACATTGAAATCCCGTCCTTTTATCACAGCCTGTAAGAGACGGTAAAGTTTAATCAATAACAAAAAAACATACATTGCAGAATCACGTCTTTAAAACATTTGGTTTCCTCAGCATACTTATGGCTTATTATTCTTATGATGCAGTTGTTGCATGTTAGTATTTTATTAAAGGACTTTTATTTGGAGTAAACCTACAGGTAAAACCCATTATAATGCGATGTTTGGGGTCCAAAGAATAACAATGTGATAAAAGCTGGATCACATTAACAAATTCTCAGAAAATATCAAACTAGCTACATGTTACTTCCTCCAAACATTAAACAGTGCCGAATGTATTAAAAATCTTTCAACTTGTCTGAACTTGATAGGTTTTCTTTCTTTTCGTTAACAAATATAACACTGCAATATGTTTTAGAAAATTTTAAAAGTTAAGGCAACATTAAAAATCTGCAAGGGATAAGAATAATTGGTTTTTCCTGTGAGCATGTATTTAGATTATTAAAAAGAGAGGTCAGCTTAAATTCAAAAATGGGAGCCATGCTGCCATCACGTTACAAGCAGAACCACGTTATAATGGGTTTTACCTGTATTGATAAATTTTCCAATAAAAGGACTCCAAAACCAGTCTACAAAAAGAAGGCATTCAAGGAAAACCAATAATCTGCCACAGTGATTTCTTTTTGGTGGAATGTTATTGTACTCACCATGAAGCATCTGCACAAAACAATTTTACATAACCCTGCAAGAAACTATGTCAGAGAAACTTAACACAAAATTTAAACAAAATCACAGCAATATAGTGACCTATTTTTGATAGGTTGTTCTATTCATCAAAGTGTATCTGTACACAAAGTGCATGACTCTAAATACCAGTAAATGTGACCCAAGCACAAATCTGAACAGAAATCAGAATGGTGTGAAATATAGGTCACAATGAGCTAATTCTGGTGGGATGGTATTGCACTTGCCTAAATGTAAGCAGAAATAAATCATGATTCTACAACCAAAAATGTTGGAGAAGATGACCATAACTCAAAACTGAGTTGAACTTAGAACACACACATGAAGGATGAAAGTAACCTCAGGAATTTGTGATGAAGCCTAAAAAATATAGTATACCTTATATGCTTGCACAGAAGTCTGAACTTAGAACACACACATGAAGGATGAAAGTAACACCTCAGGAATTTGTGATGATGCCTAAAAAATATAGTATACCTTATATGCTTGCACAGAAGTCTGAACTTAGAACACACACATGAAGGATGAAAGTAACACCTCAGGAATTTGTGATGATGCCTAAAAAATATAGTATACCTTATATGCTTGCATAGAAGTCTGAACTTAGAACACACACATGAAGGATGAAAGTAACACCTCAGGAATTTGTGATGATGCCTAAAAAATATAGTATACCTTATATGCTTGCACAGAAGTCTGAACTTAGAACACACACATGAAGGATGAAAGTAACACCTCAGGAATTTGTGATGATGCCTAAAAAATATAGTATACCTTATATGCTTTCACAGAAGTCTGAACTTAGAACACACACATGAAGGATGAAAGTAACACCTCAGGAATTTGTGATGAAGCCTAAAAAATATAGTATACCTTATATGCTTGCACAGAAGTCTGAACTTAGAACACACACATGAAGGATGAAAGTAACACCTCAGGAATTTGTGATGAAGCCTAAAAAATATAGTATACCTTATATGCTTGCACAGAAGTCTGAACTTAGAACACACACATGAAGGATGAAAGTAACACCTCAGGAATTTGTGATGAAGCCTAAAAAATATAGTATACCTTATATGCTTGCATAGAAGTCTGAACTTAGAACACACACATGAAGGATGAAAGTAACACCTCAGGAATTTGTGATGAAGCCTAAAAAATATAGTATACCTTATATGCTTGCATAGAAGTCTGAACTTAGAACACACACATGAAGGATGAAAGTAACACCTCAGGAATTTGTGATGAAGCCTAAAAAATATAGTATACCTTATATGCTTGCACAGAAGTCTGAACTTAGAACACACACATGAAGGATGAAAGTAACACCTCAGGAATTTGTGATGAAGCCTAAAAAATATAGTATACCTTATATGCTTGCATAGAAGTCTGAACTTAGAACACACACATGAAGGATGAAAGTAACACCTCAGGAATTTATGATGAAGCCTAAAAAATATAGTATACCTTATATGCTTGCACAGAAGTCTGAACTTAGAACACACACATGAAGGATGAAAGTAACACCTCAGGAATTTGTGATGAAGCCTAAAAAATATAGTATACCTTATATGCTTGCACAGAAGTCTGATTCAAACTGCAAACAACACAGATACTGATCTGCTTTTGCAAAATGTTTGTTTTACTGATTAAGCTTAGCAACAGTGTAGGCCCAAATCTGTCAGTGCATTATGTGCCAACAGATATAGACCTATGTTCTTTGCAGTTGGATTCAATATGAATTATATAGTGGGGGCGCTTATCATTGCATAATCACCTGTTAGTTGCTATCTTCCATACAAAGACTACCTCATACAATTTAGTAGATGACTTTTCTTTTCTGCTACGTGCAATATATTTTTTAAATAAAATTCAAGTCATTATATGAAACTATTTTACTAATGTGTTTGAATTATTTAAAAGAAAAACCTTAAACAATATCTCAATAAACACCACTTAAGAAAATATTGTATTTCAGCATTTCAAATTAAGGTTCTAAATTTGATTACTGCATGAAGAATAATGACTCAGTATTCACCTCAGCTGACCACAGATTACTTTGGTTTTCCCTCATTCTGGATATAACATGGCAACACTATCGACCCCATGACCAAAATACTACCAGTGTACAGTGGTCCCCCTCATGAAGGGCCCCCCTAACATGTGGCCACCAATACTTTATGGCCAGAATCACTTGGCACTTGCTTGAAAGTACCCCTCAAGAAGCAAGCCCTCTAACATGACCAGCATTAGTGCAAAAATATAAAATTTACCCCTCACAAGCTGCCACATTTTATTTTAATGTGTCCAGAACCAATATTTAATTCATACAATAAGGTAAGTAATCCGATTATTTTTACCGATGCCTGTTTCCCTGTGTCAGGTTTCGTTACTGAAAGAAGTGTTGGCTAAAGTACATGTACCACTAAGGTTAATGCTATATCATTAATGCCAATGTTTACAGGAAGAGGGGTCAACAACGCTGTGATAAAGTTTTGGACTTCACATAACGGAGTTCTTTTCCTATTATGATTATGACTGGATGTAATTGTCAAGATCATAACATGGTCAGCATAGGCTAAATACTTATTATGTGGATTAACACACAATGAGAAATTAACCTTGAACAAACCAGGGTACCAGACAAAGACCGAAAAATCATGTGGCAGTACATGTATCTATTCCTTTTCAACAAGGCATTACATTGAAGTTTCACCAGCATAATTAGGTGGTGGAACTGAACAATTAGAAATATATAAATAAATTGTCAATAAAACTTCAACGTCTCATCAAATCAAAAATGGAGAATTTATACTTTAGAAGAAAAAGTAAAAGTTGTTTGACTTGACAATGGGGAGTTCAATACTTCTTCCCAAAAAACTGTATGTTGGCAAAACCCAAATATACAACAACATAACAGATATGGAGAATATTCTACAAGAGTGGGAAAACTGAGTAAATGGAAAGAATATTATTTTAAGGCCATCAGTCTTATAAGGCCACTTTCCCAGTGCAGAAGGGGTGGCTGTGTAAAAGGGGGACAACTCTTTAACAAACAATATAGGTTGAAAGAAAACATAGTGAAGCTCTGAGTGTTATCTTTATTTAATTTTCAAAACACAATTATTGAGTCAATTCTAATCATTTCTCCCATGCTGCTGTTTGGTATTTTAGGCTATTCTCAGTCTACTGCAGTTCTATACATATTGTGGTTTTCACCAAAACACTTGTCAGCACATACTGCAGTCAGTAGTCATGGACTACTATATAATTATGAGGGAGAGCTGTATCTAGATGCAAAGCTGTCTTATTATGGTGGCCAACCATAAGAGGGATATGCCATTCACTTACAATGCTGATGTAAGTAAACATTTCATATCATAATAAAATTTTCATTTTCAATAAATTTAGTAATGTCATCCTTGATTCAAAAGCCTCATTCTGGAACATCACAAACATTTGCTAAAAAAATTTTTTTTAAGTAAATTATGTTTCTTTGAGAATACCTACCCAATCACAGTAAGTTAGGAATATTAGCTCTACTAAATGATGAAAATCTTCTTTTCCTGTCTCTCTCATATAGACAAAGGGCAAAAAATCCTGCCCATTACCTTGCATGCCAATGTCAGATGTCACTAGTGTTTAGCTGAGTGATATACCAATGAAGATGCTTGCAAGGTATAGTGTGATGTGACTGGTTAAGTACTCAGAGAAATATAATTTACTTAAAAATTTGCTGTCTCTTTCAAATAATGTTATCCAATCATACTATGTTAGAAGAATAAGTACATGTAATAGGAGGAGGGAATACTGAGCATCTCACCTATATGGAGTATTTTTACAGGGAATGTCGGCTGGATTCCCCACACAAATGATAACCTGTTCTCCTAATTATGTAAGCAACACAGCCTAGGGATCCTTGATCTGTGACCCCAATATATGGTTAAGAAGATAATTACTGAAATCTTCTTACCTACAAAATTTCACTGGCAAATCCAGCAAAGCTGATAGGCTGTGTTGTTTTAACAAGGTCTGTCCTCCTGCCACCAGACCTACTAGATTTGAGGTTTGACTCTGCAAAGCTAAATCTCTGAGAAGCTTGATTCTGCATGCCAGCCAACAACCTCTATTCCATCTTGGACTAAAACGTTACATTTGAACACAAGGCTTGCAGAGACTGCTTAACCTCATAAAAAGTGATCTTCATGAAGTGACTCTGATCTTTTGAGACCTCAGAGCATATTGAGCATATAACCCATTTCAGCCACAAACCAAGGGCTTGAGGGGTGATATCCTGTTTCCCAGTTATCACGAGAAGAAAGAGGTATTTGCACATGTCACGACTTGTCTCTGTGTGTCTCAAATAGTGCTTTTTGCATGAGAACAGGATCTTGTATGGCCACTTCTCATGACCTATGGAAGACAGCGAGCAAATGATGACTCTTTGGTTACTGACAGACAGCGATCTATTATTGGCTACAAAGCCTGGTCATGTCAAGAGAACTATTGAACCATCCAATCGAACTGAATATAGTTCAGGTTGATGAAACGGGCATGTAACTCTCATACCTAGTATGCTGAAGCCAAAGCTATCAGAAAACATGTTTTGTATGATAGCAACTTTAGCAAAGTGTGGGCTCATGGTTCAAATTTATTTGAATTGAGACATGTTATTACCTTTTAGAAGAGCTGGATTCCTGAGGTAGCAGGCTAATTTTCCTAACATAATGTGATTAGGGAGCGTATCTGAAGGAAAATGGTTATTCCATGCCAACTGAAAAAATATATATATTGAATAAATTGACAACAAAATGAAAACTTGCCCCTTTTTCTTCAGTAGCCAATAACTTGTCAGGTAAACTGAGCTCCAAAATCTCATGCTTTGACCCACTGCTGGTCCCAACACATACACCTGCACAACAAGAAACAACACAAAGCTACCAACATGAAGATAGGTAATATGTAGACTTATTGTACAACAATGATATGAAAACAATTAATAATAATAATAATAATAATAATAATAATAATAAAAGTAATATAATACCATAATAATCGTAATTAAATTAAATGCCTCAAACCCAAATTATTTAGGGTCAAATAGAATGTTCCATTCTGATGGGTTTTCACTTTAGTCAGGTTCACTATTTTTATCTGAAAATAAGCAGCAATCTGCTGTACTAATTCTTCAAGCACATGGTTATGTGCTTTCAGAATAAATCAACAGCCAGGCATCTTTATTGTTTCAATGTTGAGATTTATTTACTGTGCATAGCTTTAGGCAGTATAACAACCTTTATCTTGATGCATTCTCTAATTAAATTTGAGTTTAATGACATTAATTTTATTCTGAACATGGCATTTGGGACTGAACATTTGTTCTTTTCAAACAAGATGGGTTAAGGCTGAGTTGAACTCTAATGAAATTAAATAAGGTAAAATTCGTGACCAGAAATATTATTTATTTTAAAGGGGGATTTAGGTCTGCTTTGCTGCTGGTATTGAGAAATTTTTACAACAACAAAAATAATAATAACAATTGCATCTAGATCATTTGGAAAACCTGTGTCCATGCTTTTCCATTTTTTGCCACTCCCATAGGGCTATGTTTTTGTAAAGGTATGATGAACCCATGTGTCAGATGTATATCTGTATTTGCTATGGGGATCTTCCAGGGTTCCAAGTGCAATGTATGTTTGTTGACATTTCATGTCACTGACTACATATGCCAATTCTCGGACATGTGAGGTGCATAGCTCTGGAGTTATTTATAATAAAATCACACCTTACACTGAGGTATATGGTAATATTTAAAAAGTGTTGGTAAAATATAGAACTACAGGACTATCACTGACCAAGTTTCATGTATCTAGCACAGGACTATCACAGACCAAGTTTCATGTATCTAGCACAGGACTATCATTACCAAGATTCATGTGTATAGCACAGGACTAGCAATAACCATGTTTCATGTGTCAAGAAAGGACTAGCATTGACCAAGTTTCATATGTCTAGCAAAGGAATATCATTGACCCATGTATCATGTGTCTAGCACAGGACTATCACTTAACCATGTTTCATGTGTCTAGCAAAGGACTATCATAGACCCAAGATTCATGTGTCTAGCAAAGGACTATCATAGACCCAAGTTTCATGTGTCTAGCAAAGGACTATCATAGACCCAAGTTTCATGTGTCTAGCAAAGGACTATCATAGACCCAAGTTTCATGTGTCTACCTTGAACACTGTAGAAACTCAAAGACAATAACACACATACCATGTATACTCTATTATAAGTCAAGTCAAACTGCAAACAACAAAGATCCTGACCTCCCATCAAATAATGTGTATGCGGATCAGGGTCTATGCTGTTTGTTCTACTGATTTCTCCTAATAAACTGCACAAACCCAGATCCACTGGCACATTATGCAATGGAAGATCTGGGTCTGTACAATCTGCAGTTGGACTTGTCTTACATGTGAGTATATATGGTAACCTTACATAACTTTAATCACTAAAGAAGACAAGCATACACACCCAGAAAAGCCTGTGATTAATAAATGTGCACAGTCACAAAGTCTCTTTATTACAAAAATGATATTTATATAAAGCAAGGATGACCATGTATCCCGTTTCATTAAGTGGCAGTAAAACTATGGACAGTGAAACCTCGCTGTAACACAACAATCTAACATACAATCACTAATATTTATCCTCATGTAATGAAAAACAGGAACAGATTACCTGGGTTATCTATAATAAGTACTTTCATGGCTTTAACATACATGTGATTCTACCAGTGGTAGTACAAAATACCATTTTGGACATTTATGTGCAGTACAGAAACCAGCCAGAACCAGTATAGTGGGTTATGGAACTGTTTCTGCAATTGCTACAACTGATGCAACGATGAGTGGCTTCATAACAAGATTAAGGCAAACATGTACACTGTATTTGTCAATATAAACTCACAATGCCAACTACTTTCTCTAGCTCTGTAAACTTACTTCTTCCACTGTCCACCCAGTCCATGGCTGTCACCTTGTCTTGCATACTGTACATGTGCAGATTCTTGTATCTATAAAACAAAACAATTAAGTTTGCAGACTGATGAAGAACATCGCCCTGACACAAAGAGAAAATGTTTCCACTTCACGAGTGACAATACAAATTGTTTCCATTTCACAAGCAAAATATTTCCTTATATCTACTCAAAAAATGTGTGTGTGTGATTTGGATTTTTAACGTAGCTTTAACAATTTTTCAGTCATATGGCTATGATGTCTGCAGTGTGGCAGTTTATAGTGATGCCTAGCACTGGGGCATCATGAAGCAGACATCTAGCATGATGTCCCACCCTGTCACATTATCTAGCTAAGAAATCAAAAGAAGCAGAGACTGCAAAGTAACTGTAGCATTTAACTTCAAGGAAAAATGGAAGAAAAAATTTCCTTGACTCTAACACAGCTCATCCATTGGAATTATGTGTATGACCTGTGTTTGAGCAAGTGTTAAAGACCACCTAAGTGAAGAATATTTTCATGACTTGGTCTAAAAATTTCACAAATCTGCTCTTGTTCGCCATGAGGCATTAGAAGAACTGATGGCATTCTTTCACAACAAGGAAATCTGGAAGCCTAAAAAGAAAATGAAAGAAGGTTGATCTGTAATTTTAAGAGAGAGTTTGAATGTGTGTGTGTGATTTAGATTGTTAACATAGCTTTAACGATTTTAGTTTTAAGTGATGTCTAGCACTGGGGCACCATGCAGCAGACATGTAGCATCTTGTCCCACCAACTCACATTATCCTGACACCAGGCCGACTCTAACATCTTAATGCTCAAGACCAAGCAAGGCAGCTGCTAATAATATTTTTATATGTCTTTGGTATGATTTGGCTGGTTCTCAAACCCCAATCTCCTGCATCCAAGGCAGAAACTCTAGCCAATTACTCCACCAGGGTGATTTGTTGTTGCTGTTGTAGGGTTTAATGCCATTTTTCAGCACATGATAGGCTATACATGGTGGCCAGTATTAAAGGTTGAAGAAGAACCCGGGAAAATCCTGGAAATAACCACCGACCCACGAGAAGCTAATGGCAGGCTTTCTCACATACCCACACTGGCTGAATTGGAGACTCGAACCCACGCAGACAGAGGTGAGATGTCAGTGATCCGTAATGGAGAGCACTTTAGAACACTTGGCCACTGAACCCCCACAGGGTGGTTTAGTTTTATGGTCTGGTTTTATATGTGTGTGTGTGTGATTTGGATTTTTAACGTAGCTTTAACAATTTGTCAGTCATATCGCTACGATGTCTGCAGTGTGGCAGTTTATAGTGATGTCTAGTACTTTGCATCATGACACAGACATGTAGCATGATGTCCCACCCAGTCACATTATCCTGACACCAGGATGACCAGTCCTAACACTAACCTCTTAATGCTGAGCGTCAAGCAAGGCAGCTGTTAGTATCATTTTTGTAAAACTTTGATATGACTTGCCCGGGGATTGAACCCATGACTTCCCACATCCTAGGTGGATGCTCTAACAACTAGGCCACTGGAGCAGTCCTCAAAAAATTTAGATTTTCTTTTTATTATATATTGTCAAAAGCAAAGTTTCAATTTGTATGGACTTTATACTCCATAAATTGTGAGTGTTGACAGGCTTGCAGTCTATTTCAGAAACAGATGCTGCATCCAAATTTGATTGTCATTTAATTTCAGTCTGCAATATCTCCATTGTTTTCAGACATAATTATGATTGTGATTACAGTTAAACTCACTATTCAAACAATTTTATTACTATATGTAATCAAGTTTTCTTTAGAATTTGTACCTTTGTTGTTGAGTGTAACAAGCGTTATATATATCTCTATTGTGTATTTAACTTTTGTCCATGATTGTAGATTTTAATGGTCATTTTGCAAACTACATTACACAGCTAACTTTTGTCCATGATTGTAGACTAAACTTTAATATTTGCAAACATGTTTACTTGGATCTGAGTTCAGGATATTGGTTTTCTCCACCAAAATTCAATGTTCTGCCCAATATTTGTCAGGTTCTTTGTTCAAATTTAAGTAAACAGACCTGACCTTATTTACAAATTTCATGGGAAAACGACCCTCATCACAATCCTCTTATTGTGTCTTAGGTTTTTATATAACGGTTGTGATCAACAGAATTATTCATTCCTATTTTAACATCTGTCTAATGGAATTAGTCTTTTAGTTGTGTTCAATTAAAATTTTATAGGATTTAATTGTTTAAATTATTCATTGGAATTACAAAATGCTCATTGATACTTTTGGACTAAATCACTTATTTTGGGATTATTGTGAATTCTTTCAAGGACACTCTGGATTATATCATAATGAAAACATCAACAATGTTAACACATCAGTACATTTAAGACTATTTGCACATTAGGAGATTCAAGACTCAAATTCATTTGGAACAAAACTGGATTTCGTTTGAAATAATCTCTGCTTTTGTACCTGTGATATACCTGTTGGGATCATTTGAGATTTAATTCATAATACCACAAAATCCTTTTAAATTTTCACTTAGAATTCTAGAAAAATAAATTACAGGGGTAAAGCGAGACTTGAATTTATGGAGAAGTGACTTGTTTACTTTTTTTGGACAGAACAGGGAGAACTTGGAGCCAAACAGGAAGAAGTGGGAGTAAAGCAGAATTGCAAGATATATATATATGCATGTACGTGTTTGTGTGTATGTTTTCTTATTTTTATTTTAATTATGTCCTCATTTCTCAGTATGAATTTAACATTAGTTATAAGCAATACTTCATTTTCAAGTTGAAAAATCTGTTATGTGTTTATTTCACATTTTATGTGTATAAAACTTATTATATTCATACCCATTGTATTCATACTTGCCTTCATGTATGTATAATTGGAATGAGATAATTGTACTTTGGCATATGACTTACAAAATGCACAGCAGAAACTATACATTGTAACTAATTTTAACAAATACAAGCAACGAAACCAGAATCTTGAAATTGAAAGTTGGTAAAAATGCTTAATAAACTACCACTTACTTAATTTACTTTCTTCAAGTTTTGTATAAAATTGCAGTCAAAATGATTTCTAAAATACTTTGAAACAAACCCCTATAACACGCATAAGTGACTTGAAACCATACTATTTGTCCTGATTTCATTGTTCCTGATAAAACATGACTGTAACTACATGTATTCATATACACTGAAGCATTAAAGTCTATCTATGACTGAACTTGACCATTTTTTCCAACCAATCAACACAGCCATTAACACTTACTGTGCCATGTATGTGCATCTAATTTTAGAATGAGTGATTTTCTTAATATAAACACTCATTTACTAGCTCCATTCCAACAATCCATTGACTGGACTGCAGATTTATGGTTTTATTGTTTGCCTATGTACTGGTAGTAATGACACGCATTGGTTAAATAGTATTTGCTTCACTGACTCTTTCACATTTTCATGAAAATGAATGATGTCAGAAAATAACTTTGACCTTGCAGCATTTTTTCGCATTCTATAGCATAACATTTTCCCATATGCTTCTGACCTACATGATTAAATGTTCAGGCTAAATCTTATATTTAAACTTTTCTTTCATTGAATTAAATATTTTTCTTAATCTATTTGCCCAATTATTTACAAATACAGACAATCTAATTAAGTGATATTTCGCAGATGCAGTGATGTCTGCCATTACAGGTTCCCTTATGGTTTCAAACTGATTTTTAAAGAAAATAACGCAAACAAGGCAGTGAAAGTCTTCATTTTAAGAAAGAAAGAAACTAGAAAGTGCTCTTCACTGGTTATGTTTTTAAAAACAAATTACTATTTACATATTGATCTTTAAATTTTGAAACAGAAGTTGGTATACTTTCATCATCAAATAGTACAGTGGGCCTAAATTCTGGAAATCAAGCAGTGATAACTTGCTCGGGAAACGGTTAATGGTCAGTTAGCTATTAAAACATGCCTTTGAATGTGCAAACATCTGCGTTATTGGTATCAGCACACCACAAATACATTTTGCCTTGGGCTACAATACAGGATTGTCTTAACTTTCTGGCTACAGCAAGGGAGCATCTCAAAAGTCATAAACTACTGACAGTCACTGTACATCTGAAAAATCAAAGGGTGAAATCATTTTTGCTTTCCTAACAGAAAAAGTTTACATATTTCAGGTGACTTAGTTGTCCACTTTCCATCGTAGCATGACCCCTGAAATATTTGTTGAATTTTACTAAACTGTTTGGTTTGAGCTATTTTGTGTTTGATAGTTAAAGACCGTATAGTCTTAATATAGACAATGTATATGGGTGATACAGAATATCAAATAGCAACAGCTCACATATGTTCTGTCATTGAATAATTTGCATAATTCATGTGAAAAACCAATTTAAAATGGAAAGACTTGCTGTAGAGGTGTAGTGGTTGTCTAGGGGTGGGGTTCTTCTTATAGACTTTAACGAATTATGAGAAGTTCCCCTGGTCCTTATTCAGAAAGTTAATTCTGGACACTATATTATTTATTGACTAAATATATTTATGGCTACGAGCCCCCAGTCAGCAATGCCGACAGTTAAATTAAAAGAAATACAAAGATGAAATTTAAACAATAACAATTTAATAAATGAAATTTAAAAGAATTTAAAGTAATCAATGTCTCTCTTTCACCCAATGATCCCTTTGATCATCATTTGAGTTCACAGTGTGAGGAGATTTTTCCCTTCTTGAGTGCTACTCATCTAAATCTCTTCGTTCCCTTGTCTTTCTCTCCTTTCGTGATCTCCACTTCCGCTTCCTCTTCTATAATCCTTGTTCCTTGCCGTTATCTTGACTTCCGGTTCCTCTTCTAGTATCCGGAACCCTTGACGGTATCCCTTGAGGTCACCCGAAATTCACTCGGTATCTCTCACCGTCACCCGAAATTCTCTGAACTTCTCTCGTCCCCCGAAATTCTCTGAAATTCTTTCGTCCCCCGAAAGCTTCCTGTTGAAAGGTATAATGCATTAGCATAGGGTTATAAAAATCTTCCCTCACACTACGTCACTGAACTGAACCATCAGTTTAAGGCGGGACATTTGGGTCGCGCATGCGCACACATCGAAATTCCCATACACTTCCGCCGCTTACAAAAATGGCGCCATAACACAATCACACCAAGGATTCAAATATCTACATACTGAGCCCTATCAGTATATACATACAAAATATTTCAAATATGATTGTACTAAAATATTACTACGATTAGTAATATGACTATCTATATATTTATATATATTTATATATATTTCCTACACAAGCGTACCAAATCCACAGTATTCACATTCAAATGGTGATAAACGGCAATCCGTTACTCAATGGCAAAATCTATCATTACGTAAACAAATTTCTTGTCTACCAAAATATAACTACGCAAAGAATTACAATATTAATTCTTATAGCGGCTAGCGAGCAATACAATTCTTCACAAATACAAATCGTCCTTTCAAAAGGGCGTAAACGTAATAATCCACGAAATAATATGCACACATATTACTAGCGAAAGAAGAGAACATTTTCGCCTCACAAAATAAGGTGTACATAGTAACATTATGAATAATGATGCAACGAATCAACATCGTAATCAATCGTAAACAAAAGTACTAGCTAAAGTCATGAAAAAAATGCAAAATATTAAGGTCATAATTAACTATTCATACTTCAATACAAGTAAAATGTATACATACGACAAATTCTCTTCAATTAACAGCAGTCGTATCAAGCAGAATCAACGTAACATCAAACTTACCTGATCGAAGCTATTTCATGAATTTCCTAAATTCCGCCAATTTTTACGAATGGCTAACGGAGTGTGTGTCACTGCGACTCTTAAACACCAACTGACGAATTTCAGGCTTGTACAAGTCTTATGTCCGTTTCTCGAATCAAGTCCCACCTACAACGCATCCCGATTGGATGGCGACGGACTCTGGTCATTTGATCGAACTGTCAATCATAAAAATGTCAGTCTGTGTGTCCCCATGTACTGTCCAGCCTACCATTGTCGGCTTCCGGCTCTTTGAAGTTGTCTACGTCACGTGTTCCCATGTACAAAGATTCCCGCCAGATTTCCACTCAAGAGCTCAAACAAAGACTGGGTTACGTAAGAGGATTAGCCAACTTAGGCACTTGGAAAAACAAAGCTTACCTGGCTCCACTTACAGACTTATAAATACATGTATAATACAAGGGGTTGGGGTAAAACATCACATCCCCCCACGCTTGAGAATAAAATCAGGATTTTATTCACTCAAACTAAAAAAGCAAAAGTGTTACACGATATAAAGAACAAAATCAGCAAAATGAACTAAATGCTAAACTGAGTATGAACACGAAAATATAACAAATGATCTATATCATTTCGGTGCTTCTACTCATGAAATCTGCGCCTACGTTTTCAGATCCTTTCACGTATCTGATCTGCATCTGGTACTGCTGTAAAAACAGCGACCATCGCATCAATCGACCATTGGACAACTTTGCCTGCGCCAGATAGGCGAGTGGTTGGTGGTCGGTCTCCAATATGAACTTACGTCCATATAGGTATCGCTCGAACCGTGATATGCCGAACACGATTCCGAGACATTCCCTCTCCGATACTGAGTAATTCTTCTCGGCAGCAGACAACTTCCGGCTGCCGTATGCGACAGGAAAAAGCGTCTTGTCATGCTCCTGGAGCAGTACTGCTCCCAGTCCCATGTCGCATGCATCGGTGCGCAGAACGAATTCTTTATCCAAGTCCGGTAGACGAACAACTGCGTCGGATGTAAGTCTATCCTTTAGCGTTTGGAATGCGTGCTCACACGCATCTGTCCAAACGAACTTACTCGGGGTCCGTTTCTTGGTTAGGTCAGACAACGGGCCCGCAATCGCGCTGAAATTAGCGACATACCTCCGGTAATATCCGGCCAGTCCCAGGAATGACCTCACTTCCGTTTTCGTGGTGGGGCGTGCGGCGTTTCTCAACTGCTCCACCTTCGACTTCTCTGGAGACAGCGTGCCTTGGCTCAGGGTATGTCCTAAATAGTCTAATGTCCTGAAACCAAGGTGACATTTGGAAGGGCGGGCTGTCAAGCCCTCCTGACGTAGCCGCTCCAAAACGTCAGCTAACAGACCGAGGTGTTCACCCCATGTCTCTGTAGCTAACAAGAGGTCATCCATGAAGTTGTGGACACCCCTATCGCGCAAGGGCTCCAACAACTTCCGCATCATTCTGGTAAAGACGCTGGGCGCGTTTTGTACCCCGAACGGCATCACCAACCATTGGTATGTCCCGTCGGGAGTAGCAAAAGCAAGCTTCGGTCGGTCTTCTTTCCTTACCGGAATTTGCCAATACCCCTTGGACAAATCCAGTTTGGAAAAATATTTCGCTTTCGAGACCGAAGCGAAGATATGTTCGGGGTCAGGTAGCATTTCAACTTGAAATTCTGTCACCTGATTCAGCTTCCGGTAGTCGACGCAGAACCGATGGGTGCCGTCCTTCTTCTGCACTAAGACTACTGGTGAGCTGTACGGAGAGTCGGCAGGTTCGACTACTCCCAGAGCAATCATCTGCTCGATTTCTTCCCTTACAACTTGTCGTTTCGCGTGGGGCAAGGGGTAGGGTTTACGCTGAACTGGTCGGTCGTCCACCATCTTTAACCCGAACTCGACAAGCGTCGTCCTCCCGGGTTTTTCTGTTAGCACGTCGAAATATCCGGCCAGCAAGGTCTCTATCTCGTTCCGCTGGCCTTCAGTTAACATGGGGTCACACTCCACGTCCGACGGAGTCTCGGCCCTCGTTAATGGACAGCTCGGGACAGTGTTAGCACCTTCCGTATCGCCTTCGATATCCTCGGTGACTATCGCTGCGACAACAAAATCGCTGGCGGTCTCCCTTTCCCGGTACCTCTTGAGCAAATTGGCATGGTACAATTTCTCTTTCGTCGGTAGCTGTATCCGGTAGGTTTGACCTCCGACCTTCTTGGTGACGACGTATGGACCCCTCCAGGAAACTTGCAACTTGTTGTGTTCCTGGGGCAACAACAACAACACTTTGTCCCCTACCTCAAACTGACGTGGTTTTGCGCGCTTATTGTAATTTTTTGCCTGTTGCGCCTTAGCTCGTTTGAGATTTTCTTGCGCGAGAGAACAAACCTCTTCCAGTTTGTTGCGCAAGTCCGCGACGTACTGGTAGGTAGTGCGTACTTCCTCTACAGCGTGGTCGTCTGTCCACAGCTGTCTCAGTACGGCGATTGGGCCGCGTACGGTTCTCCCGTACAAGAGTTCAAAGGGAGAGAACCCCAAACTCGCTTGCGGTACTTCCCGGTATGCAAAAAGCATGGCCGGAATATACCGGTCCCAATCCTTGGGGCGGCCTTCGCACAATTTCTTGAGCGTGTTTTTCAAGGTCCCATTAAACCGTTCGACCAATCCGTTACATTGGGGGTGATACGGTGTAGTCGTGAGGTGTTTAATCGACATGAGACGATTCACCTCCGCCATCACACGACTCATAAATTGTGTTCCTTGATCGGTCAAGATCTCGTCGGGCACTCCGACTCTTGACCAGATCGCAAACAGAGCTTCCGCGACGGTTTCCGTGTCAATGTTACGCAACGCAACGGCCTCCGGATAGCATGTAGCATAATCGACAACCGTTAAAATATATCGATTTCCGTGCGCAGACGCGGGTTTTATCGGTCCGATTAAATCCATGGCAACACGTCTAAATGGTTCATCGATAAGGGGCGTACTCCCCAAAGGGATGGGTCGCTGATCCGTTTTCGGTGCCATTCTCTGGCATTTGTCACAGGAGAGACAGAACCGTTTTACGTCTCCCTGGACCCCTGGCCAGTAAAACTCTTTTACAAGACGGTCACGCGTCTTAGCAATTCCCATGTGTCCACCCATGAGACTCTCGTGTGCAAGTTTCAGTACTTCGCAACGCTTTTCCTTTGGCACGACGACTTGCTTGAAGTGTTCGTTGTGTTTCCTGGCGTGGCGATACAAGATTCCCTTCTTGTAGACAAACTTCACCGCGCCGTTCGGAGTTTCCCTTTCTGTTCCCGCTTCTGCGTGTTTGTGCAACTGCGCCAGAGTTGCGTCCTCCTGTTGCAGCTTCCTTAACTCCGCTGGAATAACATTACTAACCGGTGTCGATGTAACTTGGATTGGCTTTTGTTTCGGCTGTCGACTCATGGCCCTGGTTTCAACAGCACTCACTGGCATAGGTGTGCAGGTTTCGGGGTTCGGCTGGGGTAACACATAACGGCAACCCAATATGACGTCATGTGATAGCCCCTCCAAGCAAGCAGCTTCAATTTTCCCCTTCACGTATGGTGAATCGAGGTCAATGACAGCTACTGGTAATGAGTCACGCGCGCAGTTCGCGTACTGAACTTCTATTACCTCCCCTGTATAGTCCTCCGGCTTGACATATTTCTTGTCGACAAGCGCGGGGACGCTGCACCCAGTGTCATACAAGATGGTGGCGCCTTCACCATTGACAGTTGCGGCCGCAAGGTTGGCTGGGTTGCGACTCGCTTCCGGCACACATTCCTTCTTAGCTACGACATTCACCTGGGTCTGCCTGCCCTTGGGACAGTCCCTGGCAAAATGCCCCAGGCGCTTGCAATTAAAACATGTCGGCGGCCCTCGCCGACTTGCAAGTCCTGGTTTCGTGGGTGAGGCCTGTCCAGGTCGATAGGTGGCAGCCCTACCTGTAGGTGCCCCTCCGACCTTCCCGTCGCCCTGACGGTTACGGACAGCCGGCTCAACCTCCCCCATACGACGCGACTCAGAGGGTCGGGGTCGGTCAGCAACCCCGGAACCTCCACTCTTCGAGTGCGCCTGCTCGTATCGCTCCGCCATGTTAGCGATCTCTTCGAGCGTCCGGTGTTCTCTTTCTGCTAAGAAAACTGTCAACTCGCGACGGTAAGTACCCAGGACATGTTCCTTGAGTATTACCTCGCGTAGCCCTTCGTACGTGCGTTCGACTTCGGCCATTTTCATCCACTTCTCAAATAAACCTCGAACACGGTTGTGGAATTGAGAGTGGGTCTCTGTTACCTTTTTCACCGAGTCCCGGAAAAGTTTCCGGTAAGTCTCGGCGGTCAGCCGGTAATGGCAGAGAAGCGCCTTCTTGAGGGCAGTGTAGTCATCAGCCTCTTCTGCAGTTAAGCCGTGGTAGACTTCCCGAGCTGCACCTTGCAAAAAGGCTGAGACATTAATGGCCCAGTGCTGTTCAGGGACCTGATGAGCGCGTGCGAGTTTCTCAAACTGGACGAGAAAATCGTCAATAGCCTCCTCCCTATCATTGAAGCGTGACATGTTGATCTGGACTATCCGGTGGTCGATGAAAGGTCGGCCGGTTGTTCCAGAGCTTGTACTGGCGTCGTCCCGTCCGTTGGTCCTAACTTCAACTCTGACCTTTTCCATCTCCAGAGTGTGAGCGAGTCTGGCTAGCTCCAGCTCTTTCTGGGCGTCTCGGTCCGCTGCCTTTTCGGCCTTCCATTCCTTGATCCTTTCTTCTATAAAGGTTGCCAGGCGATCTCCCTCGTATCCAAGATCTTCCGACCCCATGGCGCGGTATTCTTTTATCATTTGTCGTTCGGTAGCCATTATACTAATGTAAAGTGATACCTTGTCTCAAAATTCAAACAATATACAGATATTTGTAATACCAGTTTAAATACTTACCTGTCGATAACAACTAGTTTCGTTCAGGTAAGATATTTGTTCGATATCTGCTTCACACGTACTGCTATGAATGGAAGATCTACAAAGCCTGCACATATGACAATAAAAATACAAGATGAGAAAATCACAAAATTTCAAATACAAAGAATGGAAAATATCTCACACTGTTCACTAATACTTCTACCAATAACTTTAAGTCCCAAAATAATATATATGTCTAATTCATATCCCGGACGAAGCGCCCACTGTAGAGGTGTGTGGTTGTCTAGGGGTGGGGTTCTTCTTATAGACTTTAACGAATTATGAGAAGTTCCCCTGGTCCTTATTCAGAAAGTTAATTCTGGACACTATATTATTTATTGACTAAATATATTTATGGCTACGAGCCCCCAGTCAGCAATGCCGACAGTTAAATTAAAAGAAATACAAAGATGAAATTTAAACAATAACAATTTAATAAATGAAATTTAAAAGAATTTAAAGTAATCAATGTCTCTCTTTCACCCAATGATCCCTTTGATCATCATTTGAGTTCACAGTGTGAGGAGATTTTTCCCTTCTTGAGTGCTACTCATCTAAATCTCTTCGTTCCCTTGTCTTTCTCTCCTTTCGTGATCTCCACTTCCGCTTCCTCTTCTATAATCCTTGTTCCTTGCCGTTATCTTGACTTCCGGTTCCTCTTCTAGTATCCGGAACCCTTGACGGTATCCCTTGAGGTCACCCGAAATTCACTCGGTATCTCTCACCGTCACCCGAAATTCTCTGAACTTCTCTCGTCCCCCGAAATTCTCTGAAATTCTTTCGTCCCCCGAAAGCTTCCTGTTGAAAGGTATAATGCATTAGCATAGGGTTATAAAAATCTTCCCTCACACTACGTCACTGAACTGAACCATCAGTTTAAGGCGGGACATTTGGGTCGCGCATGCGCACACATCGAAATTCCCATACACTTCCGCCGCTTACAAAAATGGCGCCATAACACAATCACACCAAGGATTCAAATATCTACATACTGAGCCCTATCAGTATATACATACAAAATATTTCAAATATGATTGTACTAAAATATTACTACGATTAGTAATATGACTATCTATATATTTATATATATTTATATATATTTCCTACACAAGCGTACCAAATCCACAGTATTCACATTCAAATGGTGATAAACGGCAATCCGTTACTCAATGGCAAAATCTATCATTACGTAAACAAATTTCTTGTCTACCAAAATATAACTACGCAAAGAATTACAATATTAATTCTTATAGCGGCTAGCGAGCAATACAATTCTTCACAAATACAAATCGTCCTTTCAAAAGGGCGTAAACGTAATAATCCACGAAATAATATGCACACATATTACTAGCGAAAGAAGAGAACATTTTCGCCTCACAAAATAAGGTGTACATAGTAACATTATGAATAATGATGCAACGAATCAACATCGTAATCAATCGTAAACAAAAGTACTAGCTAAAGTCATGAAAAAAATGCAAAATATTAAGGTCATAATTAACTATTCATACTTCAATACAAGTAAAATGTATACATACGACAAATTCTCTTCAATTAACAGCAGTCGTATCAAGCAGAATCAACGTAACATCAAACTTACCTGATCGAAGCTATTTCATGAATTTCCTAAATTCCGCCAATTTTTACGAATGGCTAACGGAGTGTGTGTCACTGCGACTCTTAAACACCAACTGACGAATTTCAGGCTTGTACAAGTCTTATGTCCGTTTCTCGAATCAAGTCCCACCTACAACGCATCCCGATTGGATGGCGACGGACTCTGGTCATTTGATCGAACTGTCAATCATAAAAATGTCAGTCTGTGTGTCCCCATGTACTGTCCAGCCTACCATTGTCGGCTTCCGGCTCTTTGAAGTTGTCTACGTCACGTGTTCCCATGTACAAAGATTCCCGCCAGATTTCCACTCAAGAGCTCAAACAAAGACTGGGTTACGTAAGAGGATTAGCCAACTTAGGCACTTGGAAAAACAAAGCTTACCTGGCTCCACTTACAGACTTATAAATACATGTATAATACAAGGGGTTGGGGTAAAACATCACACTTGCTATGTATGTTTGATTTCATTATATCTGATTTAATATGTATCTATTTCAATTTAATTGTTTGTCAGTTTTCAAAAAAAAATTATTTTTCATTACATGATATTGTAATGTAAATTTATTTACATGAGATGATACTGTGCGTTTTTTAGAATATAGTTTGACCTTGACTGTCAGTTTATAAACACCAGGTGTTGATCTAAATCCTGACCTTGTTTCAGAATTTGTAGCAACCTTCATAAACAAGTTCAATTTTATTTTAAAATGATTGGTTGTTTCCAAGGTCATGATGGGACCTTGTCTTTAAGATATAAACAATTTTTATTTTTTTTATTTCTTAGAGTGATTGGTTTTCGTCAGGGTCAAACTGGGTAAACGTAAGCCGTAACAAGTACTTGCTTCTATAAATTAACAGAAGATGATCACATGACCCTTGTTTACGTTTTAGAAAGCCCATATAACCCATGTTTTGGAGAATTAATTTCAGTAGAAGTTGGGCCGTTAAACTGTTCATTGTATGTTGCGCTGTTTTGAGTTATTTCAAATTACTTGGTTTTGAGTTATTTCAAATTACTTGGAATCAAAAGGATTAATTCCATTATTTTTCTGGAAAATACAAATGATCATGTAATATTGTGGAACAAGAACAGTTTTTTTAATAAAAAAATGTATTCAGCTATCAGAAACCGGAGTGATAATTCTTATTTCTACAAAGGAACTGTAGTCTTCAACACTACAGATTGTAGCATACGTCATTGTCTTCCATCTTGGATTCTTCATCAGGATTCAACCGTGAAATCAGTAGAACATTTTGTTATTAGGACTACTAAAATGTTATTCTCAAATTATTTTTGGATTTGATTCTAAAAAATCGTAAGTTCATATCTTTTCATTTTTACAGAATTTTTCCAGGGAAATAAATTATTGTATTTTTAAAAGCTTGTCATTTTCACTCTTCTTGTGTTACTGTTTATTCAAGCCTAAACAAGTGACTTAAGAGACTGTCATGTATATTTAATGAGTATTGTGTGATTTTTGTCATGGATTATATGTTATATACATGTGTATATTTAATGAGTATTGTAACTGATCTTTATCCATAAATGAGGATAGAAGTTGGGCCTGCATGTCTAATATCATGTAGTGTAAATATATTTACTAGGTGTGATTTCTTGATACAGCCTTGATTCTGACCCTACAATTTTCTATAAACAAATTTTGTTTACAGTTTGATGGAAATTGCCATTAATATGACCCTCATCTTGGTCCTCAAATTGTGTCTTTGGTTTTTATATTAAAGTTGACAATATTAGAATTGCTCATTCAATATCTTAACATCAGTCTTAGTGGAATCAATCTGAGTTGTATTCCAGTTAATATTTGAGTATTTATTTAAATTATTCACTGGAATTACAAAGTGCTCATCATTAAATTTCGACTAAATTGATATTCTGGGATTATGGTGAATTCATTTTGAGACATTTTGGATAATATCATTGTGATACAATGAGACTTAGCACATCAACACTATCCAGGTTATTGGAACATCAGCTCTTTCGAACATGGAATTTATTTGGAACACCACTGGAATTTTTGGACTTGTGATAGAACTTTTATGACTATTGGGAATTATAATTTTATTGAACAATACTGGAAGTTCTTTTCAATTTTCACTTTGTATGTTAGGGAAATAAATTATTTGTTGAATTTTACAAAACTTTTTGGTTTTCACTCATTTCTGTTACTTAGTTTATAACCATAGAGTCTTATCAATATATGAAATCCAGTTATTAGAAAATACCACATTTATGCTCATGTTTTAGGTGTATATATTGGTGGACACCCCTATATTATGATCTGTAATTGTTTGAATAATAATAATAATAATAATAATAACTATAATTAAAAATAATGATAATAAGCAAAGCAAAGTTTAACTTAAGCAATTCTGATACGAATTACTTATCAATTTCTAGTGCAAGTCATGTAATGACATAACTCTGTTGTACTTGATTTTACTGGACTGGACAGATATGATAAATAGAAATTCAGTCAGAACTTAAAATATGTGAGTGAGATTATGATTGTGACAATCAAGAATGTGTATCAACATATCTTAAGTGGAAATATCATATATTTGTGTTTTAAAGTAAATAAAGATACAACTGGCACATCAAATTTGGTAAAAGCTGTCCAATAAAGTACAACCGAGTGACTTCATTACACAAATGGAGCTATAAATAGAAAAATGTAAATAAAAATCACTTAAATTCTTTTTTGCCTTTTACCATTATTTAAGCACATACAAATCATAATTTATTTATCTTCATGAGTATTATTGTAAAAATATATGTATTTTGGTTTTCAAGTGTATTCAGGTGTTTCTAGTAACCACCTGAAGTCTGCTTTTTTTTCAAAAAGCAAAAAGTTTTGTTTTTTGTTATGCATTCTTGAGGGCACTTTGTCATTGATTACATAAATGTATACTATGGGGGGGGGTCAACAGTCTTTACGCAATGCATGATCAATTCATCATGAGAGAGAGAGAGAGAGAGAGAGAGAGAGAGAGAGAGAGAGTTGATAACGCCACTGTGATGAGAGTGGAATGGACATTGGAGCGTTATCATTTTCCCCCACTGATACAGATCAATATCTCAGTCCAAAATATATAATAAACATAAATAATAATAAACAATGTAAACAGTTGAAACATTCCACCAGAATCGTCACTGATTTCATGCTAGTTACTTTGATATAGAGTCCATTAACCAGTCGTCATAATGGATGTCGATATTGGGATCCATGTTGACCAATGGCGGCATGTGCTTTTCATCCCGCACTGAATAATTACAACAAATAACTGAAATCTTTTCAGCTGTGAAATTTTAAAATGATGAATTTAATAACAACGTTTAATGAAACAAAATACAATGCAATACTATACAATATATGATTCACGTCGAAATTTAATAGGTTATGGTTACTGCTTGGCAACCTCCAGTTGTGTCTTGTGGATCTTTTCCCGCTCTGTTCTTCTTCCTCATGACGACAAGTGACGAAGTGGTTATAAAAAAGTCAGGGAACCAGACCATTAAGTTTACAGTCAAAACGTACGCAAACTGAAACGTACGGAGACCGAAACTTACCCAAGTCAAAACGTACCCAAATTAAAATACGACCCACACTCCCTTTAAATAATTATATAATTTTAGTGTATTATATTATGTATGACAGTGACCGGCCTGATGAGCAATGGGAATCGGCAGAAACAATTTAACTATACTTTCTTATGATCTAGCATTCTAGCTCCAACGCACATTAAGAAATACGTCTTTTAAGTTAAGAAGTCTTGTTTTGAATGTATTTATGTTGTGTTTTCCTGTTGAGAAAATTCTAACAACTGATCTGAACCATGCTTAATGACTGCTTCGTTTGTTTTAACGCGTAGTCAAAAGCATACGTTTCATACAGTTATTGGTCAGTTTTGAAAATTAAATCCATTTTTCATATTTTGCAACAGAAACAGATACGTATACATCTGATGACTAAATACTTATTTTGACTTTTTTTAATTAAGAAATTAAAAACAAGAATAATTTCCATCGCGTCTTTATTTGCGTTGAGTTACATTTTGAACTGATCCCAACTCATCATTGGCGGCTCAGTCTCGGGAGACCATGCGAGTAGCGCCCTAGGAATTTCATCTGTCTCTGGTGTTTTGGCATCGTTTGCTGTGGCTGTGCAGGCCTATGCGCAAGTGATGGTCTCTGTTGCAGTTAGTGCGGATGTATTGGCAAGTCTGAGTTACTTGGGCTGCTGACACATTATTCTTTCTGTCACGTTTCTCTGCTACAGCTGACTTCTCCTCACATCAGCGACTGATGTACCCTTGCGGACCGTCAGTCTCCAGGTGCCTCTGTCCTCAACCTGAACTTCCCAGCCGTCGGGTGAAATGTTGCATGCCTCAATATCTCTCTTGCACACATCCTTGAAACGGAGTGAGGGGCGACCGACTCTTCTGGTGCCAGTGGCCAGCTGTCCATCTAGGATGTCCTTTGGCAGCCTGCTATCCTTCATGTGTCGGACGTGTCTCAGCCATCGAACTCGGCGTTTGATCAGCAGGGAGTACATGCTGCGGATACTTGCATGCTTCAGGATCTCGCTGTGTGGGGCGCGGTCTTTCCGGCTGATTTTCATGATGCGTTTTAGACACCATATATGGAAGGAGTTGAGTCGGCGCTCTTTCCTCATGTAGGTGCTCCAGGCCTCACTTCCATAAAGGAGGGTGCTTAGAACGCATGTCTGTTAGACTTGGATCTGGGTGTGCTCTGTCAGCGCGTTGTTTTCCCACACCCTCTTCGTTAGTCGGGCCATGATGGTGTTTGCCTTTCTAATCCTTCTGTCCAGCTCCACATCAAGCAAGAGAGTGTTGATGGTGGTTAACCCCAGGTAAGTAAAGTTGTTGACTGCTTCCATGGTGACAAAATCGATTTTGATGGATGTGGCAGTGATTGCATCTTACGCGCTGACGTTTGTCTTTTTCAAGCTGATGGTGAGCCGAACTGCTTGCAGGCATCAGCGAAACGGTCTTCCAGTCTCTGGAGGGCATCCTCGGTGTGGGTCAGAAGAGTCGCGTCATCAGCAAAGAGCAACTCCCTGATGAGCACCGACCTCACGTTGGTCTTCGATCGCAGTCGTGCCAGGTTGAACAGCCTTCCGTCGGACCTGGTGTGCGCTATCAGTGGACAAGTCAAAGGCGTAGGGCAGGAGTAGAGAGAAGATCCCGAAAAGGGTCGGTGTCAGCAGGCAGCCCTGCTTCACGCAGCTGTTGATGGGGAAAGAGTCTGAGAGGGATCCACCATACAGGACTGTTCCCTTTATATCGGCACAGAAAGAGATTATCAAGCTGAGATTTAAAAAAAAAAAAATTTTTTTGGCGGGGGGGGGGGGGGGGGTGGGCAGCCGATTTTCCTGAGACGTTCAAATAGGCCCTTCCTGCTGACCACGTCGAAGGCCTTGGTGAGGTCGATTAACATCATGTTGAGTGGCTGGCCTTGCTCTCTGCTCTTGGAGTTAATGGAGGGAGAAGATCATGTTTGTTGTCGACCTGCCTGCTCTGAAGCAGCACTGGGATTCCGGGTACATACGGTCCGCCAACAGCTGACACCTGTTGAGAAGGATGCAGGCGTACACTTTGCCAACCATGATGAGGTGGAAGATTCCTCTGTAATTATTAGTCACTGCAGTCGCCCTTGTTTTTGTAAAGGGTCACAATGAGGCGTCGCGCATGTCTTTGGGGACTGCCTCTTCCTCTCAGCAGAGGTAGAGTAGTTTCGGCGGCTGCAGTAATGTTGGTTCTCCATGTTTGTTCGCTTTTGGCGGGATACTATCGCTACCTGGTGCTTTGTCGTTTAGGATGGAGTCGATGGCTTTGCTGAGCTCCTCCAAGGTGGGCATTTTGTAGACCTCATCCATGGTGGGCAGCATCCGTATGCTGCTAAGGGCCGCATCACTGACTGACGTTTCTCGGAAGTACGGCTCTGAGTAGTTCTCCACCCATCTGGCCATCTGTTGCTCACGGTCTGTGATCTTCTCTCCCGTCAGAGATTTCGGGGAGGCGACCCTTTTCGCTGCAAGGCCTAGGGCCTTCTTGATGCCACTGTACATGCCTTGGATGTTTCCAGATTCGGCACTGCGCTGGATTCCTTCACACAGTTGATGCAAGTACTCGTTTGTACACTGCCTAACGAGGTGTTGGGTGGTTCTTCGGGCACTTCTGAGGTCAGCAAGCGTCCGTACATGGGGAATTTTTTGTAAGCTATGAAGGCTTTTCGTTTGTCCTCGATTATTGGTTCCATCTTTGAAAGGTGTGCGTTGAACCAGTCCTGGCTGGGCCGTTCCTTGTTGCTAAATTTAGACATAGGTGTGCTGTAAATGGCACCCTCAGTGCACCTTGAGGGTGGCTCACCCGAGGCCAGGAGGGTATTTTTGATGGCGAAGTCACCTCCGTTCTGGCGGAGCTCCTCAGGTTCTCGACCCTTCCAGAAGAATGTGTAGTGTTCCTCTGTAAGGGAGCCGCTTGTGGAGAGCCTGGTTTCCTGGAGGGCAGCTATGCTAACATTTAGTCTGGTGAGCTCTCTGTCGCGGATGGCCAACTTCCTGAGGTTGTCAGAGATGTCTGTGCACATGGTGCGAAGGTTCTAGCTTGAGAATCGAAGAAGTGGAGTCTTCTTTGCTGGTTTCTTGTTTCTTTTGTATGGTGCGGGATTTCCGTCTGCCTGTCATGCTGAGCAATAGACTGAGCTCCAGGCACCCACTGGAGCAGACAGACGTTGGCAGGCTAATACCTTACTGACCGGGGGCTGACGGCTTGAGGAGGGTGGTAATCGGCCAGTGGGACGCGATGATCTCTCCCATGTCGAAGCTGACCCGTGGAGCCACTTCCCTGCACAAATCGGGTTGGACTTATAACCCGTAGACTGACAGCTTCTGTGTTGTTTCCTCACTCAGGAGCTAGGCTGGAGTGGCCTCTTCAGGGCTCAAGCCTGGGCGTGGAGTATGGAGATCCTGGGTTGCCTAGATGTCAGGATCCCCATCTCGTCCTTGCTGGTGGGGTCCAAAGAAATGCTGAGCATGACATTTGGAACCAGTTCGGATGTAGGAGCTGCCGAAAGGAAGTCGTAGTTGACACTCAGCCGCCTTAGTGGCTCCACTCCGGATTTTATGTCTGGGTTTACTCCCGTAGCCTTGAATTCTCCCGAAGATGGCCACAAGGCAGCGGAGACATCATCCAATGGCTGGGGAACTTCCTGGATTTGAAATCAGAGTTTCCTTCTCCTAGACGAACTGCCTGACAAGGCTAACGAGCTCCTACTGTCCAGGTTTGGACAGAGTTTTCCTTCTCTTAGACTGGCTGCCTACCAAGGCTAACGAGCCCAGTCTGCCTACCCAGTTATACCTCCGGACACTCGGTCTCCCCACAGAGCAGGCTCTGTGAAAATGGGTCCCCGCATGAAGGTGCTGCTGTGGACACAATAGTGTAGGATAGGCCATATGTAAATGTGTGTGTGTATGTGTGTGTGATTTAGATTTTTAACGTAGCTTTAACAATTTTTTCTGTCATATCGCTACGATGTCTGCAGTGTGACAGTTTATAGTGATGTCTAGCACTGCAGTATCATGCCGCAGACATGTAGCATGATGTCCCACCCAGTCGCATTATCCTGACACCAGGCCGACCAGTCCTAACACTAACCTCTTAATACTGAGCGCCTAACGAGGCAGCTGTTTGTACCATTTTTGTAAGTCTTTGGTATAACGCGGCCGGGGTTCGAACCCGCGACCACCCGCATCCGAGGCGGACTCTCGAACCACTAGGCCACCGGAGCGGTCCATATGCAAGTAACCTCCTGCCCAGCAGAGCCAGACAGTGGTTCCGCGGTGATCACTACATGACACACGGTACTAATGGTATGGAAAAATGGTAACCAGTCTGGAAATGGGTGATACAATAGAGACTATAAAGGTTAGACTGACCAGGATTGGTTAATAATGTAAGTTATGTTGTAGGAAAAATAATCTTTTGAGAGCTTATTCTAGTTGTAAGTGAACAAAAATAGAAACATTGTTTTACTGGTGGAATTTCAGTCCTTAAACAGTCTTGAATTTGGAACACTTATTACTAAAATTAGCACCTAACTCTTTGGTGCGGAATTGAAAGCACATATTTCAAACATGTACAGGTCCAGAAAATGCCTCGGCTCATATCCTTTCCTCTACACATAAGCTGACATCCATGTTTCATCTATACTGGTAAATGTAGGTTTGATCATGAGCACTCAGAAATTTTAAGTTATTGAATTTTTAATATCACGGTGTTTTTTTTTTTATATGTTTACTATGAGAACTGAATTAGTAGCGTCAGTCCTACACCTGGAAAGGAGAGACTGTGAGTGACGCTTCACTGTCCTTCGGCGAGCGGAGTGAAACGCAGGGAGCGTACGAAGCAGGGAACCAGACTAGTAGAATCAGCCGACATTGTTCCGAATGAACGAATGAAACTTGCTCTGCTTTTGACGGTCTTTATTCTGCACACCCATTTCATCAGGTAAAATATATAGATAAAGATTGTAATTCAGTTAAAGAATATCATCTGGACGAAAGTACGAGGTCACATGGCTGTATGTTGTTTGGTTATAATGATGTCGATCGTAAATCCTTAAACCTACCCCCAAAAAATAATACGTCTGTGATGATAGTTAATGTTGTTTGTGTCCACAGGGGCTCGTTACAAAGAAAATCAAGGGATGGGGGGTTCTAATCTGTAATAATATAACACAAGGGAAGACACCGGTCCGCACCCCTCGGCAGTTCCAACACCGTTATTTTATCCTAATTGCGTCTGCTAATTTCCAACTTAGGCTAGTCGTAATCAAGAATAGTTAAATTTTCAAAACAGCTCGACACACTTCGTTCAATTTGTGATATAATGGAGAAAATGCAATAATTGTTCGCCGGTCTTGAAGTCTGGACATTAACCCTACTCACAGTGCAATTTTGCATTCGGACAATCTTGGATTTCACCATTGACCTAAAGGTAAGATCCGAACAAACTTACCTTTCGGTCAATGGTGATTTCCAAGATTTTCCGAATGCAAAATTGCACTGTGAGTAAGGTTAATGTCCAGACGTCAAGATCGGCGAACAATTATTGCATTTTCTCCATTATATCACAAATTGAACGAAGTGTGTCGAGCTGTTTTGAAAATTGAACTATTCTTGATTACGACTGGCCTAAGTTGGAAATTAGCAGACGCATTTAGGATAAAATAGTGTTGGAACTGCCGAGGGGTGCGGACCGGTGTCTTCACTTGTGTTATATTATTACAGGTTAGAACCCCCATCCCTTGATTTTCTTTGTAACGAGCCCCTGTGTTTGGGTCGACCCAAACAACATAAATTTCAGTGTAGACGACTTGCATTGTTGGACTACCTCTCCCCCACCTCCCGTCTGCAAATACAGACGATGACTAAGCTGAGAGGAATGTTATTGAATTGGACTGACCAGGGTTGGTGATGGCTTTAAACAAAATTGTTGCCAGAACAATCGCCAACCTAAATGTTTTGTAGCCAATTTTCAAAAACTGTCGCCATTTTCATAATAGAGTACTATTCGTTTATCACAACACCCTTGGTGGCACTCACCAGATAATATGTACTTTTGAGAGAGTGACGTATGTAAGGTGAAGTAGTTCGCATTTAAAACATGCACAGTGGAGAGAATGTTTGCATACCTCTATGCTACATTAATGTAATGTGGATGATATTTCTTTTGGATATTGTACTTTTGGAAATTTTACATGATTTAAGCACACTGCTAACTAAAATGACTGCTCCCTTGTGTTAAAAAATCAGTCTGAATTAGTCTAAAGTACACAATACATAGCAGCTATTAAAATAGGGAAAATGAATTTTGCCAGACTAGACAATACCAGCTTCTGAAAGTGCAATGAATGAATTACCAAATATATAAAATGTAAAAAAAGTTATCGGCTCTTTTTTTTATACAATTTGCCTCTGAAGTTCAGGAAGTGAAAATGACCAAGTAGAGCTAGCACTTTTTTGAAAGGTGCACATTTGAAGTAAGGCCAAGCTGTATACTCTATAACCCATAGTACACCCATCAATCATACACCAAAATAAAGGGAATTAAAGGTTCTTTGCATTATACCTAAGATATACAAGGTCTTTTTTAAATAGCCAGTATAACCAGTGAGGAAAGCCGGGGAAATTCTTTTTCTTTAAAATCCTAACCCTATGCAAAATGCGAAACTGTATAGCGCCACCCTTGGGACCAAGGTAATACAGTGGATGTTTACACTGAGGGCGGGTTGGGGGGGACTGAAAATAATTGACATTTCCCATACAAGTGAAATTTTTTAGGTGACCTGTCATCATTGACTAGGATTTACACAGAAAAAGAAAAAAAAAAAAAAAATGGAAATTTTGATTAGATGAAGACAGCTAGTCTGAAATACACTTGTATATTATAATACACACCACAATGTGTTAAATAATGTACTTGTACAATGCTGATGGTCATTTCTGTGCATGTAAGGTTTCCATCTCCAATACTGAAGCAAAATGCATACCAAATTCGACCGATTGATGAAAATAAAATACTGCAATGCTTACCATTTGAAAAGAGGCAATTGTCACCAGAATATTCTGTTCAAAATAATATTAATTTTGGACACACAGGATACCACCCCCGTGTTTTCATGACTCGCGATACGCTGGCCTATTCTGTGCACAGATTTGAAAACATTTAAATGTTTGTCCATCAGGCTATATAAATGAAATACATTACTTTGGACTGTTTCTGTCAGCAGTTCAGTTGTGTAATTAGATCAGGTTTATAGCTAGCTGGACAAAATTCAACGTAACTATTTCAATAAATGGCAAGAGATATTAAGCATACTAAACTGATCTTGTAACAAAATTAGTAAAGTTCAACATTTTATAAAAAAATAAGCTGTTACGTGGAAGAGAAACAACAATGAATAGGATGTAATGCATTTACATTGTCTTGTTTATGGGGAAAAAAATACTAAAGAATTTAGAATCAGACAATACACTAAGGAATTTCTTGAGAATCTCGTTCTAGCGGCAAGTTGACACGTTGGGTAGCTGATAATTTTGTACATGTGGGACAACTTCTTGGATACTTGGATTAAGATGCAAAATTTTTTCCCATCTTTTAAATAATATATTTATTTGCATGTTTCCAGAAGATACATAGTAAATATAATTTTCTGGGTTACAGGTTCAAGGTCATGGAATGGAATGGGTCATCATGTTGACATTTAGAAGTCACTTTTTCATATGCATTTTTTTGGTACACTTTATAAATATCACTTTTCTTAATTAATGTACAATTGTTCTTTCTTGATACAAAATTTATTTTTCACCCAAAATAAGATGTGATCCAATGTTTACAGAAATGACGTATCATTACTTAGAAATACCTTACGTGCAGAATTGGATGACATAGTGGTATTTGAAATACCCGTGAAATAGAGAATTAGATCATATCTTAGAAAATTCATTTATCATTTAAATCCAGTTAGAAAATACAGCTAACATGTATGTATAAAATAAATGGTAGTCCTTGTTTAATCTATATCACATTGTCAGCAAACACGTTTCACGAAACAATTCACACTGCTATTTATTATCCTAGTAGCAAGTGGCTGTATAGTTGTTTATATACTACATGTATATGTACTTATATTGGCCTTGATTTTGGTCAGCCAGAGACAACTATCATGATGCTGATGCTACCAAGGGGATGAGGCTATTCATAGGGAAATGAAAACATGTGAACAAATTAAAAAGTTTTTATCAAACATTCTTGCGAGATGTCCCACCTTCATTTAATTTGATGGCCAGATATCTGTTGTTTCAAAGAATTGGAGCAATAATATTGGTTTTGCACCACCACTAGTAGCAATCGTAAGTGTGAACTTTTTTGCTGTAAACAGGAAACAGATTTCATTATTTTGAATAAAATTTCTGGGCAGTAACAGTTTTCAATAATAAAACAAGTGATATATCTATAATTTTGATCACAATTTTAGTCATACTAATTTGGGAATTTTTTTTTTATCAAATAGAGGAGCCATGCATATTCTTTTTATAAGTGAGTTTGTTAGTTATCCAGGCATTCTAAAATGTGGGAGCAGTGTAGATTGAATGTGATTCATATTTGAAGGCAAATGTCAAACTACAGCTGTGAATTGGGGAAGAATGAGCCATTTGTAAAGTGAGAAATTCCAGCCAAATGAAATGTTTTGACATTGTGGTTATTTGAGTTTGACTTTGTGTAGCTCAGTTGCAAAGGGGATTGTTATTTATATTTAATTTACATTGTGTGCTTGATTGTCCATGATTGAGGACAGAGTTTTGTGTGTATCTCATTTTTCTCATGTTTGTAAGTTATAAATAAGTTGTTTACTGGTATTTGAGTTTAAGATCTAGTCTTATTTACAGACTTAGAATGTTTTGGAAGAGAGCTTAAATGAGGTAAACAAAATTATTAATTCCTGTTTTATGTTCAGTCTGAGGACTCATTTACTGTTGTGTTCAGATGTAATTTTTGAGGATCCATTATTTAAGTTATTCATTGGAATTACAAAGTGCTTATTGACTTTTTTGGACTAAAGCACTATTTTGGGATTATTGTAAATTCATTCAAAGGCATTCTGTATTATAGCATTGTGATACACCAAGACTGTTGGTACATGAATCTTTTCAAGACTACTGGTACATCAGAAAACTCAGATATTGAAATCTTTTGAAACACTCTACACATTTGGAGTAGTAATAGAATTTTTCGGATTATTTGGGATTTAATTCACAATACTGTAAGTCCCTCTTATATTTGCACTTTGTAACTTAGGGAGATACATTTTAATAAACTTGTTGGTTTCTGTTCTTTTCTTTTACTTAGTTTGGGACCATATCATCTTGTCAATATTGACAGTAGTCATTTAGAGTGAATGTGTACATGTTGACATGGCACAACACCCTGCATTGGGGCAGATGCAGAGAGCATTTTCAGTGCTTAGAAAAATCCAACAGTACCCACTGGTCTCTAATGAGTGTAAAGATGAACAGTAATGGCAATTGCATCACCTTCAAACTGTTGAGATCAGCAAAATTGTTAACACTATATCCCACAGTTCTATTGATTTTAAAGACAGAAACTTTGCATATTTTTTTTTAAATGTCTGTTTAGTTGTGAGTTGTGATCTATGAATTTGAGCGTGTGTGTGTGTTGATGATAATGTGAGCATACTATTTTATGTGTTGGTGGTATATCACAATACCAAGTGTAACATCTTTTTATGTTTGGAAGTGTATTAAATGCTTTATTTCTTTTATTCTAATTTTATTTTCCAGTAATTGTCTATATGCATAAATAAGTAGATAACTTATTGTCAAATGTACAGCTAACCCCCAAGTTATGCAATAGTTACGTTTCCCAAGAGTTGTCACATGACTTGAAATTGTTGGTAACACTTCCTTTAATTTTCATTGAACAATACTTAATTCAGTTAGAGATTCAAACCCCCCACCTCATATGTATAACAAAGGCGACATCTCTGCTCAAGAAAAGGGCCCAGAGTGCCAAGTGTTCTAAAGCGCCCTCTGTTAAGGATCACTGCCATCTCACCTCTGAATGCATGGGTTCGAGTATAGGATTCAGCCAATGTGGGTATGTGAGAAAGCTTGCCAGTAGCTTCTCACGGGTCGGTGGTTCTTCCCGTTTTTTTTCCAGGTTCTTCTCCACAACAACAACAACAACAGCTGCTCAAAAAACCTGGTCAGCATACTTATTTTTGTCCAATAGTTTGAACCCCATGGGTTGTACATTTTTTGAATGAAAATACTTCTACTTGACATAAAATTTTCTGTTAAGGCCCTTGTTGGAGCGGCAGGTAAATATCAACTGGAAAAGAATTTTGACAGATTTAAAGATTGTATTATGACAGTGGTGATAGCACTTAAACAATTAGAATCCCAACATAAAGTTATCATTGAATCTCTTCATCAGTACTGCATATATTTTGTTACTGATTTATTAAAAAAAAGACATTAAATAATCCAGATTTGTGCCAAATAATACATATAAACTTTAGTCCCTGGCTACATACTGTTCCTTGATCATGTTTACAAAGGGCTTGCACTTAAGGTATGGAACAGGTCTGTTGATTTTGGAATCAAGAGGCCTATGGTAAAGGTTACTGATTACTTTTTTTTGGTTCTAAAATAAGTTTCTTGACCAACTTTGTGAATTTTCCTTGAAATCAGCATTCAGATGATCATGATTGTAGTATCAGAGGTTTGAAAGATCACATGATTGAAACTACCTTTGTATGGAGAAGGCCAGTGATTATTCAAATGCGTGAATTTAATGTTTTCAGAAGGGGATCCACTCTAATCTGTCACTGCAACATAAATATCCAAATATCTAACATGGGGTGGAAAGGTCCAAGGAAACTCAGACTTTACAAAGATGAACTTTTACATCCTTAAACCACAAGCTAATGTTTTACAAAAGTTATATTCAACCTCATCTGGACTACTGCAAAATCATATGGGGGTATTGCTTCTAAAACAATTTTTTTGCAAGTTGAAAGACTTTAGAGATGATCTATCAGATTTATCCATGACAACATAGTTGGTAATATCAATGTATGTGTGAAGGATTTGAAAATCATGACTATGTATGAAGGATTTGAAAAGGCAGAATTTACTGTATATATTGGGACATGATAAAATAATTAATTTTTTTTTTTGTCCCAGATCTTATGTTGAAACATTTTTTTCACCTAGGTCATATGTCCTAAGACTTAAGAAACAAAATAAATTTGTGTTGAATTTGTACCCACCCCTACTGGATGTTGCATAAAAATAGATGAACAAAACGCTTATTTGATAATAAAATGAAAGAAATTAACCTTGTATTGTTATCATTTTTTCCCCATTTTTTTCATTATGAGCATTAAAGAAAAAAATATATCCACAAACTCTGTATATGTAGTTTAGGAATCCATATTGTAGCTTGTATCGCTTATATCAGATAACACATGACACAGTGTTCATTGATTTGAAGATAGAGAAATAAATCATGTTTGGTTGTACTCAAATATTTGAATATGTATAAAGTTTCTCAAGGTTCTATGCCCAATGAGAAGTTCAGTAAAAGGACAAATAATATCAATACAGTTTCTAGTCTGCTGATTCTGCACTGTGTCATCCAATAACTTTCTTCTTCCTGTGCCCATTATGGAATTGTATAAAAATAGTCTGGCTGTCTCAGGTCCAGTCATTTGGAAATGTCTACCTAAAGATATTAAAGAAGCATCATCAGTGCCTTCTGTTCATTATAGATATTTGAAATGGATGCAATCCAGATAATGTCTTTAACTGGCTATGGCTGACTTTGTGGTATATTTGTATATGTATAAATTACATAGAGTTTTTCTTGGTATCTTTGTGGGTGGGTGTGTATTAAGTCATGAAAGTTGGTGTATACAATGCTCCATGTGCTGAATACTTACTTTGTTGCTCTTGAGTACACCAATCCATTATAGTTTTTTTTTGTTTTGTATGATGTTTTTCCCCAGCTGTATTATATATATTTGCCTTTACGTAATGTAGATAATTGAAGGCCACAAGGGAGATTATTTTTTTTGTACTAATTGTATCACCCTTATAAATTAAGACTTTATTATTACTATTACTATTATTATTATTATTGTTGTTGTTGTTGGATTGTATTCTTAGAATGGCTAAAAGACACTCTTGAATGAAGCTGCAAAGTTTCCACATGTAAATGGCCTTGTTTAATTAGCAAAGTTGGTAACTGTTTACATGTAAATGAACATGCATTTGGTATATCTGGTGTTAGTTTATGTGCATGCCCAGGCGGTAGGTATGGTTGCATAATTGATTTTTTCATAATGTTCATGTACATGTAAATACATGTAGCAGTACAAAATAATGCAACAATCTTAATTATCATAATTTTGTAGAAAGACATAACTTATAGATTTATTGATGTCACAATAATGGGCATAAGATGCTCGTCAATAATGGGAAAGGTTGAGTTACAAAATGGTTTGATTAAAAAGCATTGTTTTGGTTATTTTATACCATGTACATGTTTAGAAATTTATGAACATGTAAATGTTTAATGATAGTACTGCTTTCAAGATAAAACCAGGAGTCCAGCCTGATACATTTGTCACCAAGTTGAGGTGGGATTACTGTTAGAGGTACCCTTAGTAAATCTTCAGCAAAATTTGTAAAATTAACAGGTAGGATTTATCATTTGTATAATTATGACATATATGCCAAGGTGTATAAGGTTACCATTTGTGATGTATTTGCATGTTGATGAGTCTCTTGTTTTTATTACTCATTCTGGTTGTCTGTATGTTTTCATGTCCTTTTTGTACATTATTTATGTCTGTGAAGTTATAAAAATTCTTTGCTATAAGTCTAAGAGCCAAATTATATCTTTAACTGAATCAAACATATAGTATGTCAACACTGGCAAATTATTTTTTTGACATTTTCTGCACAACATTTTGAAGAGTTCTTTTTTAATTTAATATTTTAATTTAATATTTAATATTAAATGTTTTCCAATAATGAAATATATTGCTATTGTATTGCATCTCCCACCCATTTTTCACAGTTAATGAATTTAAATTTGTCAGACGTAAGATCTTATTCCATAGTGTCATTTGATGCTTTTAATTTTCTCATGCAAAAGAGGACTAAGTTTGGTAATCATTAAAAAGAATAGCTTATCCATATTGATTTTTTTCTGGGCAGTGTGTCCTTCTATTGATTTGACACAGTCGTTTTGCAAGATGATTCACTAATTTAAGTATGCAAGTGGGTACTTGTCACTCCAGAAGGTTTACAGAGATATCTCCTAAGAGCAACGTATGTTCCTCTAGCGAAGGTAGGATTATCCCAGTCTACAAATGATATACAGGAATGCGTATTGAATTTTCTGCAATACATAAGCAGAGGCTGTCTGTTTTAAAGAATTATGATCTCACCATCTGGTTCATTTTAATTCAGTGACAAAGGTCTGCATAGGTGTGTGCTTGTGTGGTCACTTTATTTTACCATATATACTCGCTTATAAGTTGAGTAAAAAAACCCAAACAAAAATGATCTTGATCTGCCGTAGCAAAATGTGCCTGCAGATCAGGGTCTATGTTGTTCGTTCTAATGATTACTCCTCACAAACTGGCAACAAATTAAGATGACGATTGGTCATGGTATTGGGGGGGGGGGGCCCTAATGGAATCAATACTGTTTGGCTTGACTTATAAGTGTGTACATATAGTACAACAGTTTTAATCATCTGTTTATTCTCCATTACGCAGATATGCCTGAACAAATTAAATTTTCCTTCCATACTCATTAGTACAGTGTCTCTTAAAGTCATAAACCTGTCTCAGTCTCACTTCCTCAGTGCCCTTGTTTCGCTGGCAAACTGAACAACACTGAATATGTATGTTAGATTTGGCTTGTATACTTATCTCTGTGCTTTTCCAGATATTGTTGAATCGATGCATGCTACATATTGCCTTTGCTATCCATCCCCATCACCTTGCTGCATTCGTTGTCCAACGTAAGCAGAGTGCTATACTTGCTGATATTTTTGATTGTCATGTTTCTGGCCACTGCCTCCTTATCAAATTCTTCTCATCTAAACATTACCATTTTAGTTTTTCCTGTGTTAATCTTTTTAGTGACCGCTCTGGTGGCCTAGTGGTTAGAATGTCCGCCTCGGATGCGTGAGGTCATGGGTTCAATCCCTGGCCGAGTCATAAAAAAGGCTTACAAAAATGGTACTAACAGCTACCTCGCTTGGCACTCCGCATTAAGAGGTTAGTGTTAGGACTGGTTGGCCTGGTGTTAGGATAATGTGACTGGGTGGGACATAATGCTACACGTCTGCGACATGATGCTCCAGTGCTAGACATCACTATAATCTGTCTTACTGCAGACATAGTAGTGATATGACAGAAAAATTGTTAAAGCTACGTTAATAATTCAAAACACACATGATCTTTTTATTCCTTATGTTTCCCCCACTTTGTGTAGCATATTAAAATAATGTAACACATTTCTCCTTTCCTCTGTAGGGCCAATATCATCATCAAACCTCATATTATTGACCAGACAGCCATGTATTTAAACACCTGTTCCATTGCCCTGTAAGGCACCTTTGATGTTGATGTTGTGGGGTTTAACGCCATTTTTCAGCACACGATAGGCTATACATGGCGGCCAGTATTAATGGTGGAGGAAGAACCCGGGAAAACACCGGGAAGAACCACCGACCCATGAGAAGCTACTGGCAAGCTTTCTCACATACCCACATTGGCTGAATCCTAGACTCGAACCCACACAGACAGAGGTGAGATGGCAGTGATCCATAACGGAGAGCACTTTAGACCACTCGGCCACTCGGGGCCCCTAAGGCACCTTTGAATTTAAGTATGTAATAAAAGTAGCTGGAGATATCGGGTCACCTTGCCTTGATCCTACTTATATGCTGAAACCACTCTTTATGTTCTTTTTCAACTCTTACAGCCAACTTTGAGCAATTGCTGACTTTGGGCATTATCCAACTTGGAGTGCCAATATTCTGCTGCTGCATCTTTGTTGTCCTCTACCAGTACTGTATGACTTAAGTATTACTAAATGTTGTGTTTGATGGAATCAAAGGCTTTCTGGAAATCAATGATTCAATTGTATACATGTATGCCCTTTCTCTTGGCTTTCTCTGCAATCAATCTTGGAAACAGTATCTGGTACACTGTGCTTTGATACTTCTTGAATCCTGACATAGAATGGTATTATATATTAAAAAGTGTATGGGACCCTTCTGTCAGGTAAAGCATGACTGTGAATTTCTTTTGCTGGCCAGGTATCTATGGCAGTTGACAAAAACTTCATTTCTTTTGCTGGCCAGGTATATATGGCAGTTGACAATAACTTCATTATTTCTCTTAATCTTCTTTTAAACAAATTAAAATGTCATAACCTTGTTTTTCTTATATTGTTTTTATTTTTTGGGGGACCCAAATATTTTAAAGGCTTCTCGTGATGTTTTATGAATGCCTTTTTATTTGTAGTATTCTTCACAAATTAGATCTCACTTACTAGAAGTTAACACTTTGGGACATGACTGGTTGTAGACTTGAGATGAGTGGATCTTATTGCATGACATTAGTCAATGGAGGTGCAACAGCTGAAATTGATTAGTTAATTTGATGCACATTGCATAGTACCATATGCACAGGCTTATAAGTTCTGTCCAGCTGAAAACTGAATAGGTCCAGATCACATAATGCACTTGCATATCTGAGTCAGTGCAGTTTTTTTGAGTAATCAGAGAACAAAGAACATAGACCTGATCTTTATGCAATGGCAGGTAAGGGTCTTCATTGTTTGCAGCTGGACCTGGCTTATAAATCAGTGTATACAGTACTTTGTGGTCACTCTACTAGACCTGGCTTATAAATCAGTGTATACAGTACTTTGTGGTCACTCTACTAGACCTGGCTTATAAATCAGTGTATACAATACTTTCTGGTCACTCTACTAGACCTGGCTTATAAATCAGTGTATACAATACTTTCTGGTCACTCTACTAGATATAAGGTAGTCTGTTGCACATTTGAAGAAGATTTAATGATATTTTGGATACAGGGATTACAGGGGTTGATTAATTTTGAGTTCACACAGTTATTTATATATGGTACCTGCTTTTTAAGTATCCCAGCCCCATCCTTTTTCTCTCTCTCTCTCTCTCTCTCTCTCTCTGTTAATAAAAGGTTTTGCTAATTGCTGATTGGGTTTCATTCTAATTCTGATGTGATCATACAGTTGTTGAACAATTTATCAGCCTATTATTTTACAGGCACATAACATTATGACTCAACATTTTTTGGTGTATATTGGGTTACAGGATTTGATTTCGATACTGTGCTAAAAATGTAATTGTTCCTTACATTTTAAACCTTCTGTGATTACATGGTTGTTTTTGATCTGTCTACATGGCATAAGCAAAACATAGATACATGTATCACTTTTCTGACATTTTTATCAAAGGCTGCATTAGTAAAACTGCATTTAGCTTAGTGTCTCTGATACATTTGTGGGGCCCCGAGTGGTCTAAAGCGCTCTTCGTTACGGATCACTGCCATCTCACCTCTGTCTGCGGTGGTTCGAGTCTCGGATTCAGCCAATGTGGGTATGTGAGAAAGCTTGCCAGTAGCTTCTCGTGGGTCGGTGGTTCTTTCTGGGGTTTTCCCGGGTTCTTCCTCCACCATTAATACTGGCCGCCATGTATAGCCTACCATGTGCTGAAAAATGGCGTTAAACCCCACAACAACAACAACAACAACAACTATACATTTGCATTCACATCATGAAACGTTGAGTGCATTGAGATGGAAGGATACTTATTAACATGAACACAACTAGATCAAAGTGATCTATGTTTCTTGCTCTTACAACTTTGCAAGGTTTGTACATTTTGCCATTATGTTAGAGCATGTAAGATATAAGATTAAGTTTTTACACTTCGCTCCATTTATCAGACACTGTTACCTTTTACATTTATGAAGCTTTGTGGGTGCATTGATCTTGAGAGATACTTAGCACCATGTACAAATTTAAAAGTAGATCAAAATGATCGAGATATGTTGCAGATGCATCTTTGCAGGGTTTGTGTAGTCCGTCATCATTGCCATGACAGAGTACCTGAGGCCCACCACTCTGTGAAATTCTTGTTTAGTTAAGCAAACAGGTGTATACATGCTAACTACAACATCATAGTGGTAACTTTAGTTGGTTCCTACCTGGGTGTCTTCAGTATATATGGCTGTTAGCATACTGCAGTAAATAGGTCTCTTATCTTAGGTTACACTTTAAAATATTTGTTATTTGGGTCAAGTTAAACATTTTCATTGGTGAAGGAACCAGGTGTTGACACTACTGATCATATGAGAAAGACTGAGAGAGAATACAGAATTCATCAAACACTCTTCATAACACTTGGATAGCTTGTTAAACTCTATTTGTAAAGGTAATATGAAGAAACTCACTGGCCAGTCTAGATGGTTTTAAACATAAGTTTAGTGCAGTTGTCCTGGGCTAGATATTTTTTTCTTTTCTGTTACAGTTGTTAGGGTGCTTTACAATGCAATAGCCTTTTAATAATCACCTTTTTTTCTCCATCTGTCTCTCTGTCCCTTCAGTCTTCTTGTAACCACCGAAGCTCTGAAACCCTTAAACATAATATGATGACATTTGGTAGTTAAATTGCCTATTACACATGGATGTACCTTTGAAAGGTTTTGTCTTTTTAGATGCAGTTTGGATAGAGTAACTGTCCTTTTCTCATCTGTTTTAAATCTCCACTACAGCACATCGGTGTAACCATCAAAGTTCATGAAACTTCAAAAATATGTTCTGATATAAAATGGTTTATACAGCCATATAGATCATTTTATGCATACCTCGTAGACCTACATGTAAATGTGCCTTGTAGATCATTTTATGCATACCTCGTAGACCTACATGTAAATGTGCCTTGTATGTATTGTTTCTAATCAGCTCCATTATCAGTTGAGTCATGGAGCTCTATGTATCAGGGATTTCAAACACGTGGGCTGGATGCAGCCTGTGGAGTTATTTCCTGTGGCCTCCAATGACACCCAGAACTTGTAAAATAATCAATAATGCAGAGTTTTTCTTCACAGAAAGCCAGTTTTGAAAAAATTGTATTGTTACAACATTTACTACTTGTTTCCAACATTTCAACTGGCTACTTTTTATATGAGCCACTATAATTTCGCTGTATGAAAAGGTTTCAGTGATGCGGGCCTCGGGCCAATGTACTAGTGATCATGTGGCCTTTGTGCTGATTTGGGTTTGAGACCCCTGCTTTATATAATGTCCAATTCTTTAGAAAGATGAGCATTAAAAGATACTTCTTGGCTTCTTTCATTCGTATACAATTTGAATCAAAGCATGCCGTTCAACTCCATTCATTCATATATGATTCAAACCAAAGCATGCATTTTGACTCCATTCATTCATACATGATTCAAACCAAACCATGCATTTGACTCAATTCATTCATGTATGATCAAACCAAAGCAAGTGTTTTGCTCCATTCATTCATATATGATTCAAAGCAAAGCATGAATTTTGACTCCATCCATGTATGATTCAAACAAAAGCATGCATTTTGACTCCATTCATCCATGTATGATTCAAACAAAAGGATGCATTTTGACTCCATTCATCCATGTATGATTCAAACAAAAGCATGCATTTTGACTCCATTCATCCATGTATGATTCAAACAAAAGCATGCATTTTGATTCCATTCATTCATATATGATTCAGACCAAAGCATGCAGTTTTACTCTGTTCATCCATGTATGATTCAAACCAAAGCATGCATTTTGACTCTATTCATTCATGTATGATTTAAAAAAAGCATGCATTTTGACTCCATTCATTCATGTATGATTCAGACAAAAGCATGCATTTTGAGTTCATTTATCCATATATGATTCAAACCAAAGCACACATTTTGAGTCCAGTCATCCATGTACGATTCAGACAAAAACATGCATTTTGAGTTCATTTATCCATGTATGATTCAAACACAAGCATGCATTTTGACTCCGTTCATTCATGTATGATTCAAACAAAAGCACATATTTTCACTCCATTCATTCATGTATGATTCAAACAAAAGCATGCATTTTCACTCCATTCATTCATGTATGATTCAAACAAAAGCACTCATTTTGAGTCCATTCTATCATGTATGATTCAAACCAAAGCATGGATTTTGACTCCATCAATCCATGTATGATTCAAACCAGAGCATGCATTTTGACCCCATTCATCCATGTATGATTCAAACCAAAGCATGCATTTTGACTCCATTCATCCATGTATGGTTCAAACAAAAGCTTGCATTTTGACTCCATTCATACATGTATGATTCAAACAAAAGCATGCATTTTGACTCCAGCAATCCATGTATGGTTCAAACCAAAGCATGCTTTTTCACTCCATTCATTCATGTATGATTCAAACAAAAGCACTCATTTTGAGTCCATTCTATCATGTATGATTCAAACAAAAGCACTCATTTTGAGTCCATTCTATCATGTATGATTCAAACCAAAGGATGCATTTTGACTCCATCAATCCATATATGATTCAGACCAAATGATGCATATTGACTCCATTCATTCATGTATGATTCAAACCAAAGCATGGATTCTGACTCCATTAATCCTTGTATGATTCAAACCAGAGCATGCATTTTGACTCCATTCATCCATGTATGATTCAGACAAAAGCATGCATTTTGACTCCATTCATCCATGTATGATTCAAACCAAAGTATGCATTTTGACTCCATTCATCCATGTATGATTCAAACAAAAGCATGCATTTTGACTCCATTCATACATGTATGATTCAAACAAAAGCATGCATTTTGACTCCAGCAATCCATGTATGATTCAAACCAAAGCATGCATTTTGACTCCATTCATCCATGTATGGTTCAAACAAAAGCTTGCATTTTGACTCCATTCATACATGTATGATTCAAACAAAAGCATGCATTTTGACTCCAGCAATCCATGTATGATTCAAACCAAAGCATGCATTTTCACTCCATTCTTTCATGTATGATTCAAACAGAAGCACTCATTCTGAGTCCATTCTATCATGTATGATTCAAACCAAAGGATGCATTTTGACTCCATCAATCCATGTATGATTCAGACCAAGGATGCATATTGACTCCATTTATTCATGTTATGATTCAAACCAAAGCATGGATTTTGACTCCATTAATCCTTGTATGATTCAAACCAGAGCATGCATTTTGACTCCATTCATCCATGTATGATTCAGACAAAAGCATGCATTTTGACTCCATTCATCCATGTATGATTCAGACAAAAGCATGCATTTTGACTCCATTCATCCATGTATGATTCAAACAAAAGCATGCATTTTGACTCCATTCATCCATGCATGGTTCAAACAAAAGCTTGCATTTTGACTCCATTCATACATGTATGATTCAAACAAAAGCATGCATTTTGACTCCAGCAATCCATGTATGATTCAAACCAAAGCATGTATTTTGACTCCATTCATTCATGTATGATTCAAACAACAGCATGCATTTTGAGTCCATTCATTCGCGTATGATTCAAACCAAAGCATGCAGTTTTACTCTGTTCATCCATGTATGATTCAAACCAAAGCATGCATTTTGATGCCATTCATATATGATTAAAAAAATAGCATGCATTTTGAGTCCATTCATTCATGTATGATTAAAAAAAAAGCATGCATTTTGAGTCCATTTATCCATGTATGATTCAAACAAAAGCATGCATTTTGACTCCATTCATTCATGTATGATTCAAACAACAGCATGCATTTTGAGTCCATTCATTCGCGTATGATTCAAACCAAAGCATGCAGTTTTACTCTGTTCATCCATGTATGATTCAAACCAAAGCATGCATTTTGACGCCATTCATGTATGATTAAAAAAATAGCATGCATTTTGAGTCCATTCATTCATGTATGATTCAAACAAAAGCATGCATTTTGAGTCCATTTATCCATGTATGATTCAAACAAAAGCATGCATTTTGAATCATACATGGATGAATGGAGACAAAATGCATGCTTTGGTTTGAATCATACATGGATGAATGGAGTCAAAATGCATGCTTTGTTTGAATCATACATGGATTGATGGAGTAAAAATGCATGCCTGAAATATGAAATATCATGCCTCCCTGGCTTTAGCATTTAGCCTATTTCAGCCATTTTGTTCCAAGTAGCTGTAAAAAGCCAATGAACATTAAAATGTCTTAAATGTAAACCTTTATTTTTAATTATATCTTAGCACTGTTAGGACACAGAAAATTAGGGTGTGTGATATGTAAACCTTTTCTTAATATTAAATTCATACCCCACACTGTTAGGCCACATAAAATTGGGGTGTGCTATATGTAACCCTGTTTTTAAAAAAAAAAATTATGTCCTAATTCTGTTAGGACATGATAATGAAAATGTATCCAGCTGATAATGATTAGTGGTATCAGTACTTTTTATACCATCCCTTGCTGCCAAGCTCACATCCTAAGCAGTTATTGAAGAGATATTTAAGCCATTATCATTTATTGCACACTCGTTAAGTCTGTATAGCATATCTATTTTTCTTGAATCTGAAGTACTTATCAAGTGGTATTTTGAAAGTCTTAGTAACATGCTTAGAAGTTGTTATTTGACCGTAAGTGTAATGACAAAGTATCTTCTTGTTAGATATGTCGGGAAACGTCGATCTTAAAGTTGGAGAATTACAGTTTACATCTGTATTTGCAGAAGATTGCATTCATTACAGAATCCATTCAATGCTGAATACTGGTACTTGTTTTTACTTGTATTGCATTGTTTACACATAGTGAAATGCCAGGCAGTTGGCCTTACAGTAAGGAGGCAACCACATCACTGTCCCAATCCCTAGTGATCATTATTGCCCTGATCATTATTTTTCATAACTCTTTCTTCTTTCGAAACATAGTTTTTCTTTGTGAAAATAACAGTCTGTCTTAAAGCCCACATCTGTCAACAAAATCCCCTTCATCACAGTAATAACATTCTAGTTTCTCTTCACGCCCACATCTTCCAACATAACACCCTTCACCACAGTAATAACATTATAGTCTCTCATCATGCCCACATCTCCACAGTAACAACATTCTAGTCTCAACATGCCCACATTTTCCAATAGTGGTGTAACTAGGGGGGTGCAGAACACACTGGGTGACAACATCAGAGAAGGTGACACCAAAATGACATTACAAAGGATTCAGTATGGTCTGTTACAGAAGGAGGTCCATGGGGGTGACACCATTAGTTACTGCACTGGGTGACACCAACCCTAGTACAGCCACTGTCTTCCAACATAATGCCCTTCACCATAGTAATAACATTCTAGTCTCACTGCTCCGGTGGTCTAGTGGTTAGAGCTTCTGCCTTGGATGCGGGAGGTCATGGGTTTGATCCCTGGCCTAGTCATACCAATGACTTAAAGAAATGTTACTAACAGCTGCCTCGCTTGGCGCTCAGCTTTAAGAGGTCAGTGTTAGGACTGGTTGGCCTGGTGTCAGGATAATGTGACTGGGTGGGACATCATGCTACAATCTGCGCCATGATGCCCCAGTGCTAGACATCACTATAAACTGCCACACTGCAGATATCAGATCAGTGAAAAATTGTTAAAGCTATGTTAAAAATCCAAATCACACACACACACACACACACATTCTAGTCTCTTATCATGCCCACATCTTCCAACATAATGCTTTTCACCACAGTATTAGCATTCTAATTTCTCATCATTCCCACATCTTTCAATGTAATGCATTTAACTACAGTAATAAAATTCTAGTCTCTCATCCTCCTCATATCTGTCAATAGAATTCCCTTCATCACAGTGGTGACATTCTGGTCTCTCATCATGCCCACATCTTCCAACTTAATGCCCTTTCATCACAGTAACAGCCATCAAAATAGTGTTTCACCAAATGACTTCTAATGATATCTAATTCATCCAAACTCCAAATGATGCAAATCTTATATCAAATCTGATTTTGAATCCTAAAATGTTTGTTGAGTTAGAGTCTATTCAGTTTGCAGTCGATTGTCTTATTGGGTAGATATGGTATTTTAAAATATACATCACTGTATTTATGAACTTGCACAGGAAATAGTACTTCATTAATGGATGACAAGTAGTATTGGCTATTGTCTTGTTGTCCTATAAATCATAACCGTATCTTTCTTACATTTTCAGTCCAGATCTAAACTGTTCTCCATATTCAGTGCTTTATACCTCAAGGTTCCCCGATGTATCAGAAGATTCAACCTGGATTAAATTTTGATAAATTTACTTAATTGTTGATACAGGAATCCAGTTAGGTAAATCATGGATGAATTGACATTGAAACTAAATGTTTATTATAAGGAATAGTACAGATTTGACCTTGTTGGATTGGTGTCTATTACTGTGAATGTACTATTTTTTATGGGGTACTTATTTTTATGAATTTTGTGATTGCTATAGACCTTGAATTTAAATCATGTATCATAAGTCAAATCCATCTAAAAACAACATTGACCCTGTCTGCCATCACATAATGCACTGGCAGATCAAGTTCTGTGTTTGTTCTGCTGATTACTCATAACAAACTATATAGACCCAGATTTGCTGGCACATTATATGATGGTTGATCTGAGTCTGTTCAGTGTACAGTTGGACACAACTTGTAAGCAAATATATATAGTACTTGTCAATAAGTTATTATGTTTTAGGTTCTGTGAATTTCTCCTTGATTGACTTCATACATTGTATATGCACCACTGACCAGAAATTTTCAGCAAACTTGCTAATTTGTCATTCATAACGAATAGATTATTAAACAGAAATCATGTTGTATGCAACTACGTTGTTAAAGCAGGTATTGGAAGACTCCAGTGGCAGTGAAAATCATCCGTGTACAAGATAATCAATACTGCATCATTCTCATGTGTATGGCTGCAATAAATTAGAAAAGGGTTTAGCCACTGTTTTCATTTGTTTGTCTAGACACGCAAGATGGATCACCATGCATCAAGCTTCTACTGCAATGTTAAATGGTTTGTCACTTATTAATAATACAGTATGACGGTCAGTTAGGATTTAATGAAAATCTTGTTTCGTGGCTTCTATAATATTCTGCAAGAAAGGGTTCATGTATTTCCTTGCAGATTTCACAAATTATAATAATTATTGCCTTTTCAATACTGCAAGTGTCTCTATTACGAAGGCTGGTAAAGTATATAGGAGACATTTATATTTATTGGTGTTTATATTGTATCTCAGATATCATAATAAGAGACTGAGACATTGATATACGTAACAAATTAAGCATAGTTGATAATCATTATGAAAGATGCATTGTGGGGACATCAAGTCAGAGTTGGGGGTATGAGTAGGCTTAGCCAATTTACATACATGCATGCACCGGTAGTTTCCACTGATCCTTATCAGCTCGATTTTGTGATCTATGGTATCTTGATGTAAGAAGGAGAAATATTAGCAGTTTGACCAGGGTTTGTAAATAATACCTTGCTAAAACTTGCAGGTGCTCTATCACCTCAGCTACCAGAGACAATGGGTCGGTGGTTCTTTCCTGGGTTTTGCAGGGTTCTTCCTCCACCAGTTATACTGGCCGCCATATATGGCCTATCTTGTGCTGAAAAATGGCGTTAAACCCTAGAACAACACAATACCAGAGACAACATTTCTGTATTGCAAAACTCCAGAATAAGACCCCCCCCCATTCCCTATTTGGAATACAGACTTGGTTTAAAAATGTAATCATGCTTGTAGTAACGTATTAAACAATTTAAAATTGTGCAGCAAGATCAAGTTCAAACCCAAACTAGCTGGGAATTAAACTACATCATCAGTCTGACTCATCCTTCCCAGTCTATGTATTTAGTCTGAATATTAAAGAATGAGAATAATTATTTAGTTGACATTTGTGATGCAGATTTCAGCTTATGGAATGTGATGAGTTCAGGTTTTTACATGAGTGTACTAGTATTAGGATCTACACCTACTGCACTGTAGCAGCTTTTTTTTCCTACCATTTCTAAAATTGGTTGTAAGTCTTGTACATTTTTGGGGGAAATCATTGACAAAATATACTTTGGAAACAACAGTTTCAGAAATAAATTGTTAAAATAGTCAGTCTGCATGATTTGAAAATTATTGAAATGTATTAAGAATGGAACTTGAATTTTGGCCTCCTAAAGAACTTAGAAATAGAAGAGGAAAAAGCCGTAGCTTATCCTATTGTTTGAATTAACAGTCTCTGCATGGATAATTGTTACAGCAGTCGAAGTTTCAGCTTTGAAAAATGTTAGTTGCTGACCATCCTAGCTAGTCCAGACATAATGTGTCCTTTGCTTTAGTACAAGCATCTTCGCTAGCCAAGGTTCCGATGCTAGCCTTGGTGGATTGATCCAGTATTTAAATGATTTGCACTAGTGACTTCTGTTGGATTCACCAGTTGCCTCCCTTAGTTTGTAATGCCATGTAACCAGTAGTGTATAATAGTGGTACATTGTACATCAGTCGAAAATGGTGGAGGCAGTTGACTTGAAAAGGCTACTTCAAAAGTCTTGACCACATACCAGCATGAAGCCATTACAGGTGTATTTGAGGGAAATGGTGTATTTGTGCAAACATGGACAGTCAGTGGAAAATCCATTCCATTCCAGTTGATTGAACCCGTTCTCTTGATCATGGAGGAACAGTGTTCATATTTGAACAATTTGATTTTAATTGGATGCGGTGGCTTTACACTGCTTACAATGAAATTCACAGACCCAAAGCACTGAAATGCTGGATTGATCCACCAAGGTGTAGATAGAAAAACATTGGAGTCTTAGCTATCGAAGATGTTGTACAAGCAGTCTTGTTTTTCACTTTGAATGACAAGTTACTGACCAGCCTAGCTATTTCAGAGCTCATTAGTCTAGCATAATGCGACCTTTGCTTTTGTATTGCAGTGTTGGTTTTGATCTTTGCAAGCAGCAATGCTTCTTGTCTCCTGTTGCTGTAATACCTGGTACGGTTGTTGTTGTTGTGGGGTTTAACACCATTTTTCAGCACTAGATAGGCTATACATGGCGGCCAATATAAATGTTGGAGGAAGAACCCGGAAAGAACCACCAACCAAAGAGAAGCTATTGGCAAGCTTTTTCACATAACCACTTCGGCCAAACCTGAGACTCCAACCCTCACAGATAGATGTGAGATGGCAGTGATCTGTAATGGTGAGTGCTTTAGACCACTATGCCACTTGGGGCCCCACCTGGTACAGTACATACTGGTTATATTTGCCCAGGGTGTGTAAGGCACTTACCTTTACAGATCACCAACATCTTACCTCTGTCTGCTTAGGTTTGAGTCTCAGGTTCAGCCAGGGTAAGTATGTGGGAAAGCTTTCCATGGGTCAGTGTTTCTTCTCAGGATTTTTCTGGGTTCTTCCTTCACCATATATACTGGTCACCTTGCATGGTCTATCATGTGCTGAAAAATGGTGTTTGACTCAAAACAACAACTACTACAAGTTAGACTGCTTTCCCTAAGAACCATAGAGTATATCATTTTTTAGTGAGAACACCACGTAATGATACATATACTTGTAATACTACTTAATGAAATGGGATGGGTTGTATTATAACTGGAACTGTGTTACACTGAAGAGTGAGAGTTCTTTATTTAGCATATTTGTTGCAAATGGTATAATATTGACAAAATGACTGTTCCAGTGGTCTAAGTGGTTAGAGCATCCGCCTCAGATGCAGGAGGTTGATGGTTCGAACCCTGGCCAAGTCATACCCGAGACTTATAACAATGGTACTAGCAGCTTCTTCGCTGGGTGCTCAGCATTAAGAGGTTACTGTTAGGACTGGTCGACCTTGTGTCAGGATAATGTGACTGGGTGGGGCATGATGCTACATGTCTAAGGCATGATGCCCCAGTGCTAGACATAACTATAAATTCTCACACTGCAGACGTTGTTGTTGTAGGGTTTACGGCCATTTTTCAGCACACAATAGGATATACATGGTGGCCAGCATTAATGGTGGAGGAAAAACCCGGGAAATCCCCGGAAAGAACCACCAACCCTCAAGAAGCTACTGGCAAGCTTTCTCACATACCCACATTGGCCGATTCCGAGACTCGAACTGACGCAGACAGAGGTGAGATGGCAGTGATCTGTAACAGAGAGCGCTTTAGACCACTTGGCCACTCGGGGCCCCTGCAGACATTGTAGCAACATGACTGAAAAATTCTTAAAGCTATGTTAAAAATCCAAATCACACACACACACATTGATAATATTGGTTAAGTTCAAGTTGTAATAAAAGAATTTCAGCATATCTTGTGTTTCTTTTACCAAAAGAGGAGTATATTCCCCCCCCCCTGCTAAATTATGAATGGTTTCTATTCTTATGTATATTGATATCACTGGTGCATAATCATTACAATATCAGTGGAAAACTGTTTGCCTTTATCTTGTAACTTACTACAACCTATCTGCTTTTTACTTTTCAATGTCTAACATGCACTGTGCCAGAAAAAAAACATCACCAAGCATATGTTATTTTATAAAAGTCAGATTATATTTTATGCTAGACTTTTTACATGTAGCATGAAAAAAATTAGTTTTTTTAATAGCACAATTATATTTACATCACAAAAGAATAGCCACAATGCAGTGATTCAAGGTTTTAGCAGGACTTGATCTTGGAACTTCATGATTCTAGCCACATACACTGCCATTGGTGGTTGCTGTGCCATTGTAATACAGCATTGTTTCTTCATTTATCATAATATTCAGACCTAACTTGGCAAAAATCAAATTCTTGCCCATTATGACTAAAATCCATATGCTTGATTCTGTCACTGCCTCCAAATGCTGCATAGTCAGAAATATGTTCAGTTTTAACCAGGTTCTGAAATTGGACACCATTTAGTTTTTGCTTGATGTTCATCCACCTAAGTTATCTATGTCATTATCTGTGGTGAAATGTTCTAGTGCTCTTTTTTAGTAATACAGTCAAACCCGGTTATCTCGATTACGTCGGGGGTGTAAAAAAATCGTCGACATAACCGGGTCCCGAGATATCCGGGTTCATAAAAACTGGTAATTTTAAAAATGTCCTTGAGCATTACTCCTGTCTCTTGCTGGTGTTTACTGGAATCCCCTCCCACTGCATGTTACAATAAAATAAACAAAACGCTTAATTGATAATAAAATGAAATGAACTAACCTGGTGTTGTTATCATTTATTCCTTTTTTATCATCATAAGTAATTTATTAAAGAAAAAATATATCTATGAACTCCTTATATCACATGTAGCGTATGCATCCATTACTGTAGTGTGCATCACTTATGTCAGATAACACACGACGCATTTTTATAATTGATGTGAATATTGAAAAACAAATCATGTTTGGTTGTACTCAGAGGTTTGAATATGTTATCAGATTGAAAAATGGATCAAAGAAAATCACAAACGAGAGAGTGAGAGAGAAACATCCACCGATTGCTTTCAGGCACCCGCCATTCACGCATAACGCGGTGTTAGGTGCAAAATAACCAAGATTGTATTATATCCAGGTTAATATATGACAGTATCTCGCAGATAAAGATCAATAAATGTTTTTGAAAATACATGTACATGTACATTGACTGTGAGTGCAAATGACACTCCTTTCGCTAGCATGGGTTACAAAGAGTATTTATTAAAGCAAGTTAATGTTGAGTAGACTACTTACCCCGCAGGCATCAATGCGAGTTTGTATCAATTATGATTCCAGATGGCAAATAAATAGAGGCGTGGGTGGTGAATAAACACATCCAGTAGCGAGCAGTAAACTAATTCTTTGAACTTACCGGCAGGATATCAAATACAAAGGTTATTTTATTGCAAAGCAAACCGACCAACGGACCAAAATTGTGCCTGAAAATCGATCGCTTTTGCTGACTATTTCTTGTACAATTTCTGTGAGATTGACGTTAAAAAGTTGCATTTCGTCGAATTAAGCGGGTCCACATGTTACTTCGGACCGAAACTTATGCCCGACATAACCGGGTTATCGACTTAACAGAGGTCGAGATAAGCGGGTAAAAAATAGCATAACAAAGAAGAATTTTTTCGGGACCGGACCAAAACGCTCGACATAAGCGGGTTGTCGAGATAACCGAGGTCGAGATAAGTGGGTTTGACTGTACTCTTAATGATGGACCTTGTTAGGGTGACCAGCTATAATGAAGAGATTAATAGTGAGGGACTAACATATTTTTACTCATTTGATAATCCAGTATTTCTTCTTTCTAGGTTAGTTGATAGGTATCAGAAGTACTGTTATCTATCCCGGTGAGAACTGAAGCATGGCAGATTTTCTGATTCAGCTAGTGATAGGAGTGTTTAAGGCTATATCTATTGTCTATGACTTGGTAGCCTTCATCCCGTATTATGTCATCTGTCGTCCAGACCTTCGAATTAAACAGTCCAACAGAATCAAGGTAAGATGTACATATTTCTTTAGTTTTATTACCCTTGTCCGTGTATACATCCATCACACATATGCATTTCAGTTTTCAGGCACTGTGCTGATGCTTTGGTGTTCTTTGAACACTATCTAGTTTTATATAATAATAATATAATCCTATGTTAGTTGCACCATAAAAACTGAAAACTGTCTGAGCTCTCTGTGGCTCAGATATTGGTTTGCTGTTGTTACAAAGGCTGAGAAGCTAGGGATCCTGGAAAAAAATAGGGTTCAGTCTAGTCTGCATTTTGTGGCGCTAAAAATGTTTGATGCCCCACTTAGATGTCAAAGATGAGTTGATATGAGTGAGGTATCAAAATAGTAATTGATGCAAATTTCACATATATCAACACCTCATAATGTCCTGATTGGGAATTAAGCCTGTGACAAGCATTTGATTGACAGAGACTGATGGTTTGCCTAGAGTGGTGTCACAACCATATACCATTGACTTCATATTTAATTCAGATACAAATGATATCCAGTCAGACCACATGTAAATAAATGAGTGTTAATTTGGAAACTTGTTGACAGACTTGATGTGCAAACTTGCCCAAATTAATCAATGAAAGTAATACTGTTCAACTGAAATTGTTTCAAGAGGCTTTCCTCTCTTCATCCAGTCTTCCACTGGCACAAAGGAAATGAACTTATCAGTAAAATACATTCAAGTCAAAAGTTTAAGCATCATATCTTGCTAAGATTGGGCATCACCTGAATTTTATCATTGTGATGTATTGCGATTCAGGACAGCATATGGGTTGCTGGGTTTGGGTATCAATAGAATTTCTGTGTTTTGATGTATTTTGGTTCAGGACAGCGTATTGCTTGCTAGTGTTGGGCATTGCCAGAAGTTTTGTACTGTGATTCAGGACAGCGTATTGCTTGCTAGGGTTGGACATTGCCAGAAGTTTTGTACTGTGATTCAGGACAGCATATTGCTTTCTATGATTGGGCATCACTAGAATTTCTGTGTTTTGATGTATTGTAATTCAGGACAGTGTATCACTTGCTAGGGTTGGACATTACCAGAAGTTTTGTATTGTGATACAGGACAGCGTATGGCTTGCTAGGTTTGGTAATCACCAGAAGTTTTGTATTGTGATTCAGGACAGCATATCACTTTTTAGTGTTGGGCATCACCCAAAGTTTTATATTGTACTATGATTCAGGACAGATTATCACTTTCTAGGGTTGGTAATCACCAGAAGTTTTGTATTGTGATACAGAACAGTGTATGGCTTGCTAGGGTTGGTAATCACCAGAAGTTTTATACTGTGATTCAGGACAGTGTATCACTTTCTAGGGTTGGACATCACCCAAAGTTTTATATTGTGATTCAGGACAGCGTATTGCTTGCTAGGGTTGGACATAGCCAGAAGTTTTGTACTATGATTCAGGACGGCATGTTGCTTGCTTGGGTTGGGCATCACTAGAATTTCTGTGTTTTAATGTATTGTGATTCAGGATAGCGTATCACTTGCTAGGGTTGGACAATGGACGTTGCCTGAAGTTTTGTATTGTGATACAGGACAGCATAGGGCTTGCTATGGTTGGTAATCACCAGGTATTCCAGGTATTGTGGTACATATTGCATTATATTAGGAAAGTCTGTAGAAAGTACAAAATTATTGAAAAGTGAACACTAAGTCATGTAACATTAATTCCTTTTAAATCTCTTTATGTGAACAATGATTGGGAAACATCCTAACATGTAGGCAAGTCTGAGCTATGTGATATAACCTCATGCTGAATATTCATCTTCTCAACTCAAGCCACATTAGTGGGACGGTGTCTGTGATCATCGGCGGTGAAGTTCATTTACCGCTTGTCAGCTTGGCCCATGTATTGCATACCGACAAACAGAATGGTCACTCATTTTTCATCTTTGAGAACTTCTGCCCGAATACTTTCAGACAAGTGATTTTGCCTTTTTTATTCAGCACCTACTCATGCAGCACTTAAGGTTACATGTCTGCCATTTTGGGTTGCTGCTGTGCAGTAGGCAGAATGTAACATACGGTTAAAATAAATCCTTGTTTTTGTGTCAGACAGATCTTTCAAAAATCCCCTTTTCTTGGAATAACAGACATTTCAAGAGACAAATTATGTAAATCAAGTAAATGAAGGCTGAAATGTTAATTTTGTTTGAATTCTGTTTACACAAATATTGCAAAAACGTATTCTTTGGCATTATATTGCAGCACATGTACTTCATTTGTACTGAAGTACACATGTACTAATATAGCACAGAAACTGCACACATTTACAGCTTCTACAACCCTGCTAAGAATGGAGTGAAAGTAAAAATTGGTATCTTCGACTTAATAATAAAGGCAGTGCAAAGAAGTAGAGGAAATTTGAAGAAAAAAATTATTTTGAAGGTTCTGTGGTAGATAAACATGAAGCAGTTATCATATACATGCTATTTTATGTTTGCTTTGTTAAACGTATTCAGTTTGCTATTCTTAACACATGAAAAACTGACTAAATAAACACATCAGCAGTGGGTAGTAACCATCACATACTAGATGGCACAAGTTTAAAGAAAAATCTTAATAAATATAATTCAGTCTAAAAATTTTGGAAGCTTTTGACTAAATTATGCAAAATCTTTTACAAGTAATCAATCGTTAGCATCTAATTTTGCTGTGAATTAAATGATGTGTTGATCTTTTTATTGAATGTGTAAAAAAATATATTACACAAATAGTTAACTAATATGAAGAAAGAACCTTGAATGTTAATTTGTTTCCCACCTTTTTCAGAGAAAAATGCCAGAAATAATGCTATTTATGTAAGCGGCAGTGATACTCAACTCATTGTAAAAGTTTTTGCATGAGAACAAAACTCAGTAAAATTCAAGATTATGGTGTTCTCCAGAATGCTTTGTTAAACTCAGTATCATAAATACTTAAATTAGTATTGAATTACTTTAAAAAAAACATATCTTTACCAAATATTAGAAACCATGCAAATATTGGTCATCAGAATCTAAACTGTCCCTATTAGAAACCAGGTAAATATTGGTCCATTAGAATCTAAACTGGCCTTGTTAGAAACATGCAAATATTGGTCCATTAGAATCAAAACTGTCCCTATTAGAAACCATGCAAATATTGGTCCATTAGAATCTGAACTGGCCTTATTAGAAACCATGCAAATATTGGTCATCAGAATCTAAACTGGCCCTGTTAGAAACCATGCAAATATTGGTCCATTAGAATCTAAACTGGCCCTGTTAGAAACCATGCAAATATTGGTCATCAGAATCTAAACTGGCCCTGTTAGAAACCATGCAATTATTGGTCCATTAGAATCTAAACTGGCCATGTTAGAAACTATGCACCATCTGAAGCAGCCCCTTAAGAAAAATATAAAGGGGTTATTGGTTCCATATTCTTTAATCCAAGATATTTAGTAAGCTTCATTGGGCAGTCATGTACTCTTGCATGTGTCAGACCTGGAGTCTGAACCCAGAGCTATAAAAAGTGAGTGCATTTTTTGTGTTTGCTAGTTTCTGTGCTGACAAGTAGTGGAAATCCTACCACATTTTGCGGTATGGTCCAAACTCTGGCAGATTTTCTGGTTCAGCTTGTAATTTCTATATTCAGGGCAGTTTCATCAGTTAACAATTTAGCCTACTTTCTCCCTTTTTGTGTCATCTGTCACCCAGACTTATAAATGTACTACACACTGTGATCCTACCAATTGATAAACCGAGTTTGGTGGTTAACCCATCTCCTGCTTCTGCAAAAGTATGAAATATTTTTTTTAATTTGGCTTTGCTACTAAATAAATAAAACTTCACAAGTGGTGCCTGCTGTGCTAGTCATAGGAGAAATCCTGTATATGTGCAGGGTCTATTCGTCTGTTCTAGGATGCATGGCTGCATTATTCATGCTTTTTTTAATTATTTTTTAAAAGCCTACTTAAAAACTCCGTCAGACGTGTGAATATTGAACTTCATTCCCTCCCCCTTCCAGTTTTAGAGTAGATCCTGCATATCAGCTGCCAGATGTAAGCAGGGAACAGATAACTAATTCTCCATAGACTAATGTTAATGCATGCACAGACAAATTCAGTTGCCATAGACTGTAATGTTAATGCATGCACAGACAAATTCAGTTGCCATAGACTGTAATGTTAATGCATGCACAGACAAATTCAGTTGCCATAGACTGTAATGTTAATGCATGCACAGACAAATTCAGTTGCCATAGACTGTAATGTTAATGCATGCACAGACAAATTCAGTTGCCATAGACTGTAATGTTAATGTAAGCTGGGCACAACAGACAACTAATTCACTAATTCATTTCCCTTAGACTGTAGTGTTAATTTAAATTGGGCACATACAAATAATTCAGTTCTCATAGACTGTAATGTTAATGTAAGCACAGACAACTAATTCAGTTCCCTTAGTCTGTAATGTTGATGTAAATTGGGCACATACAAATAATTCAATTCCCGTAGATTATAATGTTAATATAAGGAGAGAACTATTTGTAATTAAATTCCCATAGACTGTAATATTAATGAAAACAAAAAGAACTAATAAAATTCCCATAAACTGTAACATTAATGTAAACACAGACAACTAATTCAATTCCTGATGATTATAATGTGACCGCTCTGGTTGTCTAGTGGTTAGGGCATCCGCCTCAGGTGCAGGAGATCATGGGTTTGAACCCCTCCTGAGTCATACCAGAGACTTATAAAAATGGACTAGCAGCTGCCTTGCTTGGCGCTCAGTATTAATAGGTTAGTATTAGGACTGGTAGGCTTGGTGTCAGGATAATGTGACTGGGTGGGACATGATGCTGGATGCCTGCAACATGATGCCCATTTGCTAGACATCACTATTAACTATCACACTGCAGACATTGTTGTGATATAACAAAAAAATTGTTTTGTTACAAAATCAAATCACACACATGCACACACAGATTATAATGTTACTGTATACAGACAACTAATTCAATTCCCATAGACTGTTGTGTTAATGTAAGGACAGGTAACTAATTCAGTTCCTAATGACTGTAATATTAATGTAAGCACGGACTACTAATTCAGTTCCAGTAGACTGTAATATTAATGTAAGCACAAACAACTAATTCAGTTTCCTTAGACTGTAGTGTTATAGTAAGTACAGACAACTAATTTAGTTTCCATAGACTTTAATGTTAATGTAAGCATAGACAACTAATTTAGTTTCCATAGACTGTATTGTTAATGTAAGCATAGACAACTAATTCAGTTTCCATAGACTGTAATGTTAATGTAAGCACAGACTACTAATTCAGTTTCCATAGGCTGTAATGTTAATGTAAGCATAGACAACTAATTCAGTTCCTATAGACTGTATTGTTAATGTAAGCACAGACTACCAATTCAGTTTCCATAGACTGTAATGTTAATGTAAGCACAGACTACTAATTCAGTTCCTATAGACTGTAATATTAATGTAAGTACAGACAACTAATTCAGTTCCCTTAGACTGTAATATTAATGTAAGCACAGACTACTAATTCAGTTCCTATAGACTGTAATATTAATGTAAGCACAGACTACTAATTCAGTTCCCTTAGACTGTAATATTAATGTAAGCACAGACTACTAATTCATTTCCTATAGACTGTAATATTAATGTAAGCACAGACTACTAATTCAGTTCCTATAGACTGTAATATTAATGTAAGCACAGACTACTAATTCAGTTCCTATAGACTGTAATATTAATGTAAGCACAGACTACTAATTCAGTTCCTATAGACTGTAATGTTAGTGTAAGTACAGACTACTAATTCAGTTTCCATAGAATGTAATGATATCTTTTGGGGTTAAATGTTTCAACGATATATTGATATTTTTGCTGTAATAATACACATATTGATGCCAGAGTCGGAGAATTGATACAAAACAGTGCTTAACATATGCAACTTATTTTAGTCATCAGCAGTGATGCATAATTATTATTAGTTTGCCTTGTTATTCTTTAAAATTAAAATTCATCTGAAACAGCATCAGCAGTCACTGGTCTTCATTTTTATTAATAAAAATCGAAATAGACTATTGAGAATACTCTCTCGCTGTCTCTGTAAATAAACAGAAAGTGACATGGTTCATAATTCCCCCTACTCACAAAAATGAAAGCTACACTACCAGAGTGTCGCACGGTGAAATATGTTACATTAAATTCTCATTGGTGATTATTGCTTGTTCCAGTCCAGGTTAAACAGTAACCACCAATTAGAAATTAATGTAGCTTTGCATAGCAAACAGGGCAAAACAACAGAGAAACCAAGCAGAAGAATTAATTGATATGTAAAGTATTTAAACTGAGATGCTGTCAGGTTGATCGATATGCAGCACCAGTGTATAGTTTCACTCCTGGATAACATATACAAGACGACTAATTCAATTCCCATAGGCTTTAATGTCAGTGTAAGTAAGCTAGACAGAGACAGCTAATTCAGTTCCCATAGATTATAATGTTAAAAATTTAACACAGACAATTATTCATTTTCCTTAGACTGTAATGTTAATGTAAGCACAGACAACTAATTCAATTCCCACAGATTGTAATGATAATTTAAGGAGAGAACTATTTGTAATTAAATTCCCATAGGCTTTAATGTCAGTGTAAGTAAGCGAGACAGAGACAGCTAATTCAATTCCTATAGACTATAATGTTAAAATTTAGCACAGACAATTATTCAGTTGCCTTAGACTGTAATATTACTGTAAGCACAGGCAACTAATTCAATTCCCGCAGATTGTAATGATAATTTAAGGAGAGAACTATTTGTAATTAAATTCCCATAGGCTTTAATGTCAGTGTAAGTAAGCGAGAAAGAGACAGCTAATTCAATTCCTATAGACTATAATGTTAAAATTTAGCACAGACAATTATTCAGTTGCCTTAGACTGTAATGTTAATGTAAGCACAGACAACTAATTCAATTCCCATAGACTATAATGTTAAAATTTAGCACAGACAACTAATTCAATTCCCACAGATTGTAATGATAATTTAAGGAGAGAATTTTTTGTAATTAAATTCCCATAGGCTTTAATGTCAGTGTAAGTAAGTGAGACAGAGACAGCTAATTCAATTCCTATAGACTATAATGTTAAAATTTAGCACAGACAATTATTCAGTTGCCTTCGACTGTAATGTTACTGTAAGCACAGACAACTAATTCAATTCCCATAGACTATAATGTTAAAATTTAGTACAGACAATTATTGAGTTGCCTTAGACTGTAATGTTACTGTAAGCACAGACAACTAATTCAATTCCCATAGACTATAATGTTAAAATTTAGCACAGACAATTATTCAGTTGCCTTAGACTGTAATGTTACTGTAAGCACAGACAACTAATTCAATTCCCGCAGATTGTAATGATAATTTAAGGAGAGAACCTTTTGTAATTAAATTCCCATAGACTGTAATATTAATGTTTATATCCAGTAGGACCTATGCAATTCCAGCAATAAAATAAACATGACTTTAATTTCAGGCCTACTGTATTGTATTCAGTTTACCCATATATATTGTTAGGATAAAAAAAATGGCTTAAATTTTGGTGGATTTTTTTTAGTAATTATTTTCAACCAGTCAGCAACCTTGATTCTGTTAATTATGGTTTTTAAAATACCACCATACTTAGACATAATTAGATGTTTGTGACCAGTTATATGAACCATTTCATCTTAATTTAATACAAGCATGTTAAAAGAGAGACAGAAATATACTGATAAATCTCAGTCTGAAGATGATTCATGAAAACAGACCCTGCACAACTATTTTTGTCACAGAATTAATGTATACTGTATTCTTTCGTTGGTCATTTTCAGGCCAAACCAGTAGGAGACAAGCCAGGTGGGCCATACAGGTCAGTGGACATTCAGTTTGGTACCCTGTCAACATCCCTCTTCCCTGAAGCCCAAACCCTTGATGACTTGTTCCTGCGGGCACTTCGGCTATATGGGACCAAGAGTTGCCTTGGAACTCGGGAACTTCTGAATGAGGAAGATGAAATGCAGCCTAATGGCAGAGTCTTCAAAAAGGTTTGAAGGATTAGTTACTTTGTGAGAACTGCAGCTTGAAGTATTAATTATGTGTATCATTTATCAAGAATTTTGTATTTCTCGTCAATCAGTTGTAGCAGTAAGTGTTAATTGTGTATTTCTTACGAGTGATTATGATGGATTGCTGACTTGCCAAAGTGGCTTAGTGTTTAACCTGAAAAATTCAGTCAGAAGGTTACAGTTGTAAATATTGCCTTGGGCCAGACCAGATTGGGTGCTGTGGTAAGTCTCTTGTAGGGGTTGGAGTTGAATTAAAAATCATATTGCGATATATTACAATATTAAGCGAAATAATGTAATATAATTGCAAGATATTGATTTAAGAAAGAATTATATTTTTTTTACCACTCCTGTGGCCTAGTGGTTAGAGCGTCTGCCTCTGGTGTGGGAGGTTGCAGGTTTGAACCTCAGCCAAGTCATACCAAAGAGTTCTAAAAATGGTACTAACAGCAGTCTTGCTAGGCACTCAGCATTAAGAGGTTAGTGTTAGGGCTGGTCAGCCTGGTTACGGGATAATGTGACTAGGTGGGACACGATACTACATGTTTGCAGCATGATGCCACAGTGCTAGACATCACTATAAACAACTGTCACACTGTAAATATCTTAGCAATAAATAATTTAAAAAATTGTTAATTTTTTAAAATAAAACATATACAGACTGCAAAGAGGTAAGTACAATTATTTAATTACATAATTAAAAATCTGTAGAGAAAATACATTAAATGACAGTAGTTACAATCTAACATAGAAATAAAATGAGTTACAATAGAATCTTTTGTGTGAACAGTTTGTGGTTTAATTTTTGATAAATAAAAATACATGAAACTGCAGATTGGTCCCTTCGTTGTCATATTACCCAGTGTAGTTCAAACTGAACTGCATTGAAAATCACATGGTGGAACTTATTCATATTTTTTTAAGAAGATAAGAGCATCAACATGATTTGGTTTTAGTGCTGAACATTGTACATTTACTATATCTCCAGCAGTGGAGAACACCCTCTCAGAAGGAGAACTTGTTGCTGGGATGCAAGCTTAGCTAATTTTGGAAATCTCTGCTCGTGATTTTTTCCACCATTGAAGAGGATTTGAATTCAAGGGAATCAATGGAAACACTCTCTAGTTCTTATGCTTTTCTTCTAGTGTATGAAGTTCTATGTGGCCCACTGTTATGCGTTGGGGTGGGATGCTCCCAATATTTATTTGATATATTGTGGAATTCCCACCCTGGCTCGTTTTTGTAGGAAGTGAAATTAGTGATAGAGAGAGATAAAGCTCTGAGCCCCCAGTCAGCAATACTGACAGTTAAATTATTAAGAACACAAAGGTGAAATTCAAAGAATAACAATTTTATACAAATTAAACGATATTAATTTCTCAACCAATCTTCTTCCTCTCGACCATGTAACAACCTATTTCATCACGTGATTATAGTGTGAGATGGCTTTCCCCTGTACTTGGTTTCTACTCATCTGTGTTTACTCTGCGAATTCCTTTCCTCCTTCCGGCGTTCTCCGTACTCCGATTCTTCCTATCCTCTTCCCCTTTTGTCTCCTTGACTACCCGGTAGTTCTGCCCCCAAAAGCTTCCTACGAAAACACAAGGACGTTAGTATGTTTTGTTAGCCATCTCGCTCACACTAAATCAACAATCAATCAATCATCAGATAAAGGCTATCTACATCTTTGGTCACGCATTCATGCGCATTGAAAACCCCACATGTTCTTATAGAAACAATGTCACAATAAGAGCGGTATCCTACTTATCATACAGAAATCACTAAATTGCGTCACATCAATCTATATATATTTTTAATCTTATTATTCTCAACAATATCACAACAATCCGATACATTTCTGTACATTACACTCCCACAAGTGTACACAAATATTCAAATATCCATATTATTTAAACTTACACACTGCAATCATTTCCAGAGTTACAATTTAAATCAACAATTGCAAAATCTAGAATATCACATGAATAAATATGCTAGTTTACCACGAAGTAACTAAATAGCGAATTACGATATTCATTCTGACGAGCGAGCAATCTACATAATCATAGCTCATCTCTCAAGTACGCATGTAAATTAAACAATACAAAGGTAATTCTATGTACTAACAATTCTAGTAAGTAAATATACATACTGCACTTAATTACAATTACAATGCCGTAACATTCTGCAACAATCGAGCAAATAACTCATTGACCTTTACGAAGCTTTCTGTCCTTGAATGTACCAAGATTTTTCCTGCCAAATCACGAGTGACTCCCGGAGTTATTGCTACAACTTGTCAGCACGATGCTTCACAATGACTAATTCGTTCCCAGCCCAAATTACTGTTAAATTCTGGTTCAAATTGATGGCCCCACCCTTCCTCAGTTCCGATTGGATATCAATTCTACCCTAGTCGGTCCAGCTTAACAGACGAGCCTCAGGCCATCTGTCAACGCGGGGAGATTTACAACAGCAACAAGGGTCCTTTGTTCTAGCACAAAGCTTCTAACGTCTACGTGTTAGTTTTGACACCTAACGAAGAGAACTCTTGTACAAACATGAATCACCACGACAGTGCAGGGTCGACATACTCATGGCGCTAACTCATTCCTTTGTTCCTGACTTACATAATCGTGGGCAGGCAAACATGACATAGTGGTTCCATTTGTGTTTCTAAAGTCTGAACACCAGTTATGTAGACATCACAGGGGCCCCGTGTGGCCGAGTGGTCTAAAGCGCTCTCCATTACGGATCACTGCCATCTCACCTCTGTCTGCGTGGGTTCGAGTCTCGGATTCGGCCAATGTGGGTATGTGAGAAAGCTTGCCAGTAGCTTCTCGAGGGTAAGTGATTCTTTCTGGGGATTTCCCGGGTTCTTCCTCCACCATTAAAACTGGCCGCCATGTATAGCATATTGTCTGCTGAAAAATGGCGTTAAACCCTACAACAACAACAACATGTTGACATCACCAAGAAGTTCTTGCATGCCAGACACAGCTACCTTCATCATATCACTCTGACCAATGTCTGACTTGAGTTTCTTGCAAATTGGTTGATTATCCTCAGCAGCTGAATTGGCAGATACACATAACTGCTTGGGGTAGCTGTGACAAAGTTGGCAATTCTGACTGTCAGCTGTCACCCACAGATGACTGATCAGTGCCATGTTCAGCCTTCACTCTAACAATGATTTCTGATGCATTCTGCAAAATTTTGATAATGATTTCATACCTTCATGCATCACTGAGGAAAGGTAAAGCTTTAAAACGTGGATCCAAAGCAACAGCGGTGGTGAGAGTTTCTCCTTGACGAGTGTATCTATCCTGAAGATCGTCAACCACAGCCCTTTTCGTCTGAGCTATTACTAGAGAGTCATCATCACTGTGTTGGAAAATGCTGTCAATAAGTTCGCGATGCAGAGGCATGATAACAGAAATGGTTCGAACTTACTCAGTACAAAGAGTGGTTGTCACCACTTTAAGAGGTTGTCGACAAGCCATCAATTCATCTGCCAGGCATCATCTAAAACTGGGTTCAGATCTTTCTCTTTTATTTTATTAAGATCTTTCAATCGCAAAATGGCAATTACTGTACATTGCAGAAACCTTGAAATCATGTCATAAATACTATTCTATCTAGTGGGCACATCAGCTATGAGCTTATGATCTGGTAGGCCCAGCAATTCAGCCTGGCTTTTCAGTTTAGCTGCTGTAATTGTACTTTGGGGGAAGAACCCATATATTCAGTGAATCCTGCTGTGGAGAATTTCAATGCATCTGATCTTGAGACACTTTGTGCAGCCAAATAATTGTATGTGCATAACACTTGATGTGAAAGTTGCATCCTGAACGAGTCCCAGCCTTGTCCATGTTAGTTGCATTATCTGATACAAAAAGTCGGTGTGGGTATAGACTGTATTTCCCATTCTTTGATGGCCTTAAGGATCACAGCAGCTATATTTTCACCTGTGTGCCCTTCATACAAGGGCCAAGTTTGAAGAACATAGTTTATTAACTTCCAGTCTTTATCAGTGTGAGTTGACATTATTGTCAGATAAGATTCAAATGAACTTGATGTCCAGCTATCTGTTGTCAGTGCAACCTTCTCAGCATTTTGTAGGTCTTCTATTACTAGTGTCTTGACTTGAGCATATTTTTGAAGAATGATCACCTCTGCAAACTGCATTTTACCTGGAATAGTATATTGGGGGTCAAGTGTATGTCAAAGGTCTCTAAACTCTGCTGAATCCACTATTTGGTATCAATACAAGCCCTTTATGTTAAATCTGCACAGTGTACACCTTGTCAGTTATAAAGCATGTGAAGAATAGGAGGGGTAATTTGCACCACTGAGCCCTGGTATGTTTCTCTGGGTTGACTGTGACATTTTGCTTTAGAAAGATCAGAATTATCTTCACACAATGAACTTCCATTAGCAGACATTGATGATCTATTGTCTGTCATATTGTAATTACCACTTTTCCCAGGATGGTGCTTGATTATATGGTAGGTTAGATTTGTGCTTCCACTGGAAAACTTAACATGAGCCTCACACAGTCTGCACACAGCAATTGCCTCATCAGTTTTCCCATCCCTTGCACTCTTTTTTTAATGCAAAATGAGTCTATATGGCAGACATCACTGTTCAATTTTTCAACCATATTTGAAGTACTTGTAACTCAAGGTCAGTGTCATTTAGTCATCAGTATCAGCAAAGTGCTTATTTGTTGACAAAGAGAAGTTAAAGCTTCAAAGAGATCAAGATTCACAGACATGTATCTTCTGATTTCCCATGCTGCAACTGCACAGGAAGCGAAATAGAAATGTTATTGAAGCAGATTACTGGAGGTATAGGTATGGAATTCAATAGTTCATTGTTATTCAGAGACTGTTATAAGTAATGAAATATGGGTAATATTAATTTATAAAAATAACAAAGTTTGTTTGCAACTTTTTATCAAAATTTACATCAGTATCATACTACATGTATGTCAATATAAGTTATATCACAATTATTATATCATCTGTTTAATACCACAGTATACCTGTATTCGATATTATTAATACCACAGTATACCTGTATTCTATATTATTGCACACCCTTAGTCTCTTGCTAAGACACATCACTCCAATTGCCTTGGGATGATATGACTTTTTGTGTGTTGATGTGCTATTTTAGACAGCTATCAGTCAAATAAATCAATCAAATTATTGCACAATAAGATGTACAATTAATGTTTGTCTGTGTTTGTCTGTGTCTTGATGCCCTGATCCTGACACCTGGGTTGTTTTCATTGGTTCACATTTAAACTAGTATTATGTAACGGGTTATATTTTACCCAACTATTACAAAATTGTAAGCATATTGACTTAGAGTTGCTTTTTATTTATGTGTATAAAATTTTTTATACACATTCTTCAGTCCCACTGCTTGCAGCCTGGGCAAGCTTGAGTTGGTCCAGTGCATCTGTACATCTGAATGCATGTTATGCTCTAACTAGTAAAGTTGGAATGTTTGCTGATTCATTTGTTTGTTCATATGTTCATTAATTACACCCTCAGTATCTTGGATCTGATTTCACCTACACTTAACACATTGACCTGATTTTCATGCTTGATTGATTTAACTATTTTCTGTCATTTTGTTCATTATACCAGTAATGTTTTAGACATATCACCTGCACATATGAAAATTGCTATGTAGATGCATATTAGGAAGAGTAACATAGCTTGTTATGCCTTCAAATATCTTGGACCCTGTTTCACCCACATTCATGAAAATTGGTATTTGGATGCCTCCCAGAAACAGTAACTCACTGGTAACAAAACCAGGTAAATATGATATAATGTTAACAATTAAGTAATTTCTACATTTTCAACCAATCATTCATTCATTCTCAATTTTGTCAACTCTATTTTACTGACACTCATGATAATTGGTATGTGAATCAATTTTAACAAGGTAACTAAACCATGAAAAACTAGGTTACTGTGGCCTAATTTTCTTGCTTAAGTGACACTCTATTTTTAACTATCTGTTCATCATGTCATTAATATCTTAGACTGTCTTCACCTACACTAATGAAAACTAACCAAACATTTAGGGGCCCCGAGTGGCCGAGTGGTCTAAACCGCTCTCCGTTACGGATCACTGCCATCTCACCTCTGTCTGCGCTTGTTCGAGTCTCGGATTCAGCCAACGTGGGTACGTGAGAAAGCTTGCCAGTAGCTTCTCATGGGTGGGTGGTTCTTTCCGAGGTTTCGCAGGTTCTTCCTCCACCATTAATACTGGCCACCATGTATAGCCTACTGTGTGCTGAAAAATGGCGTTAAACCCAACAACAACAACAACAACAACCAAACATTTACATTTGATTGATTTCTGTATGTTGATCTATTTGTTTTTCTTTTTACATTCTCATTATATTTGAGCACTATTTTGTCAAACTCGTGAAATTTAGTGGGTAGATCACTGATTTCCCTTGATTTTGAAAATTAAGAGTCAGCGACTCCTGTCTCCAACCAGATTGGGGCATCCTAGCCCCATTGTAAGAATTTAGTATATTGGGAATTATACTTTTATGCAATACAACAATTTTACACATTTAAAAAAAGATTTTGCATATAAAACAAAAACAATATAGGCTTTTAATATTGTATTGCACATATTTCCTATATCTGTATTTGAGTAGTTTGGTTTGGGTTTGATTTGGTGCTTTATACACAGCAACATCAATAGGTTATTTAGTGCCAAGGCAAAGGGCTTTGCCCAAGGACACACAATGGTAGCTGACCTAGGATGGTCTGATGGTAGGATCTGAACCTGCACCCTTTTGCACACTACCCACTTAGACACATCAGCTCCTGCACTGGAGAGGTGGAGAAAGGATCAAAGAAAACTGATCTGTATTTACGATGTCTGTGAAATTACCATCTTTTTGCAAAAAGATGTTTTGCTTACAAGTGTATGTATGCTTGCAGGTAAATAAAACAATTGGTGAGGGCCAACAGACTGTCAGAGACTGACAGGGCATTTTATAAGAATCCTGATAAGTATAAATGACAATTCATGTAATAGATGTTTGCTATAAAGATAAAAACAGAGTGACGTATGGCACAATATGGTTACAGCTGAAATTATGTTTGATTTCCTCAAGGCAACATACATATATTTTATATTGGCTCAGTGGCTGTCCATTCCTGACCCAGATAAACAGTCATATAGTACAAGTCACATGGGTCATGTATGCACATTTACTCATTTTAAATTAAATATAAATTGTTCTTTTAAAATGTAACACTAATTTTCTTTAACCAAAATCTATTCAATCCTGATTTTTGAATGCTCTGCACCTTAACTGTTATCAAGAAACTTCCCGATGAAAATTATCGATCTCTACAGCCTTTTACAGTGGACCATGTACTAAACTGAGGTCAAAATAAGAGCGCATCGAGTGGAATCATCGCAATCAAGGGTTGTACGATTTTGTTTATCAATATGCGTAGCGTTCATTGCGATATCACAGCATATGACATTCAATCCAGATTGTACTGGATCACACCTTTAGGTTCATTTGGTCCAAAAATATCTACGCACTTTAACATTGATTTTGCTGTATCCACCTCTTGGAGCATCTAAATAATGACTTTCCAAAGGAATATGGATGTATATGAATCCAAATGAAGTGAATACTTGCCACTTAAAGGAGTGTTGAATCAAATTCTAAAACAATGATACCCATTACTGAAATAGTTGGTGTTGAATACCTACATGACCTGTGTGACTTGCTGTATATGTGATGCCTTGGCTAGGTTGTTGTCTGCTTCCTCGTAAAATTTTGTTTTCAACAGAATTAGTAATGTTGCCTTTTTCTCCTGAGAAATTCTCTTTGCCACTTCATGTTTATGATTTGGGTTCATCTTGTGCCCAGTAAGTGCAGAAAACTGCAAATTAGTACAAGCCTATCAACAGAGGATGGGAAAAGGCAAAACTGGCCTTTGTACACAGATGTCAGACCTGCCGATACTACTGGAAAGATCGAGAGAATCTTGATTTATGGACCTATCTCCCAATTCACTGATTTTTTTATATATACAAAAACATCATTTTCCATTTCCCTGTTTCTGTTTCTGGTTTTTCTGTGTCTGGTATGTTTCTTAGTACTTTACCATATCCGGCTTGATTTCAGGTTTTCATCTGCCAATACAAAGAGATTGTCTCACAGTGTGGTTCTCATTACCTGACCCCATCAGCAAATCTCAGTATCATAATGGATAAGTTTCTCAGCATGAAGCAAAAAAGAGAAGAAAAGAAAGTAACTAATGACTTTTCACCAGCCAAGTAGAGGCCCTGAGTGGCCGAGTGGTCTAAAGCACTTTCCGTTACAGATCACTGCCATCATACCTCTGTCTGCATGGGTTCGAGTCTAGAATTCGGCCAATGTGGTTATGTGAGAAAGCTTGCCAGTAGCTTCTTGTGGGTTGATGGTTCTTCCCAGGGTTCTCCCGGGTTCTTCCTCCATGATTAATACTGGCCACCCTATATAGCTATCGTGTGCTGAAAAATGGTGTTAAACCCAACAACAACCAGCCAACCAAAAGAAATGGGATCAAAAATATATGAGTGATTGGGAGAAGCAGTTAGCTTTCATTCGTCCATTGACTCACGGAGCCTATCATGCGTTCTGCCACTGATGATCAGCTCTTTCCACATTCAATTCAAAATTGTAGATTTGGTAAAGCTGACACTCTCTATGCAGATTATCAGCATTGATTCCTTCCATTTGGTTGGAGAAAAAGGCCAGGTCCTTTAATGATATTACAGATTGTTTAGACACATATGCAATGCTTGCATGAATATGTAAGTCATCCTTTAGTGGGTTGCTTTCAGGAAAAAAGGATGGATCTGGCCATTTGTTGTTTCCAACCCTTGGGAGAGTAATGCAATCAGTACTTTCAATACCACATAGCAACAGTAAGGCTCATGGATCAAAAAGAAATCCTATGCATGTATAGCAAGTAAATAATTCATCCATACCAAACTCATGTCACTGTGACTTTTTTTTTATGCATGAGTGACTTGTATTTGGACCTATGCATTTGTTATATCCAGAGTATCATACACCATGCTCAACATATACTCATAAAACTTGGTATTTGGATGCATCATTAAATTCTTAAAATTCCTAACTTAATTTTATTACATCAGGTCACTATGACCTATTTTCATGCTTGAATTTAAAATGTTTTGCCATGTAATTTTAATGCTGTCAATATCTTAGACCATATTATATCTACAAGGATGAAAATTGGTATGTGGATGCATTGCAAGATGACAACCAAGTTATACCAAAGCTGTGCCATTGTGACCTAATTGTCACATTTGAGTGACTTAAGTATTTTCAGCCAATCATTCATTACACCCTCAATATTTTGGACCCAATTCCACCTACTTTCATAAAAAGTGGTATATGGATGCATCTCAAAAAGAGTACTCAGTCGTAGCAAAATGAGGTCACTGTGACTTAATTTGCCTGGTTGAGTGATGCATGTATTTTCATTTATTTTTTCAATGCATCTTCAATATCTCTGAGAAAATATTTTTCTGCTGGTTCTGTAGTATGTCTCTAGTGCAAGGGCAAATGAGTGGAGTGAAAAAAAAAAGTCATCTGTCAGTAAAGTTATACATTTTTAGCTTCTTTTTGATGGTTTAGCTCACCTGTAAAAAGTAGAGGAGGGTTATTGAACTACCACCAAATGTCATTGATAGTGTTGAAGCATCAGCATCCACACAGCCTCACTGAATCTCAACCGTTCTTTTTTTTTAGGTACTGTGCAACAGTTTGGAATGGTTCATAGCACTGCACCTCATGAACTAGTTAATTTCACAAGATAGCAATTTTAACTGCACCTGATAATGTTTGCCATTCCATTTAATTTGTACAAGTAAAGTCAGCACTTGCACTGTTGTGGAACACTACATCTGGATTCAAGAAAACAAAATTTAACCAAAATTAAAGAGCAAAGACCAAAATATGTATGTTTCTTGGAACTTGCAGGACATTTTCTGACACATCACTGCAAATTATGAAGAACTATCTATAGCCTAGACAAGGGCAAATATTAGGAGTTGCCTATGGTGTGTGATTTAAAGAGGAAATTAGATTAACCTACTCCAAAGATATAGCAATGACTCCACTTGACAAGCTCTTTTTTTTAACCCAAGTTTAGTACATGGCCCATTGTAAAAGTCCATAGCGATAGATAATTTTCATCTGGAAGTTTCTTCGTGACAGTTAAGGTTCAGAGCATTCAATGATCAGGATTGAATAGACTTTGTTTTAAGAAAATTAGTGTTAAATTTTAAAAGAACAATTTTTATATAATTTAAAATGAGTAAATGTGCATAATACCCGTGTGACTTGTACTATCGATTCTGTGGATGGCGTGAATCTGGGGTTAAGGATGAAACCTGTTTCAGTTATTTACATTAAGGATGAAACAATATGCCTATGTCAAGTATCAGTACTTATATATAGCCTATGAAATGATAGATATCAATACACAGAGTAAAGAGGCAAACTGCTAATAGTTTTTAATGGCTGTTAACTTATAAGGTATATATGTTGTTTTGAATACGCAGACCTGCCAACTCTTAAGATTTTGCCATAAGTCTTACGAAAATTGCCCTTAAAATATGGACTTACAGCATACTAGCAGAAACTACGGAAGAATGATCGTTACTGAAAAATCTGGATGATTGGTTCATCCGTGTTTTATTTGGATCCAGGTTTCATCTTAGAATTAGTGAGATTAGTCAGGGAACCAGACTAACATTACAGCAGCACTCCAGATGCCTTAAAGCTGTAAACTGCACATATTTTTTCATGCAAAGCATCTGCATGATCAAACTGTTGATTATATCATTTTTTTAAATGGCATCCAGAAATTGATGCATGTTTCAGATGAAAGGGGAAATAAGTTTCTAGAAAAGTGTTAATATTCAACACAGAAGAATAAAAAGGAGTATTCAGATTCTTGTGAATAAAAGCTGGAAAGGACACAATTACGTTTATTGGACATCATGTGCCAATTTGAGTATGTCATGGCAGGAGATATGATTGCTGTCATCAAGTGAAATGGAAAAAGAATTTCCAAGAATTATGTCAAGTTGAGAGATAGCAACAAGCCATTGAGCTGCATAGGGTTTGGAACTAGAATTTGTGCAACTGTACTAGTGGTAAATAAAGTCTACACGTACTTTACAACTTTTCAGTTGAACATAATGTTTATCATCAATGCATCTAACTTTTAAAAACGTTCTGAAAACTGGTCCATCTTATGGGAAAAAAATCAGCTGTCTTACTGAGATTTACTTGTCAGGGTTGGCAGGTCTGGAAGATGGTCTCCAGCATAAGTGTGTATCGAAATAGCAGCATTATCAATGCATTGATACATCATGATCAATTAATCATTTCACCTATAATCTGTATAAAGGTCTTAAATAAAGGACGTGCATTTAATGTGCCATCTCACTGTACTCTTCTTCTTTCTTCATTTTGTTGTCAGACATTTTTTCCTGTCATTACAGGTGATAATGGGTGATTACACCTGGATAACATATGAAGAGGTGTTCGAGAGGGCAACAAACTTTGGAAGTGGATTGCTAGCTTTGGGTCAGAAACCCAGAAAAAATATTCTGATATTTGCTGAAACCAAAGCTGATTGGATGATTGCTGCACAAGCCTGTTTCAAATACAATTTTCCTGGTAAGAAATTGCCTATTGGAGAGACAGCAAGAAGAATATTGTCATATATACATAAAGATCCATCTAGTGTAAAGTTTGGATAAAAATCATTAAATAACTATCTTTTTTTGTGTGTGAGTAGATTATGGTTAGAAATTATGCAAACTTTCTGTGGAACAAGAAAAGGTTAAAGGTCATAGGTTAGTTTCATATTGGAAACATCTTTGCAGGAAGAGTAGATTTCTGTTACTGTCAGCGTTGAATGTTAATTATATGTACTTCATTACTGCGTTATTGCTAGAAAAACTTGTATGTTGGTAGATACTTTTGGTATTTATGTATTTCATCTAAGAACGTAGTGAAACTCTGAAATTCAAATTAAGTAGAGTCTGTTTTCATTTTTTCAGTGCAGTGATGTTCATTATTTAAAAAGAATCAGATTCACCTGGCAGGGATCGTTTGTGCTTTTTTGGGTATAAACAGATATGGCAAATAATTATAGTGGTCCCCCTCTTATACGGCCACCCCTTTTGCACCAGGAAAGTGGCTTTATAAGATGGATAGCCTTTCCAGAGGGGGACTAAATTTTTTGTGAGAAGTATATGTAATGTAGGTACATGTAGTAAGAAAGCTGCATACTTCAAAGCATTTAATATCTTTTAAAAGTAACATTAATTATTAAACGGTTCTTCTTGTCATAATAATAGACTTATTTCAACTAAATATACATTAATAGTTCTTATTCTTGATGTAAGTGTGATATGTGAGCAGGTATTTTTGTCATGCACATTGCAAAACCATTCAAAAACGTCATTTAAATCTTGGTACATACATAATTCTTTTTCCATTTGCCCCATTTTTGCACTGCTGCTGAAAAATCAACTTATCGGTTACGACGTTGTTTATCTGAGTCTTTTCAACATAAAATTGTGTGGCAAGTCCCCCCTCCCCACCCCACTAGACTTTCTTCTAAAATAAGACATCTCTGTTTACATGATGGCATGTTAATGTTTGGTAATGATTTATTTGGATGTTGCTAACTGTATGCGATTTAATTATGTAGACAAAACTTTTGTAGAGTGTATGAAATGCCTTCTTCGTAAAGGAGCAATAGATGTATTGTCATGTAATTTTTTGTTCATGGTTAATTTCTCTGTGTGTTAATCCACAAAATCTATTTTTAGCTTATGCTGAGCATGTTATGATGTTGACAATTATGTCCAGTTGTAATCATCAAAGAGAAGAACTTGACAGGTGTGTGAGCCCAAAACTCTATCGTAACATTGTTGAGCCCATTTCATTTAGTTTAGTCAACACTTCTTTCAGTAATGGAAACCTGACATTGAGAGACATGTGTCAACGGTAGAGATAATCTGATTACTTACCTTATGTCATGATATGAATTAATTATTGGTTCTGGACACATTTGAAATAAAAAGTGGCCACTTGTGAGGGGATCATTAAACATTTTTTCCTAATATGGTGGTCGCATTAGAGGGGTGGCCATTCTTGAGGGGTACTTTTAAATACAAACTTGTCAGTGTCAATGGATTCTGGCTATAAGAAGTGGGTGACCGCTGGTCAGTGGGGCCATTCTAGAGGGGGACTACTCTGTATCAGAAAAACAAAAAACCATGGATGATTGCTATTCAGACCTTAACAGGAAAACCTTTGAAATTTTAAGTTAAAACTAAATGTTTTAAAGATTTATAGAGAAATACCATCTCTTCCCTCCCCATTTAGCAAGTCTTTCAGCATAATATCTTATTTCTAAGGGACTTGGCATCTGTAGGTATATGACTGGTAAACACATGTAGTGACAAAGTTTCTGAATCATGCTTAGAAAGATATATAGTTTTGAATACAATGCAATGATTGTGGAGAAGAGGAGTTTAGAAATCATTATTCCTTTTGCTTTGAGTGAATAAGATACACTCGGAAAAACAAACCTTTCCTAATAATATTTATTGCTTTCTTTGAGACTTCAGAATGTAATATAATTGGGGGAAAATAAGGCACATAACAGGAGAAACGGCACATCCTTTGAGACTTAAGAATGTAATTGGGGGAAAATGAGGCACGTCACAGGAGAAACGGCACATCCTTTGAGAATTTTGTGTGTTTTCAACTTGGAAGATCAGTTAATATTGAGTGAAAACGAGGATTTTTAAATGCCATGAAAAAACTTCTCGATTTTAGGTCATAATCTCCATATTTTTTTTTATTCAGTCTCCCTACTTGGCTTTTGAAAAGTTCGAGGTATAGAGATGCCTTTAAATGGTTTTGTCTTTTCAGATCCAGTTTTGACAGAGCTGTTGCCACTCTTTGATAAGTTCTAAATCTCCACTACGGTATATTCTTGTAACCAGCTTAGCTTAGGAACTACTGAACACATTCTGATAGAATTTGATGTGTACATTTTCTCATAAACATAGATGAGCCTCTTGTTTTGTCTTATCAACTCCATTTTGGATAGAGTTATGGGCCTTGACAATTAACTTAATATCTTGAATTTGTGATGTTGCTTGTAACCAGCATTCTGATGCAGTTTCATATCATTATTTTCTCTTAGACTAATATGTGCCTTGTATGGGTCTACTCTCGTTGAGTTATGACCCTAGATTACTCATCTTTCTAACTTTTGTTTCTGCAGAATAACTTTACAAGGAGGAGTTAGATTTCAGCCAGATTTGGCATGTAGCTTCAGATTGATGAGACCTCGAAACAGTTTGATTTCTGTGTTCCATGTTATAATTCATAGGAATCATGGCAGCTGACATTGCTGAATTTCAGCACACAAGAATCAAGTGATTTCTGTGAGCCTCATGTTCAGACACATTGTTCAACCTGAGATGAGATTGAAGCAGTTGGCTAGCATACAGTCAGCCTTCTCAGACTATTATAGTATAATGCCTGGACTTCCATTTAAAGATTGATGTCAATCCCTGTCTGAATCACAGAGAGTATTATTGGTGCATCCAAAAACTTCCTCTATTCATAAGTTTGATGTTGAGTTAGATGAAATTTCTGTTATCTAGTACTGAAAACTGTTTTGAAACTGGGTTATCCATCATTTTGTGATATTGTTCCACAAAGGCTAAACATCTCAGCAGTTTTCAGACCTTAGGTGTGAATTAGGCTCATTACTTTTTGTTTTTCTTCACTGCACTGTTGGAGGTAGTCAGTTATCTCTTGCAACTTCAGACACTTGGATAGGATTTTCTTAGTGTCTTGGGAACAAGGGGAGTAAGTGGTTAGGAAGTAGCACATGTGTTAGCTTTTGGGTTCACTAACTAGGATGTCCAGTTGTTAGTAGAAGAGCTAGATAGATGTCCCATTGAGTCTCTAGAAAAAAGTACTGAATTTGTTAGTAGCAACATCAAGCTTTTGAACAGTGTATTTGTGGCTACACCATTGACATACTCTGCAATTTTTGGACAGGGATTGAGATCTATCTTAAAATGGGAGTCCATGCATTATGTTTTAATTGTTCATTAATTTCCTCTCATGAAAACCTAAATGTCTAGGCCTCATTGTCTTTTGCTGGAATTTACAACTCATTTGGAGCAGCCATGATCTTTCCATAACCAACTTCACTTTGCAAGACTGTTGTCACTTACCATAATTCCAATCCATTATCATAATTACAGCATTACACAAGTAAGCCACTAATAAAATACATTTTCATTTTCATTATTAAAATAATATTTAGAGCTTGTTTAGCCTCCTCTTCTGTACCCCCACCCACCAGAAATGAATCATTAATGACATCTGAAACCCAGCTGCATTAAAAGATAATATCTTTCTAATCAAATGCACTGGCTGAAAAACCCTTGGTTTGTAATATTTCTGCCTGCTGCCAACCAGCAGTGCCTATGTCATATGGCCAAAAAGGCAGCTGTGCTGACTGCACTGGCAGCTAGGGGGGTATATAAACCTCACACCAATGAGATAGGTGATCAGTTGAACCAATGTGTCAACCAGAACTTTTCCCTCCAGTGAGATACCAGGATAACAAAACTAGTCAGATATTAGGGGTGATACACCACAGCAGCAGATGGAAGAGAACACCTCCACATTCCATCAGGCATTACTTTCTTCTCAAGCTTTTTTCTTTGAAATCAAACATTGCATTGAAGAGAAGCTTATCTGGTGGGTCATGCGTCTGCTGTCTATGTGATCGCTATGCCACATTAAAGAAAGGATACCTTTTTCATGGGTTGAGGCTTATAGCTTTTTCTGGATTCTCGATTTTTTTCTTGGTAAGAAAACACCATCCATTTCCCATTTCTGTATTGTAAGTGTGACGTGTCTCTTTATCTTCTGTTGTACTGCTTTTAGAGGAGTGGTTTTGTTCTTCACATATAGACTCCACTCATATTTTGTTGGAAGGGTAACTGTTGAGGTTGTTGAGGTTCTGGGAAGGGTAACTGTTGAGGTTGATGCACATGCATTTCCTCACTCTATTACCTATTCTTCTAATGTTCATTTGAAGAGATAATATGTTCTACAGAGAAAGGATATTGTATAGTAAAAAGAAAAATGTTTCTCAGAGAATTCTTACCTGATCACATTACTATGAAGCCATCCCAAACCCTCCTGCAAATGTAAGCATCCTTGTTGATATTTCACTCAAGCTTAAACTAAAGAACATGATGTTGCAGGTGGTATCTTGGAAGAGTTTCTTCCTATAGATGATGTTTTCATGGTATGATATATAAATGGAAAAGTACATTTTTTCATCTTTTAGGGAGGGCTGGACTTCAGAGGTAGTGTTGTTTGATTCTATTCAATAATGTGATCAAGTAAGTATTCTTATAAAAGCATAATTATGCTGTAAAATTTCCTTTCTTATATATTTTAGTGGTGACTTTGTATGCAACTTTGGGTCTAGATGCTATTGTACATGGAGTCAATGAGAGTGAGGTCTCCCATGTTATTACAAGTGCTGAGCTGCTACCAAAGTTTAAGGTACCTAGAACTTTTAATTCCAGAAGCAATTATTCCCTACCATATAAGTTTTGAAGAAGGGGGCATTCAAAGCCCACAATGTTTGCTGGTATACCTTGTGTGTCAGTCTCTTTATATGCTAACATCTGTCCATGTACATATTCTTTTTATTTCTACTCATTCAGTTTAAAAAACCCTCAATTTTATTGATTGTGATCAAATGTGGCACAACTATTGATATTTGTCAAAATATCTGTCATGTTTTATTTTTCATGCTGCCGGTTAATATGAAAGATGTACTTTTATGTTTACTTGCTATTAATTTAGAATGACTTAATAATAGATTAGAATAAGTACAGCTTTACTAGATATATATCCAGTGCATCCATTTATTTATGCCCTAGATTAAACTCTGATTTGGAATATAGCTCTGGAGTGGGATCAACATGCAGGCCGTGGTCAGCTTCTTGCTTGATCATTGTTTTTTTGTATTTGTTTTTAATTGTTTGAAACCATGTTTGATTGAAGGCCTAATATCAGGAAGACCTTAGTCAAATTCAGTTTTCCTTACTTTAAAAATCTGAGTTATTGCCCCTGTTAGACTCGTACTTAATTCTTACTTCATTCAGATAAATAACTTTTGAAGGACCATATGGATCAAAGGTTAATTTCATAGATCACTTTGTATTAGAGAAACTTTGGTCAGATTTGAGTTTTAGCTTTCCTGCCTTTAAGGGCATGTGAGTTTATGGTAAGATCCATTTTATTTTTGTGTTGTCTGCTCATAGTTGTTATTTATGCCTTCTAAAAGCTGTTTAACCAATTAGTACATGATTTTACAGGATTCATTCTGGCATCAAGGCCTTTCAGATTTGTCATCCATTATGTATGCTGCTAATAAAGATTGCAAAAGCATTAAACAACCTCTTTCTAAAAATGTGCTCAACAGAATTTGACAGAAAGCAACCAGATATGAAAGGTTTGTTGCCTTCTGCAAATGATGCCCATCTAACTTACAATATGGCTTCTGGTTCTAAAAACAGAAAAACCTTGAACTTCTTCTAACCAAAAACATGAAACAAAACTTGACCAAAATTGACAGAAAGTTTCCTAGCTTGGTGTCCATAATATTTATACCAGTGATGTTGATCTGACATGAAATATGTCCACCATTACTTAAAACAAAAATAATTAATCAGCTTTATAAAAGACAGAAGAAATTGACCGTCATTGACAGAGTCATTTCATTGTTTGACAAATGCTGTGCCATCAAATTGAGATGAAAATACAAAAGCTAGAGAACTTTTCATCAGTTGTCTTCATAACATTTCAATCAACAGCTTTGAAAGACATTTGTACAAAAAGCCCCCTACTGACCTAGATTTCTTGGCCAACTGGTCTTGTAATTGGCTATTTGACAGATGTCAGACACATGTGTAGTCTCCGGCCCCTTGAGGTTCTTGCTAACTTTTCTGTTTTGAGTTTTGGTCCTTGTTTGACTTTGATGTTGTATATAGAACCAAGGCTTCATCAGTTGTACAATAATGGAATAAGCATTTATGCCATGCTTACACATATGTAGTCCAACTATATTTTACAAGATTATGTACTTTTTTTGTTATTTTGACATGCCTGTTTTGAGACCTCCTGGAGTTTCGACAACTTCTGCAGAGGCATCACAGGGTTTGAAATTAATTTTCAGAAATTATTTTATACTTTATATGATATTGCATACTTAAATAAGTACTGAAACATGGATTCACCTATACAGACTCACACACAAACACACACACACACTGGCTATTGTGTATTATTTCAAGGGCTATTGTGTATTATTTCAAGGTATCATTAAAAAATAAACATTTGCACACATGTCCACATTAAACACAAGCCTTTGACCACTGTGTTTTATTTTAGGGAATCATTAAAAAGATAAACAGTCTGATGCATCTAATCTACTTGCACACATTTCCATGCACGCATGCACACACACACACAGACACACACACACACACAGACGCACACAAACACACACAGAGCAAATGCTCATGGTTTAATATTTCAGGGTATCATTGACAAGATGAGCAATGTAACGCATTTAATCTACATGAATTGTTTAATATTTAAGGATATCATTGACAAGATGTTTAATGGAACACATTTAATTTACAAGAATGGTTTAATATTTCAGGGTATCATTAACAAGATGTTATACAACTTAAGATGTCTAATCTGTATTGATGGTATATTATTTCAGGGTATCATTAACAAGATGAACAATGTAACACATCTAATCTATATGGATGGTGGCAAGAAACATAAGTTTGATGAATATCCATCACGAGTGAAGATTCTTACAATGTCAGAGGTAGAAATAGAAGGTGCACAACTTGACAACAGTGAGTAAAGGCACTTTTTATGATGTCATTTGTTGTCTGTACATTTATCTCGCCTGGCATGCATGATCTGGCATCCATTAGTATTTTCTATTTTCATCTTCTCCAAAAGCACTTAAGCAGTATTAGCCAGTTTTAGAACAGAACATCTTGGCATGAAGGTCTTAAAAATGATTCTGATCTGCCAATAAATATGACTTAAATTACTTAAAAACAGAAATTTTGTAATGCCTTCTCAAAAAATATTTAATCCTCCCCAAAAACTGCTGAACAGAATTTTAACGAAGTCAACAGACACATTTAGGCACAAAGGACTTTCAGATTTGTACTAATGTTACCAATCTGCCATCCAATATGGCTGTCATTGCTTAAAATAGCAAAACCCTTAAAAAGGCTTTCAAATTGAAACAACTGATGCCAATCTGCCATCCAATATAGTCACTGTTACTAAAAATACAAACACTTAAATGACATCTTCTCAAAATCTGCTGAATAGAATGTAACCAAATTTGATAGGAAATATGCTTGGATTAAGGATTCTAAACTTTTAGCTCACCAGTCTGTAAGGTCAAGTGAGTTTATGGTATGGCCTATCATCTGTTGTGCATCATCTGGCATCTGGCATCCATCCATAGTCTGATTTAAACTTCTTCTCAAAGGCCACCAACCCAGTTTCAGCTAAATTTAGAACAGGGCATAAAAGCTGTTAAAGTTTATACAAATAATGCTGATCTGCAATTAAATATGTTCAGCAACATTCTGATCTCGAAATATGTTCTGCAATGTTCCGATCTCGATGGTAAAACACTCAGGTGCTTTCATTGTGGATCTCCTGTCCTTTTGACAAAATTCTAGCACTTTTGTGTAAAGTGGACAAATATGTGTTCATTGATATGTCAAAACTAGTCCAGAGTGTAGTCCTATGTCTTCAGTGTTGGATTTGGCCTAATTGGCAATTATTTGACTCTCAGAGAAATCCGGCATTGACCGTGCTTGGGAGGTGATTGCCAGGATTGCTAAATTCACAGACCTGCCAACTCTTATGATTTTGCCAAAAGTCTTATGAAAATCACCCTTAAAATATGAAGTTAGAGCATACTAGCAAAAACTACGGAAAAATTATCATTGCCAAAAAGATGGATAATTGGTTCATCCGTGTTTCATTTCGATCTGGGTTTCATCTTAAAATTAGTGAAATTAGTCAGGGAACCAGATTAACTTTACAGCAGCACCCCAGATGCCTTAAACTACACTTATTTGTTCACGCGAAGCATCTGCTTGATCAAACTGTTTATTATATAATTTTTTAAAATGGCGTCCAGAAAGCAATGCATGTTAAGACCAAAGGGAAAATAAGCTTCCAAAAAAAGTGTTAATAATCAGCACAGAAGAATAAAAAGGAGTATTCAGATTCTTGTGAATTAAAGCTGGAAAGGACACAATTACGTTTATTGGACATCACGTGGCAGGAGATATAATTGCTGTCATCATGTGAAATGGAAAAGAATTTCCAAGAATTATGTCAAGTAGAGAGATAGGAACAAGCCATTGAGCTACATAAGGTTTGGAACTAGAGTTTGTGCAATTGCACTAGTGGTAAATAAAGTCTACACGTACTTTACAACATTTTCAGTTGACCATAATGTTTATCGTCGATTCATCGAAAATTTTTATTATGTTTTACAGCTATATGATAGCAGTTATTGATATTTTGTTACACTTACTGAAAACTGATCAATCTTAAAGAAAAAAATCAAGTGCCTTACTGAGACAGACTTGGCAGGTTTGGCAGGTCTGAAGTCATTAACTGGGCAACTCACAGTTTCTTGGCTAATGTATTGACTTCTTCAACCAATTTAGACCTGAGATGATGTGACCCATGTCTGCAATCTTTGTTGCTCAAGTCTCATCATGCCTTGTCTTTTCGGATGGCTACCGTTTGGGTCACCATTACTCTTTGGATGAAACAGATGGAGAAGTTTGGAGGCAGTCAGTTCAGGAACTGCCCCTCCAACTTGCTGTGCAACCCACACAGGTGTTTCAAAACAATCAGCCCCCACCATTGCGGAGGGATGATAATTGGACTTGGGATTTTTTCAGTCAAGTGTGCAATATTGATTCCTGCCCAATAACATGAGACTACAGTCTAACCAAGCTAGGGGAGGTAATCATTCAGAGTTGACAAGAAACCAGATTTCTCTCCCTTCAAGCCTACTAGCTCTAGACATTGACCTACGCATGGATTTCATTTATCCAATAGCCTCCCCTTTTTCTCCTCTCCCCTCTTCATGGAAATACTTTCAGATCAGGAAAAGGATGCCTTTCTACAACAGGAGAGAAGGTCACTTTGCCAAATACAGTCAGAGACTGTGCCAAAACCACAATTATTGGAGTTTTGTTCTAGGCTGTTTCTTATTTGGAACTCAAACATCAAGTTGAGGCTGATCATCAACCAATACATTTCGCCACCGAAATTGATAATGGAGATGCCAAGATCAATGCTTCTCTCCATCTGACAGGATGAGTATGCCATCAGTCTCAATCTGACCGATGCATATTTTCATGTCCCTATCTACACCTAATTATGGAAATTTCTCTGTTTTACTTACCATGACAGTTTATCAGTTCAAATTCCTATCCACTGGCCTCAGCCCTTCGGTTTTTACCAAGGTTATGGATTGTGTTGTCACCTTGTTCTGATCAAATTCATCGACAATGAGGGCAGCATACCTTAAGAAACATGTAAGTTCTATTCGGCTCCAAGGCAGAAATGATCTCTCACTTTTAGATTATCTAGGCATTCTAGGGAATGATGCCTATCCCAGCATTTGTCCATCAGGGTATGGAGTTTATCACCAACCTGAATCTGATATGGCTTCCTTATGTCAGGATCATCGAACTCATCGAGTCCATTTCCAGCAGGACTTGATCAAGCTCATCCATGTGTTTATTGATAGCTTAATGGCATCCCTTTTCAAGTCAGTTCAATCAAACAGTCATGATCATGCCTGAGATATAATCATTCCTGCATCAGTGGTGCAGCCCTGGTTAGCTGACCATGGGGATTCTGCTGGAGAAGCCCCAAACAGAAATAATGGTATGTACCGATGCCAGTACATATGTTTGGGGTGCTCACCTGTTGCCGGATTTCACTACTGTCATTAGTACATGAGAGCCAGGGGAGCAGCCTCTCCACAACATTTTAAGAATGAAGGCTGTTGTCAACACCTTTCACTTCTGGAAGGATTGAGCATCAGGCAACAGTCCTCATTATGTCTGACAAACTCTGGTGGTGACCTCCATGCTCAACAGGATGGCACCAAATCACCCGACCTGTGTATTCTGGTTTGGCAGTTTCTACATTGGTGTGACAGCCTCCATATCAATGTACAAATCAAAGACATTTCCTGCAAACTCAGTGTACAAATCAGATGCATTCCTGGTAGACTCAGTGTCTTGGCCAGCACTCTATACATGAAAGGTCAAGTCATTCACATGGGATGGTCTCTCCATGAATCAGTCTATTTTTGGATCTGTGCACTTTGGGGCTGTCTGATAATTGATCTTTTTGCAGTAAGGTAGAATCACAAGTTTTCCACCTTTGTCTACAGTTCCAGACACTAAGCTTAGGCTATGGATACTGTGTCAATCAGTTGGGAGTGGTTATGGACATTTGCACACCCTCCTTGGTCTTGGTACTAGAAATAGTCCACAAGTTATGGGGTCAGAAATGCAAGATGATTCTGATACCCTTCACAAATAGGTCAAGTCTATCATTACCAATCTCAATCTTGATCTAGCAATAGATCTGCCTGTGAAGATTCCAGCCAACCCAAATCTTCTCAAGCAACCACTGTCACAAGCATACCATCCCTGCCCAGACCATCTTCTTTACGCTTGGCTCTTATCCTGACTTCCTTGTGAGACAAACAATTTAAACCTTTGATTGTGGAGAGAATTTCAAAAGCAAGAAGGCCCTCCACTCTGAAATCTTACAAAGGAAAGTGACATGTTTACGGTACTGGTGCCATATCAATAACATTACCCCTCTGAGTGCCTCAGTTCTTCAACTGGCCAAAGTTTTTTCTCTGGCTCATTAAGGAGAAACAGTTAGCCCCAATTACTATCAATGGTTAATGCCCCATGATATCAGACACATTCTGGCATAATGGTAGACATGATATCGGGCATGATAAAGATCTGTTTGATCTTTGAGCCAATTTTGATCTCGACTGACCAAAATCCTTCACTCTGTTTCCAAAATGGAGTCTGTCCTGAGTTTCAACATAGTTCAGTTTATATAAATTTGAGTCTTTAGCCCACACTTTGCTGAAGCTACTATCATGCAAAACATGTTTCCTGATAGCTTTAGCTTCAGCATACAAGATGAATGAGTTACATGCCCTTTATATCAACACAAATTATCTTCTTGTTAGATTGGATGGTTTGTTGGACCTCTTGATACAACCAGACTTGGTAGCCAAAAATAGGCTACTATCTGTCAGCAATCAAAGACTTGTCATTTACTTGCTCTATTCCTGTAGGCAGGTCAAGAGCAATGGCCATGCAAGATCCTGTTTGCACACTCAAGCACTACTTGAACACACTCAGAATGATCAAGGTGGCACATTCAAGATCCTCTTTCTTGCGGTAAAAGCTGGGAAACAGGATATCACCCCTAAAGCCCTTGCTTCATATCTTAAATAGGTTATACACTCTGCATAATCGAAGGTCTCACAAGATGAGAGTCGCCAAATGAAGATTACCACTCATGAGATTAGAGTGATCTCTGCAAGCTTCACATTTAAATATAATGATTAAATATTGTACAAGCTGTTGGCTGGTATGCAGAGTCAACCTTCAAGAGTTTTTATCTCGGGGATTTAGCTTTGCAAAAGGCAAACCTTGAATCTTGTATGTCCGGTGGTGGCAGCCAATATGACCACCTGACCCAATTAAAACAATCAACACAGCCTATCAGCTTTGCTTGATTCACCAGTGAAATTTTATAGGTAAGAGGATTTCATTAATGAATTTCTTAACATTTGTAGGAGTCACAGATTAAGTGACCCTGTGATGTGTTGTTTATGTAATTAGCGGAACGGGTTATCATTGGCATGGGGAATCCAGTCATCATTTGCTTGAAGGACACCTGATGTAGAGGTTGGATGGTTAGCATGCCCTCCTTCTAGTACCTATTTTCCTTATGTTAATTTGTTAATTTGATTGGGGAACATATTTGAAAGAGAAAGCAAAGTTTTAAGTAAATTGTGTTTGCTGAGAATACTTACCTGATCACATTACTTAAAAACCCTCCCAACCACCCCACCATGTGAGCATATTCGTTAGTATATTGCTCAGCTTAAAAACTAATGACACTTGGTGTTGACAAGGGTAGGTGATGGACAAAAGTTATTGCCATTTGTCTATATGTGCTAGTCAGGAAAAGATAATTTTTATCTTTTAGTGCAGCTGGTTTTGCGAGGTAGTAGGCTTGTATCCCTAATATTAATGTGATTGGGCAAGTACTCTTGGATTAACACAATTTATTTTAAATTATGCTCTCTATAACCATGTGATAGAATTTGACCAGACTTGCCAGAAAGCATTCTGGCAAGAAGACTTTTTATATTTATATGAACAATAACCATCTGCCATCAGATGTGGCTGCTATTACTAAAATAGAAGCACCTTGTGTAATTTCTGCAAAAATAACTGTGGAACAGAATTTAATTTGACACCAAGCATTCTTGCATAATGGCCTTCTATTATTGGACAAATACTTATGAGGTGCAATTAGGTATCAATGAAGGTTCAAAAAGATTGTAACATTTATTTTCATAAAATCGACAGCAGTAGGGAAATTTTCAGCAGAAAACATACTGTTGACCCAGATTTCTTAGTCTAACTGTCAGCCAGACGAGTGATCTCAGGCTGTCGTTTCTCTTATTTTCAAATGATGTCAATCCGCCATCAATTATGGCTAGTATTACTAAAAAACTGAGAAACCTTAACACATCTTCCTTAAAAGTTCTGTACAGGATTGGACCAAATTTGCATAAAGGCTTTAATATTAATACAGTTGATGCCAATCTGTCATCAGTTATGATTACTTAGAATTTGAATGAAAAACTTGTAAATAACTTCTCATCAAGAGCAAAACATAATTTATGGCAAAATTTGACAAAACATACCCCCATGTATGAAGAGCTTTCAGATTAATAATTGTGATGCCTATCGTTCATCAAATATGGCTGCCATTTTTAAAAGTAAAAAAAACCTTTTAGCAACGCTCAAAAACAGGACAATAGAATTTTAGCAATTTTAATAGTAATATCCTACCTTAAAGACATTCTCACATTGATACAGTTTAGCCAACAAAATACCATAATTACTGTAAATCTTGGGACACTGTAAGTCTTGGGACACTTTAATTAATTTCCAGCATAATTTATAATTAGTTTATGACCTGTACATGTTGGGACACAAAATGTTGTATAAATATTTTCATGTAGTATAAGTCTTAGGACATCTTTGACAGTTTTTTCTAATCACTTGATGTATTTTAATGATCATAATGACATTAAAAAAACGACTTCATGGTTGAGAAGGGGCTATCAACATCAGTTATGATATGTAAATATTAAAAGTTAATCTAATTTGTCTGAAAAGTTACGGAATTTGTTAAAATTTTGTCAGTTTTGTTATTCTTTCTACCTAATTCAGATATATATAATTTGATTGAATGATGACAAGAATTGAGCATAAGTGGGTTGCTGTACACATTTTTAACAGGAACCTCTCCCTTTTGAATCTAGTTTATTATTGTTTGTTTATGCATGATTGCAGTAGAATATTGTATCAATGAAATCGGACCTGCCAACCCTTATAACTTTGCCATAAGTCTTATGGAAATGACCCATAAAATATGGATTTACAGAAGAAAATAACAATTTATGGAAGTTCAATTGTTTGCGGTAAAATCCAGATACTGGATTGTCCATATTTGATTCAGATCTGGGTTTCATAATAGATTTAGTAGTTGATCAGGGAAACAGACCAAGATTATCAAGAGTATCTTTGATGCTTTAAACTGCATGTATTTTGTGATGTATAATGTCAGTATGATGAAGCTGTTGCTTATGTTTTTTAAATCACATCCAATGAGTGACATGTCAGGACGATGTGGACAATACACTTCTTTAAAGGTTTTAATAGTACAGAAGAATAAAAGGGAATATTCACATTTCTTGGAAAAGTCAGAGAGGGCAACACTTTTGTGCTGTGGAGATCATGTGTTGATTTGAGTATATCACATGGTACGAAAGATTATTGCCATCAGGCCTACGGGAATTGTTTATAAGGATTACATGAAGTATAGAGAAATCAAGAAGCCATTAAGGGTTTGGAGTTGCAATTTGTGAAACTGTACTGGAGGTACTTAAGATTGAAGTAACTTTACAAACTTTCAAGTTGAACACGTTGTTTACCTTCTCTGTATCAGTCTTGAGTCATACTTTTGGACTTTTAAATGCATGTTTTCCTGCTGGACAGCAGTAATACATGATATTTTGTTACACCTTGCTGAAAACTGGTCCAACTTAAGGAAAAATAATCGACTGCCTTACTGAGAAGTTCTTATTAGGGTTGACAGGTCTGTCGTTGCACCAGTAATTATGTTTTTATTTTGCCTTCAAAGTGTATATACTTGTTAAAATATTATCACGGTATGACAACAATTAACAACACTAGTGTTGGGTTCAATGCTGGTATTTAATGAGCATATTTATATCATGACATTACCTCATGTACATTGAAGATTTTCACTGGCACTATTTGAAATACATCCTTTGGATATGAATCATAGGCACCATAGTACCAAACTGAAATATCTCTTAAATACAGTAAAGACGTTTCAGAAATAATGCTTAGAAAATAACTAAAATTCCATTTAAAATCATTTGTAGTTTGATGTAAGTGACTTAAAGTACGCATTTTACACAGCTTCAGTAATCATGCTAATATTATAGTGTAAAAGGCACACATCAAAGTACTCGCATAGCCATTGGACAAGATTTCCCTTTTTACACAAGCTAGTTACATGGTTTAAACAATTAACTGGCCTGGATTGCTGTTGGAAAACAGAAAAATCTGCCAATTATAAATGAAGGAGATGCCAAAATGACTATCTTGCTCATGCGATTTGGTAAAAACAATGAATAAAGCTTGAAGAGGATATAAGTGATGCTAAGCATTATTTGTACTGTGTAAGTAATGTACATTATAGTACAGCCTGGTCTCCTGGGTAAACTCTGATCAGCCCATGAATTTACTTTTATTTCACATTTTTTAAATCAGAAAATAAACACATGCAAAATAATAACAGAAACATTCATAATAGTTATAACAGTTTATTGAATTGGTTATTGAAAGAGCTCTTCACTGCTGTTTGACCTGTTCATCTTGCCAATTTTGTCTTGTTATTTTTTTGTCTACAAGCATTGGGACATCAGAATTGCTATATTATTTATATGCTTATGTCTTGGGACACAATTTTTTTTTTTCCATGTCCCAAGACACAAGATTTACAGTCATTACAGTATGGCCACTTAATAGAAAAAAAACAATTTTATCTGTTAAAAGAAATATTCAATAGAATTTGATAAAATTTTACAGAAAACATTCTGGAACAAAACTCTTTCTTTATGGAATAAATGATATATGTGCCATCAAATAGGAATTAAGATATACAAAAATGGAGAAACCTTTAAACTTTTTTTTCACCAGGTAAATGCAGTCAAAAGCATCCCACTGACTCAAATTTGTTGGTAAACTGCTCCAGTATTTGGCTATTAGTCACATGTCAGCCAGGTGAAAAACCTCATGCCCACTTGTGTCTCATTGTTTTATATTTTGGCAAATGATTACTACCAGAATTTCTGTAGACACCCGTATCATATGCTATAATCAAAACCCCTTCCCCAGTCAAAGATTTCACTACAGTGAAAAAATGTCAGAAATTTATAGCCATGAAAATGATTGATTTCACAGTACATAATATCTTAATGCCAAACATGTATTTCACTTAGGATATGCTTAATTTGACATTAGATATGCTTCATTTAAAAAAATAAAGTTGAAATATTTTCATGAGATTTTCTTACCTTTGCAACAGTGTCAAAAGTATCATACAATACAGCTTTGATAAGTCTAAATATCAATCACTCATATATTCAACATCACATAATTGACTAGTTTGGTCTTAACATTATTCTGTCTGTTGCATGCAGACTCAAAAGCTACACTTTGCATCACTTAATTGACTAGTTCCAGCAATCTAACAAACTACAAGCAACTGAAACTCGACAAAATAATTGGGGCAGATTGGGGAACTAAAGTAGGGAGAATGAGCAATCAAGGGCCATAAATTGTCAGTCTTTGACAAGGTTCATAAATATATAGAATTAAAATCTTATAAAATTTCACCTTCTAAGGGACAGTTTCTAAGACGCAGGATATTTTAAATACAACTGACTTTGCCTAAAGACATGCGAGTATGTTGATTATTATGAAGCATAGATTGATAGACTTTTTTGAAGTCATTTTATTGGGTTTCAGACTGAACGCTTCTCTTAGGGTTATAAATTTCAGATCCATGTCATCTTCAGGATTATGGAATATATTTTTGATTTAAATTTTTTCTCGAGATTTAAGTTAAATGTAGTTAAGATTAAAACCATGAGCTTGGTCGTCTAATATTTTCATAGATAAAACTTGTATTTATTTATTTTATTTTTAATGTTTTGTTTCAGTTCGCACTCCAGTAACAAAACCTAAGCCTGAGGATATTGCTGTGATAATGTACACTAGTGGATCAACTGGAATTCCAAAAGGTATACTTTATGCTGAGAACACTATAGCCAACATATAATTTTTAAACATGTAATCTGAAATATTGCAGATTCTGCAGAGAAGAAGGATTCTGTAGAGCATGCCTTTACTGCAATTATATTCAGTTGAAAAAACTCTTTAACTTAGTGATGATGCTGATGATGGACAACATCATGCTCACTACATGTAGCAATTTCCCCTGAAAAAGGCATGACAGAAGAGTGCATACTGGGACAGAGTTTGGGAAAAATTAGTTTAATGAATGCTATTCATCAAAAGTATACTAAAGAGGGTTGGAATGTCAGTATATATTAATTTTAGCTCTGTTGGTCATAGAACAGAAGAGCTTATGGGATGGTCTGTTGTCCATCTTCTGATGTCTCTCCATCCTTAAAGCACAAATTTGTTACTGCTATAGTCTGAATATATCCCCCACCCCACCCCGTTTTTTTCATAAACCCCCCTACCGATTTAAAAATGAAAAGCACAAATGAGGTAAGAGATGCACAGGACTTAGTTTGTTTATTGATTAATAATTTCAAACCTGATTATGCACAGGTGGGCCGTAACACTATTATGATGTGGAGTAAATTCCAAACGGAAGTTTTCTATGTAAAAGACAATCATGCTCACCATTCATTTCCAGCTCCTGGACAAGTCCATTTTCAGCTAAGGGATGTATGCATGACTACACATGTATGTACATAGAAGGTAAATATGTTGTCTGCTTCCGATATTTACAAAGTCAAATCAAGCGAAGGAAAAGAATGACAACTACAGATTTGCCTTTCACATGGATTTAACAAGCGTTGTAATTTCTATGCTCATGTGTGCAAAGGGATATAACTCTAAGCTCTCAGCATTATGTTAATTTATGGCATTATCTGGCAGCTACTTAATATGATGAACCACGTCAAACTGTTATTGAAGGAAGATAGAATCCCCCAATATGGTGCCATGTTAGTATGCAAATTTCGTTAAGCATGAAAGGCACAGAGGATGCCAGTGTTAGGGCCACTCTGGTCACATTCAGGTTAGAAATTATAAATCATTGAATGAATTCACTAATTTTTTGGCACATTTTATCACATTAAAGATTTCTGTTATTGAAATTGGTAGGAGGATGCAATCAAATGGGGAGGTATATTCAGACGATACACCTCCTAAACCCTTTAGACGAATGCCACGAAACTTCACAAAGACAATCATCACAAAGTCTGGTCTGTCTTAAATGAAAAGGTGCTACACAGACATCCAGTATGGTTATTTTTACTCCTTCTGAACAGAGAGTCATAGTTATATGTGGTTTTCTGCCAGAAGACGTCTTATGATGTCGAGTTGGTACTAAATGAAATGTTCCAATTGGACATCCAGTATGACCAACCTCATGAAAATCTTACCATTACTCCTTCTGGATGGAAAATCATATCCACATTGGGTTTTCACCATAAGACTTCTTATAATGTCCAGTTGGTACTAAATGAAAATGGTCCCAATCTGATGCCAAGTATGGCCACTGTGGCCACCATTTTGAAAATCTTGCTATTGCTACTTCTCCTAAGTGCAGTGTCCGAATTGAAAATGGTCCTGATCTGACCTTAATAAAGCTGGGCTGCCACAATGAACATATTGGGAACTTTTTCAATAATTCTTTTGAACGGATGGTCATATATTGTTTGTGAAAATGGTGCTGTTTATATGTCCTTTATACCTACCAAAGTGGCTAATATGAAAACCTTATCGCTCAAGAATGTCAGAAATGGTCTTATCTTGAATATTTGGATAGTATAGCGTCAGTCCCTTTCAGGGATTCTTGTGGGGCCCTGGGTTGCCGAGTGGTCTAAAGTGTTTACTTTTACTCAAATTATTAGCAGATGGAATAAATTAGTCTTTAAATATACCACTTAATTTAATTCTCAACAATGCAGGGCATCTGTATCTGTATACATGTATGTATGATATATATGTTCTTTTATGTTTACAATGTTTTTAATTTATAGCTATATATTAATTTAGATATATGGACTGTAGTCTGAAATAAAGAATTCTTAACTAATCTATCTTATTGAAATCTCACCTTAGTCTGCATGGCTTCTAATTTTTGGCTCAGTCATTGTGGGTACATGAAAAAGCATGCCATTAGCTTAGTGGCTTTTTTTCTGTTTGCTAAATTACTGTTTCATAATCAGTGTTAAGGTGCTATGTGCAAGGTTTTGAGTCCCGTCTTCTACATCAGTATTTAGCTCTAACATTTGGGAAGATATTACTTTATGTATGCAGATATCCTGTCTTAACTAAATAAACAGAAATCTGTATGATAATAAGATATATTTAATCTAATTTCTTTTTCATTTTTTGCAGGTGTTCTCATTAGCCATGGTAATTTGATGGCAGGTATGTCAGGACAGTGTCAGAGGATCGTTGGACTTGGGTAGATACAGCTTTTCTTTTATTTTCTTGTAAAGTCAAGTAATCAGTTATTCAGGTTGAAATATATTTGCAACAGAAGGTGACATATTTACTTCAGTTTGATACATTTATTTTGTGAATCTTGCTTTGCAGAGTAACTACTTCACTAGCACAAGAAACAATAAAATGTATCATTACACTGTGAATGTAGCTTATTTGATAAACTTGTAGGTTACTATGTTTTAATCATCATTTAATTTGAACAAATCTTTCATAACAGCCCATTAACATAAGCGTTTTCTATTTCAGTCGTTTTTATAATCTTAGATGATGTGTTTGGTCTTTTATGGTACAGCAACACAAGTAGGTTATTTAGTGCCGATGCAGATTGAGCAAAGTGCATTACCTAAGGGCAAACAACAGTAACTGCTCCATGTCAGTCCAAGTATAGTGTTTCAGCCTGCATTATTGTGGTTGTCAGTCTGGTTTGCTGATCACTGAGTCACTGTGGCTGCTGTAATTTTAGATGAATGATAAGGCAAGTCATAAAAAGTAGGAATCATGACTGACTAAATTACAGATGATCATTTAATGAATGTACTGTACATACTCACTTTTAAGTCAAACCCAACTGCAACAACAGCAGGGTTTGACTTCAGTATTTCAATGGCAAAAATAATATAAGTGTGAAAAAGGTCAGATTTTAAGACCTAAAATTTCACTTTTCAGACACTAATTTTGTTCTGTTTAGGTATTTGTATGGCTCTTTTTGCATTTATCTTGTTCTTATATAACTGTTTATCATTTACATTGTTTTCATGTTTGTGTTTTTTCTCCAGCAGTTCCTTCATAAAACCTATTTACTTAGATGCACTTAAATTTTATTGTATTTAGAATACCTTTTGTAAATGATAAAAAAGCATAAGACCAAGATCTGCAGGTGTGACAGCAGATTGCTGTCTATGCAGTTTGCATTTGGATATGACTTGTAAGCAAGTACCATGGTAGTTAAACTGGCTATATTTTGTGTGTATTGTACATGTAATATGGTGAATTTGCAATGGGGGTTTGTGAAACATAATGGCATGTTAAATTTTGGCTTACTGCAACTTTATTTGTCATTTACCATGGTCTTCATGATTTTAAAGAAATGTTTCTTGCAGCAACGCTGTTTACTAAATCAAGTTCGAATTACAGCTTATTATCTTTTACGATCAATATGAAGGTATTTTTTTTATGTAAGTCACTTTAAAGAATTAAGCAGTTACATTTATTTCGTATAAGATAACTGACTTGACAACATTTTAAATCCACCACTTGCAGGATGTCATCTTGTCATTGGTCCTGTCAGTTTATACATTTGTATATCTGTAATTCACTATATTTGTCAATCCCAGGAAGTTTAGTAGCACAGTGGGGCAAAAAGTACTTAATTAATTGTTCATATTTTCATGCTACTAAAGGCATTTTTTTGTTTCATGAATGTTTGAACAGTTTGGACTCAATTTGTTATATTGCTAAATTGGCAGTATAATTATTTTACAAGTACAACTTTTTTATTATTTTTTTTCAGTCCTGAAGACACATATGTTGCTTATTTACCGCTTGCTCATGTTCTTGAGCTTAGTGCAGGTAGGTGTGAGAGAGTGCTAAATTATTTCAATGTTAAAACAATATCAGAGTTGAGATGTTTAAATTTCCTGTGCTAAAGCCACAACAGATTTGGAATGTTTAAATGTTTAATGCTGCAACTGTATTGTAGATAAATGCAAAAGAAATAGTCATAACTGTTTTCTTTCCACGTATTTTGTTTTGCAAACTGTATTAAGTTATCATCTGATGGACATATTGGCTTCATAATTTGTTGAAATATATTTTTGTGCTCAACTGTTTCTGTAGGTACCTCACATCACATTGAACGGAAAGAGATTTTTAGCTCTATTGATCAGATATGGCATATTGTCCATCTGTCATCTGTCATCTGTTTGCACTTTTTTTTATCATGTCTCCTTCTAAACTACTGGAAGGATTGCCTTGAAACTTTATACATGTCTAGTTGGTACTAAATGAATGTGCAGCCACTCAAGCATTCATATTTAGAATCTTATTGTCATGGCTACACCAGAATGGATATTCATATTGACATGGGGTTTTATTAAAAGACTTCTTTTGATGTCTACTTGGTCATACTGATCTGGCATGAATTTCTTGACTTTCTACAGCAATTCGCAGAATCACGCCGCATGCAAAAAATCACAAATTCCCCAATTCTCAATTATTTTAAATTTTCCTGTTACTAGCTGGTGGTTTTATGGTTTTAACAGCATTTTTCAGCACATGGAAACCAGTACATTTGGTTGACAAAGAACCCAGGAAAAATCACCGACCCACTGCAAACTACTGGCAGGCTTCTCACATACCTAAGTTGACCAAGCCAAGACTTGAACCCATACAGACAGAGATGAGATGTGTGTGTGATCCTTATAGGCGAGTGCCATTGACCACTCAGCCACATGGGGTTCCTATCAAACTACAGATCTGATTCTCTGTTGTTTGCAGTTGGACTTGGCTTATAAGCAAATATATATGGTAGATATATTGCATATCCTGTCACTTCAGTTCATCCAATCAAAAGACAGCTCACAATAACCACTTTTCATATACATTATAAGGTGCAGATTATTTCCTAATTTTCTTATATTTTAGAATTATCCTGTCTTGCCCATGGAACCAGTATTGGATATTCCTCACCCCTTACACTGACAGACCAGGTGAGTCTAACATAGTTAAACAATTTTCAGATTGTCATACAGTAGGTCCTGTTAATGAAGATTGAAGAATACAAACTTTCCTGAAATTATGTCAGGTGATTTCCATAGCAACCCCACCAATTTGCTCCAATAGCAGATCGGCCAACCCTTACGATTTTGCTGTAAGTCTTAAGAAAACTACCCTTAAAGCAAAACTACGGAAAAATGACCATTGGCAAAAAATCCGGGTTTCATATTAGAATTAGTGAAATTAGTCAGGGAACCAGACTGACTTTACAACAGTTTCTTAGATGCTTTAAACTGCACCAGTTTGTTCATGTGAAGTGTCTGCATGATCAAACTGTTAATTACAGAAATTTAAAAAAATGGTGTCTATCAAGTGATGCATGTTTAAGACGAAAGGGAAAATAAGCCTCTTGAAAAGTGTTAATAATCAACATAGAAGAATAAAAAGGGATATTCAGATTCTTGTGAATAAAAAAGCTGGAAGGGACACAGCTACATGTATTGGACATCACAGGCTAATTTGAATATGACTTGTGGCAGAATTTATGATTGCCGTCATCATGTGAAATGGAAAAAGAATTTCCAAGAATTACATCAAGTTGAGAGATAGCAACAAGCCATTGAGCTGCATAGGGTTAGGAACTAAAGTTCATGCAACTGTACTAGTGGTAAGTAAAGTCTATGCGTCCTTTACAAACTTTTTAGTTGAACATAATGTTTATCGTCGCTGCATGTTTAAATACCGAACTTTTAATTACATTTTCCAGAATTACAATAGCAGTTTATGATACTTTGTTACACCTTACCTAAAACTTATTGAAAATAATCAACTGCCTTACTGAGACGGATTCGTCAGGGTTGGCAGGTCTGCAGGAGGAGGCCCTTAAAGAGTTGTGATTGTGTATTTTCAGATGTTGAGCATTTTGGTTATTAGCACCATTAACCAGCCACTGGCACCAGCTAGGCAATGGCTGCTGGCAGCTGGTGCTGGCTGTATAGAGTCTGAGGTTTCACATGAAAGAGAGGTATTATGGCAGTAAATGAAAAGAAGGTTCTAGTGAATTTTATATGATTCATCAACTATGCATCCTCCAACCTCTTGGGATCAATGTTCTGTAATGACTTCATACAGTTATATTCACTTACTTTATTCAGTATCCCTCAATGCTTCATACAGTATCTATCAGTGGCCATATACATGTCCAGTCATATGCTTTATACAGTATCCTACAATGGCTATGCATGTCCAGTCACTTGCTTTATACAGTATCCTTCAATGGCTATGCATGTCCAGTCACTTGCTTTATCTGTCTCTTACAAATCTTAAACAAGTTGGTGAAATTTTACAAAACTTTGTAATTATATTGCTACTGTAGTGGCAATTTGAAAGATGGGTATTATTTTTGGTTCCCGCACCTGAGGTCCCAGAATGGGGATCAGAGCAAATATACAAAAATTATGACGACATTTTCAAATATTTTGTAACCAAACTTTAGATAAGCAGTTATAGCACCCTACCCCCATCCCCGTTACAAGTCACGTACTGACGTCTACCACTTGGATGTGCCTAATCTACAGTAAATATAATTGTTGTTTTAATATTTAATAATTTTTTAACCAAAGTATATTCAGTCCTGATTATTGAATGCTCTGCACCTTAACTGTAATCAAGAATCTCCCAGATGAAAACTATTCATCGCTATGGGCTTTTACATTGATGGCCAGATACAAAACTGGGCCAAGAAATGAGTCGAGTCTAATCATCACAATATAGGATAATACGAATTTGTTTATTAATATGCATAGCTTCATTGTGACATCACAACATGTGACATTCAATATGGATTGTACTGGATCACCTCTTTAGATTTATCTCCTCCAAAAATGTTCATTTACTTTAACAACGATTTTGTCATATGTACTTCTCGAGGCATGTAATGACCTTCCGGTGGAATTTGGATTTATGAGCATCCAAATAAAGTGAATAAGTGCCATTTAAAGGTATGTAGAATCAAATTCCCAACAAATTACACCCACTACTGACATAGTCGGGATTGCTTGCTTACATGACTCTGTGACTTTAACTATAAAGACGTAACTACCATTAGCATGTCCCTTTTGTATAAGATGGATGGACAGGTGTTTTATACCACATCAGAGTTGGTGGGGACAGCATGTCTACTTCCTCCCTATTTTATCTAGCATCACTAGCAATCTTTAACTGAGAGGCAATGAGCAACCACACTTGTGAACCAGTGTGCTGAATCACTAAGGTATTTAACAGGGCAGTTCATCACATGATGGTGAAAGCCCTAACAAGCTTCTCACAACCTTGACCTGGTAAGAACAGACATTTTGTTACAATCTCCTATCAAACCATACCATGTGGTGACCTCTTACATGTAATTTCTTTTGGTAACTCATCCAGGGTTGCATCAAAGATGAGATGATCATTGAACTTTTGCTGGCAGGTTGGGATGATGGAAGAGAAAACCAAGTTCTCCTCCCCCAAGTGTCCTGCCAACTGACAATCACTCACCAACCATCCCTCCCTCCTGCCAATAACCTCTTGTGAAACGAGAAATCTTAGACCAACTTTTTTCTGGCAAACATTGTGTGATTTTATTTGTATTAGAGGGGTGCCAAATCTTGTTCATCCAGCCTCCTTTTCCTTATCCCATTTAATGACGGTAATCACAAGCAGTGTCATGACATGTTAATGAAGAAGATAAGTAGTGGAGTTAGTGTGAAATCCAGACTCTTGGGGATTTTATTCCGGACTTTTGCTGATAATGATAATGAAAGCAAATGGGAAAATTGACACCAGTCATAGACTTAAGTTCAGTCAGATTATTGTTGCCTTGAATTCGAAATAGAGACTGCAGTGTCCATTCAGCTCTCAGTAGCGTGCAACAAATTCATAAAGTTATGTGTATTTAATTATTTGTTAGGTTTTTTTCTCCATGATTATGTGTTATGTATAATTGTATTTTGGACTTGACCTTGTCCAGAATCAAGTTCATTGTGTACCTGACCAGTAACTTTTATTTATAAACAAATAATACATAGTAAATATTTCTCTTTGAGTGTGGGTTAAATATTAGAATCATTATCAATAAAGATAACCATGTATAATTGGATCAAGGATATTGCAATTCCCCCATGAAGAACCTGAAGTTCTTATGTTCTTTACTACAATTTTAGTAATGTATTTTGTCTGTCTACAACTTGGAATTTTCCTGAAATGAATTTTGGACCTACATCCTTGTTCTACTTTTGTGTCTTAATTTTTTTAATAATCTTGTTTACTTGAAAAATTATTCATTATAAGCAGAATCATTTGTATTGTTCTGTTCAGCTTTTTAATTGGGTGGAATAATTTATTCAAATTAATAATCTCTGGAATTACAAAGTGTTCAGTAATATTCCTGGACAGAAACATTAATTTAGAATTAAAGTGAAATCAGACAAGGACCTCTTGGCTTATATTTTTGTGATTAATTGGATGATTATTAGCACATCATCACACTTAAGGCCACTGGTACATTATTACATTCAAGAGTACAGGTATTCCAACACCTTCAGCACTGGATCTTATTTCGAACACTGCTGGAATTAAATTAAAATTTTATTCATTAAGACTGGTGATATAACTTTTGGGGGACCCTGAGTGGCTGAGTGGTCTAAAGCACTCAGCGTTACCAATCACTGCCATCTCACCTCTGTCTGCGTGGGTTTGTGTCTCATGATCAGCCTTTGTGGGTATGTGAAAAAACTTGCCAGTAGCTTCTCGTGGGTCGGTGGTTCTTTCCAGGGTTTTCCCGGGTTCTTCCTCCACCATTAATACTGGCCGCCATGTAAAAATGGCATTAAACACCACCACCATCACAACAACAACAACAACAAAATAACTTTTTGGACTATTTGGGATTGAATTCACAATTGGACTGTTTGTGTTTTAATTTGCAACACTGTAATTTTCTTTTTAGATTTTCACTTTGTATTCTAAGGAAATAAGTTATTTGTTGAATTTTACAAGACAGAGCTCAAAGAATATTTTTTTTAGACACAGGCCCTGGGCTGGTGACTTAAATAAACCCATAAGCCCTGACTGAAATTCTACAAGCCAGGACAGTTCATATTAGTACTCTTAAGAGGGGAGAAAAACCTCCCAAATTTGGAGGTATTTCCACACCTCATAATATCTCCCTACTTTTTGCAGAGAACTCCTGATTATTACATTATGTATGTCAATTTTCATTTCTCAGAAAAATAAAAATAAAAACCATACATAAATAGATATATTGTATGCAATCCACAGTTGCCATATTCTATTTTATCACTTGTGAATACCGCTGTGATGAAATAATGAATATTACACTTCAAAGTTTTTTTTCTTCAGTAAATAGAATGTTAAGATTAAACATTTTTAATGTAAATTTGAGATTTGTTAAACCCACTACAAAATGTACTATAGTAAAAAAAAAAATAATAACCAAACATGTCACCATTGAGTTTCAGTCTCATGAATGATCACTGTGAATGCTGAGTAATTTTCTCTGCAGACAAAATCACATCTCTATTTCCACCAAAGAAACTCAGCCAGTAAATACCTGGCATTCCTCGACCGTATATGTAAACTTTAATTAACATGATTAAATTAAAAGAAGCATCTTGGCATTGTCTTTTCTTATAAATCAATATAGTGCTCAGGAATCTTCCAAAAAAGGAACTAATGACTTCTTTACCTAACTGAAATTGTGAAATCATAAGTTCTCTGCATGACAATGATTTTACTATTTAAAAAAATTGAGAAATGACTAAATATCATTGTATACTTTTCTTTCTTTGATTTCAGTCCAGTAAAATTAAGAGAGGCAGTTTGGGAGATGTTAGCATTCTGAGACCAACTTTAATGGCAGCTGTACCTGTAAGTGGGAGACAAAGATGGGTAGGGGTGGGGAAGAGAGAAACAAAGTAACAAAGTTGACATATGTGAATATATTCATTGAAATATATATATATATATATATATATATAGAGAGAGAGAGATCAACTGGATATCATTTAGTGTGGCTGTAAGTCAGGTGAAGAATAATACATGTTCATCTGGGAGATCATGATCTCTTTTGCTTGCAGTTGGATCAACTTATATGCAAGTATATATTGTGCTCTTATAAACGTTAAATCATAATATTGTAGCATCGTTAATTTGAAAATTATGTAATTATAGAACATTTTCTCAATTTTCTTCCTGGTTACCTTAAGGTAATTTACTTTCTGGTTATCTTAAGAAGGTAATTTACTTTCAGGTTACCTTATTAAAGGTAATTTACTTCCTGGTTATCTTAAGCAGTTTACTTTCTGATTATCCAGGTTATCATCATTATATTGTACAAGTTACCTCCTTGCAGACAAGGATCTTGCATTTTTGATATGGTTATCATTATGAATGTTCAGTCTGTATTTCTGTGTCACTCAGACTGGAACTGAATGTTTTAACTGATGTCTGTACATCAATATTCTTAGATGCACCAAATAATTATTAAGAAAAATACAGATTTATTTTTAATTCCATTCATGCTATAAAATTAAAATTTGAAACCTTAAAAGAGTGAGTCTGTCATAACGGCATTTGTGTTTTGGTGGAAGCTTGATAAAAGAACTTGCCTAATTTGGCATAGGAATATGTTTCAGTCTGGTGACCTCACTGTATCCCCTACATCATATCAAGCTTATTATATCTGCCAACTCAAAATAAAACACATGTAGTTTTGTGCAATTGTTGTGACTCAGAATGTGCATAGAAAAACTGTTGAGTATATAAGATATAGGACATATCATACAAATAGAATTCATCCATCTCACATTTGTGACCAAAGTGACCTACCTGGATTGGGCACTGGTATTACATACAGTGCCGCTGTTTCTTCTTCAGATACATTTTCTAATATGTATTACCTGATCACAATACATTCTTAGGTTGGGACAGCTGGATTTGCGAGGTAGTGGATGTTATTCAAATGTATTATGTTCAGATGATAACTGGAGATCTAGGCTCATAACGGAGTCAGTCAGAAAAAAAGTCAGCTCATTACAGATTTGATCATTACAAATTTAAGTAAAAAATTTCCCCATGACATACTCGGAGTTGGCCCACAACAAAGCCAGCCTTAACCTTTGATCTTCATAACAGTTGTTGCTATTGAACAACCAATATTGCATATTTTTATTTTTATTGTTAATTGTTTATTCTTGGAATTAATTAACTATATAGCAATGTAGACATGTATGAACATGTGCCCAGATTAAATTCAGTATTACTCCTTGTTCTGCATATTAATAATAATATATCTTAGTCAAATCAGTCCTGATTGTTGACTGCTTGGCACTTTAAATGTCAACAAAAAACTTAGACGAAAATTATTCTTCCTATTTACTTTTTACAGGTACTAAATTGGGTCAAGAAAAGAGGATATTGAACATTTACTGCTGATAATAAATGTTTGAAATAAAATATTTAATTAAGGAATAAGACAGTAAAGATGGACAGATGTACAAAATATTATGCTAAAAGAATGAACACATAAGAATTTGAAATGTTTGCTTTGTCTCTGTGCTTATCTTTTTTAATAAAAAAATATCTATTTAACTCAGTTGACATAGCAACCTTACAAGGAATACTGTAAAATATGTACTTTAGAAAAATGTATGGTATATGGAAGGGAAGTGCGACTAATCAAATTACATATGACAACACGTTTACACAAATCACAAATAGTAGAGTAGACACATGTTATCTTCAGCTCACTAAACAATTAACAGCAGCAAGATAAGCATGGTTTCAAAATGTTGATGATGCCGTATATAATTTAATTATTCTGGGATTATAATTTTTTCCAGTATATTTCTTTGCGAAATAAATGATTGCTGAAAGAAGCATACAAACATTTAAAAAAATGAAATGACCATTGAATAAAGAACATTACATCCACATTACTATTATATCAATTGTTGACCAAAAGGCTGAGTATATAATGGTCTGAGTTTGTTATATCGACCAAGTATTTGTTATGGGCCAAATACATTATAGGCTGAGTTCTTTATGGGCAGAGATTATTAATGGGCTAGCGTTGCTGTGGGCCAATTAGTCCTTGTGTCTGATCAGATGAGTATTATCACAGAAACATTTTTACTTTAAAATTATGATTTCCAGGTTATCATGGACAGACTGTACAAGGGAGTGTGGGAAAAGGTGAAGCAAGGGAGTGCATTCAGACAAGCCTTGTTCCAGTTTGCTTATGATTATAAGCTGCGGAGATTGGAGAGTGCCTATGACACGCCAATACTCAATCGGTAAATGATGCAAGGACCATGTCCAGTATTTTTAATTATTGTATTAGACTTTTATATTTATTTTAATGGCACTTTTAACACATTATTGCCTGTATCATACCAAGGAAGTGGGAACAAAGTGAATTTCCCCCAAACACATTGAGGCAGCCAACTCTGGAAGGCCTGGATTGGTATAAACCCATTACCCTTGAATTACAAGTCTGACACTCTACCAAATGAGTTATCATAGCTTTCTCATATCCAGAATGAGAAAATGTGGACAAAGTAAAATAGGTCCTGGCAGATCTTCATCCCCTTGTAAAGACACGTGTTCAAATTCATTAGGCTCTTTTCTTATAGACACCTTCAGATTTGACCCCTGTCTGAAAGGTACCTGTCCACATAGGACAAAGTTTTGAGGTCAGTTAAGTGTCCATTATCGACAGGTTTAAATGTACATACATACATTGTTGATGTGCAGAAGACCAGTCAGGTGCTAGATATACATTTCATAAGCACTTGAAAAATTTAAGTAACATGTTTGTTTTTCAGGGTTTCTGAATCCTTACATACACATTTGAAAAACTTTAAAACATATTCATGGTTGTTTCAGGCTTTGAAAATTCATAGCAACTTAAAAAAAGCTGGTAATGCCATGGACAGTTTTAAAAAAAAGTAAAAAATCTAGCAAAGGTGAAACCACAGTTTCTGCAGCTGAAAAGTTTTATTTACATCTTGAGACTAACTGATAATTGCTAGTCAGGTTAGCATTTAGAACATTGTTGGACATATTGGGCCATGAAGTAATGATAATGCTGCCTGGATTTCAGATTTAGACCGATGGACAAGAGGCAGACAGCTAGCCTGCCTGTTCATAATCTTTGTATGCTAGCACATCCCATATTTCTTATTTCATGCTTTTTTATGTGTTATAATCATAAACGTATCCTCAGCAAATTGTTGATTTATCCCTGTTTAATTGTATGGGCTGATATAGAAAACAATTCTGGCCTATAGATTGAAAATATCTGTTTATCTGTCTGTCCATCCATCAATCCATTTGTCAGGCATCAAGATGCAGGTTCAGGTTTCTGTTTTTTTGTTGTGTTCTCAGGAACTATAACTCATAGTTACATAAGTTGGTATTAAGGTGCATCATGTGGAGTGCTATACTTGTCAGTGAAACTTATGTCACTTTTCTATATTTCATGGTCCAGTGATTTTTGGTAACCTTTGCACTTATCTCATTTTCCCAGGCACTTTTGCCATGGAGCCACAAGTCTTCGTATGTAGAAACATCATGATGAATAAATATTTCATGGTTCACGGGTTTGTGCCTTCATTTGTATTAATTTCTGTTTCTGTATAGTAGGTTATGTTTTTCATTTGTTTCATTTTCTCAAACTCTTTTACTTGTGGAGTCACATAAGTTGGTATTTAGGTTTGTTATTAGATCTTTCAGTAAAATTGTATTTCATGATCCATTGAATTTGGTTAACATTTGCATTCAGCTTATTTTCTCAAGCATTGTTACCTATGGTGCGGTTTGTGATTGTGTTACAAGGACTACTTCAGCCATCAGTGAAAACAAGCTCACCATGACATATATTGTGGTTCAGTGATTTGAATTTATCTTTGAGCTCAAGTTCTGTAGGCATGGGTTGGCTGCATTTAGGTCATTTCCTTAGACAATTTTCCTCAGAGATAAGTTGGTATTTAGTTGTGTCTTTCCATGATTTGAAGAAATAATTTTTTTAAAAATCAATGAAAATTAGTACTGAATGAATAGAAATAAATTTACATCATCCATAGTTTGCAATCATGACTTAAGTCTTTGGCAGTCCTGTCTTATTGCCATTGGCAGTTTACATCATTCATGGTTTGTGATCCAGCCTTTGTTATTGGCAATTTACATGATTCAGGATTTGCAATCCAGCTTTATTGCCTTTGGCAATCCATCCATACGGTTTTGGCTATTTACATGATTCATTGTTCGCAAACCAGTCTAATTGTCTTTGGCAATCCAGCCATACGGCTGTTGGCTATTTACATGATTCATTGTTCGCAATCCAGTCTTACTGCCATTGGCAATATGCATTATTCATTGTTCGCAATCCAGTCTTATTGCCTTTGGCAATTTGCATTATTGGTTTGCAATCCAGCCTTACTGCCATTGGCATTTTTTTCCCTTGAAGGTTGGTTTTTAGTAAAATCAGGGAAATTCTTGGTGGTGAATTGAGGATGATGTTGTCAGGTGGTGCACCTCTCTCAGAGAAAACTCAACGCTTCATGAACATTTGTTTCTGCTGTCCTGTTCTACAAGGATATGGTTTGACTGAGACTTGTGGAGCTGGAACAGTTACAGAAGGTTGGTATTTCTATTTATCACATACCTACTGTGTTATGTAGATTAATATACCCATATCAGAATTGTAAAGCATTTGTAATAAGACCTCAAGATGGTCACATATGTCATGAAATCATGCATTGAAAAAATGACACATTGGAATGTCTTTCAAACAGGATTTGTAAAGCCATCAGAAGTTGCATTGAAAAGTCCTTAAATTTCAAGAGAGCAGTTTTTGTTTTTGACAGTTCCTGAAATTTCATAAGAAAAAATCCCACTATGATCCCCTAATTGCTCATCATCCTGACTTCAATTTCTGTGAGATAACCGTATCATATTTGTTGGATTACAGCCAAATGTTGCATGTGGTTTAAAAATGTATGAGATTTTTAGAGTTTGGTTTCCAGTATTCCATATCACTCACATGAATTATAGTGATTGTCCATTCTCTCTCTCTCTCTCTCTCTCTCTCTCTCTCACATGACTTAAGTTTACACAGCATAGCCCCTGATTATCTGCCCATCTGACTTTGCTTTCCAGTTGTTATTATATACCCATGTACAGATCAGATTATTAACAAAGTTATCATTATAATGATGAGACTTTGAATGAGTTGGATTTTCAGTATTCCATATCCTCAATAAAAGTGGTTGGACCCCTAAATGCCAATCTTCTCTCAGTGGAAGTTTTCTAACAGGGTTTGATCTGTTTAAGACCCTGCAAAGCAAATTAGAAAGAGTGGGGCATTCTGCTATGCATTCATGCTTTCTTGCTCTAGTTTCAATTTTATTGGCTTACCAAGACCAAAACAATTCATTTCAAATGAGCACTCTTGTAAGATCTTCTTGGTCTTGAATGGTTAAACTTTGCACTGAGATACTAGATTTGATTCCTTTTGCTTTGACAGCCATACATTAGTACTTGCCTATTAGTTATTTGTGGTATCCTAATAGTTCTCCAGTTTTTTTGCACATTTAAGATCAAACAATTCTACTTTCTTAACCTATAATTATACTGTTGTAATTAAGATGTTGGAATTTGTTGTGCAGTCTTAGTAGAATAAGACTTTTGGTTAATAAGAGATGATTTTATCATGATTATTTTTGGCCAAAACTTTAGGTATTGTTCCAGTAGTGTATAGTTTTAAATGAAGCAAACCCAAACTTAAAATGATAAAGTAAATTGTGATCAATTTACTGTTAATTTCACTGGAAAGGGCCAGTGCTTAACCAAATTGATTACAAAGCAGAGACCAAAAGAAGTTGTGTACTTTTGTCACAATTTTACAAACATTGTTTGAGACAAAAATGCAACACTAATCAATGCACTATTTTTTCAGCTGCAGACCTAAGCACAGGAAGGGCTGGTCCACCCCTCACTTGCTGTGAGATTAGACTGAGAGATTGGCCAGAGGGTAACAACTGAATATTTCAAAACAAAAATTTGTGTATACTTTAATATTCATAAAAGTTGGTTACATTATCTTTTTTAATGGTAGAGCAGTTTAGTTAGAGAACAAGAAGGTTACAGCATCAAGTCTACAGTCTACGTAATGTTTCTATTCAAGTTATAGTAGATGCAGTTGGCTGGCATGCAAAGTTGTCCTAAGGTAATGTGGTTGGGTAAGTTTTTGAGAAACATAATTTACTTTAAAAATGTGCTTTCTCTTTTATGGATTTAAATTTTTTATTATTTGTACATAGTTTTGACTATTTTGTGGCAATATGTATATTTTAGGGGTTTAATTAGACCATCTTCCAAGATTTTAGAAATGAAAATGAAAACAATCCAAAGGATAGTGGCCAGGTGTGTTACATTCAATTTTGACTATACTGCAGGAATTATAACTTCAATATTGAATTAGTTATCATGGAAACTGCTCTGGTGGACTACTGGTTAGAGCGTCCATCTTGGAAGTGGGAGGTTTGGGTTCAATTCCTGGCAGAGTCATACCAAAAACTGACAAAAATAGTACTAACAGCTGCCTCGCTTGGTGCTCAGCATTAAGAGGTTAGTGTTAGGACTGGTCGGCCTGTTGTGAGGATAATGTGACTGGGTGGGACATCATGCTACATGTCTGCGGCATGATGCCTCAGTGCTGGATATCACTATAAACTGCCAGACTGCAGACACCATAGCTATGTTAAATATCCTAATCACACACACACACACACATCATTGAAACCATTTTTAAAAATGTAGACTGGAAAATAGAGTATTATTTTCTACCAATTTTTCAAAAACGAGGCAAAAATACCCGGATCAGTGTAATCAAACCCAAGAGAACCAGTAAAAATCAACAGGAAAATTCTTATATGATACTGTATGCTTGAACAGATAGTTACAAATTCAGCTTTTTCATCAAAACAACCCAAGACTAGAATTCGTTACCACAGATATTAATCACAACAGCTGACTCCTCAGAAAACTAAATAGAAAACTTTTCAAAATTAGTATGGACTTATATTTTCTAAAATTAGTTTTTGTGTCATCATTCTGCAGCATTTCACTAATCCACATTAAATTTTTGTGTCATTATGCTGTAGCATTTCACTAATCAGCACTTAATTTTTGTGTCATCATCCTGCAGCATTTCACTAATCCACACTAAATTTTTGTGTCATAATGCTGTAGCATTTCACTAATCCACACTAAATTTTTGTGTCATTATGCTGTAGCATTTCACTAATCCACACTAAATTTTGTGTCATTATGCTGTAGCATTTCACTAATCCACACTAAATTTTTTCTGTCATTATGCTGTAGCATTTCACTAATTAACACTAAATTTTTTGTAATTATTCTGGTGCGTTGCACTAATCAAGATCAAGATTATTCACTATTCAACAAGCTTGTGTTGTGTATCTATCTGTATAATGATTTTTTTTGTCCACAGAAGAGGAGCCTCTTTAGCTTGAAACATTAGAAAAAAGGCAACACAATTTCCATACATTGTTAACTCCTACTCCATTTTATTTATTGTCTGTATCTACAGCATTTGTAACTAGCAGAAGTATTGAAAAAGTTTGAAGGACTTCTTTTTACAAAGCAATCAACCATTTTTTATCATACGCATGAAACTAGATGTCTAGTCCTGTTGATATTACAGTTGCTTGTAAAACCTATTCAGATTATTATTTGGACTATATAATCCTAGTGAGCGATCTTGGACATATCTGGGACTCTTATTATGTCAATTCTTCCCACCATATGAATAGATACAACCAACCTGTTTCCCCATTATGGTAACTTTTATCTCTCATTACAGGTTGCTACACCAGCTCAGACAAGCCAAACCCAAGAGGGGAGGTATTGGTTGGAGGGGGTAATATCACCATGGGCTACTACAAAATGGAGGAAAAAACTAAGGAAGATTTTATAACCATTGATGGAGTTCGGTATTTCTGCACAGGAGATATTGGGGAGTTTGTTCCAGATGGATCACTGAAAATCATAGGTTCAGTATTCTGGATTTACATCTGATCTATCAATCACTGAAAATCATAGGTTCAGTACACTGGATTTACATCTGATCTATCAGTCACTGAAAATCATAGGTTCAGTACACTAGATTTACATCCGATCTATCAATCACTGAAAATCATAGGTTCAGTACACTGGATTTACATTCAATTTATCAATCACTGAAAATCATAGGTTCGGTACACTGGATTTACATCCGATCTATCAATCACTGAAAATCATAGGTTCAGTAATTTGGATTTACATCCGATCTATCAATCCCTGAAAATCATAGGTTCAGTACACTGGATTTACATCCAATCTATCAGTCACTGAAAATCATAGGTTCACTACACTGGATTTACATCCAATCTATCAATCACTGAAAATCAAAGGTTCACTACACTGGATTTACATCCGATCTATCAATCACTGAACATCATAGGTTCACTACACTGGATTTACATCTGATCTATCAATCATTGAAAATCATAGGTTCACTACACTGGATTTACATCAATCTATCAATCACTGAAAATCATAGGTTCACTACACTGGATCTGCATCCAATCTAGCCATCATAGAAGAAATGTTATACCTTATATACTTGCATACAGTTCAGATCCATATGCAAACAGTATAGACCCTGATTTACCATCACATAATATGCCAGCTGATCTGGGTCTGTGTTGTTTGTTCTACTGATCAGAACAAACAGAATAGACCCAGAGCTGCCAGTGCATTATGTGTTGGCGGATACAAGTCTGTATTGTTTTTTGGTTGGATCCAGCTTGTATGTGAGTATATACAGTAGATAATTTTGGAGTACTTACAGCCTGAACCAAACAGAAATATATAGAATCTATGCTGGGGTTTGGACCAAGACAAGGAAATCCCAGTAAAAGGGTTACATTATTTGTCTCCCCATGAGGCTTGCCAAGTGGGGACACATATAATGTAACCCCGCAACTAGGATTTTCTTGTCTCGGTCCAAACCCCAATGTAGATTATTTTTCTCACCCAGTATTTTCCTTTAAAGTAAAAAGAACTCTTCACTAGTGTAATATAGTTGATATGCAAATGTTTACATATGGCTCATTAAAACAAATATGTTAATGAGGGCTGTGGTGTGACCGTTGCATCCGAAGTACACAGTTTATACGTGTGAGCAAAGAAAAATAACTTAAGACATCGCATGGTAATGAGGTATTATCACATTTAATATATGAATGTTATATGAAATTGACAATAAATAATTAGTATTTATTACAAGAAACTGTTCATTTTCATCAGTTCCAATTTTGAAAAGTTATATTAATGAAACGATACTGGGTACGCATATCTACAATAATAAGAATAATAACACGGAAAAGAAGACTGAACGCCATTATGCTGGTTCGCCGTGTCTGAATGGCTATATGACAAGTTTACATTGTGATCGTAGGTATGTAGTTTCTACTCGAGTTGAAACATATAATGCAAGAATGCAAAATCAGAAATGTCTCCAATCAAACAGATGAACCCATAATATAGTAAAAATACTAAATACCATTGTTCAAAATGCAACAGTCAATGTTTAAGCAAAGGCACTGGCCACAGTTCTTGGACATTTTCAGGGAAATTGTCAAAAATCAAAATTGACCAACATCCTCTTGATATAAATCCTCGTACCAAAACTGATTTCAATAAATTAATTCCTGCTTCCAAAAAGATGGCACATATATAACAAGAAAAGAAACTATTAGAAGACAGCAATTTACATATATAATACACCCATCTCATGACCTTTTCACTATTTATGATCTTGAGTTCTAAACCAGGGATTCAACTATTGTATGACAGGATGTGGAACATGTCAGAGTTAAAAAGTAATAGGATAAGGAAACATAATACTGACTTATATTATCTCTTATTGTGACCTTGACCTTTAGGCAAGGTCATCTCTGGCACAAAATGAATATGCTGTCAAGTCAATATATATAGAATCTATTTTTGGTTTATTTTTGCAGAGACAAGGAAATCCCAGTCAAGGGTTTATATTATTTGTCTCCCCACGAGGCTTGCCCGAGTGGGGAGACATATAAACACACGACTGGGATTTCCTTGTCTCGGCCCAAACCCCAACATAGATTATATTTCTCACCCAATATTTTCCTTTAAAGTAAAAGGAATTCTGCACTAGTGTTCACGTCCAATGTTTACATGTGGCGCATTAATATAAATATGTTAATGAGGGCTGTGGTGTGACCGTTGCATCTGAAGTACACAGTTTATATGCGTGAGCAAGGAAAAATAACAACATAAAACGTTGCATAATAATGAGATTCTATCACATTTAATACATGGATATTATATGAAATTAACAATAAATAATTAATATTTATTACAAGAAACTGTTTTATTTTCATCAGTTCCAATTCTCAAAAGTTATATTGTAAATAATAAAATGATATTGGCTACTGAGTCCTACTGTAGTTATACTTAGTACAAGCTGTAAAGAAGAGTAACATGTTGCATTAGATTATTCATGGATAATTAGTGATCTGTGTCACTATTGTATATAGCTCTCCTTTTCTTTGGAAGAGGTGAAATTGTGATATAATTGTGTTGTCCTTAATATTGATTGTAAAATTATAAAAGAACCTACAAATACGGACCCTAATGGATAGCCATGTGCTAAACTTTCACATTCATGGATTCTTTGAAAATGTATTTTCTGTCTTGGAAATATGGCAAGTGCTGCAGTGAAATTTGCTTATGGATTAACGTGTTGACAGATAAATGATTCCTTCTGGCTGGTAAGTGCATTATTTATCATTAAATATTGTAGGTATAATTTTGGTTCAGCTGGGGCACAATGGAGATGCTTAACAAAATTAGAATAAAGCATGTTTGACATGACACATTTCTGGCTGTTACTAAGATTTCCATAGTTGTTAAGAGAGATGGGATGCTATGAAGTGTAAAGGTCTATAGTCAATGTGCATGGATCAGTGTTTTCTGTCATAGTTCATTTCACACAACATTGAGTATTTTATCCTATCTGTTGCACAGTCAATTTTCAGGTCACTGTCATTAAATGTAGCTAACAGTATATAATTTGTTTCACACGAAGTATTTAAAACTAGTTAGTAGCTTTAGCTACATTAATGATGCTGACCAGAAAATGTACTGAGCTAGGCCTGTATATAGGATAAAATTGACCATGCTGTGTGGAGTGAACTAGCATAATACCAAAAAGCTCGACATTGTATGTGTGTGTGTCTTTGTCTCTCTTGAAATGTTTTTGTATGGTGTGTTCGCAAAGATGGATTGACATTAAGTTACTTTGTTTTTGTTATATATTTGTTGTTGTTGTTTGAGTTTAGAACAACTAGGTCAGGCACAGCAGAAGACAACAAGGGTTTCTTTTTTTTAAAAAGTAGTTATGAGCATGTGCACACCTTGACTGAGATGAATAGACTGAGATAAGAAAAGTAAGGTTAGCAAAACAGCTAGATTTCTCTGTCGCATGGGTGAGAAATTCACAAAATTGGGAAGTTAGGGCTTTAGCTTCAAAGCCATTACAAAAAAAGCCAACACACAACAATATGATAGTATGTAATGACGAAAAAGATAATGTCCCATCTAAGTGAGTCTTATTGCACAATTTAATAGGTGAGATCAGATCAAAAAACTGTCCATCACAATCAGTACAGGTTTCAGGGCTGATTTATCAAACTAAAATTCTACTGGTTAACAAACCAATATTATTTTTAAAAATAAAAAAAAATATTTGCAGTGTATTCATTTAGAAGTTTTCAGATCACTTTGATGTTGGTTGTTCAGTTTGGAGTCAATCATTATTGATAAATCTTTAAATCCTGTAATTATTAACCCTCAACTCTGATACTGTCTTGGGGCTCCAAGTGGTCTAAAATGCTTACTGTTATGGATCACTGCCATCTGACCTCTGTCTGCATGGGTTTGAGTCTCTGGTTTGGCCAATGTGAGTATGTGAGAAAGCATGTCATTAGCTTGTCATGAGTTGGTGGTTCTTTCCAGGGTTTCTGGAGTTCTTCCTGCACCATTTATACTAGCTGCCATGTATGACCTATCTTGTGCTGAAAAATGGCATTGAACCCTACAACTACAACTGCCTGGGCTGACCATATTAATGTGCCAAAGCGAAACAGTGCAGTGTACTATAAATAGAACACCTCTTACCTCAATGACTCTATGTGAATAGGTCTGCTTGTAAAATTTATAAAAGTGCATTATATGTTAAGTTCAACATAAATTTTAATCATTCTACCTTTTTTTGTACATATTTTTTATATAAGATAGACTTAAGATTAAAATCTGAGGTATACTTAAGAAATTAATTTTCATTGAGGTATTTTGTATTTGCTTTAAAATCTTGTGAAAACTTGTTAACTGTCAAGTCAGTGAAGCTGTGTGACCAACCATAGCTAACCTTTCTCATCCTCAAAATCTGCCAGAGTATTGTCTATGTCTGTCACTAAATCATCCAAATTTGATAAATTATCAAAAATCAGCGTTACTTACATCAATATTGGAACCTATATCTAACTTACTGAAATCTTCATAGTTGTAATTCTGATCATCCACACTCAAGAAAGTGCAAAACAAATTCTGTGTTCTCCATTTTGGAGTGCAGAAACCAGCCCAGTTTAAATAGATTGTATCACATAGGAAACACATGATGTGAGATGTGATATAATTAATAGTCCTTTACCTCAGTGTGTGTAGTATCTGATAGGAGTTTTCCTTGAAAACTAGTTCAGAAAGGCTGTTGTTTAATGTAGGCCTCAAAACATGTTTCCATGCAGATGGTGCACAGGAGTCAAACAATACTTGTAAGTTGATCTGATGTCATATAGCACTTCACTGAGAATGCATTAAAGGTACCCAGAAGTGCTGATATGATGTAAAGGATAGACTTATAATTACATTTCATGCTTGAGAAAAATCGTATTTCTTCCTGTATACTTTAAAACAAAATTGCCAATTTTTGCTATATTTTTAAAAGAAAAAGAATTTTTTTAATATATATTTCCAAAACTTTTCTCTGTTCCTATATTTTTTACCTAACAACTGGCTTGACTATCTCGGACAAGAAACCAGCTGATTATACTGCATGTAGATGGCAGAATATTGGTGGTAGAGATGAAGAATGAAGAAAGATGCATAATTTGTCAGGAAAACTACTGTTAACGGTTATTTTATAGCATATCCATTAATTTTACATGCTTAATCTGGCATTCAATACAGTTGTTAGTCTGTATTTCAATATCACACATCCAGATTAGAACTGTTTGGTGGCTTCTTCAGCAACCACATAGATATTTTTAGATGCAGTGAATCAAACTTATATGAATCCCAGTATATTTTAAATTTCATTCTTACAGTAAAGTTAAAAATATTTAGAAAGCATTTAAGAATTCATGTTTCTTTCTAATTCACTGTAAAGAACTCATTTGATATTCCATTTTAATGTCTCAGTCAGACATATCGCTGTGCCATATCAAATGAGTTCTTTCTGCTGACATAGAACAAAACATTTATCTTTTTTTATGCATGTAATGGTCCAAATATTAAATGAATTTAAGGTTCTGCGACTAGAAGAATGGATAGACCATTTATTCTAAAGAACCTTAATTGTTAATTTATAAAGTTATGTCCAAGGGATATGAAGTGTGATTTTTTGTTGCCGATTCTGGATGAGCTAACTGGATTCTGTACAGTTTGTACTGTAAATGATAAGCATGCTTGTGGGTTGGATTTTCTTATTGACTGGCAGACATGACTAATTTTAAAAAATCTGCAAAGAGCAGATTTACAAAAGAGGGAGGTAGAGAAACAGCATTAGGAATGCATTTATACTTGCCAATAAGTCAAGTCCAAACTGCAAACCACAAAGATCCTGATCTGCCATAGAATAATGTGCCTACAGATCAGGGTCTATGTTGTTTGTTGTACTGACTAGTCCTAACAAACTTCACAGACCCAGATCTTCCAGCGCATAATGCGCCGGAAGGTCTGGGTCTTTGCAGTTTGCAGTTGGATTTGTATTATAGGAGAGTATATACGGTAGATGCATACTGTATAGAGATAGATATGGATAGGTAGCTATGTAGGTAGGTTGTTAGATTGATTTTCTGAGAATATATTTGAGCATAGCATGTTTTATTATCTTGATTGAAAGTATAAAGGAATTTAATCCATCTTATGTTACAGACAGGAAGAAAGATCTTGTAAAATTGCAACATGGAGAGTTCATATCTCTTAGCCGTGTTGAGACTGCCCTTAAAATGTCACCACTGGTTGAACAAATTTGTCTTCATGCCAACAGTAACCAGTTATTCAGCATTGCCATTATTGTCCCCAATCAGAAAAATTTGCTAGCTATGGCAAAGTCATTGGGTAAAGAAGCAGAGAGTTTTGAAAATTTGTGTGAGGATGAAGATGTAAAGAAAGCTTTCATGAAAGAACTCTGCAAAGTAGGGGAGAAGGGTAAGTTGCTAGATTTGATGAGACAGTGTAAATTTACTGTTCTTTTCTTCTTTACAGCAAGTATCATAATAGTCAAGATATACCAACAGCATCTTTATTTAGCATCTGGTCTCGATGTCAAATGAATTCCGGCTACTAGGTGAAGATTCTGCTGTCGTTTTGATCATGGAACTACAGTGTTATCTCGTTATACTTTTCATAAAGTATTAATGCATATTTAAATAAAAGTCATGTGTAAATTAAATTTGGTACTTTCACTTGCCTCATCATTTGCTATAAATTATTTAATAAACAAATGGTTGCAATGTATTGAACCATTTCCCTGCTTTTGTTGCTAGTATTTACAAAATTACAGAAGTTCATGTCTCTTGGAGTACAGTATTCTCAACAGTCAAACATCTTTTGTTCTTTGTATGCTATTTTCATGGAGGTGACATGGAGCGTACTAATATTAGTCCATACATACCTGCCATATTTATGCAGGGGACATGGAGTATACCAGTATTAGTCCATACATATGTACCTGCCATATTTATGACGGGGACATGGAGTATACCAGTATTAGTCCATACATATGTACCTGCCATATTTATGCAGGGGACATGGAGTATACCAGGATTAGTCCATACATATGTACCTGCCATATTTTTGCAGGGGACATGGAGTATACCAGGATTAGTCCATACATATGTACCTGCCATATTTATGAAAGGGACATGGAGTATACCAGTATTAGTCCATACATATGTACCTGCCATATTTATGCAGGGGACATGGAGTATACCAGTATTGATCCATACATATGTACCTGCCATATTTATGCAGGGGACATGGAGTATACCAGGATTAGTCCATACATATGTACCTGCCATATTTATGCAGGGGACATGGAGTATACCAGTATTAGTCCATACATATGTACCTGCCATATTTATGCAGGGGACATGGAGTATACCAGTATTGATCCATACATATGTACCTGCCATATTTATGCAGGGGACATGGAGTGTACCAGTATTGGTCCAGACATATGTACCTGCCATATTTATGCAAAGGACATGGAGTGTACCAGTATTAGTCCATACATATGTACCTGCCATATTTATGCAGGGGACATGGAGTGTACCAGTATTGATCCATACATATGTACCTGCCATATTTATGAAGGGGACATGGAGTGTACCAGTATTGATCCATACATATGTACCTGCCATATTTATGAAGGGGACATGGAGTGTACCAGTATTGATCCATACAAATGTACCTGCAATATTTATGCAGGGGACATGGAGTGTACCAGTATTGATCCATACATATGTACCTGCCATATTTATGAAGGGGACATGGAGTGTACCAGTATTGATCCATACATATGTACCTGCCATATTTATGCAGGGGACATGGAGTATACCAGTATTGGTCCATACATATGTACCTGCCATATTTATGAAAGGGACATGGAGTATACCAGTATTGGTCCATACATATGTACCTGCCATATTTATGCAGGGGACATGGAGTGTTCCAGTATTGGTCCATACATATGTACCTGCCGTATTTATGACGGGGACATGGAGTGTACCAGTATTAGTCCATACATATGTACCTGCCATATTTATGCCGGGGACATGGAGTATACCAGTATTGATCCATACATATGTACCTGCCATATTTATGACGTTGACATGGAGTGTACCAGTATTGGTCCATACATATGTACCTGCCATATTTATGAAGGGGACATGGAGTGTACCAGTATTAGTCTACACATATGTACCTGCCATATTTATGCAGGGGACATGGAGTGTACCAGTATTAATCCATACATTTGTCCCTGCCATATTTATGAAAGGGACATGAAGTGTACCAGTATTAGTCCTTACATACGTACCTGTAATATTTATGGAGAGTACATATAGTGTACCAGTATTAGTCCGTACATGGAGAGAACATGGAGTGTACCAGTATTAGTCCATACATACACACCTGCCATATTTATGGAGGTGTCATGGAGTTTTCCAATATTAGACCATACACATTTACTTTCCATATTAATGGAGGAGTCAAATACTGTATTAGTCCATACATATTTTTGGAGGCAACATACAGTGTTACCAGGTTTTGGTTAAAGTTTTTCTATTTGCTTTTATTACTAAAACATTATCATCATACTTGGTACAAATCATTATGAAGCTAAGACAGTTCATTTCATAACACATTCAGTGGCCTCAAATTTTACAGAGACATCATGGCCCCCGTTTAATGCCCTTGCATTATACAATTTGTTTCTGACCGATATCCTTGAATGACTTCATCTATTGAAACCAGATTTGGTGTGGGTCTTAATATCAAGCAACCTTTCATCAAAACTGGTGTTAATGTCCCTATTTGACTTAGAGTAATGTTTGGACATCATTGATGTCCCTATTTGACTTAGAATAATGTCCCTATTTGACTTAGAGTAATGTCCCTCTTTGACTTAGAATAATGTCCCTATTTGACTTTGAGTAATGTCCCTGTTTGACTTAGAATAATGTTTGGACATCATTAATGTCCCTATTTGACTTAGAGTAATGTCCCTTTTTGACTTAGATTAATGTTTGGACATCATTAATGTCCCTATTTGACTTAGAGTAATGTTTGGACATCATTGATGTCCCTATTTGACTTAGAGTAATGTCCCTATTTGACTTAGAGTAATGTCCCTATATGACTTAGAGTAATGTCCCTCTTTGACTTAGAGTAATGTCCCTCTTTGACTTAGGTGGTGCTCTACAGATTCGTATTTTGCATAGGGTTAGGATTTTAAAGAAAAAGAATTTCCCCGGCTTTCCTCACTGGTTATACTGGTTATTTAAAAAAGACCTTGTATATCTTAGGTATAATGCAAAGAACCTTTAATTCCCTTTATTTTGGTGTATGATTGATGAGTGTACTATGGGTTATAGAGTATACAGCTTGGCCTTACTTCAGATGTGCACCTTTCAAAAAAGTGCTAGCTCTACTTGGTCATTTTCACTTCCTGAACTTCAGAGGTAAATTGTATAAAAAAGAGCTCATAACTTTTTTTACATTTTATATATTTGGTAATTCATTCATTGCACTTTCAGCAGCTGGTATTGTCTAGTCTGGCAAAGTTAATTTTCCATATTTTAATAGCTGCTATGTATAGTGTACTTTAGACTAATTCAGGCTGATTTTTTTAACACAAGGGAGCAGTCATTTTAGTTAGCAGTGTGCTTAAATCATGTAAAATTTTCAAAACTACAATATCCAAAAGAAATATCATCCACATTACATTAATGTAGCATAGAGGTATGCCAACATTCTCTCCATTGTGCATGTTTTAAATGTGAACTACTTCACCTTACATACGTTGCTCTCTCAAAAGTACATATTATCTGGTGAGCGCCCCCTTAGAGTAATGTCCCTATTTGACTTAGAGTAATGTCCCTATTTGACTTAGAGTAATGTCCCTCTTTGACTTAGAGTAATGTCCCTATTTGACTTAGAGTAATGTCCCTATTTGACTTAGAGTAATGTCCCTGTTTGACTTAGAATAATGTTTGGACATCATTAATGTACCTATTTGACTTAGAGTAATGTTTGGACATCATTAATGTCCCTATTTGACTTAGAGTAATGTCCCTGTTTGACTTAGATTAATGTTTGGACATCATTAATGTCCCTTTTTGACTTAGAGTAATGTTTGGACATCATTGATGTCCCTATTTGACTTAGAGTAATGTCCCTATTTGACTTAGAGTAATGTCCCTATTTGACTTAGAGTAATGTTTGGACATCATTAATTTCCCTATTTGACTTAGAGTAATGTCCCTATTTGACTTAGAGTAATGTTTGGACATCATTAATTTCCCTATTTGAGTAATGTCCCTCTTTGACTTAGAGTAATGTCCCTATTTGACTTAGATTAATGTCCCTATTTGACTTAAGAGTAATGTCCCTATTTGACTTAATATCCCTATTTGACTTAGAGTAATGTTTGGACATCATTAATTTCCCTATTTACCCGAAGCAAATAGGGTAGATGGGACTCGTAAACCTTGGATGGTAGCTCATCTAGGAGAAGGAAAACTCCGATTCCAAACCTCTGCTGCCTTGTGGCTATACCCACTTATGGGAAAGGCTAAGGGAGTAAACCCTGACAGAAAATCCAGAGATGGAGTCCCTAAGGCGGTCTGACATTGACTTCAACGTCATTCCAGCAACTCCTGCAACGCCGTTGGTGCTAAGCTGTATCGGCATTCATCGTTCCCTTGGGCACACCAGCAGCGTGGAGAGGGGGCCAACATCATCACTTTGTACAAAAACAAAGGAGACCGTAGCGACTGCAACAACTATCGGGGCATCTCCCTCCTCAGCATCGTTGGAAAGGCTTTCGCCCGTGTTGCCTTGGCGCGCTTGCAGGTCCTAGCCTGCCGCGTCTACCCAGAGTCCCAGTGTGGATTTCGAGCTGGCAGGTCAACTGTAGACATGATCTTCTCACTACGTCAGCTGCAGGAGAAGTGTCGCGAGCAGCAGATGCCCCTCTACATTGCCTTCTTAGACCTGACGAAGGCGTTTGACCTGGTTAGTTTGAGTGGACTCTTCAGACTCCTGCAGAAGATTGGCTGCCCCCCCATGTCTGCTTGCTGTCATCATGTCGTTCCATGAGAACATGTTCAGCACAGTGTGCTTCAGTGGCGCAACATCTGAAGCATTCCCAGTCATCAACGGAGTCAAACAAGGCTGTGTCCTTGCGCCGACGCTCTTTGCCATCTTCTTCTCCATGCTTCTCCAGTATGCATTCAAGGACTGCAGCGAGGGAGTGTACATCCACACCAGGGCTGACGGCAAGCTGTTCAACATCGCCCGTCTCCGTGCTAAGACTAAAGTCACAGAGGTACTCATCTGTGAATTGCTCATGGCCGACGATGCAGCCTTGACATCACACACGGAAGATGGACTGCAACAGCTGGTATGCTGCCTATCCCATGCTTGTAAGGAATTTGGACTGACCATCAGTTTGAAGAAAACAAACGTCATGGCGCAGGACGCAGACTCCCCTCCCTCTGTCACCATCGATGGGTACAACTTGGAAGTTGTCGAGAACTTCACATACCTCGGGTCTAACATCTCCAGCTCACTCTCCATTGATTCTGAGCTGAACGGCAGGATTGCCAAGGCAGCAGCAGTGATGGCCAGACTTAACCAGAGAGTCTGGAACAACCCCAACCTCACAGAGAAGATCAAATTGCATGTCTACCAAGCCTGTGTACTCAGCTCACTTCTCTACAGCAGCAAAACATGGACCACCTATGCAAGACACGAGAGGAAACTCAACAGCTTCCACGTGAGATGTCTGCGGCGCATTCTGCACATCCAGTGGCAGGACAAAGTACCCAACACAGAGGTTCTAGAACGCGCCAACATCAACAGCATGTTCTCCATTCTCAGCGAGAGGCACCTTCGCTGGCTTGGCCATGTCAAAAGAATGGACCCAGGTCGCATTCCCAAGGACCTGTTATATGGGGAGTTAGCAGAAGGTGCACGACCAACTGGACGACCACATCTGCGCTACAAAGATGTTTGCAAGAAGGATATGAAGACGGCAAACATCAGTGTCAACAACTGGGAGAGCTGTGCAAACAACCGTTTCAGCTGGCACCTAGCTGTCAGGCAGGGAGTTCAAAACGCAGAGGAAGAGAGAAGAATAAAACAAGCTGAAAAGAGAGCTAGAAAGAAGGATAGACAAAAGCTTACTTTGGAGCTACGCCATCGTCTCCCATAGACGGACGGATGCCAAGAGAATTTCCCTATTTGACTTAGAGTAATGTCCCTCTTTGACTTAGAGTAATGTCCCTATTTGACTTAGAGTAATGTCCCTATTTGACTTAATATCCCTATCTGACTTAGAGTAATGTTTGGACATCATTAATGTCCCTATTTGACTTAGAGTAATGTCCCTATTTGACTTGGAGTAATGTCCCTATTTGACTTAGAGTAATGTTTGGATATCATTGATGTCACTATTTGACTTAGAGTAACGTTTGGACATCATTAATGTCGCTATTTAACTTAAAGTAATGTCCCTATTTGACTTAGAGTAATGTCCCTATTTGACTTAGAGTAATGTCCCTATTTGACTTAGAGTGATGTCCCTATTTGACTTAGAGTAATGATCCTATTTGACTTTGAGTGATGTCCATCTTTGACTTAGAGTAATGTCCCTATTTGACTTCGAGTGATGTCCCTATTTGACTTAGAGTAATGTCCCTATTTGACTTAGAGTAATGTTTGGACATCATTGATGTCCCTATTTGACTTAGAATAATGTTTGGACATCATTGATGTCCCTATTTGACTTAGAGTAATGTCCCTATTTGACTTAGAGTAATGTTTGGACATCATTAATGTCCCTATTTGACTTAGAGTGATGTCCCTATTTGACTTAGAGTAATGTCCCTATTTGACTTAGAGTAATGTCCCTATTTGACTTAGAGTGATGTCCCTATTTGACTTAGAGTGATGTCCCTATTTGACTTAGAGTGATGTCCCTATTTGACTTAGAGTAATGTTTGGACATCATTAATGTCCTATTTAACTTAAAGTAATGTCCCTATTTGACTTAGAGTGATGTCCCTATTTGACTTAGAGTAATGTCCCTATTTGACTTAGAGTAATGTCCCAATTTGACTTAGAGTAATGTCCCTATTTGACTTAGAGTAATGTCCCTATTTGACTTAGAGTAATGATCCTATTTGACTTTGAGTGATGTCCCTCTTTGACTTAGAGTAATGTCCCTGTTTGACTTAGAGTGATGTCCCTATTTGACTTAGAGTAATGTTTGGACATCATTGATGTCCCTATTTGACTTAGAGTAATGTTTGGACATCGTTGATGTCCCTATTTGACTTAGAGTAATGTTTGGACATCATTGATGTCCCTATTTGACTTAGAGTAATGTCCCTATTTGACCTAGAGTAATGTTTGGACATCATTAATGTCCCTATTTGACTTAGAGTGATGTCCCTATTTGACTTAGAGTAATGTCCCTATTTGACTTAGAGTAATGTCCCTATTTGACTTAGAGTGATGTCCCTATTTGACTTAGAGTGATGTCCCTATTTGACTTAGAGTAATGTTTGGACATCATTAATGTCCTATTTAACTTAAAGTAATGTCCCTATTTGACTTAGAGTGATGTCCCTATTTGACTTAGAGTAATGTCCCTATTTGACTTAGAGTAATGTCCCTATTTGACTTAGAGTAATGTCCCAATTTGACTTAGAGTAATGTCCCTATTTGACTTAGAGTAATGTCCCTATTTGACTTAGAGTAATGATCCTATTTGTCTTTGAGTGATGTCCCTCTTTGACTTAGAGTAGTGTCCCTATTTGACTTAGAGTGATGTCCCTATTTGACTTAGAGTGATGTCCCTATTTGACTTAGAGTAATGTTTGGACATCATTGATGTCCCTATTTGACTTAGAGTAATGTTTGGACATCATTAATGTCCCTATTTAACTTAAAGTAATGTCCCTATTTGACTTAGAGTGATGTCCCTATTTGACATAGAGTAATGTTTGGACATCATTGATGTCCCTATTTGACTTAGAGTAACGTTTGGACATCATTAATGTCCCTATTTAACTTAAAGTAATGTCCCTATTTGACTTAGAGTGATGTCCCTATTTGACATAGAGTAATGATCCTATTTGACTTTGAGTGATGTCCCTCTTTGACTTAGAGTAATGTCCCTATTTGACTTCGAGTGATGTCCCTATTTGATTTAGAGTAATGTCCCTATTTGACTTAGAGTAATGTTTGGACATCATTGATGTCCCTGTTTGACTTAGAGTAATGTCCCTATTTGACTTAGAGTAATGTTTGGACATCATTAATGTCCCTATTTGACTTAGAGTAATGTCCCTATTTAACTTAGAGTGGTGTCCCTATTTGACTTAGAGTAATGTCCCTATTTGACTTAGAGTAATGTCCCTATTTGACTTAGAGTGATGTCCCTATTTGACTTAGAGTGATGTCCCTATTTGACTTAGAGTAATGTCCCTGTTTGACTTACAGTAAAGTTTGGATATCATTGATGTCCCTATTTGACTTAGAGTAATGTTTGGACATCATTGTTGTCTAGACATATTTCTGATCAGCTTTACATTTCAGACTTATCAGTATCTGACAGGATCTTAAATTAGGACACTTTACAAGGTTCAAAATTACAATTAGAGATTAGGACCCTTTTACAAAATCAGAAATAACAGTTAGATATTAATATCTGCACATACTTTAATTGCTCTTTTGATAAGTATATTTCTTAATGAAATGAAATCTACATCATTCTTATTAAAAATTTCCTCTTTTTCAGCAAAACTTGACAAATTTGAGCTTCCATCCAAAGTTATTCTCACAACAGAACCATGGATGCCAGATTCTGATCTAGTTACAGATGCTTTCAAACTGAAGCGAAAAAATATTGAAGATAAATATCGGCCAACCCTGGAGAGACTTTATTCTTTTCCAGAGTAGTAGTGATGTTATCACTATTGCTGTTGTGTAAGAGAGATAGTAACAATATGGCCATTGTGTAATAGGGATTTTATTAGTATTGCTGTTGTGTAATAGGAATGTTATCAAAATGGCTATTGTGTAGTACTAATGTTATCAATATGGTCATTGTGTAATAGAGATGTTATCAATATGGCCATTGTGTAATAGAGATGTTATCAATATGGCCATTATGTAATAGAGATGTTATCAATATGGCCATTGTGTAATAGAGATGTTATCAATATGGCCATTGTGTAATAGAGATGTTATCAATATGGCCATTATGTAATAGAGATGTTATCAATATGGTCATTGTGTAATAGAGATGTTATCAATATGGCCATTATGTAATAGAGATGTTATCAATATGGTCATTGTGTAATAGAAATGTTATCAATATGGTCATTGTGTAATAGAAATGTTATCAATATGGTCATTGTGTAATAGAGATGTTATCAATATGGCAATTATGTAATAGAGATGTTATCAATATGGTCATTGTGTAATAGAGATGTTATCAATATGGTCATTATGTAATAGAGATGTTATCAATATGGCCATTGTGTGATAGATGCCATTATGATATATCTGCAGACAACTTAGGTTGGCAGTATTGTATACATTTGAGATAAACTCCTTCCCTTTCTGGCTTATGTAAATCTGTTTCCAATTCACTGCAGTCTAACCTGTCTATTAGGCCATGTTAGCTTATGGTATATCACAGTGTCTGAGATGTATTGTATGTCATCCATCATGTATTGTCCTTGTGTTGACAGTTGCTTGTTATGACTCTAGAGTCCATATCATCCAAACTTGAAATATGGGTTTACATCATCACAATAACTTACAAGTTTGATAATGAGTGATCTCCATACATATTAATTAGAAGATCTATCATTTAATTAGCAGAGTTTGTAACCACTTTGAAAGTCATATTTCTGATCCACTTTTGCTCAGACTTGGATATATGCTTCTATTATTAAGATTTCAGAGGAGTTCAATAATGAGTGAGATCCACACATACTAATGAGGTGATCTTGCATCTGATTAGCAGAGCTTGTAACCGCTCTAGAAGCTGTAAATAAAATCATCCAAACTGGATCAGACTTGGATAGATGATTTTATTGTTAATCTCTCACAGTGGTGTTATTAGGTGCTGGGGTCGGGGATTCACCCCAGTAACTTTGCTGCTAGCACCTGCCTATATTCAGTAAATCGATAAACGTTTTTGAAGTAATAAAATATAAACACTCCTCCTTTTTTATGGAAAACCCTTTTACTTATAAAATTAATGAACAGACTGCTCTCAGACAAATTTATTAATGAACAAGATGTGTGCATACTAATGAGATGATTCTACAGCAGTTTGGCGGAGTTTGTTACCTCCCCGGAAGCCATATTTATGATCCAATTTTGATCAGACTTGATTTACAGGCTTGTATCATCAAGATCTTGGATGAATTTCATAATGCACATGATCCATATATATTAATGATGTAATTTTGCATCAGATAGGCCGACCTTGTTCCCACTTTGGAGTCCAGGTTTCTGATCCAGTTGGACCAAACATGGAATGTATTCTTATGTCATTAAGCACTTGAATATTTCCACTAAAAATGAGATCCACACATGTTAATGAGGTGAACTTGGCCTAGATTTTTACCACTCTGGAAGCCACATTTCTGATTTGAATTTGATGAAACCTAAAATATGGTCTTACATCAATCATGGATTTGATATTAATGTGTGATCTTGCCGCAGATTGGTTGCATTTGTTACCATTATTTCAGCCATATTATTTCATTGATTGGGTTTACTTTCATCAAGGTTACTTATGAGCATATTAAGTATGCATCTATCATTAGAAATAATTGTTATCAGGTAAAATAGATAACTTCGACATGATATAAGTCTGCTTGGTGAAATAGCTGTCAAGTTATGTAAGCCAAGTAAAGTTCACATGGGCATCCTGGATCTTTGGTACAACTTTCTTAGAGTTTTCTTGATATCAGACATGTAAAAGCAACAAACAAAATATTAATTTCCAAATAATGATCTGAAATAGTATCAACATTTTGATACTATTGCATTGATATACAAAAATGGCAATTTCAAATTACAACTAAGGCCCTTGATAACGTCACTGATATGCAGTGAACAAGTGAATATTTTTAAAAGTTCTGAACACCTGACCATCTACTTAAGTGGTAAAATGTTGTTTTTTTGCAGTGATAATTACTTTTTGAACCAATTTGTAAAATATTTTAAGTATTAGTATGACTGCCTGATGCAGTGAACCAGTCAACATTGCTATCCCATTGGTAAATCACTTGGGGATATAGTTATTGCTGTGTCTTCAAGTCCATAAACATTTAGATTATGCTATTCAAGGCAATTCAGCCCATATTGGTACACATCAACCTAGTAGCACAGAAGTGCCTTTTGATAGAATTTTCTGCATTCAATATTTTTTTGTTACCATGGAAACAATAGTATAGCATAAGTAGTATATAAATTAAGAGTGTATGGTAATAACTCAAGTAGTATAATTTTTTTAGAGCAGCAGACAATAGGGTACATTTAGTAGGAATCTTTACATACGTGGGGGATCAGGAAGATGTGTCGTCTTTGGATGGCCCGTCATTACAGTGCTACGAATTCTTAGAACTGATGTTCATATATGGATTCACATTTCTGATATGAAATAAAATGCCCTAATCAAAGTAGCTGTTAAACGGGGGGATTTTATTAGTGACAGGACTGATCCATATATCAGGTCTCATGTGTATATTAAAATGCCCAAACTGACTGCATTGACCAAGTAGACATTGTTATTACCCTCCAGCAAGATTCGCAGTGTAGTAGAGTGAACCATCATGTATCCAGGTGGGCAGACATGTTTTGGTTAATGATCATCGTTTCAACTTAGTGTGTTCCAAAGAAAATCCATGTTGCTTGGGAGGCATCAGTAGCTCATTGCTAATAAAATAGATTTTGTGTATGCACTTCATTTCAGGATAATAATTTTACATTCTAGAAAACATAATTCATGAAATTGTAGGATATTTGTTTCCTTAGCCCCAGGAAGAACCCTGTTGGTACAAGACTCCAAATCAAGTGTATTCAAAAAGTATACTGCAGAAAATAAATAAAAACTAACCTTATGTTGGCAGGGTATCTTGAGCATTTGTATCATTTTCTTTGCTTCAGTTTTTTTGTGGTATTTAAATATTCAGAGCTTTTAGTTACTACAGCTACATATGGTTATACTGTAATGTGTACATTTGTTTGTACATGTGGATGTATGCATCACAGAATTAGGTGAGACTGTATTTGATGATGGTATATAGGGGTGCAACAATATAATGATATATTGTGGTTGTATGTTCTGCCAATTCATTCTGCAGTTTAGTTTTCTGTACCATGATTTTTTCATGGTCTTGCTTTCATCCAACAAATTTCTGTATATCGCACAATTTTTCCAATATAATCCAATAACCATATTATGGTTGTTGTTCTTTTTTAGACGCACAAGCACAAGGTTGGAAGAGAATCTAAAATGAGATTCACAGTACCATTATTCAGGCAAAGGTTAATTAGAGGTGGCAAGTCCAAACATGGGGATATTTTTCCAGTTATAAATAATAATTTATAAACTTCACTTTGTTTCAGATATTTATATCCTGTTCATAATGACACAAACAGTACTCTAGAGTCTGTGTTTGTAATGACACTAAATGAACAATACTCTAGAGTCTGTGTTTGTAATGACACTAAATGAACAGTACTCTAGAGTCTCTGTAATGACACTAAATGAACAGTACTCTAGAGTCTGTTTGTAATTACACTAAATGAACAGTACTCTAGAGTCTGTGTTTGTAATGGCACTAAATGAACAGTACTCTAGAGTCTGTTTGTAATGACACTAAATGAACAGTACTCTAGAGTGTATTTGTAATGACACTAAATGAACAGTACTCTAGAGTCTGTTTGTAATGACACTAAATGAACAGTACTCTAGTCTGTTTGTAATGACACTAAATGAACAGTACTCTAGAGTATGTGTTTGTAATGACACGAACAGTACTCTAGAGTCTGTGTTTGTAATGACACTAAATGAACAGTACTCTAGATTCTGTGTTTGTAATGACACTAAATGAACAGTACTCTAGAGTCTGTGTTTGTAATGACACTAAATGAACAGTACTCTAGAGTCTGTGTTTGTAATGACACTAAATGAACAGTACTCTAAAGTCTGTGTTTGTAATGACACTAAACGAACAGTACTCTAGATTCTGTGTTTGTAATGACGCTAAATGAACAGTACTCTAGAGTCTGTGTTCATAAATATATCAGTTCTTCTAAAATAATTTTTTTAAATTATTATCCTGTGCCTGGAATGTACATGCAACCAAGCATGCAACATCTGCTGTTATTTTTGATTGTTTAGCTTCAAAGAATAAAAAGAGCAAGACATTTAAACAAACAGCTCGTCAGTCTGATCAAAATGCTTATGTCACATTAACTTCCTTTTCTGGTCTCCAAGTATTGACTAACATCAATTCATTTTTAAAGTTAGTTGACAGGCATGTAGACCTGAACTTCAATTTTCAGAATTATTTTTTTTTAAAAAATGATTTTCGAAATAATTCCTCACAAAAAAGCCAAGTTTGTTATGGGAATTTAATAAAATAGACTAGAAATGACAGTGAGAATGTTATTTGCTTATAATTTGACTGCTTTCATGTGTTTTTAGACATTTTTATTTTTTCATTTGATTATCATTTGATGTCTTACAAGGTAACATCACTAAGAGATGTTGTATTTTTCAAGTAGTGAATGTTACAGTGATTATTTTATTGTTTTCATTAAGTGTTACTGTATTGCAATATGGGTTTAGTATATTGCAATACGGTTTGGGGCATATTGTTGCACCCCTAAATGGTATACATGTTTCAATCTGTAATGTTTGTAGATAGACATTTTAGGTACATGCCCTAAAAAAATGTTTATGTTTGTATACATGTCTATTACAAGTCATTGTATATGTAAACTGTAAGCTTGGCTTGACATGGGTATCATGATCATTTTTCTGCTGGCTGTAATAGAAGCATTGGTTTTGTGTTCAAAATTGTAAAGGGATACATCATTACATATGCAGGTGAGACACCAGGTTCCGTACAACACTTGTAGATGAAGTGTACTGTTATTTTTATATCTTTATGATGTGGTCAGAAGAAAAAAACAAACCAGAAAACCACCGGTGAGAAATGTGCTTATATGGTATATCAATATGTATTAGTTGACAGTCAGTGAAATGAATGAAGACAGTGTGCAGCCTGTCATCTGCATAATCATCCAACTCTATCATAAAATGTACTCATTTTATAAATCTCTAAATTTTCTGAAGTTTATAATGCAACATGTAATAAAAGGGACCATTTGTATTGTGTTTTTTAGCTTTACTGGCCGTAGATCAATAGAGCTTATGGGATGACCTCTGGTCCGTCATCTGTGATCATATAAGTTTGTTAGTACTGCTCCTGCTGAGGTACTTGGAGGATTGCAATGAAACTTTGCATACACACGTGCATTCCAAACCCCACTTTGTCCAGTTAGTCTTAAATAACAACTGTGCTTATCTAATATCCAATATGGCTGAATCTTCGATGGAAAGTTGCATCAAAAATCCATGGATTTTCATCAAAAGACTTCGTATGATGTCTGGTTGGAGCTAAATAAAAGTGGTGCTGATCTGACAATCTAGTATGGCCACCAAATTATTACATAAATAATATTTTGAAAAAATGTATTAGATAAAAGGTGTATGAAACAAGATGTTTTCAGCTGTAATAAGTGACTATATTGCAGGTGGCATTAGTTATTGATGACTTTATACCAGAATTTTTTGTTTTATCCATTTAATGTCAGGAACAAGTTTGAAATTCTGTTTATCACTTTCACTGGCATTGCTATATCTTAACTGTGTGACACCAAATTATAATGTCTGATGAACACAAGTTTGAGATTCTGTCACATAATGGTAAATACTTTTGCTTTTTCTCAGTGACATTGCTTGGTTTTACTTCAGTATGTGACTTACTGACATTGCTAAGCATTACTTCACTATGTGACTTGCTAGGTGTTACTTCACTATGTGACTTAGCCATTGACATTTCTAGGTCTTACTTCATTTTGAAACATTGACATTGCTAGTGTTACATTGCTAGGTGTTACTTCACTTTTTGACACCAGATTGTTATGCCGTGATATCAGATCACAAATACGTGGTAAATTTCTGGTTGTTGGGGCACCCATTATTGCCATTTCGTTTGATCCCTTTGAATTTTAAAATGAAATTTACAATTAATTAGTTACTGATGAGCATCAGTAGATCTCTGTCAAATCCAGTATTTACCCATCTTAGTCTTTTATTCACAACTTCCGTTCAAGCTTATGATTTCACTTTCTTTTTTTTAAAAACGTGTCAAGTTGATATATGTCTCTGCCTTTGCTTTAGGTGTTGTAAAAATGCTGAAATTAAAAGAGATTGTTTTCTCATGTTTATGATAGAGAGAAATAAAATAAGATAAACATTGGGAATGAAAAATACTTATCAGTTGTCTAGCTTTAAAATAATGAAATACTTTAAGTATGTTTTGAATTAATGTTCTGAACACATAGATGCTCACATTGAAATAAATGTTAGCAAGCTTGAATCTGTTAACTGGTCCCTGTTGCCTTTTGTGTCCTACATAATAAGTTGTATAATTATCAATCATTCTTTATTAAGGCCCCACTCAATAAAGTTAGCAGATGTCTGTCCATCCATCAGCAATTTTTTTCCACACAATATAACTTTTGAATTCTTTGTTTCAACTAGATTCTGTGTACAGCTTTGTAGTGATGAGACCTCAAGTTTGATTTCCAGCTCTTGTCATTCATTCAAGGAATTTGGGCCCTTGGAAGCCTAGCCTCCTTTCATTCACAAGGCACTACTTATCAAGGATTGTTGGCTTTCCAACAAATTTGCTATGCAGCTTTATGTCATGCAAGTTTGAATCCAAGCTCTTCATATTTACAAGATTTATGTCCCCTGCTTGTCAGTCCTGCTGAAATAATATCTACATTTTAACTTTACCAAGATTTTTTTTTGTATTTCAGTCAAATTTGGTTTGTGGCTTTTTAAATGAGTTTCTTTTCCATCCTCCTATGATGTCATTGACAGGAGTTATGCCTCTTGATGTGCCTCCTCCCGATTTGTATTTCACAGCACAATTTTACCAAGAATTATTGGATTTGATGTGCTTTATGTTGATGAATACTTGAACAAGTTCCTATACCATGGTATCATTATGGGAGTCATGCTTGCAGACTCCCATCCATGTGACCATGGTTTTACAAGCATTTGTGCATCAAATCTTGTTTGGATTTTGATAAAGTTTGTTATGTAACTTTTGATTGATGAGTTTCATTTCTAGCCTTCCATGACCTCATTTACAGATGTTATGACCCCTGACTGCCCATCATCCTACCTTTGGTTTCTGCAGCACAACTGTGATAAGGATTATTAGATTTCAGCCAAATGTGACACGCATATTTATACTAAAGAGGCCTTGAACAAGTTCATCTTCTAGCATTCGTTGACATCACTTACACGAGTTATACCCCTTATTACTCATCCTCCCTACTAAAGTTTTGGCAGTGTAACTTCACCACTTCAATAAGGATTGTTGAATTTCAACTAAATTTGGCATACACCTTTATACTGACAAGACTTTGAAGGAGTTTCCAGTATTCTACAACATTTAGGCAAATTACAGCCCATGTTTTTCCATCCTCCCAACCTGGGTTTCTGCAGCATAATTAATCTCAAGTTTTTTTGGATTTGGACCAGATTTACTAAGTTTATTTCTATTGTTCCACAATATCATATACAGGAGATATGGCTCACTGATTATGTATCCACCTGACAGTTTACCTGTACACCATTACTTTACCAAGGATTGTTCGATTTCAACCAAATTTAGCATGTAGCTTTTGTATTATCATATTCTTGAATATGATTTCTTGCATTTTGTTATCATTTGGGAAAATTCTGACCAATGAATGCCCCTTCTCCCAACACTGTCTCCCATTACATGTTTGGTTTTTAAGACCCAGCCAATTAAACTACTTACTGTGGCCTTTCGTATGCATTCATCACAAATAGCTCTAGTTGGACTTTCGGTTGACTGGTTGCTCTCAGACAAGACTTAAGAAATACAAAACTAAAATGCTGATTGTGAACAACAGAAAAGAAAAGAAAAACCAACAAAAAAAAGGGAAAATTTCATATCTGTTTTCACTTAATTAGTATCTAATTGGGAAAAGAACTTAACCAGTTTCTGATGTAAAGAAAATGACAATCAATTTCATATACTAATTTTTCACTATTAGTTAACAAGTTTTGATTTTACATCTGAATGAACTCTGTTGCATGTTACCTGCTTTCTTATGGTTGTGCACTAATTATAAGCACAGGTGATTTATTGAAACAACTAGCCCATCAGTGGGGAAGAAGAGTGGGTAAAGCAGAGTGTAAAACGTGTACAAGCGGTGGGGGTGATATCCAGTAAATGTGCACAAACATCCCAACTGTCATTGTCAGGCAATCAGCACAAGTCACTTTAAGGACATCATAGCTATTCTGTCTTTGAAAGTATAACATACCTAGCAGAAAAGAGAAGGATCTTTAAAAAACAAAACAATTTGTGTGTTATTTATCTTGCTATTATTGTTAATCCCCTGTTGATCCACTGTTAAGTTCATTGTTATTATTTCTGTTCAAACTTAAGCATTTATTTGTTTCTTGGTTTTCTGTTTTATGAGATTTTGTACCGAGTGAAAAGTGAATAAAGCATCTAGTAGAAATAACAGTTTTTAATTGTTGTAATTTCTGTATAAGCTTGACCATTTTGCATGCTTGCTATGTATTCTGTTTAAAAGATGATAACCAACTGAAATCTAAATAAAGTAGCTTGCAAAAGAATGGCCTTTTCCTTTGGACAGCAAATCAGTTCAGCCTTTTAAATGCTTTAGGAATGGTCTCATAGCAGCATTCTAACAAAAGAGGACACTAAAGGTGACTGTGTTCTCCCTTACCAAAGCTGTCTGTTTGTGTTCTAACCTACCAAAAGTGACTATTTGTACTGTGACAACAAAATATGCCATCACCGAAATCCATGTTCATAGAATGTGCATCAAATGTGGATACATGCCAAGACACCTTTTGCCAACTTTATAGCCAAAGATGAACTCCAGTTTTCTGGTAGCATATCATTTTCTAGATCTAGTCAAAAATATGTTCCAGGACTTGGAAATTGCACAAAAGTTCTTGTACAAATGGATCAAAATGAACAAAAACTACTTGTACTAGCATAGTTAATCCAAGTTTTGGGTCCTGTTGGGATTAAAAAAGTCAAAGACATACCACAAGAAAATATTCACCCTTCCCATTGAAAATCCTTCCTTTTTTGAAGTAAAAATTCTCAACCAAATTTTGGAAAATATCCGATTTGTCATAAGCTGACTTCTCATCCTGTCACTGTATGTGTATGTCCATGCATCCATACACAGCCTTGATGAACCTATGTGTTTCGTCATTCAAATCTATTTCCATGCTGACAACACTATTAAAACTGTGATTGCAAATGTTATTATGAATACAAGGCAGCTAGGATCTACATGTTGAACCCATGATGATCAAAGCAATAGTGTAAAATGTGCAAACTCTGATTACAAGGTGATAAAGGGGAAATGAGCATGTTGCAATTGAATTGGGGCTTATTTTTTCTTTTCTTTTTATAATCACTCATCCAATGTATAAATATCAATAAAATCCATCAGGCCAGGAAGGAAGTTTATGGAAAGTAAACCCATACTTTAATGCACATTTTATATGACTGTCCTAGACAAGAAGATCAAAGGGGTGAGTGCATGATGTAGAAGGAATTATCTTAACCTGATTATGATTTGCCCTAAGTACAAAGAAAATCCTTTGTGGGGCAGAGTTAATGTAAGCAAACGAAAAACCTAATCAATAACATATGAATTAATTGGATTTTTAAATATATTTTTTAAATGTAGCTTTAACAATTTTTCAGTCATATGGCTATGATGTCTGCAGTGTGGCAGTTTATAGTGATGTCCAGCACAGGGACATCATGCCACAGATATGTAGCATGATGTCCCACCCAGTCACATTATTATGACACCAGGCCGACCAGTCCTAACACTAATCTCTTAATGCTGAGCACCAAGTGAGGCAGCTGTTAGTACCATTTTTGTAAGTCTTTGGTATGACTCGATCTGGGATCAAACCCACCATCTATCGCATCTGAGGTGGACACTAACCACTAGGCCACGAGAGCGGTCAAGAATTATTTGACTTAGCTTCATAATTATTCATTCCAAATGTGACAAGAATCTATTGTGGGTTTTGGAAACTCAGAAGAGCAAACTAACTGAAACTATAACTGAAACGTGACCATCTCACCAATACTGTAATAGATTCAACAATAAGTGACCTATGAACTATGTTCTATTATCTGAATACTTAAGTTTTCAAAATTTAAGATTTTGCTGTAAAACTTTGCAAACATACATCAACAGCACAATTGAGTAACTACTTAAATTTCATTGAATTTTTATCAAAAATATATATTTAAGATAAATCTGTACATGTTGCACAAAGAAATTTTTGCATGTGTTGGAGTCCACTATGATCTTTGATAAGCTGTAATTAACTGATAGCTGCTGACAGGTCATTTGATATAAGAGGTATGAATACCTAATAAAACAAAAGAGTTGCAGTGAAAACCTCGCTCTTATGGATAATTAATAATAGTTCCACTATGTTAATCAACCATACTTAGCACTACCATTATCTTTACCTAAAAAAGAAAAAAGGTTCACTAGCTGTTTCATGGTCAGATACAGTAAACATGTGGGAACAAAATCTGGTCCTAGCCAGACAACTAAATAATTGAAAAGTAATGCAACGTTTAATTTGTAATTTACAACTCCAAAAGCAGTGATTGGATTTTGTTACTTAATTTTTATAAAAGACAAGTATAAATTTTACAGTCTTTGTGCAATATTAACAATGTTTCTATGTAGTGATGATGGGCAGTGCTTGGGACAATTAGTCCAACTGGTAATAGTTTATCCCAAACCTTAATCATTTTGTACCCGTTGCACATCCTGATGTTTAAAATCCTTTGTTGTCAGCTGCTCATCCTTGAGAAACACTGCAACAAATATGATCACCCTGTCTTAATGAGTCAAGAAACAGTAACAAATACTATAACAATATTTCTACCACTAAATAAACAGTCACAGAAAGTATGAGCATAAATAGTGGAAGCACGCTGTGAAAACAAAAGGAAAAAATTAAAGATTACAATGATAATACTACTTATATGGGAGATTTCAATGGGGGATAGGAGACACCTTTCATTTCAGGACGAAAACCTTCCTAGTCAGGAGGTTCACATAGATGTTTAAAAATGAGGCTCATATTATCCACAATATTCTACTCGAATGGTGTAAAGGTTTTCAATCTACCCAATCTCCAGGGCATCATCCTGGATCAAAAACCTTTATTCCTTCAATGTCATCCACTCCTCTTCTTTAAATATTATAGCAAATAATACACCCCATATATGGCGTAGATGGAATCGAGGTTATATAAACTGATATAGATAACCTATCATATCTGTAACAGTTAATAAAACTATGATAATCCAGTACTGGAACAGGGTAAATGCCATGACAGCAAACTAGAACCATTGTCAATACAGACAATAAATTTGCATAGATTTTCGTACATATATGAGCTATAAGAAAAACTACATTTTTAAAACAAGGAGAGTTTATTAAATCTTAAGTTAAATCGATGCATACTGTTTTAGATCAATAAAAACAACAAATAGAGTCTAGAAATACACGTACTAACAATTAAATAAGCATACTAAAATGACACACACACACCATAAATCATACATGGTTTGAGATTGAATAAATGTGGAATCTAGGAAACAATTTACTGTTGTATTAGAATTCTTTAAAATCTATACTTACACTCTCTGAGCAAAATTTTCTTTTCTATTTTAGTTATTAAAAAAACTGTTTTGCCACGTTTCATATCATTTATCTTAGTAAATGCACATTGTTTTCATTCAACTTCAGGTCAGGTATACCATTAGTATATTATACTGTCTACATAATGTAAATTATTAATTTAGTTTACCTGATTCTCAAGTACAAATATTAGTACAAAGTTCACTGTATGAAAAAAATTAAATGACAAGTAAAAAAAAAATATACTGTTTTATGGATTGATTGTGGTCATTTTATTATAACAGAAGGTATAATTAAATCATGCACAACATAAATTGCTGCAAACAACAAGAGATGTCAAAATAATTTTTAAAAATTTGTTTGCTTATAAAGATGAATAACCCTGCTAACTGGATCATATTTGGAGCTACCAACAATCAGGGCTGTCGCAATGGGTGGAAGATATGAGCATCCACCTGGAGTGCCATAATTTTGTTCTGAGTAGAGGGAACATAACATGATGCTTGCATTGTTTTGTCCAGCACAAAGTTGCAATGGACTTGCTGACAATATACAGACTAGTATGGTTGAGTTACTCAACTCTAGATACCAATTTTCTTGTGTTGATGAACTTGGGTCTATGATATGTAAGGGGTCATGAACAGCTGTATTTTCACTCAATTGTGAAAATTAGGCTGTAATGACATATTCTTGCTATGAAAGAGTTACCTTCCTTAAGATAACATTCACACGCCAAGGTTCAAGAGTGTAGGTGCAACAGGAAACAACATAATGAGGCATTACCAATGGACAGCTGAAAACACGTCACTCGAGCATGAACAATTTTCACATGGAGTGAAACAGGGTCCAATGTACTGAGGGTGCTGTAAAAAGAGGGATAAAAAGTTAAAGGTCACTGTACAACTACATGGTCAAACTGACCTGGTGCAGTTGGTGTGGTCAAGTTATTGTCCTTAAGATACATCCACATACCAAATTTAATCTGTGTAAGTCAATCAGGATCCAAGATAAGGGTGTAATGAAGAACTGATGAAGATTAAAGTTATTCTAAGGTTTAAAAAAATTAGGTCATACGGACCTAATTTTAGTATGGGTAACATTTTTTTAGATGAAGTAATATAAAAATCTTCATAAGTCTTGGTGAGCAAGTCAAAGATATTGAAAATATAAGCTGAAATTAAACAAAGTCACTCGTATATTAATTATTAGATCACACTGATCAAGTATGTCTATGGTTGAATAACTTTAACCAAGATGTATCCATGTACCAATTTTCATGCAAGTGAAAATGGCTTCAAGATACTGAGTGTAAAATGGGTTGAAAATGCAGAAGTCACTCCTGCACGAAAGTGAAGTCAAATCGACCTAGTTTTAGTATGGTAATTTACTTTTATCAAGATGTTTTCATTCGTGTTGGCATGAGGTCCAAGTATATATGAATGTATATGGTCTGATGGCATATAAGCACAATCCTGGTTATATATTCCCAAGTTTAGATATCTAAATGAAAATGAACACAAATCAAAGATAAATACAGACAAGGGTAGAATCTTCTGATATAAACTGCACTCTTTAAATGGTTCAAGATCTTCTCAGCTGGAACATCATCACAGACTCATTCTAGGGCAAAAGGACTGCCTCCAATTATAATCTCTTACAATGTGCAGAAGGAACCTCATGCCCATTCTACATCCCCTAGCCCACAGAGGGGTAGGTTCAAAGAAATTGAGGCTGTAATGAATGTAGTACTAAACTTGTGAAGTCCCCTGTGCAAGCAAATTAGGTCACTGATATAGTTGTAGTATAGCTGATTTACTTTTGTTCTGATGTATCTACATTCACATTTTCATGAGTAACATTGAGTCAAAATAATGAACAAATAGCTCAGATTCAAAAAGTCAGTCAATGTGAAAATTAGATCATAATGATCAAGTTTGATCATAGTTGAGTCACTTTTACCTACCATATTGCATGTAATTTTTTGTACACGAAAAAATAATTATTAATTTCAGTGTACAAAATATTCTATGTAAAATAAATAATTATCATTTGTGGTACTGACCACGTGCAAAAAATAAAGGGATTGTACCTGAACAAGTTATACAGAACACACACTACTCAACAACCTAACAGTACAAACATACAAAGTTAGCGTATATTTTTTGTCTCATTCTGCTCTCAAGAATCTAATTACAGTAAAAATAAAAGTACTCAAAAAGATTTGTGTTGTTATCAGTGAACGAGAGAGAGAGAGAGAGAGAAAGGTTTATGTCTCAGTGTGCAAGCTCGTCTGCATTTAGAGCATATGTAGCTGTTATGTTGTGTAATGTTGGCAAAATGATTAAGATGGTTTTAATAAGTCCATACTGTCAAGAAATTAAGTGCAACTTGTAGTTTTACAGTAACAATAATCTCATTATCAAATTGCAATAAAAAATAAATAACCTGAAATCACGTTACACACATGTGAGAGAGAGATAGAGATGAAACAAAATTTTGTCAGTGCACAAGACCATATTTATTCAGGGTGGTTTTTATTTTGTAGTTTTTGCAAAGAGAAAAAAAAAAGACTATACCCTATTATATTCCATTATCAATAAACACTGCTAAATTAACAATTCATTCTTTGACCACTCCAGAGGCCTAGTGGATAGAGCATCTGCCTCAGAAGCGGGAGGTCATGCATTCGAACCCCGGTCGAGTCATACCAAAGACTTACAAAAATGGTACTAACAGCTGCCTCGCTTGGTGCTCAGCATTAAAAGGTTAGAGCGAGGACTGGTCGGCCTGGTGTCAGGATAATGTGACTGGGTGAGCAGCAGAGGGGGCGAATCGGACATTTTGTCCAATCGTTATTTTGCTTAATTATTACTTTCTGCACTCAGCGGATCCGGTGTAGTCAGCGCTGGTAAAAAAAAAACGACGTCGGTCCATCCTACACGATGGTGACGTCATTTGGTTTAATTAACACCTTCTGCGCGCCGATCCCCAGCGTCGTCAGCGTCCGGTAAGCACATCGACGACCGCGTCGATGTCATCGCCCCCTCTGCTGCTATGATCTTACAAACAGAGTGATCACTAACTCCTCCTCTTGTAGATCAATTAGGTTATTTGACTGATCGGTAAGTCTAAAATTAATTCTTGTTAAAAGCCGATTATGGCATCGCATATAGACCGGATTAATCGGGCTCTCAACGATTAAGAATCCGGGAGGGGCTGTTGGTGAAAACGAATAAAGGATATATCCCTGTTGAGCTTGATTTGATTGCTTGGTATCTACCTGGTAACTCCCTTCGATAACATCACACACTAGATTGATCGCTATCACCGATGCGATATTTACGTTGTACGGGGAAATATGCCTACCACCATCTCCGTTATCGTGTTTGAGGATATAAGTTGATGGACCGAGAAAATCATTAAGAGACTTTCTTAGTTCTGGCGCGTTGTATCCTGGAAACCTGAAATCGAGTAAATCGGCTTCTGTGATATTATACTCGGTTAGGAATTTTTGTTTACTATCATCGCTGTTATCGGATATCATTTTAACGACTCGTTCATTGATATATTCCATGTCTGATATAAGTTGATTTAACACCTCAACGTGTTTTCGTTCTTTTGTTTCCCGTAGCTGTTCTAGTTGTAATTGGTAATAATGATTAATCTCGGCAAACATATCAGTGATATCACTTAAAATAAATGTTAATATAGCGACCGATTCAGTAGTTTTCTTATGCTGAAAATACCACTGCATGATATTCCTGCCTTGAAATATAAACCAACTGGGTGATAACGTGCTTTTTATAGTAGATAAATTATTTAGATACCGGGGGGTAATTTCATGATACGATTTCGCATTCGTGTGCAAGTCCTCGGGTGGATTCTTAGGCCATCCTAGTATGGTTCTTATTGAACTGTTATAAATATCAACCATATATCCCGGTGTGCTTATTTCGATCGTCGACGATAACGTCGGTTCATGAACCATAATAGCTATTTTTGATTCCTTTCCTGTGATCGATTTTATCCTGCGTTGAAATTCCTTATTGATTTGTTCTATTTGGCATGACCCAGTTGGTATTGTAACCTCATTCCAGTCTGGGGTCCCATCGGGTTTATTTGTCCATGCAAAAACCAGCGAGTTATTAGGTTGTTGTCCGTTAAATGCGTCCGCTCGGATATTAGGCCAACTGTGATATACTCGCAATTTTGCTAGCGCTATTTCCTTCACTGGAACCGGCGATGGGAAGTTCACACTGAATTCGGGTTTCGTTGACGTTATTGATATCATATTTGTTTGTACCGGAGTGGTGTTCTCCGCGATCCGCTGAAGTAATTGAGACCCTTCGGGGTTCAGCGACATTATTATTATTCGTTGTCTTTAGTGTTTAATTTCAACAACCAGGTGGTTCCGGCTTCCAGTTGAAAATCCTCGATTTTTGACATCGCGGAGCTATACAACTGGACCATCGTGGAGAATTCAACATCGGATACGAGCAAATTATCAATCGATAACGAGATCAACCCGGATAATTTCGAGTACGCGTCGGATACTATTTGATGTTTTACTGTATACTCGTTGAGTTTTTTCTGAAAACACGATGATATCTTCCTAGTGATTGCGTTGGCAACTCCGGCAACTGTTGTCATCGCGGAGACAGCGATTGGAACAGCGATCGGGGTTATCGTGGTTACCGTGGATAAAATAACACCGGCGCCAGCTACTATACCCGACACCGAGTACACGACCGCGTCGATGGCGGTTATTTTACGACGGTATTTTTTTATTTTTGCGCGGTATTGTTCGGAAAGCGTTTTCAAATTCGCGGAGAATTCTTTTGCGGTATCGAATCGATATTGATGTGATGTTGGTGATACCTCTGATTCAATTACCCTGGTGGTCATTTTTATTTTAAAAGAGCTAGTGTTTTTAATTACTTAGATCCGCTACAAATTCCACATACCATGTGATGTTTGTCCTAAATAGACCGCTATCAACGGCCTTAATCACAAACCGTTCAATTGTGTCCTTGTCTATAATTGTTGATATTATATTGTTAAACCCGGATGAACTCGACGATGATATACTAAACTGCATCGCCGAAATCAATGTCAATCGATAAATGCCCTTAACAGTTGCGGTGATATCTACTGTATTCTGTGTAGGAGTCCAATCGAATGATCCATGCTGAATTGTGTATACTGTGTTGATGATGTTCTTATGAGGGGTTTTTATTTTTTCGAGTTGATCTGCCATTCTCGATAGTCCGTCTTTAATCGCTTCAATAATAAATTTGATTATTCTTATTTCCTGTCCATACGCAGTGATATCATTTATAGTTATTGTGATTTCATCCGGTTTGATATTTTTTTTACCAAAGAATTTATCAACGGCGCTATCAACCCTGTTAACATTTTTTCGTAACGAGGGTAAATTGGCCGACAGCGTCGTAAACTCCGAAATAATAGTTTTTATCTCCGCAAGATTCGGTTCGGTTACCGTTGGGGTCCCGAAAAAACTAGCGGTAGTGAGCTGTATATCGGTGATAGATTTTTTCACCTGCGCGTCAAGTTCGGTCACCGATTTATTCAACCTTGTAAAACCGTCTTGGATTAATGTTACCGTCGATATGTGTTCACCTGGTTTGAGTCGTCCGTCGCTGGTATACAACGCGATAGTGTCCTCGGCGGCATCACGCTGTCGTATTAAAACATCATTCAGTGACACATTACCGGATTTCAATTTACCCTGGCGGTCTTGAAATACAACTATTTCGCCCGGGTCAATACTTGTTAGATTCAACATATCAGCGATTTCATCCTCAATTAGTTTTTTTATGTCGGCGGCGGCCGTTTCCGTGGATTCTTTCAGCGCCGAAACCGGTCGTCCCCAAATATCAATCATTATTATCTAATGTAATTGTCTCTAAATTTCCCACTAGTGTATTCGTTTACAACCACATGAGGTGGTTTTCGCGATGATGAAATCGCCGCAAGTACGTTCAATACCTCGCGGCCACATATCGGTGGGTCACTTAATCGCTGTGTTGGCAGCGTGGAATAAAAAACCCGGGCTGAACACGCCCGGGCTGAACACGCCCGGATATACCGCATGAACTCTTTCGGCGGGGCTAACCCGTATGAATCAAAATAGACGATCGCACGCGGATCAATCGCGTACGCAACCCAATGAGTTCCCGCTCCGGAGGACCCATCGAGGTTAATTATGCCGGTTTCAATATTCCTTGGTGCCGCCGGTAATTGATCCCTCATAAAAACACCTCTGAAGTTTTTTATCGCTAACGCGTTTGCGGCGTCTATTAAATCAAAATTAGACATGGGAGTCATTGACTCCCGAGTCAATAAACGGTTCCCGGTAGTCTTAGACCCTTTCCCGAGTACCATGAATACGGGGTCCCCGGTAGTCTTAGACCCTTTCCGGCCACGGGTCGTTTTTTTTTGTAGCCTTTCCCGGTTGCCTTCTTCAATGCCATTTCCGCCGCGGTACCAACGGCTCCTAACGCCGCCGCCTTAGCCACTGCTGGTGCGGCCGCGGCAATCAACGCTGGAATCGCAGCTAACAGCGGAAATATCCCACCGGTCTTTTCCATGTTTTTAATTGCTGCGGCCGAGAAATCTATTTGAACTCCCTTTTTATTCTTCATCGCATCATTGAAATGTTTTATTTGACGCGCCGTCAACGATATCTTATGATTACCACCCGCCATCTGTGACGGCTTCAGCGTTATTGTGGTCCCGCATTGTTTAGCCGACTTTGATCGTAATTTCTTGACTTGACCATCAGTCAACTCTACACTGACGACACTATACGACATTTTATTGTAAACGCGTTTATGCTTTCAATTACATGTTTTCCACTGGCGCATCAACGATTCTCATTCGTCCACCAACGCCTTCCAACAGCATTGATTTATCGCTGAGAATGACAGCAACCGCTCTGTAATTAACATTATTCGGGACTATACGAGCTCGGAAGTGTATATCAACGACGGATTGTCTCGTTAAATCAAGATGTTCCAACGAAAAGTAATAAATTGGATACAGGTTTTTAAAATCAAGTTGTGATATTTGCAAACCAGTGTCAACGTTTTGATCACGGCCCATATATGACAGCAATCGATGATACACACGTGCGACATGGTTGTCACCGTAATTAAGCTGTATATCCTCGGATGGTTCCTGTTGTCCGTTTATTCTCAGCGAAACATCCCTGACTCCTAATTGATCAAATATCATATGGCTGCGTTCTTGACTACCCAATCGTTCCCTATTCTGTAGCGCTATGAATATATGACGCGGGGCTGAAACACCCTGTTTTGATGCTAGGTGCCATGTAAACGTATCGGCGACGTTATCCTCTTTAGCATCAGTTGTTACCGCTAGCCAACTCAACAGCGATTTCCCTCCCTGTTCCATAAATGCTAACAATCGTGCTTCCGTGGTAACTGATGGAGTCAGCACCGGCATCCACAATGCCATTTTAGTTAAAATGACTTTACCGGCAGCGACGCCAGCAGCATGCCATATTGCATTGTTATCATCGCCCCTTCGCGTCAGCGCGATTGTATGCTTAGCCCCATAGACAACTTTTCTGACATTTCTGCAGAATCCAAATATGTGATGGAGTGGAATCGCGCATGAAAACTGTCGGCGTGGTCCTTGCAACATTCCTACTCGTGCTGCGAATCCTAGATTGTAATTATCGTTAAGACTTTTTATAATATTGAAATTAGCGCCTGGTCTTGCTCTGCGGTCTGGGTTATTTGCTTCAGCCTGTGGGTCAGTTGCGGTATCTCTTTCCACCAGCACGTTAACGTACTGAAGATGGTCAGCGTTATTAGTGGTGTCCTTCGCAAACATCATAGATGGGCCCGCCGATCTTGTATAATCATCCGAGTATCTCGCTAACCCAATTATCGTCGTTGCAACATCAACCTCGCGTTCTATTGATTCAATTTCTCGCCCGTCAATAAGATATCTGCCGCTCTCAAATAACGCCATGATACCGTTGTTGACGAAGCCAACTCGAACACGATGGTCATCTGCGTATGGTGCATTATCGGCGGCATTTGTCACGAGTTCTCCCTCAATTTCGATAAACGCTTCACACGGTAAAAAATATTTACTGGTATCTTGGACTTGAAGTTCAATTCGCGATCGTAGGTCGGGTTGCGCTGCATAATAAGAATAATATTGATAATCGCGGACAGAATCATCCCTGTGCACTGGGGCATCCATATCAAACGCGGGATCAGCGGTTCGCGCAAACATTTTATTATTTATCATGTTGATGTTTTCAATTGCGATTTTTTCGTCGTAGACCACCCCCCGCTATCGCGTTCATGAGCGCGTTGGTTGCCGCATCGGCTGATGGCGAAGTCGCCAACGACTGAGTCGTCGCCAACGACTCTAATTTTTCTTCCACGGCGTTATTTATTACTTTACTGACATTTGCAGGCATCACTGTCGTTGATGGCATTACCGGTGGTTTCTGTTTTTTTCTCCTGGATTTTACCAATGACATTAGTTTGCCCCGCGCGGCTGAAAGCGCCTTTCCGGCAGCATCTCCAATAGCACTAATTCCCTTATCACGAATAACATCAATAGCCTTCATTCCTAATTGTTTGGCTAACGGCGCTACTTTTGGAGCCATTCTTGTAAATAACCCCGCAATGGTGCTACCGAGACCATCTCCATAGTACGCGCGGTAAACAGGCAATCGCGAGTTTACCACGTAGACGAGTACTGGTTTATCATGGTTGTAGTGTATGATCATCCTTATTAAAAACACCAGTTTTCCAATTAATCATCCACGAGCTCGTCTATGAGCGTTCGATATGCATTAATGTCCATAATACCGTCTGCAAATAACCGCTTGCAAATATCAGCGGCCTCATTGATTATTTCCGTAGAGTTATTTCCGGCTCGTTTTCCTCCGATTAGTACCTCTAGCCGTGATATATCACTGAGAACACTATTAGGGCAGGTAACGCCGTAGGATTCTTTACCAACAGAGTATCCTTTTCCTTTTTTTGGTTTTATACTTTTTACTTTATTGTGGAATATTATATATTTATTATCACGCAGTGGTAATGCATCTTTATATTTACTCGCTAAATACACCATTCTTGTCCAATCCTTTAACGACTTTATATTTTTCTCGTAACCGCTATTGATATGCTTCTTATCTCGTATGCTCTTAGCAAAATTGTTGGCGGCAAAATTAATTAATTCTTCATGGCTGAAGCCTCTAATTTCATCTATTGTACTCTTCTTGAGTATAACACGGGGTATATTCTCCTCTTTTTCTTCCGGTATTTCTTCTTCTGGTATTTCTTCTTCCGGTATTTCTTCTTCTGGTTCTCTTGCGGTGGCGCCTAGTTCTTCTTCATCGGTCATTGTAACATAGGGTTCTTGTGGTTCGGTTATAGCGAGTGGTGGTGGCCTCCGTGTTGTAGCAGCCGCTAGTGTTTCTAAAGACTTTTTTGTTTGTTCGGTCTGAGCCGCTATCTTTTCAAGCGCATCGAGGACGGGCACAGTTGCCGCCGTAACATCTTTGGTCGCTTTAGTTACCGGGGCAAAGAGTTGTTCGCTTCCAACAGTAAAATCGGTTTGCATTTGTTGTCGCGTTTGAAGTTGTTCTCGGACCCTGTCTCGTAACGGTATGAACTTTTTAAGCGCTGCTAGCCGCTCTCTGGCTAGCCGAGTAGTAAGTGATTCGCCTACCATTATTGTAAATTGATCCGCAATTTTCTAATTTTCCGCCGAGTGTACCATCGGGGGCTCCACGGAGTTTTCGTCTATAATCCTTCTAATGTTTTTGATCTTACTAGAAATCTCCCGGCGTCGTTCATAAACACGTCCGAGTTTTTTTCGTATTATTTCAACGGCAGTGAATAGTCCAATGAATGCATTTGCGTCATTGTGGTACAAGTTTTCATTGATCGTATGTTGTAATCGTTTTATAAAAAAGTACTCGCGGGCCAGGGTAAAACGCCCCCGTTTCGATTGTTCGTTAATAATTTCATAATCGGATAATATTTTTTCACTGTCGAGACCATCAGATAATTCAATTCCTTGATTTTTTAATTTTGAAATCTCGGCTAATATATTATTGATGTCTTCGATATTCATTATTCTTATAAAACATCTTGTTTTTAAATAAAAAAAAAAATGAAAACCCCGTGTATCAATTCCGAGGTGTTCATACTTTGTTTTCTTCCGGAACAGACAATAACGTTTCACACTGTCATGGTGGCCTTGTCACGGTGACTTCGTCACTCGCTAATTTCTGTTATATATGAAAATCGAATTCTATGCCCGGTCTTTTTTGAGATCGCTGTTTGATATACTCGTTCTGCTACTTTTCGTATTGAGGTTCTACAAATGTCAAAGTATTTTCCTGCCGCATGCATGGAGTGAAATGTTTTTTCCTCGTGCGTTGTTGTATCAAACGATTTGATGTTCTTTGCTTTTTTTGCGTGCTTCCCTGTTTTACCCTTTTTGGTGTTTTCACTCTGAGAGATGGCTTGCAGGTTTGTAAGAGAATTATCAGTCTTATTACTATTAATATGATCAATCACAAGCCCATTCTCGATTAATCCGTTAAATGCTTCAAATACCACCCTGTGAACAAGATAAATTTTTCCCCCGGCACCAAATATCAAATACCCGTGATTATTCACGGTACCAACCGGCTTCTTCAGTTTGCGGTTTCTAACAACGCCGTCCATTTGTATAATAATACTACTTGTCTAATTTATTATTTGGTTTAATTATAAATCTTTCAACGTAGTCTTGGGGGGTTTTAATGACGAAATCGGCGGTGGGGTCAATGACGGCGTTTTTAATTCGCTTGTCATAATAGCGTTTTAGTTCCCTGTATCGCTTTCCGCCACAATTAATACACAACTGCGATTTTCCTCTTACACCGACGTGGCAAACCAAGCACGGTAGGGGGCCAAGAGAACCATTACGAACGCTTTGTAAATGATACCCGCAGAATTCGCCTCTACATGATTTATTGCACGGGGTTGTCGACCCAATCATCAACCATTTACAGTGATTCATTATACTATATTCTTTCATTTAAATACTTGTTTTAATTATATGGATGAGTTCGAGAGATTGGCAGCAATTAAACCCCGGAAAAATATTAAGTTCAATCTCGATAGAGTCCTCAAGGACACACCAAAAGCGTTAATAAACGATAGAACCCTGTTAAATAAAATACGCGATTGTATCAATGAATTCAAGCGTGATGGTGCATCTCATAGTTGGTCAACATTTCGAATTGATGGTGTTGTTGATGCTACCATGAACGACAACCGCGCAGCAACGATAATATCACAACTTGACGGTAAAAGGTATTTCTTTAGAGTAAAATTCATTGTCCGGGTGGAATCAGGTGATTGGATCATACGTGATAAATTTGAACCAGTTCTCAGCGACAAGAAAACAGTCATTGTCAGCCGCGACTCCAAGCCGGGGTTGTTAACCGGAATTGACAGACCATACTATGAACGAGCGTATCCTGAAACAGCAGTTGTTTATGGAATATACCCGTTAAATAAGAAACCTGATATCGGAAAACTGAAACCGATGAAACAGTCAACGGGGATAAATTGTGTAGCAGAACGAGTAATAGAACATTTTACAAATGCGTGTCGAGGAAACAAATTGACTGATTTACGACGTAGCAAAATCAACCAGTGGGAACTAACCGTAAAAGAGCGTGGAGCAACCATCAGCGACATAGCGAAATTAGAAACGTCGTTGAGATTTCCAATAACCGTTACGACGATAACCGGTGAAGTATTATACGAATCGAAGTATAAATCGAAGGGAGCCCCAATCAAAATTATTGATCATAACGAACACGCATGGACGCCCGCGATCACAATATTTCCACGGGATAGAACAGTAAAGTATATACCCGAAGAATTCCTGGGAGAACAATTCTCCAAGGATGGTTTTCTCGCGGAGAGGAAACTATTTGATGCTATTGCTTGTTTGTGTAAAAACGACCCTGTGTCAGTGTGGTTACTTCGCAGCGCTGAAAACGATGCGGATACCTTTGATCAGTTTGTAAGACCAAACGGTGAATTATATCGTACTGAAGCATTTCACAACAGGATGAAAAAAACCGCCATGGAATTTGAAGAGCATGATGAACAACTGCTAACAAATTGTTTTACGATTCCATCGGTTGTAGCTCATGTTGCAGCAAGGAAAAATGCGTGGAGACCAACGCGCAAGGAATTTCTACCGGATGTACAATCCAGTTGTTTGGAATACTATCACGGTGGACTATGGAACACTGAATACAACCGCGACGCTATGATTTCCGTTGATATGGTTGCCTGTTATCCAGCGAGTTTTCTCGGGTATGGATCCGCCGCTGAGTACTTTAGACGATTTGGACACCCCAGACATGAAATGACTCGTGTTGCTATTAATGGACCACTGCCTGATTTTGATTTAACCGGATTCGCTCGCATAGTATCATTTGAATTCGCGGCAGGACTTCATCGCTGTTGTTATATTTGGATCGGTAGACACATGGCTGAAAAGAAGTGGCTGCCAATAGCGCTGCTACGGTATATGATTGATTGTAGCATGCTTGTATCGTTGATTGTCAGTGACGCGATTATATCATACCGGGCACAGACTGAAGTCTGGTTACCAGAACCAGAGCGTCTAGATAGCATAATTGACGAGTCCAGAGCACACATTGATGCCAACGAGGAATATATCATCGAATGGTCCAAAAAGATATTCAACCAACGAAACTGCGAGGCAAAAGATCTCGGTAGAAGAATAATCGGTAAGTTCACACAAGGTGGAAAAAACTGCGACTACAAACGATATTGCTCACGGCTGATTATAGATAACGCAGAATATGATTTCGTAATCAAGGACGCAGTGGCAAAAAATAGATACGTGAACTGCAAAACAGCTTTCTTGTCCAGTGGAACAAAGTTGGGTACAGTTGTTACCTACAGCGACGGAGACAGCCCCGCGTATCCACATTTGAGGGCGTCTATGCTGGGTTATGCCGCTATCAATTTATTCTCGATGATAAATAGATTCCCCGATACCGCGGTTAGAGTAGCCGTTGATTCGTTTTATGTTGACGTAGCGTATAAGGAAAACGTAGCCGAGTTTACTAGTCCGGACGAGAGTTGGGGTACATGGAGAATTAAAAATGAAATACGACGCGATTATTCCCCGTCAGCAGATGTCACCGTTGAGAACAACTACTTACGCGGTGATAAATTGTCAGAATGGTCTAATGCACCATCGTGTTCTGATCCAATTTGTAGACACAAAACAGTTTATTTAAGCGGCTGTGGCGGGTCAGGAAAGACGACTCGGGCAATTGAATTATTTCGAACGCGGGCAAGTATAATCGTGCTTACACCGACCCATAGACTAGCGCGAGAGATAAAACAACGAAATGTTGACGCCGTTACTTATCACAGCTTTTTTCGATACAGCGGCGGTGAGTGGACTCCTGATCGAATGGGTGAAAAATTTATTCCCGACATTATCATCTGAGATGAGATATGTACTGTTTCGTTAGATACTTTACAAATGTTTCTTGAGTGGTTGCTGCGCGCGAATACAGCGGTAATCATGTGTGGGGACCATGGCCAACCACCACCATTTGTCGGCGAGGGTCCACATGATTGGTTAAAGGGTTTTGTGGACTATTATGAAGAAACCGATACTGATTATCGAGCACTTGATGAACAACTGCGCGAGGTTAAAAAACTAATCAGATTACAGCCGGATAAAATTCAATGTGAAATAATTCGCGAGGTGATTCCGGAAACGCCGTTAAATGAATTCTGGGAAACATGGAGACCAAATGATTTGATTGTAGCGAGTAGAAAGATAGTCAGAGACACACTTCAGCGGAAGTTGTTTGCGTTGCATAAGGAAAAGTTTCCAACGCGTCCAGTGCCGTTATGTTATAGACCCGCGGACACACGGCGGCAGAACATTGAAGTTGAGATTCCAGCCCCGACAGCGTCCAGGACAAAAAAACAAATTCTCGTGCTGAATGATATTGTGCTCGTTGATATCAGCGTCGTCGAGGACGCGCTACGTGCTGATAAATCCCCGTGGACGCTAGGATACGCAACAACAATACATTCCTCGCAGGGACTAACCATCACGGACACAATTGTTTGGATGGTTGATAATCGCATCGAATGGTCGAATCTAGTCTATCTTGCAGTGTCCCGAGTACGGAGAATAAATCAGCTTCGAAGAATTGTTGTTGACGAAGTCAGTGACGGAGTCACCAACGACAACGACATTATCGATGCAAGCGTCATTGATAGAAAACTCTCGGGTTACCGCCAACAGGATAAAAAAAAAACAGCGGCGTTTTGATATTGATGCCGAATTAATAATTGCGTTACGACAACAACAGAATAATCACTGCGCGAGTTGTAATTGTGTAATGCGCTGGCTTTATTCGGATAAAGACGCTCGCCAATTTACCGTGGACAGGATCGATAACAGTCTCGGTCATGTCAAAAACAATGTGAGGTTGACCTGTCTTGAGTGCAATAGACGCAACGGCGCTAGTTAAGACCACGCGGGGGTAATTGAGTATCGTCAGGTATCACTTGTAGTTGCTCGCGTGTAAATCCGCTCTGAGGAGCAGTTGAATCCAGTCTGTAGATCGGTGGTCTACCAGTTGATCGTGTTATCGTTGATATGTTATGCGTGGTAACACTCCAAATAGGATCAGTAGCTCTTTTTTTACCGCCTTCAAGCTCTCCTGGTTCATATAGATATCTAACAGTGACATCGCCAAGAATCGGCTTGGAAACGCTATTTATTTTTGATTTTCCGGGTATATACTCGTATTTAATCGCGTCGCTGGGCTTCATGTTGATTGCTCGGGTAATCTCGTTATTTAACGCTGCAATTACACCTGGCAACCTTTTAACCCATTCACGAGATCGTTTTTCTTGGATGAATTCCTTCGCGTATTGATATCCAAATAACCGTTCAGCAACAGTCCGATTGAATCGTTCAACAATTGCCTGATCACGATGTAGCGCAGTATGACCTCGTCGTATCGCGACGCTATGATGTTTCAGCGTTGATAAAACAGCGCCGCGAAATTCACTACCGGGATCAACTTGTAATAGATTTGGCCAGCGCAGAGGGCCTCTTCGATAAATTCTTTCAAACGCAGCGGCTACTTCAGTTGCCGACTTTGTTTTTAACGGCTCCGCTTGTTTGTATCGACTCGCAACATCAACTACGGTTAGCGCGTATTTGTAACCGTTGTCATGCGGCAAAAATAGTATATCAGCCTGATGAACTTCATTAGGTACGCTGACATCAAAGCGCGAGAAGTTGATTTGTTTAGGCGGTGGTAGATAGATTTGCCATATAGCCTGTTTGGATAACCAATTAGCCGCAGTGGCCTTTGTTACCTTTGCAGCGCTTGCGAGCTTACCAATTGCGGCCTTCCCCTTCCAGTATCCTCTCGGAGAATAATAGATGGATTCCATGTTGTTATTAATTACCAGCGCCCACCATTAATTTACCTTTCATAGCCGATTTTACCAACCATGAAGCCAATTTTTCTTTGACGGATTTATCAGGAATAGCATTTAATGCGTGAATTAATTTTACATCCGCGATATGACGCTGTTGCAGATCGCTACTTTTGTAAGCAACATCATGAGCATGACACGCCTTATCGATAGCGTTTATTGGATACTCACCGGGTTTGGGCTGATTTTGATCATCGAGTCTAATATCTAATCGTGTTCCGGGGCCACAGTAGCTATATCCTGGGAGGTGCTTTTCTCCTGGATACTTTGCCCACGGTGTTCCGGGGAGTTTTGATAACTTGGCTGCAATATCACCTCCTCGCTTTTTTTTAAAACATCCCCGGGTTTAATAGAAATAAATCTAAATTTCTTTGTACCGCATTGTACACACTTACCAGTAAGCGCCGATCTGTTATTTCTTGTTGTAGCGGTTGTCATATCATTTGTGCCAGTACGTACTCTACACTTCACACAATATAGATCCATAATTTATGTATAGAAATATGAATATAATTGATTTTTCGGCGACTAAAACAAGAGAATCAGTTAAGCATGTTGCAGCGTTACCAAACTCGATCCGGATGATTATCATTGGACCATCTGGATCCGGCAAGACGCAATTGTTACTCAATTTAATAATGAGATGGATGAAGTGGGATAAGTTGTATTTGGTTGCTCCTAGCGTAGATGATCAACGATGCTACGAGGTGTTGAAAGATTTCAACGAGAATGCATCAGCGATCGCTAAAAAATATGTCATCGAGTTTATTACAGATATCAATGATGCACCGGGTATTGATGATATTGATGGCGACGTTAACAATCTAGTCGTGTACGATGATGTTATGTTAGACAATCAAAAAAACCCAGCTAGGATATTTTCCAGAGGCAGGCATAAAAACACTGACGTGATATATGTCACTCAACGATACACTCAGATTCCAAAAGTAATTAGAGACAACTGTAATATTCTTGCTGTGTTCAACGGCGTTGATACACACACGCTACGAAATATTTGGCAGACATGGTGCGGCGGTGACATGGACTTTAATGTTTTTCGAAACTTTTTTAGTCATGCTCAGTCGACCCCACATGGATTCGTAACGATAAATTTACATGATCCTCGGACACGATATCGTATCGGACTTGACCAAATATTCGGTTAGTTGTAAATAATTTTCATTGTAAATAACCACTTAGCAGCAGAGGGGGCGATGACATCGACGCGGTCGTCGATGTGCTTACCGGACGCTGACGACGCTGGGGATCGGCGCGCAGAAGGTGTTAATTAAACCAAATGACGATTGGACGATCCCCCAACGACGTCGTCAGCGTTTTTTTTTTTACCAGGCGCTGACGACACTAGATCGTTGAGTGCAGAAAGTAATAATTAAGCAAAATAACGATTGGACAAAATGTCCGATTCGCCCCCTCTGCTGCTGGGTGGGACATCATGCTACATGTCTGCGGCATGATGCCCCAGTGCTAGACATCACTATAAACTGCCACATTGCAGACATCGTAGCGATATGACTGAAAAATTGTTAAAGCTACGTTAAAAATCCTAATCACACACAATTCATTCTTGTATTAATTATGATACATAGTCATAAGAACCACATGGATATGCAGTGTTATTTACACTGTAATTAAACATGCTTAGCGCTTTGGTTATCCAGCTGAAACCAGATTGAGGGCAAGATTGGACAGAAGAGGTCAAATCAGCAAGGCTGCCTGAGTAGGGAAATGAGGTTCTCTTTAGGGAAATGAAAATCTGTCAATGTGCTATTGAAGCCGTTGTCCATACAGCAGATGTTTTAAGGACAAGCAATTATACACATTACTTGTTATTCGAACTTGCCAATAAAGATAATAGTGGGGTATATCATATAATAGATTTACAGTAAAATGTTAGTTAGTCAAAAATAGAAAGAAAATGCAATGCAAGAAAGGTTTGCATAGGTCTAGAATTCATTGAGGTGTGGAATGAAGTGCTCCTTAAACAGCATTATGAGTAAGCATTGATGTAGCTGGACATGAATGACCTGCCATATATACTTACTTATTATGGGTCAAGTTAAACTTAAAACAACATGTCATAATGCACCTGGAGATTAGGGTCTATGTTGTTTGTTATATTGATTACTCCTAACAAACTGCAGAACCAGATCTGCAAGCACATTATGCAACAGCAGATGTGATCTGTGCAGTCTGCAGTTAGACTTGTAAGCAAGTATATACTGTATCTGTCTGACCTCATCAGGAATGCCATCATCAACTTTTAGGAATAATGACAGTCCATCTAGAATGGATTATATCTTCATTTAAAGTAACAAACTTCCTAAAAAGCTTCTTCCTACATGCCTACACATGCCAGTAATAATTAAGGTCTGATGAGAATAAATATTATGCATCTATTCCTCAAATTCCATTGAAATTATTTAACATTTTGGCAAAACAATAACCATAAACACAAATTTTCCTTGTTACTTACTTCTTTTCTCTTCCTATGTTGCTTTTTTTCACTATTTTATTACTTGACTGACTGGTTTCCAGTTGCTTATACTGTTTGGCGTTTTTTTTCACATTAAGAAACTAACTTTTATGTACCATTCTATGATAATAGTACTCATGTATTTATCTCTCTACCTGTACCCACACATTAAATTCCTGTTCAAAATTTAATCTCATAACACTTTTTTGTTGTTGGAATTTTGTCATTATAATTCTGAATGTTAATTTTCACTAAACATCTGTAACAATTTCACAAAATTCAGAATGGCTGGTATCTCTGCATATATTTGGACAGAGTCCATGTAAAGAAGGGTATACACATACTGTGCATGCTGGATGCACAAGACAAAATTTAAACAGACCATGAAAGCAAGGAGTTGCACATCAGTATTTATTTGTTATGGAGACCTTAATGAAGACCAATTTTCAACTAAACAGTGAACACAATGATTATATACAAATGATCTTAATAAACAGACAATGAAAACTATGCTAAATGACTACATATACATGTACAAACAAATATACTTCCATTTTCCACTCCATTACACTTTGACTCACAAGAGACTCTTGTTTGTTGAGCCCACTTTTATTATTCAGACTGCCTCAGTGGAAGCTTGACACAACAGCAAGTTCCACACATGTATTTCCATTCATACCCTAACCATACCCTTGATTCAGTACAATGTTTAACCTCTTAGATTCAGCTCAGTTTTAACTTTTAATTGTTGAGCTCTAAAATAAAACATTTTTTGAGCCTCATCTAAACAAGAGTCCCTTGAGGGAATTGATGCTCTACTGGCTGAAAACAATTTCCACGATATCAAGATAAAACTGTTTCTTTTTTTTTTTAACAACCAAGTATTGAAACCATCTCTAATATTCTTGAGAAACTCCAGCATACAAAATTTTGTAATGAAAATACTTCCTGCATTTCTGAATTAACAAGTTCATAAAATTCCTGCAAACACTGGACAAAATTCTTAATTATGACCACTGATCTTGAACCTGACATTATGGTTAGAAATTGATTTAACAATAATAATAATAATAATAATAATAATAATAATAATAATAATAATAATAATAAAAATAATGACTTTATTTAAAGAAGATAACACAATTAGCTAAAGAACTAATCTACCTTGAGGCCCTCATACAAAGGAACTTATTTATATACAAATGCACAAGTATACGCATACATGCAAACCTATACATATTAGCATGTACATGTATAGACACAATACATTTACTTTCTTTCCTTTCACCTGATGGATACTTGCCTATACATATTGAACCCACATAGTCAATATATATGTAATATGCAACTAGAAGAGTCATGTATTTAATGATGTCCACAGGCATTTATAAATACAAATAAGCTATTTTCATTCTCATTTTAATTGCATCTCTGAAGCCACTGGATAAATTGGGTTTGGAAGAAGGAAATAGAGTGGGCATTTCTAATCCCAACTGGAATGCTATTCCAGAGCAAAGTTCCAGAGTACTGGAAACTTTTTCTGAATAATTCCTTATTTGGTTTGGGAATTTTATACTGCGTGGTAGATATGGATCACAGGTGGGGAGTATTACCTGGTAGCCTATACTGGAACAGTAATTGTAGATATTCAGGAGTACTATTATTGGATATCCTGTACGTTAATTTGGCTTTGCTCAACTGAATTCAGTCTTTTATATAGGTTTAAATGATCATGGTTTGGTATTTATCAATGCGTAAATTTTACCTAATCACTCAAGAAGTAAATTATGTTAAATCTTTGAGTGATTAGGTAAAATTTACACATTGATAAATACCCAACCATGATCATTTAATCTTTATAATTGCAATGTACGTCCCTTCTGTCATCAGCAAAATTCATCAACAAAACATTCCCTTTTATGTAGATCGAAGTTTTTCTTTCATTAGCCTCTTAACTGCAACAGAATACCTGGCCTGGCCTGATCTTTGCTAGCCAAGAGTCATTGATTCTTTATAGAGTAATACAGGGTAGACTGTCATAGCGGGTGATGTCATTGATATATTGTTATGATCATTATTTTAATATATAAAAAATGATTGATGCTATTTAAACCAGGCTATTCCTTTTTTTCCAGAATTACGCTTGCATATGGCACATCATGTTATAGAATCCATTGTTGTTACTTTCTACACATTTCGATCTTTCAAAAGCAAAATCGTGTCCACTTTTAGTGAGATTCCTTGCTTGACATATGACCCTGACCTTTAATAACATCTGCTGAACATGATGGTGAGGCAAAATGAAATAATTTTCGAAGACTGGCTCGAAACCCTGCCATACGCCTTCTTCGGCATTGTTTTAACTTCTAATGGTCAATTTTAATCTGGAGTTTGTAAATTTTGATCGAAAATCACAGGAGTGGGTGGGTGGAGGCTTGTTGTTATTATTTGGGTGTAAGGAGTTGATATAGGTAAAACATCACATCAAATGACCTGAAAACAGGGGACCAAAAGTAGTCCACAGAATTTATCCATGTGTAAAAAACTCCTGACCAGTATCAGGTGACCATTTACATCCAATCAAGTTGTAGAAAATGTGGTCAATTTGTAAAAATTGAAATTATATGGCAATATTTTTAACTAACTAGCTAAATTTTCCTTGTTTTCTTTTGGGACTGATATTACCCCAAATGCTCTTTTCTGAAGATGTGCTAGCTTTGCTATGTTTTTATCATTTGAACTACCCCATACTGTATTACAGTAATCTAAATAGGGTTGTATGTAACTATTATAAAATAGTTTTCTGTGCCTTTCTAGGAGAAAATGTCTTTTCCTACTGAGAAGCCATAAACTTGAATTAACATTTTTACTGATTATGTCTGATATGTTCAGTCCATGATAGGTTATTATCTACCAAAACACCAAGTAGTCTGTCATTAGAGACCAGTTGCAAATTTTTATCCTTCCAAGTCGGACATAGTTCATCACTATCAAGAGTTGGGGTTTTTTTGCCATGTGAAGATAAGTAATATTTTAGTTTTATCAGTATTTACCACCATGTCATTGCATGTGCACCAGCTTTCCAGTTTTTTAGGGCATCCTGTAAAGAAATTTCCAGTTCATGCTTTGTGTTTTGGATGTCTGACAATGTTTTGTCATCTGCATATTGATCTGAAGATGAAATTGAGCCTTGTGGTACTCCATATCCAACTGCTCCAGATTCAGATAGAACATTATTTATATCAACATGTTGTGTTCTCTCACTTAAGTATGAAGTAAACCATCTAATTCTGCTTTCATCACATTGGTAAATTTTCGATTTCTTCAAAAGGATTTCATGATCCACCATGTCATAAACTTTCCTGAAATCTACAAATACAGATTCTATTATTCGACTTTGATCAAGTGCTTGAAGCCATTTATAAGTTAGTGAGATCAAGGCAGTCTCACATGAATGCTTCTGTTTAAAGCCTGATTGGTTAGGGTGTAACAGCAAGTGTTTGGTTAAATATGACCTGAACAAGTCATGGACATGTTTTTCAACCAATTTTGACAAGTTTGGTAACCCTAAAACCATCCCAGTTAGGCTGTCCTGCCAACCCTAATACTGTCTCAGTTAGGCTGTCCTGCCAACCTTAGAACCATCTCAGTTAGGCTCTCCAGCCAACCCTAAAACCATCTCAGTTAGGTTGTCCAGCCAACCATAAAACCATCTCAGTTAGGCAGTCCTGCCAACCCTAAAACCATTTCAGTTGGCCTGTCCAGCCAACCCTAAAAACCTCTCAGTTAGGCTGTCCTGCCAACCCTAGAACCATCTCAGTTAGGCTCTCCAGCCAACCCTAAAACCATCTCAGTTAGCCTGTCCAGCCAACCCTAAAACCATCTCAGTTAGGTTGTCCAGCCAACCATAAAACCATCTTAGTTAGGCAGTCCTGCCAACCCTAAAACCATCTCAATTAGCCTATCCAGCCAACCCTAAAACCATCTCAGTTAGGTTGTCCAGCCAACCCTAAAACCACCTTAGTTAGGCCGTCCTGCCAACCCTGAAACCATCTCAGTTAGGCCGTTGATTTTTGACCAGTTTTCAGTAATGTGTAACAAAATATCATGTACTGCCACTGCAAAGTTGGAAAACATGTCATTTATAATATTTGGTATTCGAAACTGATGCAGCGGTGGAAAACAATGTGTTTGACTGAAAGTTTGTAAAGTACATATAGACCTTATTGACCCTAGTACAGTTGCACACACTTCAGTTCCAAACCCTATGCAGCTCAATGGCTTCTTGCCATCTCTCAACATGAATTTTGCTTGATTTTATATGATGACGGCAATCATATCTCCTGCCATGAGACATACTCAAATCAACATGTGATGTCCAATAAATGTAATTTGTGTCCCTGTTTGCTTTTATTTACAAGAATGTGAATATTCCTTTTTATTCTTCTGCATTGATTATTAACACTTTTTAAGAGGCTTAGTTTCCCTTTCCTCCTCAACACAATATCGCTTGTTTGACACCATTTTTAAAAATTTCTATAACAGTTTGATCATGAAAATGCTTTGGATGAAAAAATGTGTGCAGTTTAAAGTGTCTGATGTATTACTGTAAATTTAGTCTGGTTCCCTGATTAACACCACTAATTCTAATATTAAACCCTGACCCAAACCAATCAGAGACAAGCCAATTATCCAGAATTTACTATGACAATCTTATTTCCGTAATTTTGCTTTTATTCCCTAAGTTCATATTTTAAAGTCATTTTTGTAAGTCTTTATGGCAAAATCATAAAAGCTGGCAGGTCTGGCAGTACAGTAAAAACTGCTATGAGCAACCATTTGTTATTTCCAACCACAATCGTAATGCACGGATCGATTTTATTATAAGGCGTTGTTATGAGCGACCACCTGCTGAACGTGACCAGCGACCGTGATGTCTTGGCAAAATGTGCATTTCGACACTGCTATGAATGACCGCATTGCAAAAACGAGGATAAACTCCACCAACCTTTATTTAATCCCTGTAAAAACAACTGCTCATACCGTTCTAAATTTATAAAAAAAATAAAAAATAAAGGCTGACTACCAATGTCTGAATTTTTCAGCTATGTCCATAGTGTTTTACAGTTTCTGTTGTAAACCAAACTAAAGTATATGTAGATTATTTCCTAGTCTGGTCTCCTGCTTTGTATGCTCTCTGCGTTGTTCTCCGCTATTCATATAGGACTCATGGTACTAATTCAGTTCCCATAGTAAACCTATGCAAACACCACGATATTAAAAATTCAATAACTTAAAATTTTTAAGTGCTCATGATCAAACCTAAATTTATCAGTATAGATGAAACATGGATGCCAGTTTCTCTGTAGAGGAAAGGATATGAGCCATGGCATTTTCTGGACCTGATGTGTTTGAAACATGTGCTTTCAATTCTGCACCAAAGTGTAAGGTGCTAATTTTAGTAATGAGTGTTCCAAACTCGAGACTGTTAAAGGACTGACATTTCATCAATAAAACAATGTCTCGTTTTTTTTCCACTTATAACTAGGATAAGCTCTTAAAAGATTCTTTTCCCTAAAACATAACTTACATCATTAACCAATCCTGGCAAGCCAAACCCATACATACTCTATTTTATGTTCACCCATTTCCAGCCTAGTTCCCATTTTTCCATATAATTAGTACCATGTGTCCTATAGGGCTAAGCAACACAGGGAGCATAAAATGCAGGGAACCAGACTAATAAGTCCCGCACTTAGCCTGCTTCTTGGCCTTATCGTAGGACCCGGCATCCCTATCAACGATCATATCATGAGAACAGACTGAAACCACTGACCTATATGTAATCAATTGTTACAACGAATGCTTGATTAGTAATAATTGTTCTAATAAAAAACAAACATAAAATATTTTTTTAAAAGTATTGTTACTACCGTGAGAGATGCTACAGTCCATAAACCAGGCTAATGTACATGTCAGGAATTGCCGTTGTAGTGCCAGAGTTGACATAATGGTCATGTATATTAATCTGTATAGCTGGGGGTGATTAAGGTCATTGTCTATTAAACCAGCAAGAGAGAATAGTTTGCAGGATTCAATTGATAGTGTTCAAGACTTGCAATGTTTGTTGTATTCCCCCCACCCCCACCCCTGATGTTAAGTGATTACATCCCAATCACAAAGCTGTCATCTATTCAAGTTGGTGTGACTGGGTTACACACTTTGCTAATAGAGTTAATCCCTGTATGTCATCTTTGAATGAAGCTGTTGACTCTTGTCTCTGAGTAAATGGTTCTGTTTTTGGATGAGATAATTGTTTCTTTTTGTTTCATTAATTGTTAGATTTTTCATATTTTCCCACAGCCCAGTAAAAGCTGTCTTTACGTTCGATATTACAACTGAGCACTAATAATTTAAACGCCTAGAACCTTAATAACAATGGAACCCCCAACTAAAAAGAAAAAAATGTTAAGGCTGGAGAAAATAATTATTGTAACTGAAAGGAGTTAAAATGAGCAGACCACTCGCAAAAAAAAGTGATTTAAACATCAGTAAAACAAATTAAGGTTTTTATAAAGAAAAATGAATAATTCAGAAATGATTTCATATGCTAAAATATGTTATTTTCAAATGTAAATGTGATTTCATGTTTAATGATAGGAAAACATCTTTATTGCTAAATAATTTTGTTCTAAGATGAATGCATACAATATTTAAGCAATAACTATTAATAAAGAATAGAATACATGTACAGTGATTGTGGTTATTTTTCTTTAAATTGTTCTGAAACTGGACCTTGGAAACTGGTCTTTTTGTACAAACCTGCTATGAGAGACCACTTTTTGTTGGCAGAAGGAGTGGTCTCTCACAACAGGTTTCCCTTTAACAAGATTTTCAATATGGCTATATTAGATGTCCTAGAGGCACCATTTACATTTCGGTTCAACTAGATCATGAAAAGGCCTTTCAGTGAAAACCCAATGTCAATAAGACCATCCATCCAAAGGAGGTTTCAATAAGATTTTCAAGATAGTTACCATGCTGGACACACTGGATGTTAGGTCAAGACCATTTCAATTTAGGAACCATTACACATTATAAGACTTTCTGTGATAATGACATGCAGATATGACCATTTCCTCAAGATGGCCACAGTGTGAGCCATACTGGATGCATGATTGGCACCATTTCATTTAACACAGAAGTCTTTTGGTATCAGTATGACTATATATTTGATAGAAGTAGCAATAACACAATTTTCAAGATGACTGCCTTGGTGGCCATATTGGATGCAAGACTGGCATAATTTTCCTTTAGGACTAACTAGATACCATAAGAAGTCTGTCAACATGACATTCCATTCAGAAGAAGAAGCAATGACAAATTCAGGATGGCCTTTCAATAACATTTTCCAGATGACCATCATGAAGCCATATTCAATTTCCAAGTGGCACCATGATATTGTTATTTAGGACCAACTAGGTTGTTTTTCAATTTATTTAACAAATTATTTAACACATTATTTGCTATATATAAGAAGAGAGAGCTTGGTGCCTTTCCAAAACTTTCAGATGCAGCAACCCTAGTCTAGCCAGGGTGGGTATTGAAATTGCAACCCTTGGATTATGAGTACAACACTCTACCAAATGAGCTACCATGGGATAGATGCTTGTGCAAAGTTTCATGGCAGTATTCTAGGTTGTTTAGATGGAACAGTAGGCCAACAGATGCATAACAGGCCATCCCATAAGCTCTTTTGGTCTATGACCAGTAGAGCTAAACACCACAACAATGACCTCAATTTAGAGTCTGGACGGACAAAAAGACATACAGACATACACACAAATAACAAAAAGATTATACTGAGCACAAAGGCAGACTCAACAATAAAATATTCATATATCATATTTACATCACTTAACTAAAATATAGCATATTCAATACACAATTAAAAGCTGAAACTAATGAATTGAAAACTATGATTGTTGGGACTCGGTGAAACACCCTATATTACCAATTATCATTTAGCAAAATTTCTGGATATCAGAAAGGTGTTCATTTAATTCTGAATTATGTCTGTCTGCATTAAAAAGTTTAAGTTCCAACAGATTTACTTTTCAATATTTTTAAGAGTAAAATAAGCATCATCTTTTTTTGCACCCAATCCAAATACATAACTCTACGGTAGTTGTCAACTTCCACTTTCTAGTTTTGTACTGACAGGCTCAATTTTTTCAGACACAAATCTTGAAAGAGTAACACAAAAAATGGCAGATAGTATTTTCAAGGAAAATAAGTATGTGATGTTACTTTCAAACGAAATTCTATAAATGGGGGATGGGTACTCCCCAAAAATGTATCTTTTCTACAAAAATATCTTTCAAATTTTTTACCTACGATCTAATGTGTGATGAATTTCAGCCGATGACCTAAAATGTGCATAACCCTGACATTTATCTTTCTTGTTCTTTAATCCCTTAGATCCGACATGTGCTACTGCCTCTAATGCGCAGGCGGGGGATAAGTAATTTGTAAAGCCACACCTTATGATGTAAACAAATGAATAAAAGCAGGTCACAGACTGTATCTGGCCCACAGGCCAAATGTTGCACATGCCTGCCTTAAGTGCCCTGTACCCTTTGTTGAACCTATGTAGAAAGCATGGTAACAATTACCACCTATAAACATGAGAAAATGCAATTTTAAGAACTTGTGCAGGAATTAATGCAATTATACCAAAGTAAATTTATCATAAATAACATTTAAAATTTCTTACATGAACAAAATTGAACAAAACTGAATTTATCCATGATGTAACAATTAAAGGAGGAAATGTGTTAAATATACAATACAACTTGATGATAAATGATGCACAATTAGAGAACACCAAAAATGACTTGACTGTTGCGAAGACAGGAGAGCACAGCTCTGTTGATCCTTTAGAATCCTGGATGACTAATATCTGACTGTAATGAAAAATGAAAATAAATGTTACAAAACGGATCTTGCCAAATTGCTCACTCATTTCAACTATACAACCAGCTTATCATCTGTTCTACACATCTTGATGAACAAAATATTGAAATTATCTCATTTCTTTACAAATTTAATGTACAGGAGTGTCCATTTTTGTCAATTCCATCTTTTTAAACCAGAAAGAATAAAGTTGAATATTGAGGTTAATCTAAAAATATAGCACTGACATTAAACTTGGGTTAAAATAATCTCTAAAACTCCACTTGCTCAGTCATCAGACCTGCCAACCCTAACAAGTGCTCCTCCGTAAGGCAGCCAAATTTTATCCATAAGTTGGACATGTTTTCAGCAAGGTGGAACAAAATATGTGCTGCTATTGTCAAGCTTGAAAACATGCATTTCAAAGTCCAGCTGTGTGATCGTTCAACAAAACATTTGTAAAGATTTCATGAACCTGAATTACCCTAGTAGAGCTTCACAAACTGCAATTCCAAACTCTACAGAGCTCAATGGCTTCTTGATATCTCTCAACTTGACGTAATCCTTAAGAAAATTCAAGTTCTTCATATTTTTTGCCAAGTGACTCAAATTAATAAATGATGCCCACTAAATATAATTGTTCCCTTCCTGCTTTCTTCCCAAAAATCTAAATATTCCATTTCATTTGTCTGTACTACAGACCTGTTTACCCTTTGCCAGCTCCATTAGTAGTTCAAAAGAAGTCTTTCCATAGTTTTCAACAGCTGTCAGTAGTACAGCTATAAAGCTATAGCAGCTCAACAATAAAAAATAATAAAAAATCCAGAAATACATTTACTGTCTTTAATGAAAAAATACATAATTATCTATTTCTTTTAACAAGAAAAGAAACTTTTTCTAAAACCAGTATCACTTTACCATTTCTAATTATATTGTTAAATAATCTTCCTTCCCTGCTGCGAATTTCCTGTCCAGAAACATTTTCCTTAAATTCCCATTTAATGAATCTGCTTTTTCCAACAAGAAGTTTAACTTAGCCAAAAAGATGACTTATCATCACTGCATCATGGATAATGTGCATTTCCTCACTGTCTGACACTGTGCTTTAAAGAATGAGGACTGAGACTTACTTCTGTGTTTTATTTCGGCCCATTCGATGGAAGATTTGCATTCAACATGTCCTTTTATGGCACGATGTGCAAAAGAAAAATCCAATTTACATTTACAACTGTGAACATAATGAACTCCTTGTTAGACTGTTTTATAAATGGCCAAACATCTGCATAAATCATGACAAACTTCTGGCTAGCACTTGACTTTCCAACTTCTTCCAATTTTCTTTTTATATGTTGGTTCACCACTTTTAAAAACAACTGTTAACAGCTCCCTTTGATGCCTTCAAATAGTATACTACTTTCCAAAGAAACCACTGAATAAGAGCCTTTTTGACACTGATCAAATATTTTTTTTTAAAAAAAAGAAATTTTAGAAGTGGAATGAAACGTTAGGACATAATATTTGCAGATTCTGACATTTTCTGTAGTCTTGCCAAAATGTGAGTATTTTTTTAGGCTTTATCCATACAAAGAGAATCCATAGGGGTAAACAGGTCTGGTACTATTAAAACATTTGAAGAGGTTTACTGTCCCTTTCTTACTGTTCTGTTGCTTGTTGGATGCCATTTGTAAAAAAATAAAATAAAAATAAAACCCCACAAAAGCATGGTCATGCTGACATTTTTATCACAAAATATTTGCAGTTTAAAGCATCTTAGGTATTATGGTAAAGCTAGTCTGGTTCCCTGACTAATTCCACTGAATTTAATATGAAACTCTGATCCATATCAAACACAGACATGCTATTATTCAAATTTTACTGCAAACAATTGTATTTCCACTTTTCTTTTATTCCATAAGTCCATATTTTAAGCATTATTTCCATAAGACTTATGGCAAACAAAACCATGAGGGACGGTAGATCTGAGTCATGCAAGTATTAAGAATCTGTACTCTGCCAGAATAAACTCTTGCCCAACAAGCAACAATAAAACTATGAAGCTGATAATTTTACTAACAGCATGTTTTAATACCATCAAAGAATTATCAATATGAATCAAACTTTATAATAGAATTCTGTTACCTATGGCTAGTAGGCTACCAGTTTTCTGCTTCACACAGGTAGGTTTATGATGGGCAAGCGTCTTTTTGTATAATGTTAAACATTTTTATCTTTCATTCTTACTGAGTCTCTAAATACTATGGGAAAACATTAATGCAAAACAACTGGTAAATTCACTTTTGGTGATGCATATAAAAATTTTAAAACTCGGTGCAATCATCAAATCTCTCAAAAGAACAAATTCAACAATAATAAATTAAAATAATTGGAATAATAATAATGCTTTATTTAAAGAAGGTAACTCTATGAGTACAAAATTATTCTCCCCTGAGGCCTTCTCTACAAAATACTTAATCTGTATAATATAATGTATAATATATAGATTATTTAGTACAAGCTAAAAAGGAAAACTTATTTCTCAAAACTCAGACCTAACCTGAAAGATGATACAAGTGGTAACTTGAAAACAAGAATCCAAGTTGCTTTTGAATGAAGTCATTAATAATCAAATAAGATTTTCTTTCTGTAGGGAATACAGGTTAACAATATTATATGACAACTGGAAAACTGACAACATGAAATGCATGCCATTGCCAATATGATGCTTGTAATGGGCAAAGCAGTAAGCAAAACAGGGGCATAACTCCATGAACAGTGAAATCAAACTTTATCTAAATCTTTTTAACATAAAGCTTCATGCCAAATAAATTTGGTTTCAATCCATCATGTCCTTCAAAAACTTACTGAGTGTATATTGAAAGGAAAAATTCTGAGTCATTTGGGCCAATTTTGCTAGAAAATAAAAAATATTTTTAAAATAATTGACAAAGGCTTTCTTAATGTAAAGCTTCATAATTTGGTTACAATCCACCTGTTCTTCAAAAGCAATTGAGAGGAAACTGATGGACAAACTTCTAAGTCACAAGTGACATTAACTCCATCATTTTTTCCAGTTTCTACTTGTTGTAAGGTATCATACCAAATTTGTTTTCAATTCAATAGAAATGAAATTTTCCAATGTTTATGATGTGTCAAAACTTTACTGTGTGGACAACTATGTGCACCAACCTTAGATATGGTGGGTGCATAAAAAAATATACTAGTTTCTAAGATGGTCAGATACAAGACTGAAAAGGTAAAAAAACAAACGAAAGCTGCAGCTCTTATGAAATGAACACATGCATGAACCAAAATTCAAAAGCCTATCAAGTTTCCATAAATGTCAGAAAGTATTAATGTAGAAAAACAAACCAAATTATACAAATGAAGCAATACAAGTGTGCAGGGAGCAGATAAGTCAAAACAGAAATAAGACTGGGGCAATCTACATTACAGAACAACATTAAAAATAGCACCTCAAATTGCCTCAGCCAAAAACTTAATGAAGATAACCAATAAGCATCTAATAACTAATTCAGCAAATATTAAATGCATCAATGCAAAAAAGCAGGATCAAAACTCCCAGGGGTCTTTAGTAATGAAATACTCCAATGGATGCTACTCACGCTAACTCCTGTAGTAGTAGGAGGAAGAGGTAGATGAACCACCTGTAAAACTCTCCCATGCTAGACACAGATCAAAAAAGCAAGTAAAAATCTTTGAAATTTCAAAATCATTGCCACGACCTCAATTAAATCCTGATACATCAATAGAAAATGAACACCAGAAACACAATATTGAATATTAATCATCTCTGAAGTTCCTGGTTTTTAAAATTTAAGAAATCAATTTTTTGCTTATGGATGTATGATAATGTTTTACAACCATCTGAAACATGACAGCATTTGTATGTTCCCGACTATTAAGGGCCAAGGGTCTTTCCCATTACATGTGGAGAAAACAGTCCTGAAAACCAATGCTCATCTTTTTTGTCTTCAAACTGAAAATACAAACACTTAAAATATGAAAAATAACTTTGAAGAATGGGAAGCTACCATCCATCCCTCCCCAATTATTTGATCAGAATGTAATAATTGAAAGATATTTTCTTTTCTGAAGTTAATACTGGATACATTTTCTCATGTAATACAAAATCTAAATTTTTATCAAGCAGCAAAGCCAGAATTTAAACTATTTTTTTCTAATGCAAGATGAAAAATATAAGGTATACACATAGGAAAATAAAATCTGCACATGTCCTGAATCGAAACTCCTGAATCAAAGCTTAAAATACTAAACTCACTCTTCAATACACCACCCTCCTTTATTCAAATTCGCATCACCTTCAAAGGCTTATCAAATAATTATCAGTGACTTAAGAGTGCTGTGGGACTGGGACATGTAATTGGTCACAGTAAATTGTGTTTTTAACATTTTGTAAACTACTGGACCCTATCTGACCACAAAGCAAGTCCAAATCACCAGTGCATCAATTCAGGTTTATCACTGATGTCAGATAGTTAGGGGAATGACTTTTAAAAAATGCAAAGAATGTCAGATAAAATTTCTTTTGTAAAAAATAGTTTTGATATCTGAATGGTTATGCAGTTTCCATTTATTTCACAAATTGCTCATGTTTCTTGCAGGTATAACTTCTGTAGGCTCACACAATTAAGCATGGCATGGCATGATGGACAATCTTGGTTTTTCATGTGAATATATAAGGATATATTTTACATAAGTGAAAATATAGGATTGAAAAATATTAATTTTCTTGATTTCACATCTAAGTAAAAAATCATTACTAATTTACTTTCAAAGTTTTTGGTCAATTTGTAAACTTACAAGTTAACAATCTGATCATCATAATTAGAACTATTCCGACTGACACTGTAGTCAGCATTTTTGTAACTGCCAAATAGCCAGTTTCTTTGATGTAAGTGGCCTTGTGTACAATTTGGACTAAAATAGTTGAGAAGTACTTCCAACAGTACAATTATGGCTCTTTGCTATACGATATTTGTCAGCATTTCATGTGTTTCTATAACATAATGGGATATCCAGCTGGTTTTACTCAACCTGTAAGAAGACCTGGACAGCCAACACTCTGCACTGTTGATTGGTCTAAAGCGCTCACCATTACGAATCATTGCCATCTCACCTCTGTCTGCGTGGGTTTGAGTCTCAAGTTCGGCCAATGTGGGTATGTGAGAAAGCTTGCCAGTAGGTTCTCATGGGTCAGCGGTTCTTTCTGGGGTTTGGTTGGGTTCTTCCTCCACCACTGATACTGGCTGCCATGTATAGCCTATCTTGTGCTGAAAAATGGCATTAAACCTCACAACAACAACAACAACTAGTTGAAGAAACAAACCATGCTCATGGAAGAAGCTCACTGTTGAGCACAAGAACAAAAAAACTTAGTTCCAAAATAATTCCTGAAATGTCCCAAACGTTGGAGTACATTTGTAAAGAAAATCAAAATAATTTAAGAGTATTTTAACTTGTATTAGAGTCCCAACATATATGATAAATATGGAAGTATAGATTATAATACATACAGATGCATCATCAATGCTGGGCTGACTGCTATCATAGTACTGGTGATGGGCATGATAATGAGGGTGTCGAGGGGCCCCTCCCATTTGCGGGCTCTCAAACTCACTTATATTCCCTTCACTGGACCTCTCTGATTCTAGGTGGGACCTGAAAAGGCAAAATGATAGCTCTGTGAAATGCTGTGCCTTGCTAGTTCCACTGATGCATGATCAAGAAACAAAATATTTACAAGTAAGAATGTGAATAAGTATGTTGGTGGTGAGGTGGAGTGTAAAACTAATTTTAATAATATAATAACTACCTGGCAGACAATTTAGGTACTGCCTTGCTTACCTTTTGGGACAGTAACTACCCTCATCCAAGATCCTGATCCCAACTGCCCATTATACACGTATGTAACATTCTTAGACTCAGACCCAGACATAGCTTGGGCCATGAAAGTGAAGTGGAAGGAGGGAATCTTGCAATAATGACAGGTTAATATAATATTATTAAAATCAGTTGCACACCACCAAAATAAACTATAGTTTAATTGCAGCAATACAAAACCTGCAACTATTGATGAATTTCATAGTTCAGAAGGAGGCTGACAGCCTAAAAAACTGGTACAAAATTAACATTTTCACTCTTGTGACAGGGTTTTCCACTACTGTATGTTGGCAGCAGATTGGGACACATTTTTTGTTTTAAGTATTGCATCAAAGGAAAAATTGGCTTTGCTCTGGTGCACTCAAGACTGAAGTTAAAAGTAGTGTGTGTGTGTGTGTGTGTGTGTGTGTGATTTGGATTTTTAATGTAGCTTTAAAAAAAATTCCGTCATATCGCTATGATGTCTGCAATGTGGCAGTTTAAAGTGATGTCTAGCACTGGGGCATCATGCAGCAGACATGTAGCATTATGTCCCACCAATCACATTATCCCGACACCAGGCCGACCAGTCCTAACACTACCCTCTTATGCTGAGTGCCAAGCGATGCAGCTGTCAGTACCATTTTTGTAAGTCTTTGGTAAGACTCGACCGGAGATCAAATCCACAACCTCCCGCATCCGAGGCAGACGCTCTAACCACTAGGCCACCAGAGTGGTTGAAGTTAAAAGGAGGAAAATGTAAGATGCAACTACCAAAATATGATCCTTATACCATACTCAAATGACAAATGATCAAAATAAAGTAGCAATAGTCTTTGACTTCCTTGGATTTAATTCTCATCAATGTAAAGTTCATCCATTCAAGAAATGATATATTTTTTTGAAGGTGAGAAAAATCCACCTGTAAAATGTGGATGCTGAGACATCAGCAGAACCATTAATAGATATATAGAGACACTTTCTATCCTTTCTTCTCCCTATTCACGTAGCTATGTAGAACTCATAAGGCCCTTACTAAGCAGAGAAGTCTATCTTGATCATCCCAAGCAAAGATATGACTTAGCTTGGTCTATTCTCTAAAGGATGCAGGGCTAGTGAAGGAAGCTAGTTTCTGCCACAACAAACTGGCTGAAAACTATGAGGAACCTTTCTCAATACAAGGCAAGAAGCCCCTTCCTGCAATGAAAAGCAGAAAAAGTTTCTGAAGGGTAAGGTTCTCAGTGGAATGGTTCATGACAAATCCAGAACACACAGAGAGATTCAATTCAGGCACTGGTGAGCAAGATACCAGTCTCTGCAGCTCAAAATACCTGATAAGCTACACATCTAGGCCTTTGATAACTTGGGTATGTTGGAAAGTGTTACCCTACAGCCCTTAATGGCAGAACAAAATTCTCCCTCTCTTTGAACATTAAAAGATAATCATCATTGGCTTGTAGAGGGGCAGCAAGAATTAACATATTTCCAACAGCATATATTACAAAAAATACTCAACTTAGCATGATATATCCTGGACATTGAGCATTTCCTGGTCTTCAATGCAACTGGCAACTTTTGTTGCAAACTGTCAAGGTGGATATATCACTTGAGATGGGCCAAGCATGAAGGTGGAGAATCTGTGGGCTGTTGTATAGGTTCCTCCCCCAAGGCAATGTCCTGGGCATATCTATCAATAGTTACAGAACATCAATGAACCATGATTGTTGATGCCAAAAAGGAGCTATCAATATGAACTAAGCAATGAAGATCCTGACTTTGTGGAGCACTTGCAGAATTATTCTGAACAGTGGGAAGGTGTAAGCAAACAGATGATCCCACCTCAGATGACCAAGGTTTTCTGATCAGGGGCTAGTACATAAAAGAGAAACTTTAATGTTCAGTTATATTGCTAAGAAGTCAACTAAGCATCTCACCATCAGTCTGAACAGAGATTTTGCTATAGATGAAAACAACCTTGCTGTCAGCCAAAATATTCTTGCCATTAATATGTTGAACCTTGGGGGTAATCCATTCCAGGGTTGTCAAGAGGAGGTTCCAGAGCTTCACACACCAAGGAGTATGTGTGCTTCCTTGTTTCCTGAGGTATGCAGATGATGTGGAGCAGTTTCTTCCAGGGACCACAAACCACAGAGAAGGACCCCTTGTGGCTCCAAGCAAGCACCCCACCCCATATCTGATGCATCCATGAACAGATAGAAATAGGGTTGTTGGCATGAAAAGGGACTAAAGTCATGAACCAGTCCCAATCTGCCACCAACTCAAGTGGTTGTGAAATTTTGATCTTAGAGAAATCCCAGCTGTCAGGGAATGCCTGTGAGGTTTTCAGTTCGCCAGAAGGTGAACCTGTATGGGAGAGCAAATGCAGTCTTCCAGTATGAACCAGACATGCCACAAGGTCTCCAGTAGGGATAGATATAAGCAAGTCAACAACAAAGTCTTGGCTTAGAGCACATTCAAAAGCAGCAGGATTCTGTCTAGAGACACAAACTAAAACCAATTGTTGATCATGTTCATCACCATGTATACAAAATCCAAAGATGGAATAAGCTCTAATTTCTCTATGTCTGGAACAAGTCCCAGCTGGATTGCTATGGATCAGCAGCAGGAAAGATCTTCACTGATCAACTGTAAGAGGCCGATGTTGATCAACATTCATCAAACTAGTGCAGGATAGGAATCCCCAGTGACAACTCCTATCACTCTCATAAAGGTTCTGGGGGATGGAGGCAAGGCCAAATGGCAGAGCCTAAAATTGAAGAACCTCCCAGTCCAAAAAAAAACAACAAAATTACTGCCTGCGAAAAAAAATTAAAATGTGAAGGTACACATTCTGAATGTAGATACAGGCAACCCATGTACTGGGCTTTATAGAGATCTTGATTGAAGCTGTAGTCTTCATCTTGATTGTTTCCTCATAAGTGAATTTATTTCAGGTGGAAAGATCAATAATCAGCCAAAATGTTCTGCCCTATACCAGGAAAATCCAGGTGTAGAAGGCCAGAGACTGGTTATTTAACACCTCTCTACTGGACCATTATGATGATGGATGTAAACCTCTTCCCTTAACCAGATTTTACTGGAGGAAACGAATGCCAAAGGAGATCATTCACGGAACTAAAGTGAGAACCTTTATTGTCGAGGACACATCTATCATCTGTTATGCTCAACCAAGCCTCTGAAAATTGGATTGACTGAGCACCCATGGGAATCTTTGGGAAGTGGGATGAATGACAGGAGAGAAAGCAGAAGGAAGAGGTGCCTGCAAACGTCCTCCTGATGCATTTCCAGCAACCAAGTCTATCTCCTGATGAGCCAGTGAGAGGCTTCAATAGGGGGCTGCTTAATGGACTGGGACTGTACCTCTTTAAAGAATTTTGCTGAAGTCCCTGAGGAGAAATCAGACTGGACATTATTCCTGACCAGTTTCGACAAAAAAAGATCATCTTTAACTTCCAGCAGCTTAACTGGAAGGCAAGACACTAAGTTCCTGTCAAATTACCCAAATGTGATGCCCTCACAGCCAAAGAATCCAAGGGGGAAGGCTTAGCTCTTTACCTTCTGCAAGTACTTGCTATCCTGCCTACTAAGCCTGATAAGTAGCCTGTCTTCTAGCTGCTGTTTGTAGGCTGAACGCCAGAGCATCATAATGGCTGTTTCTGAAGTTAGTACACATGCTCTCTAATTTTCTAAGTTAATCTTGTCCCATGCAACCTATGTAATTTAATGAAAACTAATATTTTAAACATGTACCAAAGTTTTGTGCCACTCATTTCCACCAAAAATATATATAATCCTCAGGAATCAATGTTTATATTCACATATTCATAATAAAAAATCAAGATATCTGTTGTCTTTATAATGTATATTGGACTATTTTTCACACCAGTATTTTCCACAACTAGAATATTTCTTTAGGAAAAACTGTGAGAAGAAATCTATCTCCCTTGCAGTTTCATCTAAATTAAATCTGACTCTGAATCAACTGTAAAGTTGTCCACATATTATGGTCCCACGTGTTCTGACCAGAAAAGATCTTGGCGCATTTCATTATCATCATTCATCAGATTCAGCTAAATCTGAAATGTCAGGTGTTGAAACAGGACTAACATCAATGTCCGATCCTCTGTCTTTAATCGAAGTCATCAGTTTCAAATCCTTCAAAACTCTCATTGAAATCATAGTCGAAATACTTGACTGTTGCCATTTTGACATTGTCTTTAATTATCCGATTGAAGACTTACCTGTTTAGTCTGCAGGTGACAAGTGTTGTTGTTGTAGGGTTTAACACCATTTTTCAGCACACAATAGGCTATACATGGCGGCCAGTATTAATGGTGGAGGAAGAACCTGGGAAAAACCCCGGAAAGAACCACCAACCCATGAGAAGCTACTGACAGGCTTTCTCACATACCCACATTGGCCGAATCTGAGACTCGAACCCACGCAGACAGAGGTGAGATGGCAGTGATCCGTAACGGACAGCGCTTTGGACCACTCAGCCACTCGGGGCTCCGCAGGTGACAAGTGAATAAAGATTACATGTACAGACATTATAAATGACAGACTCTTCTATAAATTCAGTTATTATACTGATGTTATCAGTTTTATTTTACTTGAAGATACAAGAAAAACAGTTTTGTGAAATTTATTGTTTTACTCATTATTAACTTTAACAAGAATTTGACAAACTTCTACCTGTCAAATACCTGAAAGAAAGACTTGTGTTGCTAATTGGATTATTCATGAGTACATCTAGAACCAACTGAACAAATTTGGGGAATTTCTAAGATTTCTGAGAGGTAAATAGATAATTACATGTATTTTACCTGTTGTGTTACCTGTTTGCACCTGTGTTTTAACAGTTGTAATAAATATGCACATTTACGTGATTTAGTCCTAAAATATGATTTTTAACCTTTATTTTCACACCTAATCCAGCCAGACATCTTTAAGATTGGCAAAGTTATTTTGTTTCAAAATCCACAAGTCATTTTGCTTTACAACTCCAAAGTTACACAGTGTTGAGGACTCTATGCCTACAAAGTTACTTAGTGTTGAGGACTCTATACCTACAAAGTTACTTAGTGTTGAGGACTCTATGCCTACAAAGTTACTTAGTGATGAAAGGGTTAATCAACAATAAACATATTTTATGTTAGCCTACAATGGAACACTGTTTGAGACGTCATGTCATCTCATCAAAAGACTGCCCAGTTTCTTTATCTTTACTGGTGTGCTTCAGAGATGCATAACAATATCTTGGTTTGGTTGTGTTGTTTTGTTTTCTAAACTATAACATCAACCTGACCATTCACAGCACATTATAATAATGTCAAACAATTGTAATGGTTTTGCAAACTCATTTAATTTCCTATTATTTTTATATCCTAAGAGTGTACTTTTTCCAGTTACAGATTCAAATCATTCATTTTAATCCCTAAGGTTTATTATTTTAGCCACTTTTATAATTTTGTTCTGTTGAAATGTATGCATCTGGTATTCAATCATGTTCTTTAGGAAGAAATACATTGTTGTTTGCATGGCGAAGACCTATGATTCTCATTGGTCAATATCATAGGTTACTTCACTTGCTTTTCTTCGCTGAAGAAAGTTTGTTAAAAGATGGTGGGGGTTTTTGTGTTTGGGAATTTTATGGCAGAAAACAAAAATAAATTTCTTTTTAGTGCAAATGCAATATGAGCAAAGCACCTTGCCAAAGTAAACACCACAGTAGCTAAACTGGGCTGATCTAATTCAGTTGCAAGTCCAGCATCCCAACCACTAATCAATATAGGTCCACTTTTTAATAGAGAAAACAAACTAATTACATAACATATGAATTTAGAACTATAATAAATTGTACTGTATTTCATTAATATGCACAGGTCTTGCTCATAAAACTAATTCAATTTCTTGATGTAAACCTATTTATCAAGTTTGATCAAACCCGTTCAGAAAAAATCACCAACTCAGCCAATTAGATAAAAGACCACATCATCAAAATGCATTAAAAATCTCCTTAAGATGATGTGGTTAAAAATTCATAATTTGAAAAACATTTTCAAAGGATTGATTTTAAGTTTGACAAAAGACCTTAATTATATAATGTTGTATAAACAAGGACTGATATTTCTGTAAAATCAACTTGTCTTGTAATTCGTTAAACCAATCCCCAAACCTGTGTTGATACAGGGGCTTGTATCGTTTTCTTTAAATATATTATACAAGGGATGACAATTTCTCACTTCAGCTCCAAGATTCAACAATCTGGACTACAAATTTGGCTTAAAACAAACAGCAGTCCATTTTTTAATCTGGGTTTCCTCCGAATATTCCCACCCCATTTTTCATATTTGGACATTCAGGTTGGGGTGTGGGGTCATTGCAATTGCATACTGAAAATATGGAATTTGCTGCCACCGCACAGTAGCAACATATGGTAGTTGCTTACTAGAGGGCCAAGAAAATTTAAACTTATATTATATCGACTTATACCTGCATGAAATCGATAGGAAAATTATTTTTCTCAGAAATGGCAAGTATTATAATTGTTATGTCTTTAATCTGCTGATAGATAGATGAAACTATGGCAAAGATGAAACATAACCTGGTACTCGCCATTTGAATTACTAGTCACATGACTTCACAAATCTCAAACGACGATATCGCAAGTCCAATCGTCACGTGATATCAACAAAAAACTCCTTTTAAATGTTGTTGTACAGAAATTCAATTATATTAAATGAAAGTCAGATACTTCTTGCAAAAACCTGCAATCTGGTCAGTCTGAATTATCAAGCAGACAGCACATGTCAACGTGGTAGTCACGCGAAACAATAAAACTCCAGAAGTTGTTCTCGGAATATATAAATATGGACAAATATGTGTTGATTCGTTTTTGTATTTTTTAATACAACCAGTATATGACTTTCATTTAATTTTTTTCTTTCTCTACAACATTTGAAACTGTGGGTTAGATTTGTGTACTCGTGCGACTAGCAATGCAAATCAACACTGTAGTTTTATCTTGTCTATCAGCAGATTAAAGACATAATGATTTTAATACTCACAATTTCTGAGAAAATAAAAAAAATTCATATCGATTTCACGCATGTATCACTCGCTCTAATGTTTCAAGTTTGCTAGGCCATCCGGTAAGCGATTACGCTTTGCCACCAATTTTTTTTACTTTTTCCCAATTTCCCGGTAGCATGGGAACCCTGAAGTCTGAGCAAAGTTAGATCAGATATTCAGTCTCCAGAGTCGTAAGAGGTTAGATCCAAAATCACCTTAATTAAAATGTGTAGATCTCGTTCATTATCAAACTCATCTGAGATTTTAATTATATAAGCCTATAGTCCAAGGTTTCTAATAATTAGATAAAAAAAATTGGTTTCCAGAGTGGTAATAAGCTCAACCAATCAGATGCAACATTACCTCATTGATATGCTTGAACCTTGCTCATTATCAAACTCATCCAACAACTTGATATATACTCATATTCCAAGTCTGATCAAAATCTGATAAGAAATTTAACTTTCAGAATGGTAACATTTAATAAAGTTGTGTTATGTTCATTTTTGTGGGATCACAATGTGTTTTGTGCACATGGGCTTAAGCAGACTCCACACTATTATAACGCATTAGCTGGTAATTTTTTGTTGTTTGTTTTTGTTTTGTTTTGTTTTTGTTTTTACCTGTAATTACAATAACTTATCTGACAAAAATGAGCAGCATTTTGAAGCCTGAATTTGATTTTGTGCATTGGAAACAATTTGTAGGAAGAACTTACTATGATCTTCATTCACAGACTATTATTATGCAGTAAACAGGGGGTAGATAAGCACTCTATTAATGTTGACTAATCTATTCTGATGAATACATTTACCTGGTAATCAATGTAATCCACCCCCACTGAGCTATATGAATGATAATTAACATTAAGTATTATGCCCAACAATACATTTACCTGGTAATCAATGCAATCCACCCCCACTGAGCTATATGAATGATAATTAATATTAAGTATTAGCCCCAACAATACATTTACCTGGTAATCAATGCAATCCACCCCCACTGAGCTATATGCATAATAATTAACATTAAGTATTAGCCCCAACAATACATTTACCTGGTAATCAATGCAATCCACCCCCACTGAGCTACATGCATAATAATTAACGTTAAGTATTAGCCCCAACAATACATTTACCTGGCAATCAATGCAATCCACCCCCCACTGAGCTATATGAATGATAATTAACATTAAGTATTAGCCCCAACAATAAATTTCACAGCAATACTGTGCCTTTATTCAAGTTCTTCAAAAAACAATTTAAAGTTACACTAACAGAAAGACTTGAGTATGGTGAATATAAGATAAGGCATGTTTACAAACCAACTGACATCATTACCTAAACAATGCCTTTTCTGCAAAAACACTCTGTACACTTGATATGCTTAAATGACTGCTTTAGGTTAGGAAACACAAAGCCATTGACCACTTAAGTCTTAACTATTCAATATATAACTTTAATAGAGGAAATACTTTTTAAAAAACAATCAGCAGAAAAACCATATTAAATACAGCTCTTAAACAGAGATGTGGAAATATAGTTTAATTGGAACAGGTAGTTCCTGCAATAATGACAGCCACACATATTTTCATTTATATGTTAACCAATTCTGTAAATGTTTACAGGCAGCGAACCCATTTAAGCTGTTTATATGTGCAAACCTTTCAGCCTTAGTGACCATTAGGGCCAGTTTCACTGTACATCGCTCTTATATAAAAACATTTTTAAGAGAAATATTGATTATATTAAGAGACAGTTGTACTTACAGATCATGCATATGATGGTGCTGTGGATGAGTAGCATAGGTGGCACCCTGCTGGTGTTGTAATTCCTGCATTCTGTGCTGAGTACTGAGCCATGGTGCTTGAGAATAACCAACAGCTCCCCTGTTTGTGAACAAAAAATGCAACTGTCAAAATACCAAACTAATCATATTGCAATGACAAATTATCTCCCTTTCCTGTGACCTCCACCTTTGATTTAAAACACTCAGCTCACATCAGGTGTTCCACTCTCAATGATGAATCATTCCCAGGTCTAATACCATCAATACGGTAACATTTCTACAGGGTTATATTCTTGCTATTTTTGCCAGTGATCATAAATTGTGAATATACACTTTTGAGGAAAGCACTCGAATAATTCAAAATTTACCATTATTACAAGAACTTAAATACAGAAATTGAAAATAAAAATAAAATTAAAAAGACCGAATTTTCCCCTATGTTTAATATATACCATAGGGACAGCAGCTGTTTTGCATAGGACAAAGATTTGCATTTTTGTTATATATTTGTAACTTGGTGCAGTATTTATTTAACCTAGCAAAGGAAGAACAAGACCTTGGCCTGAATGCTGAGCCCAAGGTCAAAAGGTCGAGTGGCCATGTTGCAGAATGAATTGTCTAAGCTTTATAATGTGTCATCGAATGTATGAACAAATTTCATCAAGTAGTTTAGGAAGCATAAGCAAATGAAAAAACTTTAACCAAACTCTTAATGCAAATTTTCTATGATTCTGGTCAGACTAGATCAAAGGGGTGGGCAAGCATTTTGAAAAAGAATTCTCTTAGCTGCACAATAATTCATAACAAGCAAGAAGAAAATTCATGAATGGGTTATGGAAATATAAACAAATTAAAAACAACTTTAAACTAAATCTTAAAACTAATTTTACATGACCTTGACTCCAATGTCCTAGAAGTGAGTGTCGTATAATTTATTGTCCTAGCTACATAACAATTCATCACTAGTATGATGAGAGATGATAGCAAAGTGAGGTAGGAGAGGGGTAAAAATCTAATTTTAATTATGTAATACTTATCTGCAACTATGGCATTGCTTTCCTCTACCAGAATTCCTAGTCCCCAGGCTAAGCTAATTGTTCCCTCTTCCAATTAACATTCAGGGAGAGCCAAACTTTAAAAGAACAAGATTTCAGTCTACTTTGTAGACAGGGAAAATCACTTCTCTTTTGACCTGGAACAAGAGTAATGGATATCATGGCAGGGTGGGAGAATGTAATCATTGCAACAGCGAAAGACTGCCAGAAAGCAGTTCTCGTAACATCATCCAAAGAAAAGTGATTCAGGGGCCCATGATTGCAATAGCCCTAACTTCATGGGCTTTAATTCTCATACATCAAAGGTCCCTCTCAGAGATGGACTAATAAGCTCTCTTTATAGTGAAGACAATCCATGTGGAAATGGTGGATGCTGAAATATAATAGTAACACTTAAGAGGTAGATCTTTTTAATCTTCCTTCCCTCTTTAAAGAAAGCAACACAAAACCTTAAAGGCCTAAATGGGTAAGAGAGCCCATCTTTACTATCCCCAGCTCTGATACAACGGCTACTGGGGATCTAAACAGAAGTGGAGCTACTTAAGGTAGCTGATTCTTAGCCAGAAACCCAGGCTGGCCAACACAAACCAAATCAGCATTACTAATGAACTGTAAACAACAAGTCTCCACCGATAAAGCATGAAGCTCTCTCTCCTCTCTGCTCATTCTAATGAACAGGAAAATGGCAATGTCCAAAGATCATACCAAAGATTCCCTCTAGGTATTAGTGACCGGTCTCTGAAGCTTAAATATATGATGAGATCTGACAGACAAGGGTCTGACCCAATGACAGGACCTTTAAAAAATTTGAAATGTTTGCAAGGGCTGCCTTATAGCCCTTGAAAGTGCAAACTGGAGGAAAAGAAGAATGTTTTCAACTGCATTTAAAGGTGGACATCTGTGATCAGTGTATCTCCTACAACACTAATTACAGCAGATCCTCCTCTTTACAATGTAAACCCTAGAATAGACTGTCTCCTAGCCAGATGATGCAATTCACAACTTAGCTTGAAAACTGGTCCTGGCAGAGGGATTGCTTCAGATGAACTAAGCTTGGCATTGCAGATTCTGAAGGCTGTTGTGAAGGAGCGACCTCCCTTCTCCACCCATCCCCGCTCCAACAGCAGGTCTCTTCTCTGGTAATCCCCTGGGATCATTTACCAATAGGTTGAATAGGTCACTGATTTACAAAAACTGGGGCCACAAGGGGGGGGGGGGGGCTATGAGGATGAGTTTAGAAGTTGATATCCTCACTTGCAGCTGCAGAAATAGTTTGAAAGATGGGATGGCATAGGCAAATTATTAATCCCACTTTAGACAAGGCATCCAATGTACAGGCCCTCTGATCTGGTACTTGATGCAAACAATTGATCCCACTTTAGACTGAAGGAGTCCACCACACAGGCCCTCTGAACTGAAACTGAAGAGTCATGCTGGAGAGAGAGTGCTTGTTGTTCAGTATCAGAGCCTCCCCCACAAATGGAAAAGTGACTCTGTTACAGAAAGTTCTCATGGCCATTCTGTGAAGACTACATGATGACATCTGGACAGACTGTCTGCCAGAATATTCCTTTTGCCGATAATATGGTGGATTTTGAGTCATCTCCTCCAAGGATGCCCATCAGAGGCATTATTCATTGGGCAATTTCTTCCAAGGATCACAAACCCTGGCGAACTAGCTCTTCCAGTTCCAAATGAGCAACCAACCTAGAATGGTATGCATCCATAAACAGACAGGAGTGAGGTTCAGGGGTATGCATAGGAATTTAAGTCAGGAACTGGTCCTGATCAGTCTACAAACTCAAGTGGTGGTGAAATTCTGAATTTAGAGATATCTGAGCTGTCAGGGAATCCCTATGCCCTTTCCACTTCATTGAAAAAAGAACTTGAAGTAGCACAAGTACCATTTTCAAAGGGAACCAGGTCTGTCATAGGGTTCAGGGTCCCAGTACGGAGATAAAAGTGAGCCAACAATGAAATTTTAATTTGCAGCGACTCTCGAAAGGGCAAAGATTGTGATTTCTCTAGGTTTGGAATGCCTCCCAGCCAGGTCAGTATGGATCAGCAGCAGAACAAATTTTGTCTGAGAGACTCTAAGCGGCAATTGTGGATTGAACATTTGTCAAAATCCCAGCTAAGCTGTAGTCTCCACCTCGAACGGTTCCCTCCAAATTAAATTTATTTAAGGTGGAAAGATTGGTAATCAGCTGAAACTTTCTGCCTTTTAGATACCAGGAAATTCCAGGAGAAGGAGATCAGAGACTGATAGTTTAACCCCCTCTCTACTGTGCTCTTCTGTAGAAGAGTGTACATCTCTTCCATCAACCACACCAGATTTGACTGATGGTAAAGCATAATGGCCCTGCCAGAGAAGGATGTTGCCAGAAATGAAGCCAGTATCCTTCTTTGTTATACAGAGGACTCACCAATCATCGATTATGCTTGACAAGACCTCTGAAAAGGAGAGTTAGCTAATCACATAATGAGAATTTCTGGAGAGATATGCATGGCAAGAGAAAAAGTGAGTCCCTTGGGATCAAAGGGAACAGGATAATATTGATCCAAAAATCTTTCCAAGTCTGGTGTGAGTTCCCAGACTACCTATCCCCAACAGGGTTGGTTGGTAACATTGTGCATGGGAAGGGGGGTTTAAGATGGTCTCATCCTGATCCTTGAGTCTGTACCAATGGGTTCTAATGACTGCTGCCCCGTGCCTTATGACCACTGACTGATCTAATACCCACCATGCAACTCTGAATGGAAGGAGGGGCCCTCCAAGCTTATATAGTGCAATTGTTGTTCTCCCTTGCCTGGGTGGCTAAAACCAGCTTTGCTCCAACAATGCCCCTCATCTTACACAAATGCTTGGATGAGGGGTTCATTATTTTCTGCAAAGCCTTCAGCCTCACATGTGTACAAAGCATCTTTAAAGACAGACAACAAAACTTCTGCTAAAACATCAAAACGAAAAAGGGAACACATGTTAACCTGTAAAACGTAAGCAAACAAAAAGTATTATTTATATGCAATTAATAACTGCTTCAGCAAAACCATTACTATTAGTTTGAAAATCCCTCAGACAAAATTTGTGAAAAGTCCTTACTGATGTCCAGTCTGCTGTTTTCAAGATATTCTGCAAGGAACAGCCTTGTCTGAAAGCAGCTGATGCTGCAGCAGTTCTGTAAGAATGAGCTTTTAATACAGACACATCAATTCCTGATTGTTCTAAAACCATTTTTAACTATCTTGCAATAGTACTAGATCTCAAAACTCTCTAGGAACAATAAGACACCAGATCTTGAGTAGATTTCCGAAGACTTTTAGTCCTGTCAAGATAATGCAACAAAGTATGCACAGCACACTCATCGCTAAAATGTAGTAGTTCCAACTGGAAATTCTATCCTTGTCTTGAAGTTTTCAAAAACTCCGAAAAAATGAATACTATTTATCTGCCATACAAGTCATGTAATGTAAATTCAAAGATTTGAGAGTTTGTGCTCTTGGAGTTGTAGATAAAGAAACGAGGGCAACCAGCTTCATTGTTAATAACCTTAAAGATATAGTTTTTGAAGGAAAAAGGGTCCACAGGTAATTTAAGACCAGGCTTACATCCCAAGTGTCAACATATCTTGGTTTTGGTGGGCTTCTGTTACACAGTCCTTTCAAGTATCTATTAATCAACAAAGGGTAGAGGCACCATGCATTCTCAAAGTAGTAAGTAACACCGCCTTGTGAGTACTGACGACACTATAAGACTTACCAATGAATATAAGTATGAAACAACTGTTACCTCAGAGACACAAAAAGGATCAATTTCCCTGATCTTACACCAAAACTTCCATTTTCTCCATGCCAAATTATATTGTTTAGTTGTTCATGGTCTCCATGAATTGTTACTGATGTCCACAGCTGTTGTTGGAAGTCCTTGGTTTTGATGTTGTTGTTGTTCTAGGGTTTAACGCCATTTTTCAGCACAAGATAGGCTATACATGGTGGCCAGCATAACTGGTGGAGGAAGAACCCTGGAAAACCCAGGAAAGAACCACCCACCCACGAGAAGCTACTGGCAGGCTTTCCCACGTACCCACGCTAGCTGAGCCTTGGACTTGAACCCACGCAGAGAGAGGTGAGATGGCAGTGATCCGCAACGGTGAGTGATTTAGAGCACTCGGCCCCCCCCCCCCCCCCCCCGGTGTTTTGAAGCAATCTGTGATTAAAGATAGGGTCTTAACTAGAGGATGAGTTTGACCATTGTGTGGAAGAGTCAGTATGTTTTTGTGCCTTGGAAATGATCTAATTGGAAGAGAAATTAAACATGACAAGAGTAAAGGAAACCAGGATTGTGATGTCCAGTGCAGAACAATTAAGAGTACTTTACTAACATGATCAGCAAAAATTTTATTCAATATTTTTCCAACAAGATGAAAAGGGGAAAAATGTATGGGATTAAACCATGCCAAGAGAAAGAAACGGCATCAATTTTATCAGCACCTAATTCTGGAAACCATGAGATGAACTTTTTTAACTGACAGTTTAATCTAGATCCAAAAAGAGCTATGTCTGGAACAAAAGTCTGTGCACACAATCTTAAAAATTTCTCTCTTTAGCATCCATTCAGTGGAGTCTGAAAAATTCATGGACAGAAAATCTGCCTGTATATTATGTTTGCCAGCAATATGGACTGCAGATATTAATATTTCCCTTTCCAAGCACCATTCCCAAATCTGTCTAGCTAGCTGATCCAATTGAATCGATGCCATTCCACCAATATTATTAATATACGAGACAGCACATATGTTGTCAGACTGAATCGCAGTATGGACATTTTTGTGATCTGAATGAAAAGCTTGTAAGGCATAAGAGACTGCTAACAGCTCTAGGTAATTTATGGAAAAAAATGGTCTCATTCTTTTCCCATCTACCAGAGACTGATGTTTGAATCAAGTTCATAAGCTCCCCACCCTGAGAGTGGTGCATCAGTTTGAATAGTAAAAGCAATCTTGTCTTGTCTGATAGATTTCCCATTCTTGTCTGCAACATTTAGATACCACTATTTAAGTTCCTGGACACTATGTGGAGATAACTATATTTAATTATCAAATTTTTTTTTTTGTTTTTTGTTTTTACAAAGGTCTTTTATTTTATCATGTTCCAAATACTGTAGTGGATTAGGGCTTTCATGATTGCATAAAAGGCATTAATAAGCATACCCATAAATGATGCCAACTCTCATACTCTAACATACTTTCTATCAATTTGCTTCTTGGCAAAAGCATTAATCTTTTCCACTTACTCCTCAGTAAGAAAAACCTTAAACTGTACAGAGTCTAACACAAAACCAAAATAAGGTAATTCATTGAGATCGAATAATATTGATAGTGAAACCAAGGGATTTTAATGTCTCAATCATAGTCCATGTGTTTTGCAAGCACTATCACCATCCAAATTCAACAAGTCATCAATATAACAGGAACACCTTATACACTGCTGTCTAAACCATGCATAAATAGGTTTTAGGATCTTAGTGAAAACTCTTGGAGCAGAGGAAAGCCCAAAAGGTAAAGACACAAACTGAAAAGGTCGACCATTCCAAATAAACTTTAGAAACTTCTGATAATTGATATGCATTGGAATACTAAAATAAGCATCCTGTAGATCAACAGAAGAAATCATTTCTCATTTTTCTGGATGAGATCCAAAACAATTTGAAATGTTTCTTGCCTGAAATGTTCATAATGAACAAATTTATTCAACTGTTTCAGGTTGATAACTGCTCGAAATTTTCCATTAGGTTTGGGAACAATATCAACGTTTGAAAGAAATTGATTATTCTTGTGTGTGGGTGGAACTATCGCTCCTTTGTGTAGAAGTTCAGTGATTGCAGTGGAAATAATGGTTCTCTGCTCATCAGAAAAGGGAATTTCTTCAGAAAAAATGACTGGAAAAGCATGGAATCAAACTCTATTTTGTACCCCGAAACTGTCTGCAAAATCCACGGATAACAAGTAAAATTATTCCATATAGCAATACAGTATTTGAGCTTTCCCAATTTACCTCAATAGATTTAAATTTGTGGGCTCATTTGTGGGACTAGTATAAGCAGGTCTCCTTCCTCTATTGTAATTTTGGTAATGATGCCTGTACATATTTTAAGCACTATAAGGTTGAAATCTAAATCTTACCTCTGATTGAAACCTTGACCTCTTATTGGTCCAGTCTCTAGCAACATGGCCCCTATTGAAACCTCTCTAAGTTTGGGCAAAATTTTCTTTTGCAAGTGCGATGCAAACCCAGTGTCACATCTTTTAACTTCTTTGGTCACATCATCCCCAAAAAGCATGGATGTTACGGGGGTATGCATATTACAAAGATTGGAATATTTTCCTTTTTGAATGCGGTCAAATCGTATACCTTCAACTGAGGGAGACATGATATTGCACCTGACCCATAAGGGTAATAGCATCTGAAATTTGGGTCTTTGCCTCTTCATTAGTGGCAGTCTGAGACTTGAATAATTCTGCTAATTGGACAACTGGCATAATGCCTGCAGCAACAAGATTTTGTGTATCCCTAAAGACTTTGTCATAAGAGTGAACTCGTTTGTCATTCCAAATTTCTTGATTGACAAGTGGGAGGCCCAAATTATCACAATTTTCTGAGAACTTGTACTACTGTACAATTTCATCTGCTGCACATAATGAACTGCATGCAGTATTAACCAGCTCTGCTAAGGATTTGGGTATCGTTTCTCCTTTTTGGGTAACTGCCACATATTATCAGCATTGCTAGTAGAAACAAAGTTGTAATCAGGTTGCAAAACACCAAACAATGCCCCATTTATTTTTCCACTCAAAGAAATCTGCTTGAGTGGTCTACTTGTATAAAGCTCTGCTGGGGTAACATCAACAATACTATATGGCCCTTCATTTTGAACTTCTACATGTAATTCAGGTAAGCGTTCACCAAAAAGGGCATCTGCCATAAAAGGATTCATTTCATTAAGGACTCATTTTTTCTTCATAAGCTCAGTATCTGTTTCAGACAGGTCATTTATGCCTATGAGACTGGACATCCTTGACTGTCCGACGTTTATCTTTTTGGGTTGCCATAACAGGCTTGCGTGTTGACACTTTCTGAACTTTAGTCAAAACAGACTTCAATTTTTTCTCTTTATTTTACTGTTTCTTTGGCTTCTTAACTCCTTTATTTTTGGAGGAAGTTGCTTCACAAAAGGCTGCAATATCCTCAGGCCCAAAACCTGAAAATTCCAAGACAGTTTCGAGGTCATTAACTGAGGGGACTTTGTCCTCTTCTGTAACCATTACAAAAAAAAAACAAGAAACTTTGACAAATATCACATACAGCTTGGACTATGCTGACTACAACACGACCCACTTTAATACCAAATATGCACCTATTATTGAACTTACTGCTCTGCTACAATGCCAGAATAACTATGAGATACCTTGTGCGGGTGGCTTGTTTATATAGGATACTTTGGGTGACACATCATGTGACTGATAAAAAAGTTTTCTTTTCTTTGAAGAGCACCTGTTTCTGCCAATGACAGAGTAACATGCTATGTATAAAGGTGAGGCCGAAGGCTTTATAGAAAATGATAGATTTTCAAGATATGACTAATTATATTCCTTGCAGAATTTCTGCATCACTTTTGCAGTGGGGGGGGCCATTTTTAAAAACTGGGATTTTGTGTTTTTTAAAAATCCGAAAATTGGAATTTTCAGACTTTATAATAAAAATTCTGGATGCTCACGAGTAAATTGTAACAAGTGGAAAGTCTCTTCTCAATGTCTAACCAGGATGGCAACACCTTCTTCATTTTTCAGAGGTCCCTCTGTAAATTGTGCCCTAACTTATAATGCAGACCATGTTTTTGGACCCCATTGTGCATGAGGTATCATGTGTGTGTGTGTGTGTATGTGTGTGTGTGTGCATGCATGCGAGTGTGCATGCATACACGCATATAATTAACTATTAATATGATGTTTGCTGTATTAATAGTGTAGACATTTGACACCTTTAAAAGAAAAAAAGCAGAAACAGAATTGTTAAGAAACCTGAACTGAACTGAACTAAACCCCAAATCTCTGTGTCCCTTTACCATCACTCTTAATTTCATTGGTAATTGATGCCTCTGCACAACACATTTACTTTACATATTCAACCATTTACTATCTGCATTCTATTGGCAACCCATACCTGCCAACTCTAACAAGACTTTTTCAGTAAGGTAGTTGATTTTTTTCCTTAAGTTGGGTCAGTTTTCAGTAAGGTGTAACAAAATATAATGTACTGCTATTGTCAATCTGGAAAACATGCATTTAAAAGTCCAGAAGTGTGATTCAAGACTGAGGTACCAATGGTAAACAACTTGAAGTTTGTAAAGTGTACTTTAACCATAATTACCTTCAGTACAGTTTCACAAGTTTCACAAACTGCAGTTCCAAACTCTAAGGAGATCATTGGCTTCTTGACATCTCTCAACTGGAAATAATCCTTTTAAAAGAACAGCTGTGGTGATGGCAGTCATCTTTCCCGCCATGCGATGAACTCAAATTAACACAAAATGTCCACTAAAGGTAACTGTTGCCCTTCCTGCTTTTTTCCCTAAGAAGCTGAATATTCCATTATATTCTTCTGTGCTATTAAAACTTTTTAAGATGTTTACTGTCCCTTTCATCCTGACCACTCAATTGTTGCACACCATTTAATATATGGAAAAATAATAGCTTGATCATGCAGACATTTTAAATCACAAAATATGTGCAGTTTATAGTATCTGAGGAACTTCAGTAAAGTTAGTCTGGTTCCCTAACCAATTCCACTGAATCTAATATGAAACTTGGAGCGGCATCAAACACAGTCAAGCCAGTATCTAGCTTTTACTGCAAACAATTCTATTTCCGTAATTTGAGCTATTATTCCATAAGTCCATATTTAAAGGCTAATTTCCATAAGACTTATGGCAAAATCCTAAGGGTAGGCAACTCAGGCAACCTTATCAGTACACATCAACAGAATAAGATGGCAGGTGCCCCCCCCACCACCACAACCATTATCCTTGAGAACCAACTAGACATGCTAAGAGATCTTCAAATGAAAACCACCTTGATATGCTTTCATTTCTGGAATAGTAGCGATAAAAAAGATGTTCGCATTGGCCACCATAGCAGCCATACTGGATTTTCAAGTGGCGCTATTTGGGAATAACTGAATCTTGCAATGAATGCGTGTATAAAGTTTCATAGCAGTCCTCCAAGCAGTTTAGACGTAGTGAAAAGAAACTTGTCCCAATGGATGGATGACAGCCATCCAATAAACTCTTCTGGTCCATGACTGTTTGAACTTCAAATTATGGGAATGTGATTTTTTTAAAATAAGCACATCCTCATATACTGACCATCACCATTACCCCATTTCATGAAAATCTGTCCAAAATTGCGTGACTTGCTGCACTAATGAGACTGGATGCCACATGAATGGACAAACACAAAGATTCTATAACAAGAAATAATGGGGTAATGTTGGAAACTCTAGATGTCTGCAGTACATAAAAACAGTCAATTAAAATATTTTTACATTTTCATACCACTATTCCCATTCAGAAATGCATATATGGTACACATTCTTAATATGTTTCATGATTTTATTCATTACAATACTTGTATCTATGGCTATCTGGATTTTAAAATTTTAAAATATTACTGTTGAATTAAATACTACCCACCACAAAGTGATGTGTCCGTAAATATTGTTTACTGTGGGTGTTTACCATCCAGTATACTGCATCCATTTTCATGCAAGTCCTAACAACCTATATTTGTATTAATATTTGCGCGTTACTGTATAAAAACCGTTTCATGCATTACACGCTGATTTAATTTGTATTTTCCTTTCCTGTAAAACAGATTTAATTCCAAAGTGATATTTCCCAAGTTTTCTGCTAGTGCAGGTGGCTTGAAAAGCCCTTGGCTTGTGAAGCCAACACTCACTTTTTTTCCAAGCTGACAATCCTTTTGATAGAGCTGCAAATTTAATACCTATACTTAGTCAAGTTCTACAACTTCCTGTGCATGTTTGACCTTAAACTCTTAGCTTGTACAAGCAGCACCCTTTTTTTTCACACATGACAACCCTAAGATTGAGCCACAAGTTTGATACTTGATCAGTGCAAAGAAACAGAGGGTGATTAAGCACTCCCTGTGATCTTTATGCACTACTGACAAATGTTCAGTTGCATCCTTTAATATACTGCATCTTCAAAGTGTTACTTAGAGCTCAAGCTCAGTCTCTATATAAGCACCCACAAATGATAATGAAGCAGAGGAAACAGACTTTGATAAAATTTATAATAACTAGATGACGATTTACAATGACAAAATTATGACAAGATTTCAGAGCTTTATCAGAAAATAAGGATGAATTCTAGGACTTTGTAGGAGATGGCATAAGATAGTGACATTTACAGGACAGTGAATCACAAAAATGTGGACCTAACGTTCAGTTTTTATCTGTAAAACGTGGCATTAACATATTGCTGGATACTGTGAAACTGATCCTTGTGAACTACTATTTTATGTGACCTATAATTGAATTCAGGGATTTATCATATAACTGGATTTAAAACAGCAATCATTATTGATTTTAATGGATGTAATAAGGACAGATTGGAAGTTGTTGATTTGTTAAACATTCTGCTCAAAAATATATTTTACACTGGTTTTGTCTTTATTTTTCCAATCTATCTATCCAGTTTGACTTGTTTATTTTTCCAAAGTGCAACACAGACACACCGATGACAAGATCCACCTTCAGACAGATCTGACTTGCAGAATACACCCCAACTTAAAGGATGGTCAAAGAGAAATTGGCTTTTTTTAAGCTCTAAAAAGGGTGAGGATAAACTTAAGAATAATAGAGTATATATAGCAGTAAAACAATTGGTGAAATTCATGGCTTTCGCAGTCTAAGCTTTCAAATGTAGGTTACGCTTAAAACTGTTAACTGGTACCCAGGTACTCAGATACCCACCTGTTCATAATTACCGGGTAATAAAATTAGCCACAGAGTGCCCAATTAGTTCATTTTAAAAAAAAAAAAAATTTTCTTCCAAATTCAGATCCATGTTTATTTCTCACGATGTCAGAAGCGACTGAGACACAGAATAACAAGTGCAGTTCAAGGCTTGTGTCATGTGACTATTGGCTGCTGCGCATTTACGCATTGTAGACCTCCATCTACAAATCTTATATTTTCGACAAAGAACAGTGTCCTTATTTTCTATTTAAAGTAGCTGTACATTACACATTTCCATGAAAAGCAAATTTTTAGTAATTGTGTTTCTCCGAGAATACTTACCCGATCACATTAACGTTAGGGATATAAGCCTGCTACCTCTCGAATCCAGCCCTACTAAAAGACGAAAATTCGTCTTTTCGGTCTATCTCATATAGACCAAAGGGCAATAACTCTTGCCCATTACCTCCCCTTGCCACTGCCAGGTGTCACTAGTTTTTTAAGCTGAGCGATATATATTATACGAGGATGCTCGCATAGCGGGGTGGTTGGGAGGGTTTTTAAGTAATGTGATCGGGTAAGTATTCTCGGAGAATCACAATTTACTAAAAATTTGCTTTATCCTTCAAATACGTTCCCCGATCACATTAACGTTAGGAGAATAAGTAATAGGAGGAAGGAATGCTGAGCATCCTACCTCCACTCCGGGTACCTTCTAGGGAATGATGGCTGGATTCCCCATTTGAACGATAACCCGTTCTCCTAATTTCATCAGCAACACAGCCTAGGGTCCCGTTATATGTGACCCCTATATACGGTTAAGAAGATAGTTATTGAAATCTTCTTACCTACAAAATTTCACTGGCGAATCCAGCAAAGCTGATAGGCTGTGCTGATTGTTTTCAATGGGTCTGGTGGTCATCTGGGCTGCTGACACCGGACCTACCAGATTCAAGGTTTGCTTCTGTGAAGCCAAATCTCTGAGATAAAAACTGGAGAAGGTTGACTCTGCATGCCAGCCAACAGCTTCTATTACATCTCGGATCGAAACATTGCATTCGAATGCCAGGCTCACCAAGACTGCTCTAATCTCATGAGCCGTAATCTTCATGAGGCGACTCTGATCTTGTGAGACCTCAGAGTACGCTGAGCGTATAACCCACATAACCCACTTCAGCCATGAAGCAAGGGCTTGAGGGGTGATATCCCGTTTACCAGCTTTGACCGGAAGAAAGAGGCGCTTACCTGTGTCCCAACACGCCTCTGTGCATTTTAAATAGTGCTTGAGTACACGAACAGGATCTTGCATGGCTGCTGCTCTTGATTATCTATGGAAGAGAGCGAGCAAATGATGATTCTTTGATTGCCAATGGATGGTAACCTATTTTTGGCTACAAAGCCTGGTTGTGTCAGGAGGACCATCAAACCATCTGATCTGAACTGAAGAAAGTTCGGGTCACTGGAAAGGGCATGTAACTCGCTCACCCTGCATGCTGAAACTAAGGCTATCAAGAAACATGTTTTGTATGATAGTAGCTTTAACGAAGTGTCGGCTAAAGGTTCAAATTTGTCTGAATTGAGCCATGTTAAAACCCAGGACAGATTCCACTTTGGAAACAGGGTGAGAGATTTTGGTCGATTGAAATCAAAATTGGCTAAAAGACCTAACAGATCATTGTTATGCCCAATATCACATCTACCATGATGGCGGAATGTGTCTGATATCATGGAGCGGTAGCCTTTGATAGTAATTGGGGCCAACTGTTTCTCCTTGAAAAGCCAGAGAAAAAAGTTGGCCAGTTGAGGGATTGAGACACTCAAAGGGACGATGTTATTGATATGGCACCAGTCCCTGAAAACATGCCACTTTCCCTCGTAAGCCTTCAGAGTGGAGGGCCTTCTTGCTCTTGAGATTCTCTCCACAATCGAAGGTTTAAATTGTTTGTCTCGCAAGGCTGCCCGGACAAGAGCCTTAAGCGTGAAGAAGACGACGGTCCGGGCAGGGGTGGAACACCTGTGACCGTGGTTGTTTGAGAAGATTTCGGCTGGTTGGAATCTTCCTGGGTAGATCTATCGCTAGATCGAGTAGATCAGTGACCCAGGACTTGTTCAACCTGAGAGGGGCAATCAGAATCATCCGACAGTTCTGACCCCTTAACCTCTGGATTATTTTCGGTACCAAAGCTGTGGGAGGGTAGGCGAATGCCCACAACCCCTCCCAGCTGATTGACAGAGCATCCACGGCCCAAGCCTCTGGGTCTGGAACCAGAGAGACGAAGGTGGGCAACTTGCGATTCCACCTTGTCACAAAAAGATCGATCATCGGACGCCCCCAAAGTGTGCAAATCCAAAGAAAGACTGATTGATGGAGTGACCATTCCGTGTGAATGACTTGACCTTTCCTTGATAGAGTGTCGGCCAAGACATTGAGTCTGCCGGGAATGTGTCTGATTTGTATGTCGATGTGGAGGTTGTCGCACCAACATAGAAACTGCCAGATCAGAATGCACAGGTCTGGTGATTTGGTGCCCCCTTGTTTGAGGAGGTAAGTCACCACCACAGAGTTGTCTGACATAATGAGGACAGTTTTTCCTGAGAGTTGATCCTTCCAGAAATGAAAGGCATTGATGACAGCCCTCTTTTCTAAAAGGTTGATGTGGAGGCTCCCACGTGCCGCTGATTGTAGCGAAGTCCGGCAACAGGTGGGCACCCCAACCGTAGGTACTGGCGTCGGTACATACCATTATTTCCACTTGGGGCATCTCCAGAGGAATCCCCGTGGACAGCCAACCAGGGTTGTACCACTGATGCAGGAACAATCGTATCTCAGGCGTGATCATTACTGTTTGATTGAGGAGACTTGAAAAGGGGCGCCATTGTGCCAGTAACGTCATTTGTAAGGGACGCATAAAAAGACGGCCAAGTGGGATCAAGTCCGCTGCCACATTGAATAATCCGAGGAGTTGCAAGAATTCTCTCGCTGAAATCCACGTCCTGTTGGAAACAGACTCGATGAGTTCGACGATCTGGATTACGCGAGCGCGAGGAAGCCATACCAGATTCAGATCGGTGAGAAACTCTATACCCAGATGGACAAAACACTGGGATGGACGGAGATCAGACTTTTCCCAGTTCACGAGAAAGCCTAGATGATCTAAAAGTGCTAAAAGATCGTTTCTGCCTTTGAGCAGAATAGAACTTACCATATGTTTCTGGAGGATGTCATCCAAGTACACTGCCATCCTGTAGATGAAGTCGAGCGGAACAGGGTGATGACGCAATCCATAACCTTGGTAAAAGCCCAAGAATGATGTTGAGGATTGATCTCGCCGTTTCCATCTTTAATTTCGGTGGTAAAATGTACTGGTTGAGGCGACTCAGGTCGATGATCGGCCTCAACTTGCCTTTTGTCTTCTGGATAAGAAACAGCCTGGAATGAAACCCCGGCGATTGCGTTTTTTTTTTCTTTTTTTTTCACAATCTCCACCGCCCGTTTTTCTATGAGCGACCTTACCTCCTGTTGTAGAAAGGTATCCTTCTCCCATCGGACGGTACATCCGTGAAGAGGGGAGAGGAGGACAGGGGAGGGGGTTGGATAAATGAAATCCGAAGTCCCTCCGAAATGACCTGGATCACCGAGGAAAAAAGGTGGTCCGGTGGTCCTGAAATTGCAGGAGGCGGCCGCCCACAGGTAGGCTGTCCGCGGGTGGTGGAGAGGGTATGTCAATTTTTAGAGTTAGGAGGCTTGAAGACAGAGAAACTTTGTTTCTTACCGCCTCTGTATGGTTGCCTCCTAGCTTGATTAGACTGTTGTCTCCTGGCATTGTGTTGGGATCTATACTGCACATTTGATTGTAAGGATCCCTTGTCCCTGGTCCGCCAATCACCCCTCCGCTGTGGCAGGGGCTGATTTTTTTTAAACACCTGCGAGGGTTGGGCAGCAAGTTGGAGGGGCAGTTCCTGAGCTGCCTGCTTCCGAACTTCTTCAATTTTTCATCCAAAGAGTAAAGGTGACCCAAACGGAGTCATCCGTAAAGCCAGAGTATGATGGGGCTTGAGCGACGTGGACCGCAGAGATGCGTCACGTCGTATCAGGTCTAAGTTGGCAGAAGCAGTCAACGCATTAGCCATGGAATGGTGAGCTGTCCTGTTAATAACTCTAGCAATCTGGGCTGTCGCTTCCCAAGCGTGGTCATTGTCAGATTTTTCTGCGAGTCGGAAAAATGGCTAATGATGCCAAGTCTAACATTGAAGACGTAGCGACTAAGTTCCGGACTAGCTTTGACATGGCATGGAACACATTTTTATCCACTTTGTAAAACAGTGGAGCGGACATGTGAACTGCTGCCATATTTTTGTCCAGGGCCGGAAGATCCGTACTGAAGGCGTCTGAACAAGTTTTGTACCAGCGACACGAGAACGTCGCTGGTACTTGGCTTTCTGAAAAGAACGCCTTAGCATTCCCTGGATCACCTATTCGTCCTGATAGACGATCATTGATCTCCTTAATTTTTGCCAACTGTTGAAGGAGCTGGAAGGACGGCATCTCTTCCTCCCCGTCAAGATCTACAGACGTCTTAACTTTGTAGTCTTGAGTGGCAGTAGGAGGTGGAGGGCATTCTAAGTTGCCAACACCCTATAAATTTCTTCCACTGCCGCCTTGAAGCCAAACTCAGTCCGTTCCATGGTTGGATCTGTGTACGGCTGATTTGCAGGAGTTTCGTCACCCTCACTGTGTGCCGAGTTGTGTTCTGTAATAGCTTGCATTTCTGGATAGAGCATACCAGGTAGCATAGATGACGCAATTCCGTCATCCTTAACACTGTCACTAACTCTCCCTTGTGGATAAGCCGTAAACATATGGACGGACGGCCCTGCCGGCTGGTTTGTCCGGCTTGTGGTCGGTCTGAATGTTCGCGACGGTCCTGCTATCACTGGTACCGGCTGTTCCAATGGCCTGGCTGGACGGACAGATTTCTCACTAAAATCTCCGCCATAGTATTGGTATATTGCCGGCGGTACAGCTTGACGGACGGATTTATCACTAAAATCCCCGTAAGTCATGTTTGTTCGGACCATTTTAGCAATAGGGTCCCCATGCTGGGACAGCCGGATGGCCGGTGACGTAGAGGTTGTATAAAGAAATGGATCCGATGGATCCAGTCAAAACCCCATGCGCCCTGACTTACAGGCCCGAAGGCCATGCTCGGACATGTGGGGGGACTTACGCCCAGTGGCCAGCCTAAAATTGGGGGAACATTCCCCCAAAGAGTCAGAAAAAGCTGTGTAAGCGAGCAAGGGAAATAAGGGTAATATCTGGCCTGATGTCAATAGCTGCGTCGTCGTTTCCTGGACCAAACGACACATCTGTTCAAAGTTGGACTGTTGTACCCTGTCAACATTATTTTCCTCCATTGCCGCTATGTTACTGTGGCTGACGGTTGCAAACGATGAACTTTAGGTGGAGGGGGGGACCCCAACGTCCCCCACAAGGCTCACAATGGAGGCTGTCTTCGGATGTATACCGAGGACATCAATGCTATCTTTCTTCGACTTATTCCATCTAAACCTCCCTTCATCTGCCTTCTGGACTACATCAGCCCATGTTTGCTCAGTCCAAGTATTACACACGCTACATGGTAAAGATGATGTACACTTAGTACATACAATACAAGAGTCATGGTTGTCTTCTTTTGCTTTGAACTTTTTGCATTTCATGCATTTGGTGACATTTCTACTGAAACGACACAAGAAAAGAAAACAAAGCACAAATTAACAATTCAGCATGTTATTAAATTCGCTAATACCACAACCGTTACTAACGGAGTAAGCGAAATTAGTCAGTGTCGCGTTAACTCTTAATTGACAACATGAGTTCCACGATAGCATGTGTAACATGGTCTTCAGTAAACGAAATCCGTAAGGGTGACAAAGTCACTCAAGTTTGAAAATTTTTTTAAAAATAATGTATACAACCTGTAGAAGAATGATTGTCCAACACAATAAATCCAAATTTAACTTCGGACGGTCCAATTTAACGCTAAGATGGCTTGGATTGTTTGGAGGTATAATGTATGTGTTATCAGTACAAGCGAAGCTTAAAAACTGGTGACACCTGGCGGTGGCAAGGGGAGGTAAGGGGCAAGAGTTATTGCCCTTTGGTCTATATGAGATAGACCGAAAAGACGAATTTTCGTCTTTTAGTAGGGCTGGATTCGAGAGGTGGCAGGCTTATATCCCTAACGTTAATGTGATCGGGGAACATATTTGAAGGAGAAACAGATGGGTTTCTTGAAATTAAAACCATGTCACAGATTCATTAGTTTGAAATACACTTAAGTAGCAGACCTGACTATACTGAAAAAGCTGTGCCAAATTTTAATTGAACCTATGTGACACATGTATATGACAAAAATGTTATTAAAGAGGGATCTTGGTAAAAGTGAAGAACTTGCTGCATCAAGAAAAGGACAAATCAAAAGCATTTTACAAATTCTGAAAGATAAATTCAACACTGATGTAATACAGCATTCAGAATTAGTGGACTTGCCTTTATGATCATTCAGCAAAAGTAAAACTTGACTAGTTAAAGTGAATGTATGTCAAAATAATCTATCATTTATTTTGTTTCTGTATTCTTGCACTAACCCACATGGATGTAGCCAACTGTGACAAGAATTAAATGCAAATCCAGGTAATTAGCAAAATTAAATGTAAATTTTTCATGTGGTTTACAGTAATTATGGCACGTAATATATGTATTACAGGGAATACTCTTTTATGCTCAGATTATGTATTGTTGACACTTATATTAGTAATAATTACACCTATACCATTTCAGAGGTGGGGGTGGCATGTAAGAACTTAAAACAAAGCAGTTCAGGTTCGCATGCAATGTAATTTCCCACTGACTGGGTAATCGAGTAACCAACAACGGCTACCAAGTTGAATTTTCCCAGAATTCTTACAGCTTCAGTACACTCTCTCAAAACTGCAGTACCTTTATTAGCAAAATCACATTTCAGACTTCACTGTCGAGTTTTGGAGTTCATCATGCCCAACTAATTCATAAAGTGACATGTGACCTGTACCTGATTCAAAAACAAAGAAAAAAAGACAGTGTGCATTCAGTTAGAGATTCTTGGTGTTTCAAGTGTCATTGCTTGGAACAACCTGTCTGGGAAACAGGAAACAATGTTCTTTTTCAGAAACAGGCTGTTTGTATGACAGGACAAGTTTCCTGATGTAACTTTCATCAATAAATAAATTTAACAGTAAACCAGACGAGTATTTCTTTTATCAATGAAGGATTTGTGAAGTCAAAATAAAAATGTACAGACATCAATTCATCATGCAAGAACTAAAAATATTCATGCAAACAATTAAATAAAAGAATAAAAGAAAAGAATTTTATTTCAAATACAGAACTTTTATTTCAAGATAGCTATTTGTTGAGATGTATGTATTTACAATGAAAGAATGAATGACACTATCACAATATATGATATGCTGGTACAATATGTACTGTAATGTGAGAACAAGGAAATACCTTATAATGATTCATATTACATATGTATTTGTACAATGGTTGGGAAAAACAGATCCCTTGTAATGAAGACCTACTATATCTGATTAATTGAATGAAGCTATCAAATAGCTGATACCACTGTGTACATGTTACGAGTCACGTATTTAAGTTTCCATGAAAATATTAAATTAAAGCAAAAATATTTATGATATAATACAATGTTACCATATAACTATGTGTAAAAGGCATTCTTTAAAAACTCACTCACCCAGCTCAAACATGCCTAACGCCAAATGCACGAAATCAGGAAATCTGGATCAATACTATGCTCTATGCACACATTTCTTCCAATGATGTTGATTGCAAGTGTCATGAAACTATCTGAATTAAGGTTTCTGTATCCTTATGTATATATTTTATGGCACTTCAACATACATTCTATACTGAAAGGTCTCCATGCCCAGACACCTATTTTTAAAGTTGGTGGCTGTTCAAATTCTGTTTACTGTTGGGTTTTTTTATACAGTTGTTTAAAAAAAATTTAATTGTTATGTAAACTGTGACCATATCTCGCTGATCAGCATCATTTCTTTATGTCCTAAAAACCATTAAGCTAGTCTATTTTCTGTCAGATCAGGTCAAACTCTGTTAAAAACCCGAGAAGTCAACATAGGTGTTTAAATTTTAGCAACAGCAGCCACATTTGATGCAGATCATAGGAATCATTTGTAAAAGCTTAAAGTCCTTCATGCCATGACGTTGTTTGTCAAATTTGATCAAATTCTACAAAGCATTTACTTGTTTTCCATTTTAGTAACCAGCTGCCATATTTGATGGCAAACTGGCATCATTTGTATGAATACATCTGGCATTCACGCCTGAATGCTTTCTATCAAATTTGGTCAAATTATTTTTGAGAAGTCATCTAATGACAGACCGACAATGTTCATAACAACCTGAATTTCATGCCAAGATGATCCAAGTCAAATTTGATAAATTCTCTTGAAAAGTTTAAGAAAGAAGATGGGGTTTTCTATTTTTAGTAACACAAGTCATATTGACAGCAGAGTACCATCAATTTGTACTAATTTCAATTATTGCTATGCCAAGATGCTGTGAAAGTTAGTGATTCTGCTGAGAATCTTCTGAAATGAAGATGCTTAAAGACTTCTCTATTTTTAATAACAGTGGATGGAAAATAAATGAGGCAGACAGGCATCCACTTACATCAGAATGCTGTCAAATTTCACCAAATTCTGTGAGAGAAATTAGAGGTTGTTCCAATTTTTCCTAATTTTAGTAAGAATGGTCATATTCTGCTGGCAGATTGTTAACTTCTATTTAAAACTGACAGTTCTCTATGCCAGGATGCTTCCTGTCAAATTTAGTGAAATTCTCTCAAGGCTTTCTTTTCTGAAGATGTCATTTTAAGTTTTTAAATTGTTTGGGTTTTTTGGGGTAATGGCAACAGCCATATTTAATGGCAGAATGGCGCAATTTTGTACAAACTTGAAATTTTCTGCTAACTCTGGTTGAATTAATCCATTAGTTTTTTTGAAGAATTGTAAAATATAAACTGTTTGCAAATGACAGACAATGCACAATGGACACAGGGTAAAATATCATAAGCTCACTTGGCCCTTTAGCCAGAACTAAATCTTGGCAGTTTCTTGATGATCAATGTAATGGCAGTGACAGAGTTTAATACGCCTATAAAAATATTGCATTGTATAAATTTAATTCAAAAGTGAAGAAAACAATTCACTATCTTGGTTTCGGGAAAAAATTTTAACCCTTATGTCATTTTATGCACAATCTGAAATTGAACAACATTTTATACTTTATGACAGAAGATACAAAATGAACAACTTTTGATTGGAAAACTTTTCCATTAAAAAAATCGTTAGTATGAGTTATGTGGCAAAAAAATCGTTAATGAAATTTCATCTTGAAAAAATTGAAAAGTAAATATATACATCAGTATAGGATTTTAAGATTTTGAATAAATTTAATTTTAAACATTTCAGTCTCAATGTTTAAACAAATGTATCTTGAAAATAAGACAAAGTACCATATTTACTTGCTTTAATTTGGGTCCAACTGCCAACAATACAGACCCTGATCTGCCATGACATAATCTGCCAGAAGATCAGGATTTATTCAGTTTATTCTACTGATCAGTCCTAAGAAAATGCAAAGACCTTGATCTGCCTGCACATTATGCAACAGATACAGATCTGTGCTGTTTGCAATTGGATCGTTCTTACAAGTATATATCGTAGTCAGGGTGAACAAAATGAAAAATGCTGACATGCAAAACTGCTGACATGCGTAACAACAAATGATTATGAACACAAAAAAATCAAATATGACACCAACATTTTAAAACTATAAATGACTTGCGCTTTCAATAAATCTTTGATGAGGAGAACAAGTGTACAATTTATGTAATTTCATAAAAGACAATATTCTTGATAAAAGCCACACAGGACTTTACTAAATGTTGCAAAATTATTTTCTCAAATTTCTCTAGTTTTCATGCTTTGGTGGCGTTGACTTGCTACAAATGTTGTGAAAAAGGAGATTTATTTCTCCTTTCATAGAGTTGTCTGTCACAGTGTCTTCTGTTGGATACTATCTGAAATTCACCAGACTCTACAAGAAATAGAAGTAAGAGCAAGGTTTTAAAATTGTTCACTGCCTTTATCATATACAAGGACACAAGTGATAACATACTACTTTTGGGGGTCCAAGGGATTTGTTCAGCATACTGGTCAGTCAAGGACATGAAAAAATCTTAGAGGATTCCTAGAACAATCAGAATCACTTAAATAAAATGCACCACCAAGAAACTTCACACTTATATTCTTTAACAATTTCTATGCACATATGCAGCCTGAAGACATATTTCTTGTTTTCACTTCCATGGGCTAAACTAAAATAAACCAGCATGTCATACTTTATTTACTTCACTATCTGTGCAATTTCTAAGTGATGCCTTATACTGTATAATGTTATCCTTTCTGATAGTGCAGTAAGAGTGGGCTGGGAATCCTCTAAATTTGATCACATCATAGACTGTTAGCACTAATGCCAAGTATCATAATCAATTAGGATTACCATTAAGCAGACAGGATATACCAGCTATATATCGATTAATTCAATTTTTTTTGCACTTTTCCAATCCAAGGTTCTATTTTAGTTTATGTTGAGTGATACTAGTTATAAGGAACTCCTGTACTGATGGGAAAGATCAATAACTCCATCAAAATTGAGATCTGAAAAGACGAAAGTTATAAAAGGCATATCTACATGTTATAGGAAATTTACCAAATGATGCTGTATTAGATTTTAAGGTTGCTGAAATATCCTGGTTATGACAAGCATGAGCCAGCATACTGATGGTCAGCTGGAAAAGTTTATTAAAATAGGGCACCTGCATCTTAATACAGTGCCCAATTTGCATAGATTGCATGAGGAATTTCAAAAGTTCTGGGTAGAACCTAATCATCTGCTGTTATGTCTTTTTATCAAGAACACTTTTAACAGTGATGAGAATGTACATGAACATGCAAACTGATACTTTTTCCCTCTAAATTAAACTCACAATGGTCCTTCTGTAAAAAAGAACAAGGCAAAGACCTAAATCTAATTTTCCCTTCTTGTGTGCAAGAACAATGTGTCAAGTCACAATTATATGAATGTGCAAGTGCTAAGGGAAGAGGATGGTGCAGAAAAGGTCTTAAAAAGATTTCCTTTGGCTGGTTCAGAATAAAAGCAAGACTCAAATGTCCCGAATTCAAGATTTTAAGGAAAGTTTACATGCCTAGTCATAAATATGCATGAACATTTTGAAATACTTTTCTCAATTGGGATTCAATTTGTTGAGAACATCAAGTCGTACATCGTGAAGACATGCATGTCGACACTGATATAGAGAGGCAGAGAATGATTCAGAATTCCGTTAATGAGCTCAGCAGCAAAGATTGTCTGAGTTTGCTTATCAAAAACTTTTACATCTTTTAAATAGCAAAACACTTCGATATAAAAAAACATTTTTAAGGACCCCTCCCCCCAATACCATGCAATGACCCATAAAGATCAAATTTAGCATTTAAATATTTGGAAGATCTCAGCTCAGTTTTACGTGAGGAAAATAGCACCTCAACAATCTGATTCATTTAAGCTGCTCTGGAACAATGATCATGAACCTAAATTTGACACGTGATTTAAAGTTTAATAGAAATTGACAAAACAAGCATTTATTTTTGCCCTTTTCTAGATTGCAAAAACTATGTGATTAGATATGTGGTTTGAAACAGAAATACCAGTTCCAAATATGCTATTTTAAATTTTTATTTAAAGCTTACAAATGATAGTCAAAATCTACAAGAAACTATGGGTGGAATCTGAAACATTGCAAATTTGTCGAATTCGGCAACACCATATTTCGATAATAAATGTTTAAAATAACCACAAAAAAATCACATCAACAACAAATACGACATAAACAAACAAATACCAAAAGAAAAATTCATTCAAAACTTGAAACCATCCATTTCAAATGATTATCTTCAAAGATTCACAACACTCTGTTAAGAATGCAGGAAAAGGATTCAAAATTGGCACACAAAAAAACATGCTGAATTCCACTCAAGAAGGCATGCATAAATTTGTTACAGTATTCTTATGAATCAAAGTCCAAAATCAGTGGCATTATGCAACATGGATCGTGTTCTGAGAAGGCAATAAAACAATTTTTATGCAATTACTACCATGGAGATGGACTGACCCATATGTCAGGAAATGTGTATACATTTTTAATTAATGTGTTAAGTGATATGATATTTACTGGAAGATACAAAAGATTTGCAGCTATGAAGTGTGAATGGACAGACAGGCAGACAAATGAAAAAGGTTATTACTATAGATGCAGAGCTCTAACAAGTCATTAATGTGTACAAGTGAGGTTACAATGGCCTAGTTTTGGAATGGTTGAGTTACTTCCATTCAGATGTGCTTACATTCCAATTTTCGTAAGCGTAGGTGAAATACATTCCAAGACAGAAGATGTAACAAATGAAAATACTAAAGTCACCAAAGCATGCAAATTAGGTCACAGTGACCATGTTTAATATAACTGGAGTTCCTCTTCTTTAACTGCATCACATAACAATTTTCTAAGTGCTGGTGATATTAGGATCAGAGACGTTGAGGGAAAACAAAACCAATCTTCATAGGTTAACCAATACATGAAAGAAGAACACGGAAAATGTTATATCCACTTCCAAGTGACAAGGTGATAATGAAGTGTTTATATCAATGGGCAAGATGTGAACTATTGAAATGGAACTTGTAACATTTACACATTGTGAAAAAGAATCTTTAAAATTTATTTTTACAAATATACTCACGAATCTTGGTAATCCTGTTCAGATCCATCCATTTCTGATGGATTGCTATCTTCATCCATACGTCGCCGTTTTACAGCTGTTGATGCATGCTGAGGCATACCAAGATGAGGGGCAGGGGTTTGGACATCTGACCAATGAGACTGGTCACTAAGATTAGATGAATCTTCATTTGGAACTGAGAAAAAGATGAGATAATTTAACAAGAGCAATGAGAATTGCATATGATACACCCATCACATCTTCAGTAGTTCTCGAATTAGGCACTAACAAGGGCATTGATGACACTGGAGCATATTGACCCACAGGTCTGAATGACCAAGACATTTTAGTTAGGTATGCAATCTTGAGCTAAACTTACTGTGCAGAAACCATTGTCTAGTTTTTAGAATTATCATGACCATGACATTTCACCTCTGGATTCTAGGATCTAATAGCTAAAAGTTTTTTGTTTTCTTTTACCCAAGTGCAAATTATCCAAAGCTTGGTCAAGGAACTTACTCTTGAACAAAAGTTGTTCTGCACAACCCATTTCTCTTCTGTTGCACTTATACCGACTTCTGACCTTTCAATCCCCAAATCAAAAGTCGTCTTCTGCCTGAATTTTAGGGTGTAATTTTGTGAAACTTCTGTATAAACTACAGTGAAATAGAAGCAGAAAAAAAGCTCCTAGACTACTGAAGAATCACGTCTCACATGATTAAACATACCAACACTTGACTGTTGGACAAAGATAAAAAGAGTGCTGAATACCAAATAATTGTTTTAATCAATACATTATTTAGATGCTTTAACTTATAAAGTAACACCAAAAGCTTCCATCTTGAAAATTAGATCACATGGAAAGTGATCCTGATTAGTTAAAAATTACAAATTTTGACCATAATTCATCATCCGTACAATCATTTCAATGTGTCTTTAGCCAACCATCGTGGACAGGCAATCACTTGTTTAGAACAAGTCAAACAGGACTATTTTGCAAGTTTCTTTCTCAATTTTACAAGACAAACCCCCAAATCAACAGAATGAAGATACATATGTCAAGGTCTTTTTTTTATTTCCGTTCTGACTTCTTTTCCATATATGGGTGCAAATCAACTTGTGAACTTTTGGGGGGAGGGGTGATAAAGTTTACAGATTCTCAAATCAAGGAAATATACATTAGCCAAGTCAAGACTAATAAGTTAATTATAAATCAAACCCTGCTTTGCACCAGAACTATACTGATGATAATTACTTTGAGAGCAAGGAGTCAAAAGGAATTGAACTTTTCATACATGAACCACGAATGTCACTTCATCTCATGGTCCCAAATCCTACCAAACAATTAAACTCTTCAGCAAGTGCAACATTGCACTGAATTCCTGATTAATACAAAAATTCTAATTTTACATATTCACATGTGTTCTGCTGAACTATTTCCCATCTGTGTGTTAATAGATCACCCAACCATCATTAAAACTTAAGTAGAAAATGCTATCACTGCTTGCAAAGTGATGTGACAAAAAGAAAAACTCACTGGTTTGCTCAGCCTTTCGTTTGCCGTATCTCCTCTGAGCTGCCTGTTTAAGAGTAATGGGGTGTATCTCATGCTCTCCTTGTACCAAACTGTTTCTGTATGTCATAAGCGACTGGGAGTTGTCACTAAGGGTTGATGCCAGGCCTGCTAATTGCTTATCCAAGTAATTCAATCTGAAATGTTATGTAATGTCAAAAGAACATGATCATGTTGAATATATCTGTAACAATACCATCAACATCATCCAAAATGTTTACATTTGTAAATATGGTAGTCATCCCTAACAAAACCTGTCATCAAAGATTCCTCATCAGATTACAAATAGTAAAAGTTATTAGCAGAATAAAGTGCAAATAAATGATAATGACTTTAAGGCTTATTCAAGCACTGCTAAGGATGTGGGCATGGCAGTATTTGGATCGAGTATTGTCATTTTAAAAAGGGAAAGGACAAAGTAAATAAAAAAGAATGATGCTCTAACCTGTAAGCAAAAGCTGATATGCTCACAGGATTTTATCTTATGGGGGATTTCCCCCGCTTTTAAAATAATAAGGGAGTAGAACAAAAATGAGGGTGAGGAGGGGAAACAGTCATTGTTCAATATTTACCTACACTCCAATATCAATCTCTCTCTCTCTCTCTCTCTCTTCCTGCTCCACTCTGTAAGACCCCTATTGAAATCAAAATCTTTCACATATCTTGCCACTAGTTGTATAAGAATAATCTATTGTGTCTGAGCTTAAATTGTTCCTTATCTGTGTATAAATATTGTTCTGTACTAAGAACCACATTTCACTGTTGAGGGCATATTCATAGCTATAAGCTTAGTTAGCTGGAAAAAGTTTCAAAACTGTTTGTATGCTTGTTCCCAGCTTCAATAATTTAATATAATTCTTAACTTTAAAAAATAAAATGCCTTCATTAACATGATCAGTCAGTATTTGCTAACAAAATCATCCATCTAAAGATGAACCATGATGGGAATCACCCATCTTGGGTCTTCTAAATAGCATGTACAACAAACACAGATTTGTAAAACTTCACTGATGCAAAGCTCCAACTACAACAGAATGCTTGTTACAGGGCTCAATGTACCAATCAAACTTAGTTTAACAACAGTTAATGTCAAGCCAAATAAACCAGCTACATAAACAGTTATAAAAAATACATATATATCTACTGGCTTGACCTTTGTCACGATAAGAATTTTGAAGGTGAGCATCTGGATAAAATTGTATAGTGTGACGAGTAAATTTTCATGACTGGAAACTAATCTGCAGTAGTTCTGTGGGAATCACTTAAGAGAATGATCTGGTAGCACCTCTGCAAAAGTCATTGATTTTGCATCTATTTACTTATGACTAGGACTTGCAAGGACAAAATCTGTAAACTCATCATCTCTCCCATCATGATGTTGCTGCAGCCATAATAACACATGACTCAACAACCCAAGTGACTACCTTTCAACCATTCCATTTGTCTGCAAATATGTGAGAAATCTGACAATGTACACACTGAATGAAACATAAGATATCAGTCATATTATCTTCGGCCTAAAGTTGTATTTCAATACTGACTCATTTCATGATGACATCACAGTATTATGCTGATGCTATAAGGTCAAAGCGACACCTCAGGAAACATTTGTCTTTTCTCTGCTGACCATTGCCTGTAAACTATTTGTGTCTGACAAATACGTATCAAATGAATTCACTAATGCTAAGGTCACAGCTGATTGCAGTAAACTGGAAACCTCATAACCATGATCTTTTGAGTCCAGTATCAATCATCCCAAAGGTAATGCCATCCAAATTAAATGTTCAATGCCTTCCAATGGACACTTAAGTTCACAAACACACCCAACCTAAGCAATAGCTTCAACATGCAGACATTATGCATCACAAAATATGTGCAGTTTACAGCATATGAGGTACTCCTGTAAAGCTGGTCTGGTTACCCGACTAACTCCATTGAATCTAATGTGAAACCTAGATCCAAAATTAAACACAGACAAGCCAGTATTTGGAGTTTACTGCAAAATATCATTTCCATAATTTGTGCTTTTATCCCACAAGTCTGTATTTTTAGGGTCAGTTTTGTAAGACCTGTGGTGAAGTCATAAGGGTTAGCAGGTCTGGATAACCAGGTTGGATATTTATTTTATATTTTTTTTAAAAAAAAAAGAGTTTCCAGGAGCTCCAAAGTTTTCAAGGAGTATTTTATCACATGGAAATTGAATGTTCTCCTTATTTTCTTTTTCTGATCAGAAAAATGATTCTCACATCCGACTCGACCTCCTGATGAGATGTTGTCCGTTTAAAAATACTTTCACCAAACACTGATGCCAGATAGACCAATGGATAGAGACATTATGACTGCTACGTCTCACCTTTTGGCACATTCGTCAAAGGTGAAACAAAAATAGACATGAAAAATAATGTAGGTATAAGATCTGAACTAGAGTTATTAGTGTGCCTTCCTCACTACAGATTTGTTCAACAGGAATTTAATTAAACAGGTAAACTTATGCTGAGGAACCAAAGTTAGAACAATGGGCATTCAGGGACCACAACAATCTCTAAGTGACAAAGCTGAATGCTTGAAATCCCACTTATTCAAGGTCTTATCAATATCCTGGTGCGTGTTATACAGCAATCCTCACTATAAGACTCTTCAATATAACACCATTCCTGTTATAAGGCATCTATGGGCAAGGAGCCCATTTCATTAAGTAGTAGTAAAATTATGTGCCACGGTCTTCAGTATGAGGTAGTCTTATTATAAATCGGTATTCTCTTTGGTGATCCCATGGATAGCATTATAATCAAGCAATATGGTATTTGCATAAAATCCAATATCCCAAGTTATACTTCAGAAACCCAAGCTAGCAAGATCAGAAATTTATGGACATAACTCCTCTAAATGACACTGCATGAAATGCTGGAAACTAACTCAAGGTCTCATCAATTTTAAAGATACATGTCACTTTTACTAAATCCAACAAGTCTGAAATAAGTTATTTGGCAGGGATCAAAGTCAGGTGGATGAAAAATCAGAGGGCATAACTGTTGTAATTAAGTTTAGATGGAAATCAAGCTCGTTCAGGATCTCATTAAAATCAAGATTCACACCAAATTTGGTTGAAATTGAGCTAACCATTGCAAACTTGTGGTTACTAGGACAGTCGATCATTACACTTTTAAATAATTTAATAGAATGCTAGAAATTAAAGTCATTCAAGATTTCATTAATATAAAGCTACATGCCAAGCTGGCTGAAATCCAACCCTAGAACAGGTATGCTATGGAAATCAAAGTCTAGCAGATGGACAACCAGTTAGCACAATTCCAAACAATGATATCATTGAAAGCTGTAAACTGAATTCTTTCAAGATCTCGCCATTGTAGAACTACATATTTTTTAAAATTAAAAACCAACAATCCTCAGTAAAGTTGAACTTCAAAAACAAACATTTGGTAAGTCAGGCAAACAAGGGCTATAACTCCTCTAAATCTCTAAATGACAAGAAAGGCTGCATAGCAACTCCTTCAAGGTCTCGTCATATAAAGCTGCACACCAAATTTGTTCAAATCCAACAATTCCCAATAAGCGATCCTGCAGAAACTAAACTTCTGATGGGCAGACAGATGGACTGACACAATTACTGTGCGGCTCTGCTAACCTCATCAAGTGGACCCAAATACAGCGAATGTATGATGCAGATTGAGACGAGCCACTGTATTCAATCTATTCATGCCAAACCTTCAAATGTCAGAAGCATCAAAATGATTCCCAAAACTGAGGGGCATTTATCTGCAAGAAAAGACCTTTGTATTACAGTGAAGATAAAACAGAAAATTTTAAATGTACATACACTGTCTTTTTGTCCTGCTTCATCAGCTTGTTGGTAAATTCACAAAGAACTTCCAGGAAGGCCAGGCAAGGAGGCGGTGCATTAGGGTCAGCTTCGGCATTAGATAAACTGAACAGAATACCTTCCCTGAAATCATTACAATTATCTTCATGATAAAATACTATTAACAAAATCATGTAAACACAAACGACAAAAAGATTCACTGATTCTCTAGGAACCAAATGAGAATTTCTACTCCTCCACAACAGATCTTTCGTTTCATTCTTGTTAACTGCTAAGTATTGGATCCATCTCTGATATTTGTATGAAAGTCCAATATATCAAATATGGTATCAAAATTTATGTTCTTAAATGTTCAAGTTAACATGTTTACATGATACATGATACACAATCAACTGTCATGGCCTTTGGCAGTGAACCAGATTTCATCTAAAGAAGTTTCCCAGATTATATTAAGGTACACAAACATGCAACATTTGGCTAAATCAATAACTATTTTTGGGGGAAAATGTTCTTGATAATCTACAGACATATATACAGACTGGATTGTTTTTATAAAAATCCACTGATAGGTGTTTGTGTTACCATGCTCACTAGTCAGAATAGCAAAAACCTAAGTAAAGACTATTGACCTCAAAATCAGTGTCGCTGTACTGATGATCAACTTCCTTATTGGAATGCAAAAGAACACAAATTATGCCAAACCACTGTCTTCATTATATTATTCACATTCTGGGAGATTGCATCAATATTCTTTTCATTTAGGACCAACTATATATAGTGATAAGTATTTTAGTCAACAACTCTTCCAAGTCACTGGTTTAATTTTTCTTGGTCCTTTTGAGACCAGACCTCACATTATTTCTTGTGGTTATTATGTGTTTTGTACATGATCAATTCTGACATTTTGGGCATATCTTTACATTCCTCCACAAGACCCACATGGTTTTTAAAGTTTGAGTGTGTCCCAATACACGATACTTTCCTTTATTTGCTAAATTTATATAACTCGCACAGAACTTACTGGAATTACTCTTCGAAGTATTGTTGATCGTACAGAATAGGTTCTTTTCTTTATCTGGAGTGTTCAATCAGACACCTACATTCCATATAACTTGAAATATACAGACTGGTTCTGGTAAAAGGTATGTGTGATAAATGATTTCCTTCTACTGCTAGATGCAGTATCTAGCAGTGAGAAGGAAAACATATAGCACATGTTTATATTACCAGAACAGCCAATGTCATATTTTCTTACCTCAGGGTAATTTTATTTCTTAATGATCATCTTAAAGGCAACACAGTAACCTCAGTAAACCAGAGAAAAGTGGTCATAATTTCAGGGTGAGAATTGAAGAAGTTAGCATCTCTGAAACTACATTCATTACTTCACTTGCATTCATTCTGCATTACAATTTCATTTAACTAGTAAAATTACCTGTTCCATGATCTGTAGGAACATCAAAATCTTCGGATGACTGTGGGTAATCCTCCCAACAGTTTATGTAGAGTTGCAATAACAACCTTGTATAAATGAATGGATGACTGGTCATCGCAAAAGCTCTTCTGGACTAAGGCAAGTTCATGCTAATTTCATATGGTCTTTGTAAGAACTGCACAATAATTATAATGCTAAAACCAATCAACTAAATTTGTACCTAATTGATTGCAATCTATTATTGGACAGGATGGTTCTCTCTTTTGATTATACTACACAATGACAGCAATGGCCAAATTGGAAATACGTACCTATGCATGGCAGCAACTGCTTCTCTGTTTTTGACCTGGTCCAAGCCAAATGACAAGGAAAACCTCCTGGCCAATTCCTAGTGATAACAAGTGTGACAGAAAATAAAGATGTAAAACATTTGTGCTGAAGTTTTATACTCAAACTAAACACTTAATTAGATATGTAATGAGTAACAGCAATGAACAAGGTTCCCAACTTTTTGAAACAAAAATTACTTGTCTTTAATATGCTTTTTTTCTGAATGAAGTAAATTTTAAGGTTTTACTTATGGTCATTACTGTACAGAATTAAAATAACATTTAGCCTTAGAAAATGAGCATTTGGATCTGATATATGACCATGTATTAAATCACAGATGTGTCATTAGATGTTTCCTTAGAAAACAGAACCGTTGAAATTCATGTAAATTTACAGAATATAAATATGAACTTTATTCGGCATAACTGCATATGTTACTGTGAAGAACGGTTTTCAGAAAAGGGATGTTTTAAAATTCCTGAGCCCTACTTATATCTGGCTGGTGCCTTAACATCTACTTTCAATGTAATCAGACTAGATTTGAAGCAGTCATTGCAAAGGACACAAAGAATATGGGATTATGCAGAGAATATTACCTCAACAGCTGGTATACTTTTACTTATTTGGCAAGGTCTGATAGAAAAATTAACTGTAACGGTGAGCTTGGGTTGTGGTGTTTACTATTTTCAATAATGTTTAGTTCTGTGTCCCCAGTGCAAACTAATAAAAAAATAATCAAAGATTTATCACAATACATTTTCTGTAAATTTACATATTGCTATACAGACATGATTTGGGTATTTGGGGTCCTCCCGCATAGGGTCTTGAGAGGCAGTGCCCCAGATCTGGGGGTAGGGAATGGGACCAAAGGCCTCTGCGAAAAATGCATTTTACAATCATAAAAAACTGCTCCTGGTGCAACTTATGATCGTAATATATAACAAAATAATCATTTGAAAAACTAACAAACTTACCAAAAGTTTTCAACTTGACTTTAATAATTTCACAATATTTACTGTCACATGAATTATTTCTCCAATACTATTGGTGCTTAAGTTATTTCATGTGCATGTCAGTGTTCATATCGTAATAAAGTCACAATAATTTCTCAATTTTTGGCAGCAAATATATTATACTTCTCTCTTTTCATAACAAATCTAAAATAAACACCCAAGTACATCAACTATATACAAATAATCCCACATGTTCACTGTTCTTTTTCTCCAATGGACACAACCTGTTGATGTGCCAGTCGATCTCTTTTTCTGGCTTTGGCAAATATTTCTTTAGTCTTCATTTTTGACTGACTTTTGTGGCTCAATGTGCAATCATTTATTTTCCTTCTCAATGAGAGCCTTTTTCCTTCCAAGCTGGTGCTTGTATTGGTGACATGCAGTCCGCATATTCTGACAGAGAGCTACGTCTGATTTCTCATGCAAGAAATCTTTCTTCTTATAAATTAACTGCACTTTTTCCAGATGCCTTCTGAGCTTCAATTTTTCCATAAGCAGCTTCTTTTGCAGGTGCTGTTCCAAACTCTTCTAATCACGATTACTGTAGAGCAGAGGTCACAAAATGCCAGTCCTCTAGCGTTCAGTTTTCTTATGAACTGACCAACTAAATTTCCGTAGACTTTTTGCTCCAGCCATTCCCATTTCCATACATTTTTTAAACCTTTATGCAAACATCTCATGTCATGGCCTCTCTCAACAACTCAGGGCGCCATTTTTTGCAAGCACGCTTCTTCTTTCCATTGCCATCAGTTTCTATTACACGCTAACTAATATATGGAACAAATAATTTACAAGGGTCATTCATGAGTATGAAAACCTGGACCTGGAACAAACACAAACAAGCCAATATCCAGATTCAATCATATTTTGATATATACTTTGCTATTATTTAACAAATTTATGGGCTATGTATATAAGACTTCCAATCAAATTAAAAGAGTTGGCAGGTCTGCTAGTTGGGAATGGCAGAATAAAATGGGTGTCCTTGAAATAGGTGGAGGATCCCGCAATCAAAGTTGGTAAACCTTTGTTATTGTGCAGAGTCCTCAGATCATCCATGAGATCTGACCAAGCCTCTCAAGAAACAAAAACAGTCTGGCACCTACTGGGAGGCTGCCTCAATCCCCAGGGAAGGAAGGATCCATATACTTCCTTCCCCAGCACTATCAAACTCATCATTAAAAGACCGGTGAAAAATATTTTTAAACTGGGTCTGACATTTTTAGTTTAGTAAAGGAAGCAATAGCTCTTTCTGTATGCAGGTGTTTCTCCACTGGTTTAGCCAGATCCAGAACAAAGCAAGGAATAAAAGCAAACAAATTCAGTCACAAATTTAGCTGATCTCACAAGTCTTGCGAGGTCAGTAAAGAGATTAACTCTCAGAATAATGCCTCTTTAAAGTTGGGATGGCCTCAAAAAGTTTTTGCTGTACCCGAGCAAAATATCTGATCTCTCCAAAGAGGCATCCCTGTGGATGTGGAGAAGTTCAAAAGAATGTACCAATGACATGGAATGTAGCATCTCTCAATATCTTGAGAACTGCTTTCAACAATATCTGCAAAGCAGCCAGAAACTATGGTTCCTTTTTAAACAGACTCATGGCAGCAGCCATAAAAATATTGACATTAGAGTTGAAACTGAATTTTGTTGTACAAGCAATCAGTGGCTAAGTCTCAAGAAACTGTATGGCAAGACAAACATATTCCTTGCTAAAATCCTCACCTGGGCATGTACGAGAGTTCATGATGGCGGGTCTTAAGAGGGTCATGAGGTCGAATGGTACGTAAATTGAGGCAGAAACAAGAGGCTGAGGCATGAAAGACAGGACATTCCTTGTCTTCTACTATGTGGCACCTCATGGCCTTGCATCAACTTTTGAGTGTTTGTGTGTGATTTGGATTTTTAACGTAGCTTTAACAATTTTTCAGTCATATCGCTACAATGTCTGCAGTGTGGCAGTTTATAGTGAAGTCTAGCACTGGCATCTTGTTGCAGACATGTAGCATGATGTCCCACCAAGTCACATTATCCTGAAATCAGGCCGACCAGTTCTAATACTAACCTCGTAATGCTGAGCGCCAAGTCAGGAAGCTGCTAGTACCATTTTTGTGAGTCTTTGGTATGACTCAGCTGGGGATCGAACCCATGACCTCCCGCATCTGAGGTGGAAGCTCTAACCACTAGCCCACTGTAACGGTGCAGCAACTTTTTATTTAGCTCACTCACCATTGCTGAGTGAAGATACATCGGAAGGTCCCATTTTGGCTGTGCCCTGGAGAGCCTCTCTACATGGAGAAAATACTAGTGTCCGAAGATCCTGATGGTTGTAGGCATAGATGTGGGAAGGTGGTGGTAAACCTCACGTAATGTCCTGTCAAAGGTCAACACTTCCCCTGCCTCTGTCCCCTTTGTAAGGTGGAATGAAGATGGAGGCCTCAAAAAAGAATGACCCAACACGATAGGACTATGCAGTCTAATCTCCACCATAGAGAAGGGGGCCTTGGACCTCCCATTGGACCTCCCATCCCATCATGGATCATCAAAACTTGGAACCTATTCTCAAAAGGGACTGAATGGTAAAATGAAGAAAAAACAGACAAATATTGACCAAATCCCTCTCCCTAAACCTGTGCTTCAAACCAAGTGCCATTCCATGGACCTGTTGCACTGGTGCAGATCTGGCAACCAAGGCCATCAAAGTAAGGAAGTTGATTTCCATAAGTCTGACCAGTTTTAAGTAATGTGTAACAAAATATCACATACTGCTATTGTAAAGACGGAAAACATGTAATTTAAAATGTTAAGTATCTGAAACTGATACAGTGATGGTAAACATTATGTTCAATTGAAAAGTTAGAAAGTACATGTAGACTTTACTTACATCTAGTACCGTTGCACAAGCTTTAGTTCCACCCCTTATGCAGCTCAATGGATTGTTGCCATCACTCAACTTGATGTAATTCTTGGACATTTTTGTTTAGATTTCACAAGAAAATGGCAATCATATCCCTAGTCCTACAATGTAAGATACCTCCCATGACATTTGTGTTTTGGTGGGAGGCATTTTATATTGTAGGACTATCATATCTCCTGCCACGAGATGTACTGTGTTTGGATTTTTAATGTAGCTAAAACAATTTTAGTCATATCGCTATCATGTCCATAGAGTGGCAGTTTATAGTGATGTCTAGCAATGGGGCATCATGCCACCAACATGTTGCATTCTGTCCCACCCAGTCATATTATCCTGACACCAGGCCAACCAGTCCTAACACTAACCGATCCGAGACATATTCAAATCAACACAAGATGTCCAATAAATGCAATCAAGTCCCTTCAAGCTTTTATTCACAAGAATATGATGATTCCTTCTGTACAGATTAAGACTTTTAAGAGGTTTATGTTCCCTTTCATCTTCAAATATATTGCTTCTTGGATGTCATTTTTAAAAAATTCCAAAATCAACAGTTTGAGCATGTAGACACTTTGCACAAAACACTACATTCAGTTTAAAGCATCTGAGGTACTACTGTTAAGTTAGTCTGGTACCTAACTTCAAATCTAATATGAAATCCAGATCCAAACCAAACACAGCTTAGCCCCTTCTCCAGATTTTACTGCAACAATCTTATTTATATAGATTCTGCTTTTATTCCACAAGTATTTTATAGGTCATTTTGTAGGACTTGTGGAAAAATCATTAGGGTTGGCAGGTCTGTTGTTGCTAAGTGACTGGGAGATTTGTACCAATCACTATACCAGGCACCAGTGACCAGCATTTGGTGACAGACACGTAGTGACCATCACTTAATGCATCACCATCACTTAATGCATCACCCAGTGACTGAAAACTGGTGACTGGCAATTTACATACCCTAGCAAAAGCCACCTGACATCAGACACTGGTGCTCAGTTGACAGGTGACAGACATCTTTTCACTGACACACTCCCCACTGCCTGATACCAAGTGACTGTCACTGGGCAGTGACTGGTCAGACAAAGAAAACTTTATTAGGGAGTCTCTGTAGAGACCTAGACTCTGATAAACGAGATATCCTCAATTTAAAAACAGATTTACTCTTGCGAGAAAACTGTGCTCCTTGCAGTTGGAAGTCTGGACTTGAAACTAGGCAAGGGCTTCTTCCCTACACCAGAAGTGTGGAAAAGCCCTGTACAGGGACGAGCTGAGGATAACTACTTCAAAGGAGCTGACATCTTTCTTTAAGGTGTTAGTGATCACACCCATACAGGAGTGGTCAATTTTGAAACCACCCACCCCCAAGAACTACGGACCCCTCCCTCATGAAAGCTGGATACTTCCCTAATTTGCCTGATCCTGCTTTTATTTCTGATAGGCATTCTGACTTTCCACTAAGTCTCATACCAAAGGCAACAAAATAGATGTACGTATGCAATGCATGCTCAGCAGGTAGGGGTAGGGGTTTCAAAGAGCTTTATGACAACATTTATGAACCCCATGAGGCAAATGCTGAAAAGAAATAAAAATTTAACTGAGCAAGAATTGGTCGAGTAACCCCAACACTAAATGTATGCATGGATTAGGAAGAAAATATCCAATATGACTGAAAACAAATGGCATGACTGACTACAGAAATGCCAAAAGAAAATGTGCATTACACAAATATTTCATGCACATGAAAAACATGCGAACTTCATGAAATCCCAGGAAAAGCATAACAATATTCTGTACAACAAAAGTTGGATAAGGTATCAGATTGGGATTGTTCTATTTATAGTTTGCCAATTATCAACTGCAGGAGTAAAAAATCTCCTTGAACTCAAAACTGGTGCCAAGAATAGATATAGAAACATAATAACAGCAGGAGTAATGTATTAAACTAGACATTCCTTACCTTAATCGACTGAAAAGCATCTGATGATTTATCAAGTTGGCCTCCTTGTTCATCTTGCAATTCTTTGAACAACTGAAATAGATTAAACTATGTTTAACTAGGGAAATGGCGAGCATCTCACATAAATATAGACCCAATTTTCCATATCTCACCCCTACTATCATGATGGGCTCTAGTCTGTGGTCCAAAACCAAAGTGCAGAACAGCTTAACATTTTCATTTAGAATGAACTAGCAGCCATCAAAGTCTTCTAGTGAAAGCCCCATCTTAATATGACCATTCATTAAGGAGAAATAGCAATAACAGCGTTTTCGTTATAGTATTCATTTTGGATTTGCAAGCAACACTATTTTCATTTAAAACAAACTGGACATCATAAGAAGTATTGTAACTGAAAACCTTCAAGCTGATGTGAATTTCCATTCTGGAGTAGATATAACACTATTCAAGACAGATGACCTGGCAGCCATATCAGACATCAAGTCAGCAACATTTTCATTCATGACCAAGTAGACATCATAATAACCCATGTTCATATGACTACCCATTCATGAGGAATAACAATAACTGAGGTGGCCATACCGGATGTCCAGGCGGCATTATCTTCATTTAGGTCTAACTAGACCATGGGATGAATGCGCAAGTATAGTCAGTTGAAATTCCTTTTTGAAGGTTTTTCACAACTTTAGCTTGATTGATTTGCGCATCAGCTATTGATATTGTTGTCATGACATTCCATGCCATTTTCAGCACAAGATAGAATATATATGGGGCTAGTATAACTAGTGGAGGAAGAACCTGGGAAAACCCTGGAAAGAACCACCAACCCACAAGAAGCTATTGGCAAGCTGTCTCATCAACCCACATCAGCCGAACCAAAGACTTGAACTCATGCAGGCAGCGATCTGGAACAATGAGCTCTTTAGACTAATTGGGGCCCTTTGAGCATCAGACAAAGTAGTGTCATCAGCAAGCACGTCAGTTGATGAAACTGTATTTCCTACTTTTAGGGGTAGATCATTTATGAATAGAACAAATAACAATGGCCTAGATAGAAACTTGTGGTACCCCACAACTTATTTTATTTTCAGATCAGTATCCATTTAGAATTACCTCACGAGACCTGTTGCTCAGGTAGGATGTGAAACACTCAAAGTGTATCTTTACTACAATGATAGATTTTTAAACATTTCAAGAAGAAATTTACAATCTGCTAGGCTGTAAGCCTTTCTAAATTCAACCATTATGGTACCAACTTTCTTTCATCTAAGGCTTTCAGCCACTTGTCAGTCCTAAAATGCAGTTGCACAAGAATGGTCTTTTCGAAAGCACAAACATACATTTTTTGTGCAAAAATGCACCCCAGAAGCAACAATGATCCACAGAGTATGACATCTAATTATATATTGTAACTGACATTATTATTACCTGTGTGAGACTGCTGGCAAGAGCCTTGGCTGTGGCAACCTTGTTTATTTCCCTCGCTTTACCTAACGTGGCCTTGATTATGTCACCATAATCATTGTAAAACTGAAAAAGAAAATTATTTTCATACAACTAAAGCTCTTCATTTATGGGCAGGTAATATGAGTAATCCTACAATGTAAGACACCTTCCCCGTTACTGGTGTTTTGGGAATTGCTGCCTTACTTCCTAAATAACAGCATTGTGTAGCATGCTCCGAGGTTGGAACAAGAAGCCAAATTTTCAAGAATATCTCACACACTTGGCAGCCTATATGGATACTTTTCTACAATTTGAAATCACATTGCTTTAGTTAGGGTTTACATACTCTGATGTCTTTTTTTTTTCTAATTCAAATTCAAATTCTCACACAAGCAAATGGAAGTGTTTTAAAAGTTCTACTGATTTCAGTTGGCTGAAATACAATGGAAACCAGGAATGTCAAAATTGGTTAACAGGATAAGTCTTTTGAATGAAATGAAGCTAACACTTTCTTTAATATTTGCATATTTATATTCATTTCCTTAAAGAAACATACTTCAACTTAGTCTGATTTCAGAATTCCTGGATCCCATTGCATTTAAGCCAAGTGAAATGTAGGTCTTCATATCTTGAAAACTTGTCTTCTTGTCTGTGTGAGAATTTGAAGTTATTGAAAAAAGACAGCAAGTAAAGTCCAAATAAAGAAATATGAATTTGATTTATAGAAAAGCATCAACATGGGCTGCCCAGTGAGATATGATTGAGAATCTGATTTGTTCATATTTTATTCTACCTCAGAACAAACTACAGAATGCTTTCTTCAGGCAATGAGACGGTGACCCAAATAAACACAGGAGGTATCTTACATATTGGAAATAGTAATATGAGCTGAGAGTAATATTTTAATGTTGGCTAAGTTTTGCTTAACTTAGCATAGTTGACAGATTTTTGCAACGTACTAACAGGAAATAATATGCTATAACACAATTATGCTCACTTACAAGTCTAGGCAAAGCACAAACAACAAAGATCCTGCTCTGTCATAGCATAATGTGCATGCAGATCAGCATCTATGTTATTTGTTCTACTGATTTCTCACCAATGCGACAGAGAAATCTAGCTGTTTTGCGAACCTTAGTTTTCTTATCTCAGTCTAGTCATCTCAGACCAGTCGTTGCATTCAAGGTGTCCACGCTATGGACTTTATCAAGGGATGCGACTATTGTTGTGTTATGCTTGGCGTGATGGTGTTATTTTCCAATCAAACAAACACTAACACTTTGGGACAATTAACAAAATATTTTGGGGGGGAGAGAAAAAATAACTTACAAAAAGAAGATTTAGAAAGAAAATGATGAAGAAAAGACCCCAAAAAATGGACTACAAGCTAGGAAACATCTTGACTCATGAGCAAATATCATAAATGTTTACCACCTACTGGGTACCTATTCCATGTCTACAGTATGCTTTTTGGATGAAGCTAGTTTCACAAATTATGCTAAACATGAACTAGTAATTTCAGAAAATTCCCCAAAGCATGAGTCAAAAGATCTTTCCTTTCTTTTTGATGACTGGGAAAAATAACAAAATCAGGAGTGGAAATAAAAAAAAACACTTAAGTGGTCAACGAGAGCAGATTTACAGAAAGGGATGAAAAATTTGTCACAGATTTTGTTTTCGAGCACGAAAATGTGAATACCAAGACAGTGTGACACATAAAACTACTAGAAAAGAATGAAACGCACCCTATACATGAAGTGCCGGCATCTGCCCTAAAGAGCATTCTCTCCAGATTTTTCCTGTCAACTTGTCAGAATGTTGAAGTGAATACAAGCTGACAAAATTGCTAGGTAAAAGAGGGCCTACATATTGACTGATAACACAGAACTGAATTTAAAGAAAACTGTATGAGCAAATAAAATGAGGTATAGAACAACTGATATACTTACAGTGTTAAAATGAACTTTTGAATAAGTGCAAAAATGAATAACTAATTACCCACAAAATATTATGTAATGAGCTTGAATTTTTTACATAGTTTTAAAAGGTAAATTACCTTATAAATTAAAGAACTTGACTGATAAAGCAATTTAGGCACTCCTCAATGTGGATGACAGCTGATAAGATAAAGAGAGGGGAGAGAGACGGTACAAGGCTTTTTATAAATAATTGTTACAGCTATGACAGGAAATTTTGAACGATACACAGATACAAATGCAGCTTGGTTTATGGCCCTAATTTTATCAAGCAAGAGAGGCCCTAAAAAGTAAAGAGAAAGATCTGAAGAAGAAAGGAAAAGGAAAAGGAAACAAACCCAAACTGCAGATGCCGTAATTGATGATGACATTTAACTCACTTTTGGGTCCCAGCACACCATCAGGTTTACTGAACACTTTATGGTTTAATAATACTTTGCACTTTGGGGTAAGTGGAGGGTTAGAAGAACACAGAAACATAAAGTGGGAAGACATATCATTAAAGCAAGATTGTGAACTTAAAGTAGAATATTTAGAATTTATTGAGAGACAAATGAAGACAAGGACTGGGGAGGACATAAAAAACATGAGAAATGAAAACCAAAGATGTACGATAACTGTCAAAATCAAGATACATGTCCTGCAACTATCAACAAATGTTTTATGAATGTCCAAGTGATTTTTGTAACCCTGACCATCCATTTTACCTTGCCCCTGTAACTCATGTGCATGCACAATGAGCAATCGTTTTTATGTGCACCAGTTGGTGCATGAAAGCTTAACTCGCTAATGATAAAAATGGCTATGAAAGTAAATTTGGCCAATTTGGCTTCTAAACGCATTACAAACTCGAGTGTGAGAAAATGTCTATGTCAGAAACTAACAGAAAACAATGTTCCTGACACTCTGGCTATAAACATCACTGGCCACAAACATCCCAACTCTCTCAACAACTACAGAAAACGTAGTAACAGCCAGAAATGTGTTATGTCAAATATCCTTTCTTTTAATTTTGTCAAACATCCCCATTGTGCTCCAGATGAATCAATCATGTGCAGGCAATCTTTGATGATAAATAATGCACTTTCATTACTAATCGCAACACCTGCCATATTTCCAAGACAGAAAATACAAATTTTCCAAGAAACTGTGAACTTGAAACTTCATCACTTGGTTATCAGCTAGGGTCTGTATTTGGAGGGTCTTTCATACAGGTTGGTAAGTTTACAATCAATATTAATTACAACACAAGTATGTCACAAACAGTTTCACTGCCTCCAAAGAAAAGGAGAGTTATATACGATAGTAACAGGGATCTCTAACTACCTGAGAATAACCCAAGCATGGGCACTCATGCTACATGTAACTTTTCATTATAATAATAACCTATACACTACAATAGAGGTGTAGGCCCAGTATATTTTCATTATTTACAATATAATTTTCAAAATTGGAACGGATGAAAATGAAACATTTTCTTGTAATAAATATTAACTATTTATTGTTAATTTCATATAACATATTAAATGTGAAAATACCTCAATACTAAGCAACATTTTATGTTGTTATTTTTCTGGCTCACGCATAAAAGCTGTGTACTTCCGATGGCACAGTTACACTACATTCCTCTTTAACATATTTGTATTAATCCACCGCATGTCAACATTTGCGCCTGAACTATATTCCACAAGTAAGAAGTTCTTTTTTAATTTAAAGGAAATTATGGGTGAGAAAAAGAATCTACATTGGGGTTTGGACCGAGACAAGGAAATCCCAGTTGCAGGGTTACATTATATGTCTCCCCACAAGGCTCAAGTATACAAAATAATTATATACCACAATGAGCTTAAACCTGTGTTAATATATTAAAACCTTAGTATTTTCATGTATTGACAGAAATACAATGATGATTAATAGCATGTTAATTATGCCATTCTTTCTAAGTAATGCAGAGAATTTCAGCATTTAAACTTTTATCATTTCTGCTACACATGCTCTGCATATAGCTAAAAGAAAACTCTTGAAAACAGTGTACAATAATGTGAATCATCTACAGCGTTTATGTATCTATAAATGCATCACATGATTTGGAAACCACGCGTGAATGACTAATAGAATTACAAAGAACATTAATCAGTGTAGATTTTTAAAAATTCTGAACCTAAGAGTGGAATATTTCTATCCAACATTAATACATACTGAATACAAGAAGTGTGGAAGTCAAAATGCTAACAGAAAGCATGTGATGAAAGACAGACTGGTGTTCTACACTGGAAAACTTAATCATACACATACAGGAAGAAATTAGGATATGCACTTTCAGGTACAGTCTTCAATATTCCATTGAATGACGCAAATACTAAGCTCCAAATCTGAATGAAAAATGATTCTGAGTTTCTGGTACTTACCATTAAAATGGAAAATTACAAAAACAAATCAGACCCAAATACATAACGCCTCACTTTGCATAAGTTTTCAAAACAAACAACCTTTAATTTCAAACAATTTAATTTTAAACCTCTTGGAAATACAGTAAACAGAGATTAACTAATCAGAGGTTAACTAATCAACAGGTCAACAAACAAAATAAGTGCCCCTTGATGCAACAGATTCTATACTGGAAAAAATAATATCCAGGAATTCAAGTAGAGACTATTTCTTTCAAATGCTGACTGTTGAAACCATCTCTGATATTCTTCAATGATAAGTTTTCAGGTAGAAACCCCATGTTCATATGACTATCTATTTTGGATGAGTAATAATGCCAAGACTTTCAAGATGTTTGTCATGATGGCCATACTGGACATCAGATTGGTACCATATCGGTACTCAGACTGGCGCCATTTTTATTTAGAACCAACAAATATGATACACGTGTGTGATTTGGATTTTTAATGTAGCTTTAACAATGTTTCAGTCATATCGCTCCGATGTCTGCAGTGTGGCAGTTTATAGTGATGTTCTAGCAACAGGGCATCATGCCACAGACATGTATCATCATGTCCTATCCAGTCCCATTATTCAGTCAGCAGACCAACCAGTCCTAACACTAACCTCTTAATGCTGAGCATCTAGCAAGGCAATTGTTAGCATCATTTTTATAAGTCTTTGGTATGACTCAGCTGGGGTTCGAACCTGTGACATCCCATATCCGAGGCGGATGGTCTAATCACAAGGCCACAGGCAAAACATGATAATAAGTTTTCAGGTGGAAAGCCCATGTTAATATGACTTTCTATTTTGGATGAGTAATAATAACAAGATTTTCTAGATCACTGTCACGGTGAACATATTGGATATAAGATTGCTACCATTTCTATTTAGGACAAACTAGACATTAAAAAAAGTTTTTGGGTGACAGCACATTGCTGATATGACCAGGCATCAAGGGGAAGTAGTAATAACAAGAGTTTCAAAACCATTCATACAGGAGAAGCAGTGTGATAGCAAGAATTTCAAGAAGGCCACTTTGGTACCCATACTGAATGACTGAAATGGCACCATTTTTATTTACAACCCGGAAATCATAACAGTCTTTTAGTTGAAAAGGCAATGTTAACATCACTATCCACATTGGAGAAGTAGAATAACAAGATTTTAAACTGGATGTATAAGGACATAACAGACAACGTAAATCTTCTGATGAAAACCCCATGGTAATGTGACTTTTTCTGCAGGAGGAATTACAATACCACAAGTTTCAAGATGGCAACCATAATGAATGTCAGATTTGCAACATTTTCCTTTAGGACTAACCAGACATCATAATTTCTTTCAGTAAAACCCTCAAGTCGATATGATCTTTCATTCAGAAGGAGTAGTGATAACACGAGTTTCAAGATGGCCATCAGATCAGAACCATTTTCATTAGGTACCAACTTAATAGACTATGAAGTCTTTTCATGAAAACCTATATCTGATTTTCCATTCAGATGGAGTAGTGATAACAAGATTTATAAAATGGCTGTAGTGGTGATCATTAAGGATGTCAGATCAGCACCATTTTCATTTAGGACTAACTAAACAACTAGACATCTTTGAAGTCTTTCAGTCAAAACCCCATGAAGATGTGACCATCCACTCAGCAGTAACAATGTCAAGACGGCCACTATGGTGGCCATACTGGTCGTCATTTATGACCAACTTGACAGCAGGATGCACTGGTGATAAGTTTTATGGCAATCGTCTAAAACGTTTAGAAGCAGCAATAATAAAATTGTGCAAACAGGATAAACAACAGACCCTCTCACAAGCTCTCGTCGTCTATAACCAGTAGAGCTAAACTGCACATCCACAAACATTTTTATCCGGAATAGTCTGGATAAACATCCAATGGTCAACATTTTACATCTGTTGTTGTTGTTATGGTTTAACGACATTTTTCAGCACATGATAGGCTATACATGGCGGCCAGTATTAATGTTTACATCTGTAAATTTTCATAATATATAACATGACATACCTTCATATAATGTTTGAACATAGGAGCTGCAACTTTGATAGGGACAATGTTGTATACAATCAGTTTACAAAAGCATGCCAAGAAATTCCTTCTCTTGTGCAATTCCTCTATCTTGACATTCTCATCTGCATCATCTGCAATGCAGAAAATTATGATAAACATTAAAGTACATCCTTTAAAACTTCAAAGCAACTGAGTCATTTTACAGGCTAACTCATAACAATGTATATGGGTAGGGGGGGCAAAAACATTTGCTGCATAAGACAGTCTAAGCACTAAACAGACTTCTTTATTAGGCATAAAACATGTGCGTTTCCTATTTCACTGGTTTTAAAATTAGGGCTGTAATTTGTTTATATGTGTAATAGGCTAAACTGGCTGAATTAGATGCACAAATTTGGAGATTTTTTGGGGTTAAATTTTATTTTAAAATTTCAACATTATATATATAATAATGATTAGTATATAAAATGTTCTAAGCAATTCAAGTACTGGGCTAAACTGACTCAATTAGATGAACAAATACATTTTGGGTTTGTTTGTATTTTTTCCCCAGGAGAAAAAAGTGCTAGGATTGGCAACAAAAAAAGAAACAAGGACGGTTGGCCAACAGGAAACACACATTCTTTTTGGCCTTAGAATCAGAGGAAAAGTTCTGAACAATTAAAATAGGAAAACTTAAATCATTTTTTCAAGACAACTGTCCCTAATAAGAGTCTTCAACCAGGCTGACACATAATCCTTCTGTCCTGCTCCAAATAAAAATAATAATCTGAATAGAAACTGGAACCAATGGTAAAGTTTCCAAAAATCTGAAATTCAACAATCTCTTATAGCATGCCGCAAAACATGCACACCAGCTTGTAACATGTTGGCAAACACAGATTCCATTTATCTTATTCTTATTTTGTTATCATTAAAATATCACAAACAAAATTGGTCAAATAAAACTCCATATACTGCTCATTTTGTTGATATCAGCTGTCTCAGCATGGAATTTGGAACCTTCATCATGAAATTTCTGAATATGAATGACAAATCATATATTCTGTAAGATTGTCCTGAGCCAAATTATGCTTACTCTGTTGCTATGCTGGGAACTGTTAAGAATTTAGTGGTACTTTGACACAATGACACAAGCTCATTAAAATTACAAACTGCCTCCAGTCAATAACAGTATTTGATGGTGCTGTTATTACAGTGACACATGGGTGCAGATCAGCATTTATTTTTCAAATCACACTGTAGAAAATTCCCAAGTCTTTAACCTTGACTAACTTACATATTTTTTAATGCAGTGTAACATGTTGTTGTAGGGTTTAACACCATTTTTCAGCACAAGATAGGCTATACATGGCAGCCAGTATTAATGGTGGAGGAAGAACCCAGGAAAACCCCCGGAAAGAACCACCAACCCACAAGAAGCTACTGGCAGGCTTTCTCACATACCCACATCATCCGAATCTGTGACTCGAACCCACGTAGACAGAGGTGAGATGGCAGTGATCCGTAACGGAGAGCACTTTAGACCACTTGGGGCCTCGCAGTGTAACATCAAAAAATAATTTGCAAATTCTAATAAAGTATATATATTTCTATTTTTTCTTCTTTCTTTTTGTTCTGTATTTTTTAGAGGTTTTTAAAAACTAGCTGTAATCTGGGACATTTCAAATAGCATATGCCATCTGTTTAGCAAAACAAACAACATGAAGCTGTACTTGATTTAAGTAAATGCAGATTAGCACAAAGTTTCTATTTCCATGCTCACTTGAGCATTCTTAAACAATAATTATGACAACTAATCACTGTAACATGTTTACTGTGTAGAACATGCCACAGTTGCAGTTAGTGTCCTGTAAAAAGGATATTCTGCTCAGACTGACCTAACTAGAGATACACATTCTATAATAGTTTTAATCCTATAAAGCAATCATATTTTTAATTTATTTCATCTTTCCATTATTATTTACAAAAGGAAAATCAAAACTTGATTAAAGTTAAATCAAAGACTTCTAATTTATTCTTAGGGATAAAAGCGAACTTTATTTTTTTGACCTGGTCACAGCTGTATTTTTGCACAAGCTATCTCCAGTAACCAACCTCAATGTGTGTGCCAGTACATTGATGGTCTCCACCACTCTTCTTTGAATGCTATGTTTTGAAATGAAAAGTCTAATCTGTTTAGGCTCGATCTTAAGGTAAATAAGTTCGCAATGGGTGTTCTGCAGTTTTAAAGCTGCATCAACATTCACAATTTACCATTCTGTCTTCAAAACTAGTTTTTTGTTTAGGATTGCAATAATCACAAATCCTTCATTATGCATCACTGCTGGAAAGAAAAATTCAACCCTCTGTTATCAGAATTTTGCATCAACATTTGGTAATGCCTTTTATCTAAAAAAATTATTCTTCCCCTCAGGTGGAAACGTTATTATCTACGCTAATACATATGAAGGACCCTATTAACCCTAAAACGCAGAAACAGAATTTACATCATCTTGCATTAGAGCTAGGAGATATTCATTACAGTTGGAATATATCATAATTATTATCTGAACCATATTAATTGTGGCAGATGTGGGAAAGGGAAACTTGCACACAGAAACAGAATTCAGAAGAAACTTGATCACTGGGTGGTATTTCCTATCTAATATGTAATGTGACTGGTTCTCCTATTCCTTCATGTATGTGTGAAAAAGCAGTGTGAGATATGCCTATCTCATAAGAGTACTAATTACCTGAAACTGACATATGTCTATGAACAACACAATGTCAATTTTGTTTTTGGCATATCTGCAGTCTGTCTACTATTACGAATTATTTTACAAGGAATGAGAGAGAGAGAGAGAGAGAGAGAGAGAGAGAGAAAGAAAAAAAACTGTTCTAGTGCAAAATGGTTAAAACCCATGTCATACTTTTTAGTGCAGGAACATGACTGATCCATGTTCCTGCCTCCAAAATCTGACCCTCAGATGGGAGTTATTATTCCACACAAACTAAGACTGACACCTTACCCTAAGTGAAATTTGTACTCTAAACCCTTTGCGACAATAACAAAATGAGGACAGAGATGATTAAATGGAACACCTGATCATATAAGTACAATGGAAGAAATAAAGAAGCGAAAGTATTCAGAAATTATATAATCATATAACTTTTATACTTTTATCTCAAATATTAAATTAAAATTAAGTTTTCAACAATTTGCTATTGAATGATTTGTAACAATGATGGGATTAATCTCTCTTTTCAATATTGTTTTCATTTATTTTTCTTCTTCTGACCACAGGATCAACATGCAAAACAATATGATGTCACCACTGACTTATTGCTCATGTCACTATTTTACTTACTGCTGTTGGGCACTCTCAACAAGAAATCTTTCTAGCTCATGTAGACAGAAGAGAAAAAAAATATGCATAAGCATTTTTTAAGACAAGAAATTTAAATTCCCAAGTCCATCATATTTGGGAATCATTCATTGTTAGAAAGTACATGCCTTTAAGAACATGTTAATGAAATGCCCTGCCACCAATGAAAACAATTACCAAACCACTCCCTTTTCTCCATGCAAATCCTAATAACCATTCTATTGGAACTTTCTTGGTAAAAGGACAAATCCAGCACACAGAATTCTCCTTATATGGCAAAACTCTCGACACACATTTTAAGATGTGTTCACTAAGTATACCTTCTCCAGAGCTGGAGGGGGGGGGGGGGGGGGGAGAAGTATTGTGTGCAACATTTGTTTCTTTACTGAGAAACTTCCATTAGTGAGTGTAGAAGGTCACATCAACCTACTTTCAGTTAAAATGGTGCCATTTTCACAAGAATTAATCCAATTTAAAGTTAGCATGAACCCAGAACAAACTGTGCACAAGTCAAACTGCAAACTTTAGTTCAACTAAAATGTGAAATATATATGTGAAGGCGACCTAGTTTTGTCAAAGGGTGTTAAAGAGATGCATTCACAAACAATGGTGCATGACCTTACAGCCTGAAAGGAACTTACCTAAATGCAAACCTTCACGACTTGAGACAAACAATGGTTACCACTAATCTATGTCCTATTTAGAGCACTGCAAGGCACAGGTTTTACATGATTATTTAAGAACCACATACACCATCTGAATGTAGAATTTTAATCAGTATGGATGGAATTTCAATTAACTTCTTAGTTCTTCTTCAAATTAAGACTGAAATTATCTTGCAAATGACAATCTTGTCACACAGCATATTTGTTTGAGGCAGGGCCAGTAATCAAGTTCTGCAGAACCCCGCATCTCACCTGTATCCATATGCTTATCAGAATAACCACATTTTCTTACTTTCAAAAACTTAACACAAAATTTTTACACTGATGATGACAATTCCATTGCTGGAAAAGTGACTGTATCTCACTCTGCTGCTGCAGTTGACACAAAAATAAAAACCTTACAAAATGGTCAAGTTGCACTTCCTGCCAAAAATCACTTTTCTGGAATTTCCTTGAAACAGAAAATCTGCTTCCTTCCCTCGAGTTTCTCTTGATTGACCCCAATTTGTAAGTTTTCAGTGTCCAAGAAACTAAAATTTCTAAAATATTTTGCACCATGTTGAAAGATGTAAATCCCTGAAGACAGGGAGAGTGAAATTTTTGTGTGTGTATGTTTTGAATCAAAAATATACCATTTTCAGCCCATGTTTTCAATGCTAAAAAATAATGACATTTGTTAGAAGTCACAAACTTAACAACAAAGAAAATAATTCTAAACAAACTTATGAGAAAATATACGGCTAGGGTTGGCCTGAAACATTTTTTGTTTCTATATTTACAATGTAGCTACTAAATCAAACTCCTTGAAGCCTGTACATCAATTACTTTTGATATATTTTATGCAAATGCTGCCACTTCCAAAGGAAGAAAAAAATACACATCAGAACAGCAGTGTGTCAATGTTAGTCCAGCTGTTAGAACTACAGGGTATGATTACCTCACAAACACTCTGACTGTTATACTGTTTTTTCTTCACTGGTAGATATAAGTGTGACTGCCAACAACCATTAAAGCATCAATGCACAAAATCCAAGAAATATTACTACCTATTGTCAAGTGTCTACAGTCCTAGCACAACCATTAATGGTTTGTTGGATATTTAGCAGGTTGTATACTGGTCATGTCTGAGCCTCTCTCCTTCTCTCTCACTCTCTTTCTGCCCCTCTCCCTCTCTCTCATGAATGAATTGTTAAGAAGAAAAAGCTTACAATTAAAAACACAAGTAACATCATTTACCTAAGCAGAAAATATCTTCATTCAACCAATTAAGAATAGGATTTTAAAAAATTCAAATATCAGGCCTTCTTTGTAAGGGGTAAGTTAAGATTTAGATACAGTATCAACAATACAACTTTAGGAGGAGTGGTTATCTTAGTCCCAACATGGTTTATGTGGGACAGATACAGTATGAATACAACTTTAGGAGGAGTTGTTATCTTAGTCCCAACATGGCTAATGTGGGACAGATACAGTATGAACAATACAACTTTAGGAGGAGTTGTTATCTTAGTCCCAACATGGTTTATGTAGGACAGATACAGTATGAACAATACAACTTTCGGAGGAGTTGTTATCTTAGTCCCAACATGGTTTATGTAGGACAGATACAGTATGAACAATAAAACTTTAGGAGGAGTTGTTATCTTAGTCCCAACATAGTTATGTGGGACAGATACAGTATGAACAATACAACTTTAGGAGGAGTTGTTATCTTAGTCCCAATATGGTTTATGTGGGACAGATACAGAATGAATACAACTTTAGGAGGAGTGGTTATCTTAGCCCCAACATGGTTTATGTGGGACAGATTCAGAAGATTTTCAGGATGTAATTAAACGGTATTAGGAATAAAAGTTTATGCATACCGTATTGTCAATGTATCCTTTTTAAAAAATATGCATTTTCAAATTTGAAACAAGTTCTTAATGCAACTGATATAAATTTCTTTTATTCTGCCTATGATCAATGTAAATACTAATACCATACAAAAACACACACACAAACACAATAAATCATGATTTTCAAACATTTTCCCACAACATACTATGGTTGATAATCTAAAACGGTCTTTTATTGGCAGTGTACACCATTTTCATCTCTCTAATCCAATCAACAGTATAAAAATAAATTAGCTGTTTCTTAATGAAAATTCAAACAGATCTAATTGTGTCCAAAAACAGCATCAATGATCATTACTTTGATCATCTGTAAAGTAAGTGCACCAAAAAATTAGGACAACAGAACACTGGCATAGACAGTATTAAGTGAATGGAAATACATACCAAAATTTTATTCAAACAAAATTTTTAAGATGTAGCCAAATAATTTCAAACATCCATGTCAATAGTCTGTGCTACAAAAGTTCCTATGCTAGATAAGAGTCATGAGTAAACTTCATCTGGCCAGAACCCAATCTACTGATTTGCTGTTGGCATTAAGTTCATTTTGGAATTATTTTGTTTAAAATCAGAGAACAATGATGCTAAACTACCCAATAAAATAATGAAGATGAATTCAGGCCATGGATACACAAGGAACCCATTCACAAGGACATCAGATTTGTGCAACCTACTTAAAGAATCTTATCTTTTACCTGTAGCAACATCACTACAACAAGAGTTACATGAAGGGAATGAGGTTAAACCAGCTAGAATGACATTCCAGAATCCGAAGCCAGTATGTTTCTTCATTTTAACTGCTCAGTGTTGAAACCATCTTTGAATTTCTGAAGCCATAAGATTTTCATAACTGCCATTTGAGCAACCATATTGAATGCAGGATCAGTACCATATTTATTTAGGACCAACAAGATATTCCTGCAACTCTTTTGGTGAAAAATCTCTATGCCAATATGAGCATCCATCTAAGAGAAGCAGCAGTAAGATGTTCAAGATGGCAATATTTGAGGTCAGTTTGGCATAATTATAATCAAGGACCAACTAGACCCCATAAGAAGTCTTCTGGTGAAACTCCTATAAATATGACCATCCATTTAGGAGTAGCATTAACAAAATTGTCAAAATAGCTGTATTTTGATGATGCTACAGCATTCCATTTTATTTTGCTTGTGGGCTTCTGATACCACCCCTGGTAAATACAACAGGCTAATGAAGAACTTCCTACACAGACATGATCATCAGAATACTCTGCACAATGTCCAACATCACATTCAGCTGCTTCAGTTTCAACCAATCAAAACTGTCAAAACAAATTCTTGCCTGACCAATAAGTTGGAAGATTACAAATGTTATTTGATGCCCAAGATACCTTTTCACCTTCTGGTGAATTCTTTCTTCTGCTTTATTTTGTTTTACTCAGCTAAGATCGCTAAAAAACTTGACAGTATACTTATTAATAGAAAATTGAAATGTTGTTCCACTGTGACTACCAAAACCAGACTTTAATTTAACTGGAATAAGTGTTTTAATAGCCTTTGTCCACTGGAACAGCATATATGTTGAACACTGCAATACTGTAATCAAATTATGTGGCCAGTTTGCAGACGACAAGTTAAAGATGATTTGGTATGGTATGTTATGGCACAGCAACACAAGGAGGCTATTTAGTGCCGAGGCGTAAAGTGCCTTGCACAAGGATACAACACCATGGTTGCTGACTCAGCTGTTCCAATGGTAGGATTCAAACCCAAACCATTTTGGTCACAAGTCTGGCATACTAACCACCAAGCTATCAGGTTCAAGAATGGCAGATTATGGGAACCTTTACGGTACATATTCATATCTGCACTTTCTACTCTCTTTCTTGTTCAAATTACATCCTTCAAGACAAAACAGTGTTAGTCCAGATGTAAAATCTCAATCTGAGTAACAAATTTGAGAAATCTAGCAAAATTTGGGCAAAAATGATGTCTGAAAGGTCATTGTTCCAATAAAAGCCAGTGTACTTAAAATTAATTTCAACTGTCTTTTCAATATTGTTCAATACCTTGTAACCACCAGTATATACGCACTACTGCAAAGAATTATATCATGGTCATATGAACATTCAGATTCAAATACAAGAATATACAATTCATAGAATAACTATCTACAATGAAATATATCTGAAGTAATCCTACATTAGTCACAAGATGGTCTACTACATAAATAGTGACTTTCAAGAGATCATGCGATATATTTTCAGAAGGACATGGCAGTTGTATTCCAAATGTGTCTAGTTTTGATCCAAGTATTTTAACCCCTGTGCCTAGTGTTGATCCAAGTATTTTAACCCCTGTGCCTAGTGTTGATCCAAGTATTTTAACCCATGTGCCTAGTGTTGATCCAAGTATTTTAACCCCTGTGCCTAGTGTTGATCCAAGTATTTTAACCCCTGTGCCTAGTGTTGATCCAAGTATTTTAACCCATGTGCCTAGTGTTGATCCAAGTATTTTAACCCCTGTGCCTAGTGTTGATCCAAGTATTTTAACCCCTGTGCCTAGTGCTGATCCAAGTATTTTAACCCATGTGCCTAGTGTTGATCCAAATATTTTAACCCCTGTGCCTAGTGTTGATTCAAATATTTTAACCCCTGTGCCTAGTGTTGATCCAAGTATTTTAACCCATGTGCCTAGTGTTGCTCCAAGTATTTTAACCCATGTGCCTAGTGTTGATCCAAGTATTTTAACCCCTCTGCCTAGTGCTGATCCAAGTATTTTAACCCCTGTGCCTAGTGCTGATCCAAGTATTTTAACCCCTGTGCTTAGTGTTGATCCCCTCCTAGTACCTCCACCCCTGTGCATTCTGTCGATCCCCCTCCAAACACCAGTGCCAACCACTGATCCCCCTCCTAGAACCTCTACCCCAGATGCCTAATATTGGTCACCCTCCAAGAACCTCTTCCACTGCACCTATTGTTGATATCCTCCAAGTACCTCGACCCCTGCAACTATTGTAGATCCCCTTAAAGTAGCTCTAGCCCAATGCATATTGTTGATCTCCCTCCAATACCTCTACACTGTACCTATTGTTGACCCCCCCTCCTCCGAGTACTTCTACCTCAAAACCTATTGCTGATCTCTAACTTGTGACACTGACCATGTCAATATGCACAAATCACTCAAAATCCTCTCTGTTTCATATAAAGTCCAGTCACATGGCCAGATGCCACTATCATTATAGGATCATAAGCAAACTAGACACATGATCAGACAATACAAATACAGTACAACTGAAGAAACTTGGTTCAATATGCATGGGCATCACTACAAATGCAGGACAATGAAAAACAAAAATCCCCCATTAAAGCAGAAGCTCAAGATCATTTGATAACATTATGACTTCTATGTCTCACTATAAAGACAATTAATGCAGGTGAGATGGGCAACAAAAAAAAAATTCGCAGGCGAGAAAAAAATGCATGTACACTTGGGCCTTGCTGTTGCCCTTAGGGAATTCCTAGACCGTTTACCATCCTCATCCTCAACGAAGACTTTATCCATCAGGAAGCTACTCAGCTGATTCTGAAGGCTTTTCTCAGGCTCATAAACAAGTGGCTTCAGGGTGGCATTTTCTAGGTTACGGCTGAACACCACCAAAGAATCACATATTGTTACAAAAGCCTAAAGAAAGAAAAGGAAATTGTTAAATGGCAGTTTAAAGAGATTTTCTGAATGGCCCTGCATTTGGTAAAGGACATGGTTCACACAATCCCAAAGAGCTGTTTTGCAAGGACTTGACAAAATCTGTCAAGGATTTCCACAAGTTTATGAGGACTATGGGGGGGGGGGGGTAATTTGGTGTATCACTATGAAAAAAGATATTAAAAAGTAGGAGAAAAGGTCATTAATCAGTGCACAACATAGGCAAAGGGAATATACTCTGTCTGGTTACTCCCAATGTCAGGCATCCACCCAAATTTATCCAATTTATTATTTCTGTTAAAGTGATATAATTTATTTAGTTTTAATTTCTTGTATTCCCTCAAAAAATTCAAAGAGACGGGGTAAATTTTCAAGAATTTTTCAAGCGTTAAAGGATCTTTTTTTAAAAATGTTAAAGAGTTTTCAAGGAAACCCCTCAAATACAAGGATGTATGAACCATGAAGAAATTAAGGGTGCTGTGAAACAGTGTCTGTATGCATGCATCTTTATGTAACACAGCACAACTCTATCAACATTTTTCATAGACTTACCGTCTAAACATGCATGGAAATGGTTTGAAGATGTGAACAATGGCTCAGCAATATTCTTCAAACCCTACAGGGATCAGGAAGCAAAATAAAACGGGCAGCACTTCTGCAGATTTAATTAGCATTGTTTCATTAGGGCTAACTTACTTATAAGATAATTGGTAATGTACCATACAAAATTCATCATTTACTCTAATGATACTGTAATAAAGTTTAAAAATGAAGATGACAAAAAGGTTGGCCCTTAAATAGCATCTCTGTCAGACCAACAAATAAAGCATCAGGGTAAAGCTGTACTAATTAATCGGCCATATGCATAATCGGCCAATTATTAGAACAATCGGTATAATCCCTATCGGCAGAAATAATTGGTGCTAATGTAAACAAATTTCCAAAGTATAAATTCAACCATTGCATTCAACCATGCAATTACTTGAATTTTAAATCAGATTTAAATAATGGAAGTTAAGGAATAAAACTTGATTTGGGGGTTAACTGAAAGACATTATATTCTTAAAAGTAAATACTTTTTAACACACTTGCTGTAAACTACTGCTGATTGTCTGCACACAACAAATTATCAATACCATTCATGCACTCATCCCAATCACAGCAGCCAACCAGCCAATGAGGCCTCATGTTGCTGTTGAACTTCCAGCATACACATCAGGAGATAGCTAGGCAGATTAGATAGCTAGCGACATTTCCAACTGCTACGAAACTATGACTCCCTATAGTTAATCTGTTCTTTAGCCAGTCCTACAATGCTGCTAATCAACGAACAGCAGTCGCACACTGAAGCTGGTGAAAGCTGACATACGAATATTATGTAGCATTGATATTGGCATGCCAGCACCAACAATTTTACTCCTGGATACCCCAAGCTGCTGAGCTGCTTCGCAACATGGTGCGTGCATCCATCCAGCTACGTGGACAACTTAGTAGTAACTTACTTGATTTAAAATATTGTCTCGAGAGTGCAAATTGATTTGTTTATTAATATTGACTAGCGATTTTGCACTATTAAATATACTACCAAGTGTATGCATGTCGAACTCGAAACACTCAAGTTTAGCCTGGAATTACTTCAAAGTATATGCAGTCGACGAGTCCAAAGCAAACTGCATACCTTGCAAAGCATGCATTTCCAGAGGTGGAAAGGATTCTAAAAACTGTATGACGTCAAATCTTGTCCAGCACCTGTGCTGCAAGCACATCGTCGAACATGGTCTGTTTCTGGCAGATAAAAAAGTAGATGTGCAACCATTTCCCGTTGTTGAAGATATTGGATTTTGACATCTGATGGCCACGGCACAACCATGCTATAAAATTCTAAATCAAAAGTACTTTTCCACATCTTTGATACCTGACATGTATAAGGTGATACAAAGCAAGGTGCATGATTTAGTTTCTGCCCAATCTGACCTTAGTTTGACCTCTGATGCATGGTCAGACCCATCCATCGGCGTAGCCTTGTTGAGTCTTAATGCACACTGGATGATGGAAGGCTTTCAGCAGAAAATGGTCATTTTAGCAGCAAGGCCTCTCGATGAATCACACACAGGAGAACATTTGGCGAGCAAACTGGACAAATTATGTGAGAAATATAAATTCCCAAAACTCATATTCATGTTCTTCTGCATGACGGAGGTGCAAACATGGTTAAAGCAATGCGTCTGGCTGAACTCAACAGCATCAGCTGTTTTGCACACACGCTTTAGCTCGTTGTCAGTGATGGTATTCAGTCGCAACGAGCTGTCAAAGATGATTTGGCAATCTTGCAATCCATAGTCAGCAAGTTTCAGCACTCCATCCTGGAACAGCAGCAGCTCGAACAGCAGCAGGAAAAATTTGGCATTGCCCATAAGAAACTCATCCAGGATGTCCAGACATGCTAAAATTCTACATACAATATGTTGGTTTCGTTATATAAACAAAAACAAGTCTTGTGGCTTATGCTACTCTCTATGACCTAACTAGCCTAATAGCCCAACAGTGGGTCTTGATTAACAATATTGTGGACAAGTTAGGCCCATTCGCGGACATTACCAAGAAGTAACTGATAGCCAAACATCCATATTCGTCATTCTTCCTATGCTGAAAATGCTCAGAATGTTGCCTGCTAGAGAGCATGAAGTGAGTCAAGGTATTCAGACAATGTGCCGTGATATTTTGACGTCAGTGAACACGTGCTTTGCTGACGTTTCCAGCAACAAGAAGCTTGTCTTGGTCACCATCTTGGATCCACAATTCAAACATCACCTATTCAGTGAAGAATTATTTGTGACCAGATCCAAAGACTGGCTTACAGCAGAATGCATCATAGTTGCATCAGCTACAAGCATGAGGAACCCCCCAACCAAAAAAGTCTGAAACTGAAACTGAAACAAATGCCACTGGACCATCAACATCGCACCTATGGGATTTGTTTTCTGCGGCCTGTGACGAACCTGTCCATACCATCATCGAAACAACCCATGTGGATGATGCTGTTGACACCATGCTTGAGTTGTATTTGGCCAGCCCTATGTTGCCACCCAAAGAAGACATACAGCTGGCGGAACACTCATGTTTCAGTTCCCCATACTTGGCCAAATTAGCTAGATGCTATTTGTCTGCACTAGCTTCAAGTGTTCCGAGTGAGAAGCTGTTTAGTGGCGCAGGCCAGATTTTTTCGGATCAACATGATCGTTACTTGGCGAGGAGAGAAATGTTACTGTTGCTTAAATACAATCTACCTCAACTAAGCTTTCAGCATTAGCTGCAGCCAGTGTACACTGACATCTAACTTTAGTCTTAAAGCATGCATATCATTTTAATTATTATTGAGCAATTGTTATCATTTATTGAAATCTAATAATGGCAACCTACATCACTGAACGTAAAGTTAAAAGACTAGCTTAATACATTTTCATTCATTTATATCTTGAATTGGCAAACCATAAATTTTATCAGAATTAGTTTTAAAGTTATTTCAAGTTTTATGTTTGTGTGAGCGTTGTTTTCTATAAACAGCAATGTACTTGCTATCCAGTTTCTGCTTGTTTTTGTATAGAAGTTCAAATTCACTTGTCGCATAAACCTTGTTATAACTCACGGCAAAATACCTGCTTGCATTACACTAATAGGTTTATGATTTTGAACCAGTCATTGTTACAAAACAAATAATAATGAAATAATCAGTCTCATAATCGGTATCGGTAATTTTAAGAATTGGCTATATGTGGTATCAGCATAATTGGCAAAAAGTAACATTGATACAGCTTTACATCAAGGCCACTTACCTCTTCAAAGATTTGTTCTCCACTATTTAAGATCTGTTTTCATGCACTCTGAAGACATGTTCTAAATTAAAAACATGAAGGTCCTAAAAGATGGCAAGGGTACTGGATGGGTCTTCTACAGGAAGCAAAACATTTGAGGATGCAAGGAAATTCATCATGATACAAAGCTACCAGATAAAGAAAGTAAAATGACTTTTCATATGCAGGAGCAAATTCACTGAATTTTTGGCATTGCTACAATGGTGCAGTCAACAAAAGTATACAATGATGAAATTTGGCTGTGATCTTTGTGACAGAGCTGCAGAGTATGATCTCTAACATGCATACTGGTACCTTCTATGACTATGAAACTATCACTGACATCATTCTCTGGATTGACAGCTAATGTTTCAATCTACGACACAGGTGAAGACGAAGTTACAGGAAATTACTCCATCTCCTATTTAGTGATAACAATTCCCTGAATACTAAATCAGAGTCTGACAAGAAACAGAGTATGGAATATTTCTCTTCAGCCATGTTGTTTTTTTTTGTCTCGCACATAGTTGTGGTTGTTATAATTGTGGGTTTAACTCAATTTTTCAGCACAGGATAGACTATACTTGGCAGCAAGCAAACTGGTGGAGGAAGAACCCAGAAAATCGGTTCCCACAAATGGTATCAAGACAGATGGTGTACTTGCACCTGAAGCTTAATGTGAATGGTCAATCTTCATGGCAGTGACAAGTTCACCTACTTTGGCAGTACACATCAATGACAATTCCAAAGCCAGAATTACCTATTTTGGCAGTACACATCAATAACAATTCCAAAGCCATAATTACTACTTTGGCAGTACACTTCAATGACAATTCCAAAGCCAGAATTGCCAAAGCAAAGTATGGCCTTTGGCCAACTACGCACAAATGTCTGAGTGCAGAAACATCAATCTACAAACAAAATTGAAGGTCTACAACGACAGTGCTGATGACACTGCTGTGTGCATATGAACCATAAAGTGTATAGACAAAATGTCAATAAGCTGAACCATTCTTACATTGAGAACAATGACAAGGTAGCAGGACAATGTCCCAAACACCGAGTTTCTCACACAGGCAGGCATTGCCCCAAACACCGATGTTCTCACACAGGCATGCATTGCACCAAGCACTGAGGTTTTCACACAGGCAAGCATTCCCCCAAACACAAAGATTTTCACACAGGCAGGCATTGCCACAAACACCGATGTTCTCACACAGGCAGGCATTGCACCAAGCACCGAGGTTCTCACACAGGCAGGCATTCCCCCAAACACAGAGGTTCTCACACAGGCAGGCATTCCCCCAAATATGCACATTCTGCTGACAAAAACACAAATGAGTGGTGGAGGCCATGTCACCAGGATGGCACATAAGTGACTACCAAAAACAACTATCTAAAATGAACTGATGAATGGAAGTCAAAAGAAAAAAAATCATCCAGTCATCTCTTAAACACTTTAACACTGACCTGGAGAAAATACTAGAATTCACAGTGTGTGGCAGACAGTGTATGACATTGATACAAAAATAAATATGTAGAACCATAAAGGTATACAGAGACAAAGAAACAAAAAGATATTTCACGGCAGAAGTAATGATAAAGTAAATTTCAAATGACTAAAATTAGGAATATAAGATCAACCTACCTCTTCACTTATTTTATCTTGGTTGTGGTACAGGAGCTGTTGACAGGATGCAAAAAGATCTTTCTGGTAGTGTTTGAGTCGCAACATATCATCCTGTAATTATGGAGAAGATTCATTATTGATTTCTAAACATTCAATTAAAATTAACAATTATCTTTCAATGAGGCTTTACTGGACTATTCAGAGTAAATTTGGTCTATCCAAGAGGCTTTAGTGGACTTTTTTATATATAGCAAATTTGGTCTTTCCATTAAAGTTCTAACTGCTATTTTCTGTCAAGGTGCAACAATGGCATCTTGATGATGGGTCTACAATACTGAAGTTCAAAATATTGATTGAGAAAATATGACTACTAAATTTCTTCTAATGCAAATAGCACTACTTCTACTGAGCTTGGTTTAAAAATCAGTTCCATCTATCTTGTATATTTCTTGTTAAAAATTGACAAAGCATCTGCAACAATTATCAAACTCCACAAAATTGTTCACTGATATTCTAAAACTTTAACAAGTTCCTTTGGGCTTGAAAACTTGAGACTTTTTCACCCACATATATTTAACCCTGTACAAGCCATTTTAAAGAAGACAAGAAATCATAATTTTCCTTTTACGTATGTAATTCTCCACAGATTTTAATCCGACTGTCATGTTTATAAATTAAATATTGTAAGCGGGTAGTAATTTTATTGCATGGAAGATACCACAATTCCGTAAATTGCTGAGTTTTTCTGAGTTTTGATGAGACAACAGATCACGTGGTACCGTGACGCAATACTAGCCAGTCCTCGAATACAAACATAAACATTGGCGAGCAAGGCAGACAGGAGGAGACCAAATTTGGGTTGCACATTCAAAACTTGAATCTGCAGTCTGATATAATAGTTTATGTACTGTACTGGTCAGTGCTAGAAGAAAATTTTTAGGCACAGGCCCCGGGCTGGTGACTTAAATAAACTCAAGCCCTGACTGAAATTCCACAAGCCCAGACAGTACATACCTGTCAACTCTCAAGCTGGGAGAAAAACCTCCCGATTTTGGGGGTATTTCCTCATCTACATCCCGATCTCGTCTCTAAATTTTTCGCAGCAAAGTCCCGATTATTACATTATGCCTGTCAATTTTCATTTGTCAGAAGAAAAAAAACCCAACCCCAAACCATTTATAAATAGATATAACATATTCAACCCACAGTCTAAACTGCCAAACTGCAGACATCATAGTGATATGACTGAAAAAATTTTAAAGCTACGTTAAAAATTCAAATCACACGCACACACGTCTAAATCCGGCACTGGACGAAATAATTAATATTACACAACAGTTTTTTTTCTTTTTTTCTTCTTCAGTAAATAGAACGTGAAAATTAAACATTATTCAAGTAAATTTCAGATGTTTTTAAACAACTACAACAGTACTATAGTATAAAAAAATTAAAAGAATAAAATTGTCACCAATTAGCTTAAATGAATGATCACTGTGAAATTTTCTCTGCAAACAAAATCGCATCTCCATTTCCGCCAAAGAAACTCGGCCAGTTAAGACCTGACATTCCTCTACCATATAAAGTTTAATTACCATGATTAAATTACAAGGAATAAAACAAAATATACCATGCAGTATATGTGGCCCTAAAGAACTTATTCTGAATAAATATTTTGTTCAGCAAACTGTTACATGCATTAAGATTTAAACCTGAAGTCCATGGCATCGTAAGTAACAACAAAATAGGCATCATTTATTTTGGCAATCAATTGCGGGTGCTTACACATGCACACACTGTCGAACATGGTTTCTTTGAAGTATGTCTGAAGGGCAGTCCTTTTCACAAGATCAATGCAAGAATAAGGAGTCTGTTCATTAGTCACACCGGCTTTATTGTTTGCGTACTTAAATTAAAACTTTAGCTATTTTGCAATTTAGCCAGAGCTGACCAGAATAGGCAAAATGGGCTTGTCCTGGGGGAATAATAAGGCGTATCACATGGAGAAAAGGTATGGCCCATGGGCGCTCGCACATTGGGGCAAGGGGTTGGGGGTTGGGTCAATAGTGTATCCCCCCACCCCAGTTTCTATTGTCAGCCATTTAATGTGAAACTAACCTCTTTTCTTTTAATCGCTGCTATTTAAACTGCCCAAGGAATAGTTTTATATCAGTTCCAATCATTACAGATTACCGTTTATACATACTACATGTATACAATGATTTTTTTTTTTAAATTTGCAATTTTTATAAGATTACTGAAAATTGTGTTTTCTCGAAACACAACAGGTTTAGAATATTATTTTTGGCAAAGCCTCCATTTGATTAAAATCAAATCTAAATTTCACCTTGGACAGTAGTGATTTGATTTAGATTGTGCCGTGTTAAGGCATGTATGTCAACGTCTTGAAAATACATTTACTCATTTCACCAGCGCGATCAAAGTTTCCTCAGGCAAACAATTTTTGTTTCAACAAGCCTGAAGGGCACCTCACTTTGAATACAGGATGGGCGGGAACTAAAACCAGAGGGGCCCAGGGTGTCGGGCTATCAGATTTATTTTTTAGCACTGCTGGTGTAGATAAAAGATCTGTGAATTGATTGCTGCATTTTGTGGTCACTTACTCAGCCTTCTGCCTATTTTCGTAACTCGCATGTTTAACACTTTGCTCAGGATTTAAAATAGTCAACGTTATGTCTGGAACAGCGCCAACTTTTAGTCTAGGCCTAGCATTTGCGTATCCTTGAGCTACCATTTTTTCAGAATCCCTCTCATAACAGTCCTTTGAGAAATGTAACGAGCACATAGTGCTATATGATGTTGCTTTGAAATCGACTCGTTTGTAATAATGTATCCATTCTTTCATTATGCCTTTATCTTTCGGAAAAGAAAAAAAATGTTGTCCACAGGCTTTTCTTAATGTTCTATTACACCCATAAGCGACGCAAAATGGTATTGTCTTTTACTCTGGCAACTCCCACTTGGGAGTTGCTACTATGATGTCACATCCCGAAAGTAACCGAATAGGCGTGGAAATTTTGCATACGAGGTCACGGAAATTCAGCTCCTAGAATATAGGCCAATATTTTAATATTGGCATTACGGTCGCAGATGATACTTCAGAATAAGGTTTTCTGCTATAGTACTTTTATTATTATTATTTCCATTGGTTTCTGGTCTCCTTTAAGGGTTCCTTAATATCAAACTGTACATATGCTGAAGGCATGTAGTAATAGTATTAATACCAATTTTCTACTCTAAATTTTCCACAAATTGTGTCACCTATTCTTCAATACTCATAGTAAAGTTACCTGCAGCCATATAGCCAAGCCTGTCCTAAAGGCCAGTGGCAAATTTCCTATATAAATTTCCTCTATGTAACAGTAACATGATTTCAGCCATCAGTGGAAGCAGTCATTGTCATGTATCTACAGGGAATGCTCAGTCAATCCAAATTAAATTTTATTTCATGAGGAAGGCATTTTTAGATAAAGAAATATATTGTGAATCGATTGGCAAACATGTCTTATCTCCCTTTTACTATGTACATGAATTATGCTGACATGGCAACTCAAAGGTGTCAATACATAAAATTTGAAAGCAAGGCAGTTTTTGTCATTAGGGAAAAGCAGTTGCATTGTTACATTAGAAATGAAAGTCACAAGGTATAGTCCAATATCTTCGTGTCTGCCTGCCTGTAAATTAAAACTATCTCTGAAGAAAAAGGTTTATCTGTGACAAGAGATGCAAATTACATCCTTTTTTTTTTGGGTTAAATCATTCAATGCTTAAAACCTGTTTGTAAATGTTCGTGGTAAAAAGAATAACCATATAAGACTTCTTTTAAATTCCTGTTCATCACAGGCTTCTCAAATAAGCCGACTGTTTTTTCATATTTTCATCACTGGAAGCTACACAACAGGATAATCCAGATATTTGTAAAGTGTTAACAGTTGTTTCCAAGCTTAAATATAAGCCTATTTAAAGACAGTGATAATTTCATTCAAAGGTTGGATTAAAACAGCAAGGTCAATGCTGGGTTTCTACACAAATCTGCTTTGTTTTTGTGTTTTTTTTATACTTTCCATGACTTGTCCATTACAAATTTCTAATTTTCCAGAACTAAACACTTTGATGTTTCAGAAGTGCAAATCCCAGCATGACTTTGCATGGCATTCAATTTTTCCTTAACTTTTAAGTAAGGTGTAATGAATTAAGTCATTTTGTGTGCAGGGTTTTGCATGAAAAATATGGGCAACTTAAAACATATGGGCTACTAATGTAAAAGTTAGACTGGTTACCCGATTAACTCTTAATGAACATGATATGTAACCTGGAACTGGATCACCCCAGGAAAAGCCAGTTTTTGGATCTGATCGTAACGATATTTTCCATGACTTTAACACCACAGACTCACAAGCCCAGATGTTCAACCTTTTACTATTTTCCATGACTTTAACACCACAGACTCACAAGCCCAGATGTTCAACTTTTTTACTATTTTCCATGACTTTAACACCACAGACTCACAAGCCCAGATGTTCAACCTTTAACCATTTTCCATGACTTTAACACCACTGACTCATAAGCAAGATTTCCAATTTGACCATTTTCCATGACTTTAACACCACTGACTCACAAGCCAAGATTTCCAATTTCTGACCATTTTCCATGACTTTTCCATTACTTTCCAGGACATTATTTTTTCCATGTTTTTTCTGACAAATTTTTCTCCAGAATTTTCCATGACCACAGGACCCCTGTCAATGGATCACGAGAATTCTATTTTTAGATTTGGGTATATGTAGATCTGAAAGGTTTCTATAGAGGGTTTCAGGGTTGCAACGTAGTTACTGATCATAGCGCCTAAAATTACCCCCCTTAGCTCCAATATGCATGCCCAAAAAAATTTCCAGTTCCGGATAGTTCACCATTCTACACTTGGTTAGTGAAACATAAAGTCAACATAGGAAGGAATCTTAGCTGTACTACAGATCATTATGGTTAAACCAATGAATCAATTATATATGTCAAACATCTATCGTTCATACTAGGAAAATAATTATAGACATTAAATCAGATAATTAGATTCAGTGTCCATACTTACATTATATCAGATAATTAAATAATATTAACTTTCCATACTTAAATGATTTCAAATAATTAAATTAAATACACTGTCCATACCTGATAATATTGATTCATTATCCACAATTTCAGATACATTTGTAGGAACATTTCACTCTGCTCTCCTATTTTAAAAATTTATTGCACATTTTTGGTTATATAACTTTAACGAAAACAATCTCAACAATTTGCATTTTTCATGTGTTGATATATCCTTCTTTCGCAAGGCTAATAGTTTGTTTATAACAAGAGTTAAAAAGTTATAACCCAAGTTCAATAAGAAAATTATAGCACCAATTCGACAGGTCAGCTGATTTGTAATACTCAATATTTTAAACCAGAATTATTTTTTTAAATGGAACACAGTATTTTAATGTATTCAGAGGAACTTAACAAAGCAATAATTACATTAGCTATCATAACGATAAATGAGTGCAATTAATGCAGATGGAATATTTATTCATATTTGGGTGTAAATATCATACAATATACAGATTAAATAACAAGCCCAATGACGTTTTTTTTGTTTTTGATTTTCTTTTTGACTTTTGAAACATCAAGTATCGGACGGTACATGCAATAACTTTCTGCAAGATTTTTCTTTGCTTATGCTGACACATAATAACTCAAATCTGCTGGGGTCTTTATACAACATTTCTGATTGCCACAAGCAAATTCATCTAGAACAGCCTTCTTAAAATTAGTTTAATTCTGTTTAACTTTCCTTACATCAAATATCTAAGTTTTAAAAATCCAATTTTTTCACAGATTCCATCATATTACTTTGGTTCGCCTTTTAAATCAAAATTGATCCACATGACCAGATGTAAAATTGCAAACAGTATGATTTAAAAAAAAGAATGCTTGTAAGACATACTCTACAAGTCAATAATAAATGAATACTCACAAATATTCATATCTGTTGTCTTTTTTTATCAGTCACTCTTTCTAACTTAGCATCATTTTCTACTCGTCTTTAACCAGAAGTATGTTTATGTAATATATGTATGCGAACACACATTCGAGGACATTCATACCCATGTACCAGATGAAATGAGACAGACATAAAGACAGACAGGCAGATAGGTGAGAGCCACAAATGTCTTATACATGCATAGTGAGTCTAACGTCGATATTTCTCCAAACTGTATACTCTAAAATTTCCAACCATTCAAGGAAATAAAATTAAAATAATCATCAAAAAGACTTGATGTGTGCCTGTCTGTTCAAGTGTGGTTGACATTTGCGCATTTTGAAAAAACTCAAGTTATTTCATGAAAAATATAATGAACATTAATAGAAAAGCCAAGGAAATAAAAATTAAAATAATCATCAAGGAGACTCGTACGTGCGCCTGTCTGTATATAATATAATGAACAGTAATAGAAAAGCAACAGTCTAAGTCAATAATAAAAGAACCTTAAGAAATTAGAACTTTTTTCTCGTCATTCAACCTCCATTAACTGCTATGATTGAAGCTGTACAAAATAAACATATTTTCATTATTCTTCAAGCGAGATAAATTGCAAGAATTTTACGCAGTGATACACTTTCGCACAATCAAATAATACAGACTAGTAATGGAAAGATAATGAAGTTCTGAAATAGGCAGATAATATTTATTTAAAAGCTGAGAGCAGCGCAAGTTAGTAAAAAAAAAGATGAAAAAAAGGATCAAATATTGATCGAATTTCGTTTTAAGATAGTGAGGTATCGATCCTGCTTGCATAATGTGAGCAGTCTATCACATTTTCTTGATCTACATCTGCCATCTTAATTGATTGAACTATCCGGAAGTGAGTTGCACCGATATGCCCTCTGGTGTTTTCAAGGGGAGATACTGTGAAACCCCCATACTCAAGTCATATCTTGGTCACTTTTTTGCATACACTAATGACAACAAAACTGAAATACATGAGCCCAAGAAGCAAAATTGCTTCTTTCTGTAGTGGCATGCAATTCAAGCTGGAACAACAAAAAAAAATTCTTTGCACAATTGAATATTCACTATCAACCTTTCCTCTTAACATCTGATCTCAGCATCAAAGAGTATGTCATCAGGAGCACTGTGGCTTTCAGAACACATAAAATGCTGTGACTTGCCAAATCATAATTTTTGTTTATCCTTTTCTTTGTTCCAACTTACCTTATCTGGGTTGTGTTCATCCAATTTCTGCATATGCCAAAGAAGGGCCATGTAACAGCTGCCAATAGCTTTACATACAATCTGAAGAAAAGAATAAGAAACCTTTAGCAATCTCTTGGTGAGTACCCCCATGTCAATATGACATTCAGGAAATAAAGTGACAACATGAAGGTCATCACGACAGATATACTGTATGTACGATTTTACCATTTTCATTTATGAGAAACCAGGTAGCAGAACAAGTCTACTGGTCAAAACCCCATGCTGAAAGTGCCATTCATTTGAAAGGAATAGAGACAATATTTTCTAGATGAGAACCTTGGCGCTGATATTGAAGGACAGTTTGCATCATTTTCATTTTGTACCAACTCTGATAAAAACTTTCTAATTAAGTTGTCTTAGGGTTTAATGCCAATTTCTCTGCACAAGATAGGCTATATATGGCGACTAGTATAATTGGTGGAGGAAGAATTCTGGAAAACCCCAGCAAGAACCACAGTCCCACAGAAAGCTGCAGGCAAGCTTTCTCACGTAACCACATTTGTGGAGTCCGAGGACTTGAACTCACACAGATGTGAGATGGCAGTGATCAGTAAAGGCAAGCGCATTAGACCACTTGGCCACCCTGACAGCCATATTTCTATTTAAGATTTTCAAGACTGTCACCAAGATTATGGCCATATTTGACACAAGGTCAGCACAACTTTAATGCTGGACCAACGTCTTAAATCGTCTTCTGGTGAAAACTCCATGCTGATATGACTTTCCATATTGGAGGATTCACAATAAGATTTTGCCAGATTGCATCTGTGGTGGACTTACTGGATAACAGGAGCATACTATATCCATCAAAAACAAACTAGACATCACAAGTCTTGTGGTGAAAACATGACCAACTAGGCAGAAGTAGTAAAGACAAGATTTTCAAGACAGCCATTGTGGTGGCCATATTGGAAGTCAGATTGGCACCTTTTCATTTATGACAACTAGACATAATGTCTTTCAGTGAAAACTCAATGCTGAGAGAAGCCGTGCCAAGATTTTAAAATGGCCACTGTGGCTGTCATTAAATGAGCAGCACCATTTTCATTTAGGACCATAACTATACATTATAAGAAGTCTTTCATTGGAAACTATATATTGAGATGGCCACTAATTCAAGAGAAGAAGCTAGAACAAGATTTACAAGATCGTAACTGTGGCAGCAAAAATGGATTTCAAAGGAAGTCTCCTGGTGAATAAGCCATATCGATATAATTTTTCATTTAGGGAAACTAGCAACAAGATTTCCAAGATGCTAGGTTGGTTGTCAGTTTGGCACCATTTTCATTTAGGACCAACTAGACCTTTCAGTGAAACGCCCATTTTAGTATGATCATTCATTCAGATGGAGTAGTGACAAGATTTCCAAGACTCAATGTCTGAGCTGCACCATTTTTGCTGATGACCAATTAGACCATAGGATGAATGTGTGTGTACAGCCTTATCACAATCCTTCAAGTTGTTTAGGCTGAGTAGTGATAACAAACTTGTGCTTACCGACAGGTGATAAATAGACTATCCCATAAGCTCTCTTGGTCCATGACAAGTAGAGGATTCAAACCTAAGCTAAATAGCACCTCTTCCATGAAAACACCTGTCAAACACCTGTCTTATTAAAATATAAATTTCAAATCCATAACTGATGCTGCAAATGGTTAAATGAAATTGTGTTTAAAACAAATCAGGTAATGAATCTTTTGATGGGTCTAATAGGTAGTGTCTTTAATGAAAAAAAAAGCTGCATTCAAAATCTTATCCACCTCTTACTTATTTTACGACAACTCCACATCCTGCCGTGGCTGTAAAATGTTTCTTTCTTTACTCAAATATATGTATGAAAAGTTACTAATAAACAATGACAGAAAGAACTTTATTCTGTATGCACTGAGCCTATTTAATTATGATAGGTGCTTCATGGCATACTAGAAGTAAACATCTCCATCTTGCTCTCTACAACTGTAGGTGTGGCAAAATATGCATCTTCTAAATGCCCATGTGGCTTAACTCACCTCCTCTGGCAGTCCTGGGTTCTCGATGGCCATCTTGACAACATGGAACAATTCATCCCACAATCCCCAAGAATTTAAGTTATGGCAACTGCAAGAATGAAAATACTTCATCACTTAATGTCACGCCACAAAAATCTGTTTCAGTGACTTGTCATAAAAATCATATCACACAGGAACTTGTCATGCAATACAAATCTGGTTACACTCAAGTAATTTAAATCATGTCAAACTGTGACAACATTTAACACCATCACACGATACTGTTATCTGAGTGAGCCACTTCATCATAAAATACATTGGAAAATTTCCATGTCCAAACATTCATTTTTAAAATATTTAAATTTTGGTGGCTACATTGTGTTGTTCCCCATATTTCTGCAAATGTTAAATTTTTACTTGACCATAAGGCACAAAAAAAAAAAAAAAAAAAAAACACCATTAAGAAATTTTCCCATATACAAATATTAGAATCCAAAACTTGTGTTCATTAGCTTGAAGGTTCAGTAAAAGACTGAAGCCTAGGCAATGAAAAGTCTCCTTTAAACTGAATTCTTCTGGTTAATGAATTTTTCAAGAAATTCAATAAGAAACAAGAAAATGAAACCTCTCTACTCTGAAAAGTTACCTTTTTCAACTCCACATTAATTTTCACAAAAAAAAATAACCCCATAAAACCAAATTTAATCAGAAATGTAGTCAACCAATGGTCCTTAAACAACCTAAGACCATGCAGAGGAAAAGAAAACCATGAAAACATGTATAGATACAATATTAACTCAATCATCACATATTTCAAATACTGACTAGTTATTAACATGTTAAAACAATTATCCTGATGGCAAATATCCAGGTTATTAACATGTATGTACTATTACAATGTCCCTCCAACATATTTCCGTATTAAAATGTACATCTGAAAATGAACTTAATTTGCAAATCACAACACAAACATAGAAAAGTTGAATTCAATGGTTGTATGAACTAATTTAATTTTTAAAATAGAAAACAGTTAATTCTGAGATGGGGAGGCAAAACCATGATACAAGGAAGGATTTACAACCATGTGTCACTAAGTGAGTGTTGCCAAGACAATATGTAATTTGTTATACATAAATATCATGCTAATCAAGAATGATTAAAGACTCTAAAAAGGTCAGATAAAAGGCATCAAGATGTCCAATTCAACATGATTAACTGTCAATCAAAGATCAATGGTTACTGAACAGGTGGCAAAAGTTGATCACCTGCCAGCATACATTCTCATATAATCCATGTCAGCTGAATTTAACTTGATCAAATCAGTTTGACACTTGTGTTAATAAGACCACAAATAAAATAGCCATCAATCATACTTACGCTGTCATTCCTTCATGGACAGTCTTAGTAGATCTCCAATACATGATATGTATTTAAATAATATATCTTAATATTTGTAGTTTCTATCGCTTCTGTTCTTAAACATGTAAAATGTCTACAAAATGTTGATATGTACTTAATTGCCACTATTGATACAGTAAAATGAATACAAAATTGTTAATATTTACTTAATTATCAAGACATATATAGTCAAATGTCTACAAATGTTAATATTTACTTAATTATCAAGACATACAATCAAATGTCTACAGGGTATTCATATTTACTTAATTACCACTACATACAGTCAAATGTCTACAAGGTATTCATATTTACTTAATTACCACTACATATAGTCAAATGTCTACAAGGTATTCATATTTACTTAATTACCACTACATACAGTCAAATGTCTACAAGGTATTCATATTTACTTAATTACCACTACATATACAGTCAAATGTCTACAAGGTATTCATATTTACTTAATTACCACTACATACAGTCAAATGTCTACAAGGTATTCATATTTACTTAATTACCACTACATATACAGTCAAATGTCTACAAGGTATTCATATTTACTTAATTACCACTACATACAGTCAAATGTCTACAAGGTATTCATATTTACTTAATTACCACTACATATACAGTCAAATGTCTACAAGGTATTCATATTTACTTAATTACCACTACATACAGTCAAATGTCTACAAGGTATTCATATTTACTTAATTACCACTACATACAGTCAAATGTCTACAAGGTATTCATATTTACTTAATTACCACTACATATACAATCAAATGTCTACAAGGTATTCATATTTACTTAATTACCACTACATATAGTCAAATGTCTATAAATTGTATTTTGTTTTCTAAATTACTTGCACACTATAATCTAGTCCATTATTCCAGATTCTTCCATAAGCACTTAACTTTTGACCAAAATGTTATCATTTAGACAATCAATTTTCTGGACATGTCCCTGATAGGTAAGACATTTAATGTTTTACTGTACATTTACTTTTATGTCAGAGGACATATGACATTCTTGAGCAAACAACAGAAAACATCAGCACATTGAAATACTCCGAAAACCAAAAAGTGTTTACTTTTGGTATTGTGGCTTTCAACAGATATGTACCAGTGTATAAGGAACATGTTAAATAGTGCAATTTTGCTGTGTGCAGCTTATCCAATAAATTATTCAACCAATGAGCCGCAACGTCAAAGTCATCCATGTCAAAAATGAGGAACAAAACACCTTAGTTTCTTCACATTCAACAGTCATCTTTTTAAACCAACATCAGAAAAAGTCTGCATATGCAAAAAATTTCATTTGACACCAGAAAAAAATCGACCTGTAGATGAAACTTGACATTTCACAACTGATTAAAAATCCTACAGCTGTTTGTTCTGTGTCTATAGAGCAAATCCACACTTATACATAGATCTTCCTGAAACATTTAGAAGGAACTCAAGTTCATGTTCAAAGTTCCATACTTTTGGTTCTCTTTAACACATGTTTCTGTAAAGTTAGAACCAATGAACTTCCAGGACTTTCTTAACATTTATTTCTCTGCTTTTAGACTAAATTTTATTAATGCATTTAGACACAATGTCATTCAAATAATGTTTCATCTACCAGAAGAATTTTTCACTGAAACAGAATTTAACTAATAACCAAAATACTTGATGCTCAAGACCCTGATCACTACTTATATATCTGTCTTATCAAAGTCTTGGCTACATCCAAGTTTACTATAAACAAGTTCTCTAGAACAGGATTTAAACTGAACAGTTATGACAGAACAACCATGTTACCTATAAAGTGCATTGATCCTCTTCAAGGCAGCAACAAGGGCATATGCATCATCTTCATCCGGCTGTTCACCCTATGAAAAATGAAAGTGTTAATAAATTCTGACTTCTAATATTTACAGATAATACATAGAAAAAAAATACAAAATATTTTTGTTGTAAGATATATATATAAATAATCAGACCGGGTTTTACAGGAGGTCCACAAGGTTAAAGATTCTGAATTACTCCTAGTTAATTCACACAATTTACATCTCATCCAAAGTAAAGGCATAGAATTCCAGCCCATCTATCCACACAAGTAATGCATGCAATTTTTGCAGTACGAGGTTTGGTATTGGTTGATTTGAAAAGGACAGGCAAATTTGAAGGAATGGAGTAAGCATGTGGAATTCATCAAGGTAAAGACCTACCCACCCTTGTAATACTTGCATTTTTTTTAATGGGGATGGGGTGGGGTTTGTAACGATAATGGAGTTGGCCTGTGGTCTTCATTGATATGGTAATGAACCACAACCATGTAAGCTGTTGGGGATTAAAAAAAGAAGCCATTACATGTTTGGCTGATCCAATCCACTCCCCCAAACTGTAGCTTTTACAAATATAAAATTAACTTAACCCCGACCTCAAAAGACCTTGACCTGTAAAGAGGTCACTTGATATTGTTAGGCATAAATGAAGTCAAAATCTTATACTGAAATGGAAAGCTCTTAAGCATGTGTTCAAGTGTCAGCAAACCTGACTTGAGACCATAAGCCTCATAATTAGTTATGAGCTGAACTGTCCAAGTCTTGTATCCCATTTAAGTTTGATGAAAATGGGGTGTCTGTAAGTGGGGGGGGATGCAATTTCACATTCAGCTACAGTAACTTAACCTTTCGTGTTCTTGGATTCGAATTTGATTGGGGACTGCCCCTACCCAAGTTTAGTCTGCCAAAGAGGTTTGATAAAAAGGAAACTTTACTCATCATGCAGATATGAAAATCAAATTTTCAGCTTGAGTGACTTTACCCTTGAATCAAGCAAGCTAAAAATGAACAGGCTTCCAACTACCAATGAGTAAGCCTCATATCAGGTTGAAGAGAAACAAACCCACAGCAAAACAGCCATGTCCTATACGGATGAATGGACAGAGAGACATCATAATATATCCCCCTCCCCTTGGTTTGGGAGTGGTCATGGGGATATAGAAACAAACAAGATCACAAAGCATGTGTAGACTAAGGGCTACAAAATTCAGTCGAAAATAGAGGGGGAGAGGCAAAACATCCACTCAGAAAAATTCTTCCTTTATATGCTAATAAGTACGGAATGAGAAGTTGGCAATACATGTAATAATGTTCATTACAAACCTCTTGGAAAAAATCTTGCATGGACTCTCTGAATTTAACCACTAGGCTGTCAATTAATGTTTTCCTGGCTACATCACACTTGCCACTGATAGCATATTCTTCACTGCACAGGCTCTCATAGCACCTTGAGCAAGCCTCCAACACCTGGAGAGAGATTAAATCGTATAATTCACCTAGATAAAAATGACATCATATACACACACACACACACACATATACACAGGACCAAAACAATCAGTATAATATAGTAACATATTTAAACTGGATCTCCAAGCCTTCAGCCGCATTTTTAAAATTAGATTTTATTGGGCACATGCTCTTGAAAATATAGGGATTGTAAAGAGTAGCTAATTGGATATCATACCAGGCCTACCAACCTTACCAAGACCTTCTCAGTAAGGCAGTAAATTTTCGCCCATAAGTTGGACCAGTTTTCAGTAAGGTGTAACAAAATATCATGTACTGCTTTTGTCAAGATGAAAAACGTGCATTCAGAAGTCCTGAAGTATGATGCAGCAACAGTAAACATTATGTTGAACTTGAAGCTTTGTAAAGTTTACTTCAAACTTAATTAACTCCTCTAGAGTTTCCCAAACTGCAATACCAAACCCTATGGAGCTCAGTGGCTTCTAGATACCTCTCAATTTGAACTAAACCTTTGAAAAAAAATTCATGTAGACCTTGGTGATGGCAATCATTTTTCCTGCCATCTGACACAGTCATATCAACAAATGATGTCCACTAAACATAACTGTTGGCCTTCATGACTTCGTCCCTGAGAATCTAAATATTCCCTTATATTCTTCTGTACTATTAAAACATTATAAGTGATTTATTGTCACTTTTGTCCAAACATGTCGCTTGTGGGACGCCATTTTCAAGAAAACAGCTTAATTATGCAGATGATCTGCATCATAAAATATGTGCAGTTTAAAGCATCTCAGGTACTCTGATAAAGTTAGACTGGTTCCCTGACCAAATCCAGTGAATCTAATATGAAAATCCCAGCCAAATCAAATATGGACATACCCAGGATTTTACTGCAATTGTATTTATATAATTTATGTCTTTATTCTTTAAGTCATTATTTTCGGGATCATTTCCGTAAGACTTACAGCAAAATCATAATGGTTGGCAGGTCTGTGATTGGATGACAAACAAATAGTCAAAAACATTAAAAATATTAAGAGTGAAAAACTGTGAATAGGTACAGGTACACCTACATCACTACTCTAATTATTGTAATGACTGTCAATGAGATATTTAGAGTATTGCTCTGGAAATTAAAGTGTGGATAATAAACTTATGGATAATACAACCGAAAACATAAAAACATTTAAACTGAAGAATTCTGATAAGCAAACACATATCTGGAAAACTTGACCTAGTACTAGTGTACAAAGTTTCACAAAGACTCCTTGAAAGTTCTGGAGTAATGCTTCTGATATGAAAGTATGACTAAAGCACGAATAGATGATCAGAGAAATATGTTAAAATAGGAAAAATAATATAGAAACTGAAGAACTGTGAATAGCAAACAGCACATCTAGACTAAGAGTCTAATTTTTTTATCCAAGTTTCAGAGATATCTAAGGGCTGTTCCAGTAAAACATATAGCCCCTGGGCGGAAGGCACTTTCAAATTCAACCAACCCACAACAGAAGCAATTTTAAAAAATTATGATCCACCGTCAGATGTTTTATTCGAAAAACACTGCCCCTACAGAAGCATGTTTTTTAAACATAATTTCTTGCTATGGGTTAGTGGGTACTAGAAGCGATTTTAATATTGGGTTGGGGACAGAAGCAATTTAAATGACAGCTTGCTGGAGGTAATCTACTGAATTCTTATAGATCATATAATCTACTGCATATTTTTTATTTGTGTTCATTCATTACAATCAAACTTTGTCCTTTTGTTTGTTTGTCAGCCATGTATGTCTCTGATACTGTGAAATCACAAATTTTCATGGTGGCTTATTATCTGTATATGTCATTGATCAGTCCCTTAATACCTACTAATTTAATATCTATGAATACAGATTTTATAACAGGGATTTCTATTCTAATACAGAAATCATGAATTAGTATCCTTACTAAACTGTGTTTACTAAAGTGATCACTACGTTTTGCTATTTTTCTTTGTTCTCAGGCATGCTGCTTTTGATTTAGAATAGTTGAATCTTGTATTACTTTAAATGTGTGGTCAGATGCTATGATTACATGTTTTTTTTTTTTCAATGAATGTTTTGGTAAACCTATAATACATGATTTGTCAGGGGAAAAACACATTAATGCTTGTGGAAGTGATGTTATATTATTTCTGCCTACTTTTACACTATATCATTTCTTGTAAGAAAATATTTCAGTTACTGATGTCTTATTTTGATGCTTGTTGCAAAACTAATTTTATTGTCTTCCCTTTGATGTAATTTCTTATTGATGCTGAGAAAATAATGTTGCACACTTCCACTAATTATTGTTTTTATTATACTTCTCCATTTCAGCCTGTTCTTATGATCTTGTCCCCCCACATATTGTTTGTCTTGTCTATGATATGTATCTAAATGTGTCATTTACTTTTCCTACTTCTACACTAATTGTGAGTATGCATATCTATGTGAGATGCAAGGGGGAGACTAAATCCAAGATTGAAAACCTCTACATTTCTGGATGTATTCTGCTTGGATTCCATGTTTCTGCACAACTCAGGAATTTAGGACTTGCTGTACTAATTCAATTCCCCCTGTAAACCTGTGCAAACACCATAATATTAATATTCAATAACATAAAATTTTACGTGCTCATGATCAAATTTTTATAAGTATAGACACATCTATGATGGCAGCTTTTGTGAAAAGAAAACCATAACAGCTGCACCATTTTCTGGACCTATACAAATTTGAAATGTGTGCTTTCAATACTGCACCAAAAAGTTAGCTACTTATTTCAGTAACGAGTCTTCCAAACTCAGCTCTGTAAAGGGATGGAAATTATGTTAATAAAACAATGTCCCTCATATTTTTCAGTTGCTAGTAGGAAAAGCTCTCAAAAGATTCTTTTTTCACTAAAATCTTACTTTCATTATCAACCAATCAGGGACAGTCAAACCCATACATACTCTTTTTTTATCTTCACTGATTTATAGTATAGTTCTCGTTTTTCATATCTGTAGTAATGTGAGTCCTTCAACAACTCTCAGTGGTTGTAAGCCTTTTGAGACCATGCTGACTGGACACAGTGTATGATAATGTTCACGTAACAGAAATACCATGGAATAACCAGAGATCAATAAAATCAAATAAAAGTCTAGTTATCTCCCCTGCAAGGATGCTGCCAGGATTTCAGCATTTACAAATTTTGTGTGGGTGTGATCTCCAATGAGGAAGTGGTGGCGGAAGGAATAGCCATTGCCAGATATCTCTCTAACACTTAAATATCTGTCACTCTTTCTTACCGTTCCACTCTGTTATGGCTCTACTGAAATCAAAATACTCATAGAGATGTCATCTCTAGTTGTATAGTGATTATTACTGTGATGTCACTGGACATGGTCATGTGGTTCTTTGTTGGGATGGAAGAAAGGCCATAGGCTTACTCCATATTTGACAGCTAATTATGATGTTGTCAAAAGAATTAAAAATATTCTAACAATTCAGCTGGACTCAGATTATATACTTGATTCATAGTCAATGAACAGGTTCTAAAATTGATGTGTTTATTTTGGCGCCATGTTCCTCCATCACGTTCAAGATTTAAATATACCAAAGGTGAAATTAGTACAGTTGCATCCTAAAATTACTATCATGGCTACTTTAAATATTATTTAACGTGAGACTTTAATGCCAGACCTTATAGCTTCAGTGATTTTTGGGTTAAAAAAATGAATTTCTTCTCAAACAACTCAATTTGGTGTAGATTACATACTGGGAGAATTCTTGATGTGTAAAAATTGCACAAGAAACGAAAACATCAGATCAGAAAATTAATATAGGAATATAGAGAAATGATGATATTACTATTTAAATGGAATATGTGGTGACAATACGAGTGCTGGTTCTACAACTCTGCAATAAACATCTTGTACAACTATTCTGTTGTTTCTAACAACACTGTAATATGGAAATAATTTCTGCACAAATAAAGTCGACCCACTTTTTACTTTAGTCCCTTGCTAATTAATAGTTTTAGATTTTACAACAAAACTAAGCACATTTTAGTGCTGAAAAATGGCATTAAACCCCACAACAATAACCTTTTGACAATAATACTTGATTACAAATATTTAGATTGCAAGAAAATAGAAGTTATAATTTTATTAAAAGTACTGGTACTAGTAAAAATAAAGGAGATGGTAAAAAAGAATCAGGATGAACAGATTAGTAGTGTAGTAAAGAATCCATATATCAGAATAACATCAAGTATTTTGTCACCAATTTCATCATTAGTTAATGACACTGCTTCAAATTGTTGTGTACTAGATAATAGTAATCCAATTTTAATACAAATACCAAATGATGGCTTGGAACTAAGTGCCAATTGGTCTGCAGAAAATATCACCATGATCAAAATATACATAAGAACTGCTGAACACAAACTGGACAAATTTTATCCATCCCGTTTTGAGTTTACACAGATCAGTCAGTCTTATGTTTAACGTCATTTAATTTTTGCACAAAGAGAGCATGTACTTCATTTGGTAATACATCTGCATGATATGAAAGTTTGTCTCGTTATTCTTTCCTTGCCATAGTGGTTCTGCCAAATAGAGATCTACACACACGTAATTATGTTGTATGGGGATTCTCTGATGTTCCCTATGAGCATTAATCTGTTAACTGTTTCTGAATTTTATATGATCCTCCTCCTCTGTGTATGAATATTATTCTGTGCTGAGAACTCCTTTCATTGGCCGCTGTCTGAAACGCATTTGCATAACTAGCTTGAACAAGTTACTGTTCTTTATGGTTGTGCAATTTTCAACATCTCACAAGTATGGCCCCATTGGTATTCTCTCTTGGATATCCCTGTTCCAAAAAGAAAACTTTTCCAGAGGTCTCACTAGGATTTTAAATAGGAGTCGACTCCCATTTTGGTAAAAATAAGAATCCCACCAGCAAAAATTGCAGTCCCCTCCCAGAAAACTATGCAAATTATGAGAACTATTGGTTGCCATTGAATTTAATTTCTACATTCTTTATAAAACTGACATAGCTCTTGTTTGTCCATCAGAGTCTGAATTTTGTCAAACCAAGAAAGGTCTTATTCAAAGCACTAAGCTAGGCATCAAACACTTTCTTACACTTGGCTACTGTCCGATCAAAACTATCAGTTCTAACAACTTTAGCACTCTTCTGAATCTCGTTACAATCTTCGTCAGTTTGTCATTGAACCCCAAAATACTCATTCAAGTCTAAGTCTCAACATGTCATGATTCAGAGGTCACGTGCACTGCTTACTCCGCTATACTCGGAAATGAACACAATAATGAAAGCTAAAATTGTTTATTTGATGTACTGTTATAAATAACCACATGTACATATCTGGGCCTTTTTGCCTCTGAATTCAAGCACTGTAAATATCAGTAGATTTTCCCACCCAGCTGCCAGTCAAAGATTTTGATTTGGCCGCCCAGCTATTGCAGCATGTTCTTTTGATGTACTCTTATAATGGTGACATGTATATAGGCAGGGGGAGCTTTCAACCACTAAATTCTGTCATTGTAAATATCAGCATAGTTAACTGATCAACGCATTTTCCCAATAAGCAGGTGGCTAAAGCAGGACTGGCAAGTCTTTGAATTTTGCCACCTACCTATTATATGTGTACGAAGGACTCTCGCCTAAGTGATTTTCTGTGTCCCCAATTAAAAAAAAGGCATCCAATACTGTGAATAAGCATTTCCGAGACCTCTGAGTTTTCACTAACATGAACTCTGCCAAAGATTCACTTCCTCGAATCAGTGCTTTGCTGCCTCTTATGCCAGATTTATTCTCTTCCATAATGCTGCATTAGGGTTTTAAGTCCAACATTCCCATAGTCTGCTTGTTCAGACATGTGTATCTTGAATAAATATAACCGGCATATTGTCCATCCAACACGTACATCGGACTCGCACTCAACATCAATTTTGGGCTCAAAATCACACACTGGTATTTCCAGTGACATTTTCCCAATGTCCAACAGACTGATATACATGAAATTCATTGTCATCATAGCTATCACCAGCCAGTATTTACTGACTGAAAACATTGTCGTCTGAAGACAAACCCTGTCGTAGTTCAGCCATTTTGGTTTCCTGTGTGGCCCTTATTCAAAACACGCATTTGTAAAACTTCCATGATAAAAATAAGGTTAAAACTACCATAAAATGCTTGTTTCAGGGCCCAATGAACCAATCAAATTTAGTTTAACAGCCATTCATGTTGAACCAAAGTATCCAACTATCTAGATGCTGCATCAAGTGCTGCAAGACCACTTTTGGCAGTGCGAATTATGTCACAAAATGCACTTTTACAGTTTAATAAAAACTGCATACAGTGCAAAACATATTTTATATTTGTGACATTGAATAATTTGCTGAACGCGTATCACTACTTTAAAAGTACATGAATTCGTACAAATTACGTGCACTCACATGTACTGGCATCATTTTCTGACCCAATGTTTTATTGATGTTAGACCACTGGGAGGGTGATAGATGCGATTTTAAATATATATTCTATATATTCGGTTTTCTTCCTGACAACCCCACCAGCAATACCTCATTTTGTTAACACAACCCACAACAGAAGTGATTTTCCTAACCAACCTTATACTGTCAGAATCAAAATAGTCTGAAACACAACCTCCTACAGAAGTTTTTTCGAAGTGCTGTCCCCAGGGGGGATATATGTTTTACTAAAACAGACCTAAAATTGTTTCGACCTGGAAAGAAAGTGGATAATGGATGGATGGGTAGAATGGAAAGAAAATAATACAGAAATTGAAGAATGGTGAATAGAAAGGGGACATATGGACCACTAGTTGAGCATGTGTACCAAGTTCCATCAAGAAAAACTGAATGGTTTTGAGAGCTGTTCTCTGGAAATAAAAGCATGGATCATGAAAAAAATGAACAGAAACAAAAATACTGAACTGAATAACTGAAGAGAAAACAGACCATCTGTATCAATAGTCCAATGTATAAACCACATTTCATGGAGATGGCTGGAATGACTTGTTAGTTGCTCCAGAAATAAAATAATTTATACACAGATGAACTTGGCAACACCTACGTCTGTATTCATAACTTGATGGGGTGGTGCTGATTAGGACAGATAGATGTGCTGACCACAGCAAAACATTACATCTTCTACTATCACTATGGAGACATAAAATATTTGCTAAAAGTTACCTCTGAATCGGTGTGCTTCTCAACAATTTCATGAAGGTATCTCAACAATGCCTCTAAATTCTGAAAATAAAGAGAGAAAAATTAACTTTCAATTTTTACTACCATCACATTACATTGTACAGATAGCTAATAATTTATCTGAATGCAGATACTTATATGATTGTGTGAAATCATGGTTTAAAATTTACCAATACAACATAGATCGCTTACAAGTCAAATCCAACTGCAAACTGCAGATCTCAAGATCCACCGTCATATAATGTGCAGGCAGATATGTGTCTATGCCATTTTGTTGGGGGGTGGGTTAAGGAGTAATGGGTAAAACAAATAACATACACCCTGATCTGCGTTCAGGGTCTATGCTGCTTGCAGCTGGACTCCAGACTCTGTACTAGTAAGAATTTACAACAGAGAAATAGTCTCCAATATCTGCAGATCTTCAATGAACTTGGACCTGCTAGTTTCAAAAAGTATTTGTCATTCTTTAAACAATCTCCAAAGGCAATGACTGAATGAAATGAAAATATGCATATAATATCTAGAGCTCAGTTCACTTCACAATATCCACCACCTTGTTTGAAATGGTCAAGAAACTTACTTCCAAGTACTCCACAAATCCATGTGCACAAGTAACGTTACCTAAGCCCTTCTTGCAACTCGCCAGTTTTTGAACCTTGGTCTTTAAGCCGTGTACTACTATATATACTTGAGCATCAATAGAGTTCAACTGCAAACAACACGGTCCTTGATGTGTCACTGCATCATGCACACACGGATCAGGGTCTCTGTTGCTTGTTCTACCACTTACTCCTAACGAACTGCATAGAACCAGATATTCATGTAAGCTCTGGTCAATGCAATTTCCAACTGGATCTGACTTTTGAGTTTATCGGATAAATTGCTGTAAAGTTTCACAAATTTAAAGTTAGGGAATAACCATTACTGTTAGTGAAGAAATATAATATCACAATACCTTCTCTTGTCTTCCAGCTGTATACATTTCCAAATCAAAGTACAGCGGAATATGCAGAAGATTGGCTACTTTCTCTGGGTCCATGAGATACTGAAATAAATCAGATTCTGTGATGACAATCTTTCAGAACGATAAATCACCAGTCTTTTTTTTTTTTTGTTGCTTTTGATCTCATGCACTAAAATGTTCAAAATTACCAAAGAAATTCACTTCAAAGGGGTGGGGGTGGGGGGTAAAACATAATTGTAATGCAATATTCTAGTGTTGCTGTTGAATAGCTGGCACTTTTCCATGAGGAAAATACACTGAATGAACAACAAAACTGTTCTCTCATTAGGGTTAGCCAGAGAATTCCAGAACACTGGAATGCTCTTGTGAGAAACCCCACTGCCATGCCACCATCCTTCTTTTTGAGGAAGCAGCCAAAATTAGTAGGATATCAGTGTTATATTAGGTTTACCCTGCCACCAACTACAACTTTATATCAGTAATGCATACCTGTTGCTATTGTTGAGCTAAATTAGTATGGTACCTGTCTAGATGATTCCACAGCTTGTGAATAATAATTAAAAAAAAAAACAGACACAAGGAATACTCACCCTCACTTAAGAGACGACTTGGGCCACATTCCAAGTAACAACAATCAGACCAAGAGAGAAAACCATTTGCTTTGGCGGGTTAATGAGCAAAGGTAAAAAGAGAAGGTACTGTGAGAATGCAAAAAATAAGCTTTCATCATTCTCCAAAGATGAACAAATTAGATAGGCACATGAGGCAGCAATGGCTTGAATGTCTTGGGCTATAATTTGGGTAAGGGATTGGTAAGCTCTTTCAACAGTTTATGCAGAGATGGTGGAGGCTAAAAATTCAGCTGAACCTTTAATGGGGAGGAAAAGATGCCTTTTAGCGTACGACTCATTCTATATCCTGATGAAAAAGACAGGGCACTGCTCCACCCTCTCAGGAAGGCATGATTCATTCTGTACCTTCACAAAATGGAGAAGCTGCTACTCCTCCCTCACAGGAATTCTTGATTCAATCACCACCCATTTATAGCCTCCCTTGGGAAGGGGGCACACTAACCCCAGAAAGATTTGGGTAATTCTGAGACCTGAGAGACTCAGAGAATGAAAACCCAGAGAACGATTAAGAGGAGGATATATTTTATCGCTTTATACATGCATCTACTTTCAGCTTGATCCTAGACCTCATCCAACAAAAGGCTACAGACAGGGCAACCATTATTCCTTTCACATTGTGTGCTGGATAAACAAGTGTGTGGGGGTCCTAGGGGGGGCTTTCTATAACCACACCTTAGACATAGTAGCTTTATCTTGATCTGAAAAACTGAACAGTACGCACAAGCAGGATACAAAAGGTTGTTGTTGTTATAGGGTTTAACGCCATTTCTCAGCACACAATAGGCTATACATGGCGACCAGTATTAATGGTGGAAGAACCCGGGAAATCCCGGGAAAGAACCACCGACCCCCGAGAAGCTACTGGCAAGCTTTCTCACATACCCACACTGGCAGAATCCGAGACTCGAACCCATGCAGACAGAGGTGAGATGGCAGTGATCCGCAACGGAGAGCACTTTAGACCACTCGGCCACTCAGTAATTACAAAAGGTAATGTGTGGACTAAGGCTATGCTAATGAAACTTTCATTAAGAAACATTGCTTTGGTTGTTTTTAGAAGGTTAATTGCTAAAAATTAAGCAACATTAAGCTCAGAACAGAAAATTTAAAAATAAACAAGTCAACCAAACTTGCTGAAGCTAGGGACTATAAAATTTGCAAAAATATAGTAGTTTACAATTACTAATAATAAAATAAAAATGATTCAAGAAAGGCTAGTTTAATAACCTTCCACAATATAAATGAACTTGAAGTGATGTGCGACCAGTTTACCGTATATAAATATAGCACAATTGAGAATAATGACAATTTGTTTTCTTAAACATTAAAGGGTTATTCCAAGGGATTATGTCTTTTCCCAATTAAATTAGCCTAAAAATACAATTATTAGAATGTGGGGGTCTACAGAACATTTTTAAAGGGATCTTCATATTCGAAAACAGGGGTCATGTCACAAATTTAAAAAGATTCCAGACCTTTACGAATCCAAACTAAAACTTCTCCCAAAGGTACAAGAGCAGTCATATGACCAGTTTCTAAGACAGCTGTAATAACAAAACTTTAAGCCTTTTTCACGACTTTTTAGTCTAGACTTATTTCCAAATAGTAACATTTTTCATGATGCCAAATGATCTGTAAAGGTAGTGTGATAAATTATACAGCATCACAACATCACTGCTAGTCATAAGCACAAAAAAATTTAACGCTCAGTTGTACAGAATATACATTTTTTTAGATACTGTCTTCTAATAATATCATATTCTGGGCAAACACAAGCAATATGAAATTCATCCTGTATTATATAAACATTTCTTCTCCTGCACAGTTCATATGATCTATGTGTTTTTTTTCCTCCCTTCTTCCTGGTTGAATCATTGGTTTATGGCTTTAACACCTTAGATGTATTTCTCACATTCTAGTATGGATTTATACTGACTGCAGTAACAGCATTCTGAGAAATTAGTAATACACTGACCAACTTTGAAATGCAGTATCTTTATACCTTTGTGCGAACTCCAACACACTTTCTCATCAATGTAACAAGCCATACACGTGTATGAAAGAAATGCTAAAAAAATATATATAAAAACATCTCAAGAAAGCTTAATTAAATAGCAATAGTTTGATCAGGGTATAATCATAATGTGTATAAAGAATAGAGCACACAAAACACATAGTATGACTGTTGATCCAAGACGTGATGGCTAGATCTTCTTGGTGTAAACAATATCAACATTCAAGATGTTGACCAAAAACAAAAAAGAATGATGGTAGCAGTACACACAATCATTGTGTACCGCATGTCCCACAAAGGCATTCCAATGTTCTGGAATCTTCTGGTTCACCTTAACGGGAGGACAAAATCTGGGGCATTTACCTCCCAGAAAAGTACCAACTATCCAATAGCCAGATATTGTATTACTGAGATTAAAACATATTTTTGCAAGAACTCATTTATCATGTATATATTGCAGATATATCAAAGTTTTTCAAGATGATTGCCATAGCTGCCATACTGAAGATCAGAACAGCACCATTTTTATTCAGGACATAGTAGACATCTTTTAGTGAAAACCCCATGCTAATATGACCATCCATTCAGAAGAAATATTAAGAGTTTCAATAGGGCAGCCATGGTGGTCATATAAGATGTTGGATCACCACCATTTTTATTTAATAACAACCTGGGCCCTGAGTGGTCTAAAGCGCCCTCCATTACAGATCACTGCCATCTCACCTCTCTGAGTGGGTTCAAGTCTCGGATTCGGCTAATGTGGGTATGTGAGAAAGCTTGCCAGTAGCTTCTCATGGGTCGGTGGTTCTTCATGGGGTTTTCCCGGGTTCTTCCTCCACCATTAATACTGGCCGCCATGCATAGCCTATCGTGTGCTGAAAAATGGCTTTAAACCCCACAACAAAAACACATTTAATAACAACTACTAGAAACAATACAAAGTGTTTCAGTGAAAACCCCATGTTGATATGACATTGGAATAGCAATAACCAGATTTTCAAGATTACTGCTGCAGTGGCTATATTGGATATGAGATCATTTTGGATCCCTTATACATCATAAGAAATGTTTTAATAAAACCAAGTCTTGATAAGAACATCCATTATTAGTAATATTGATAAGATTTTCAAGATGACTGCCTTGGTGTTCATTTTGGACATCAGATCAACATTTTTTTATTTAGGTCCAACAAGACATCAAAAGTCTTTTAAACTGTGGTGGCCATACTGGAAATGAGATCAGCACCATTTTCATCTGGGACCAAGTAAACACCACAAGAAGTCTTAGTGAAAATCCCATGCTGATATGACCATACATTCAGGAGTAGTGATAACAATCTTTGCCAGATGGCTGCCGCAGCAGTCGTATTTGGACATAAGACCTGCGCCAGTTTCATTTATCCAGGTGAGAAAGTGGAGAATCTGGACTGTTGTGTGGAATAAACCCCTGTGCTGAGACATATGATCCCTCCTCTGTCCTGCCTGGTTTATCAGCAGATTGAGAAGATCACTGAATTGCAATCACTGGGACCACAGGGCGACTATCAAGATGAGATGAGCAGTGGCAGTCCTGACAGTCTGGAGTCCTTGTGAAATCAACCTTGAACAGGAGATTGCATAAGCAAAAAACCAATCCTACTTCAGGCTGACGGCATCCACTGAACAGGCTCTCTGATTTGGAATTGAGATGACATAAGAGGGGAGCCTGCTCAGTTTTGTCAAAAACAAGTCAACCAGGGGTGTCCCACAGTCTGAACATAAAGTCCACCATGTATTGCTGCAGCACCCACTCCTTGATGACTACACTGCCTTTCCTGGATGGACTGTCTGCCAGAATGTTGTACTGCCTGGGATTTGATTAGCTCTTATCATGATCGCCTCCAAGGTTGCAAACCTCCACACAAAGTGCAAATGGTAAACTACCACCAGCATAATATTGTTAGAGATCATCATACAGCAACTCATTTTAGTGACACACTAGAAAAGTAATGGTTCAATATCTCTGAGTTTGGAATGAGTCCCTGCAAAGTTCATATATGGATCAGCATTGGGACTGATCTTATGTAAGAGACCCCAAGCAGCCACTTTGGTTCAAAAAGTATCTGAAATAATGGAAGTTGTGGATTACCAACGACCTCAGAAGGATGGTAACCACTCCCCATTACTCTCAAAAACTGGGTGTGGAGGCTAGGATCAAAAGCAGAAAGTGCAACTGGAAAAACACCCGACACAAGTAAAACTGAAGAACTTCCTGTTATGTGAAAGTAAGCATAATGAAGGTCTATGGAGACTACCCAGTCACTTGGCCTTATGGCATTTCTAACTGACTGAGGCTGTGGTCTCAATCTTGAACAGTTCCACCTGCACAAACTTCTTCAAACTGTGATTTGTGATTTTGATTTTTTAACGTAGCTTTAACAATTTTTCAGTCATATCGCTACGATGTCTGCAGTGTGGCAATTTATAGTGATGTCTAGCACTGGGGCATCATGCCGCAGACATGTAGCATGATGTCCCACCCAGTCACATTATCCTGACACCAGGCCGACCAGTCCTAACACTAACCTCTTAATGCTGAACGCCAAGCGAGGCAGCTGTTAGTACCTCTGGTATGACTCGGCCGGGGATCGAACCCACGACCTCCCGCATCCGAGGCGGACGCTCTAACCACTAGGCCACCGGAGCGGTCTCTTCAAACTGGAATTTATAATTAACTTGTTGGTTTAAAAATACTTTAAATCTATTGAGAAATCTCCACTTAATTGAAGCAAAGATGCAAGAAACTTTGTGAAAAGATTACACCATCCAAAATGCTCCAAAACATTTTGCAAGGTAAATGATGGTTAAGGGCAAGTTTTAATAAATGTTAGACAAATAAGTCTAAATACAATATGTACTGAAACTACTTCTGTGAATACATACAGCTTATGTTCTCTGATATTATCACATCTATTTATTTTTTATTATTAGCAGCAGCAGTAAAATATACAGTGGTGCCAATCCTGAAAGAAGTAAAACACTAGAAATATGCTTCCAAATTAAAATTAATTATAACATCGGAAAATAATCTTTCTTTCAAGCTTTGTATTTCTGGCTTATCCAAATATATCAATTACAGATGTAAAAATACAGGAAAAAAATATATTACACCTGACATTCTGAATGAATCAATTAACCTGCCAGATTATGTTGAAGATGCTCCTACCTTGAGCAATAGCTGTGGAAGGGCAACAATGAAGTGCTCCGTCAGCTTACTTTTATCTTCTAAAACCTGTTTATTTTCTTTGGCTGTAAGCTGTAATGAAAAATAATTATACAGTTTTTAGCAGCAAAGGGTTTTAATTTATAACTACTAGTGCTGGCGCATGATACTCAGCATAACTCATTACAATTGGCTCAGCAAGATGTTAAATAGAAGAATTTCTAACAGAAGAACAAAAGTTTGGAGAATATAAGAATCCAGAGGCTATACCTCTTCCAAATGATGCCACGAAATGCTGAAAATCCAACTAATTTAAGACCTCATCAGTGCAGAAGCAGATGAAAACATTTGGCTAAAATCCAAAATTCATTAGCAAAGTTCTACTATGAAAACAAAACTTATGACAGGGTTCCAGGGGACATAACTCTTGTATATGACATCACTGAACACTAAATATCTCAAAATATATCACTAAATAAATACCAGCAAGGCCAAATATGCTAAATCAGGATGACAGGTTATCAAGTGGCAAAACTCTGTACATGACACAGTGGAACTTTGGAAATTGATTAAATCAAGATCTTGTCAACCTAATCCCTCATGCCACATTTTGCTGAAATGTACTTCTGCTTAAGTTGCCTCTTGGAAACCAAACTAAGGAGGAAGAACATTCAGAGGGTACAACTCTAGATTGAGACATAAAAATGAGCAAACTGTATGATCATAAATTCAAAGAGCACTACAAGATCAGAACATCAAGACACCTGGTAGTGGGAAGTGAGAGTACTCGTTATTGATATAACGTAAGGGCAACCTTAGATCATAAAATCATAACAGAGATATCTGACAACGTAAGATCATAACATAAGTATAATTGGCACTTGAAGATGATAAACACACTGGTATTACAAGATCATAATGCAAGTGTACCTGGAATTGCAAGATCATAATATAAGTGTACCTGAATTCTAACATCAAAACATTAGGGTACCTGGAATTGCAAGATCAAAACTAAAGGATAACTAGTATTGCAAGATAATAACACTGGCAAAGCTAGATCATAACTTAAGTGTACCTGGTATTGCAAGATCATAACATCAGTGTACTTGGCATTGCAATATCATAACATAAAGATACCTGGTATTGCAAGATCATAACATAAGCATACCTGGTATTGCAAGATCATAACATAAGCATACCAGGTATTGCAAGATCATAACTTAAGCATACCTGGCATTGCAAGATCATAACATAAAGACACCTGGAATTGCAAGATTATAACATACGGAAACCTGCAATTGCAAGATCATAACATAGAGATATCTGGTATTGCAAGATCATAACATAAGTGTGTCTGGCATTGCAAGATCATAACATACCGATACCTGCCATTGCAAGATCATAACATAAAGATACCTGGTATTGCAAGATCATAACATAAGGATACCTGGCATTGCAAGATCATAACATAAGTGCACCTGGTATTGCAAGATCATAACATAAAGGTACCTGGTATTGCAAGATAATAACATATGCATACCTCGTATTGCAAGATCATAACATACAGATACCTGGCATTGCAAGATCATAACATAAAGATACCTGGCATTGCAACATCATAAGTATACCTGGCATTGCAAGATCATAACATAAGTGTACCTGGCATTGCAAGATCATAACATAAGGATACCTTGTATTGCAAGATCATAACATAAGTGTACCTGGTATTGCAAGATCATAACATAAGTGCACTGGTATTTCAAGATCATAACATAAAGATACCTGGCACTGCAAGATCATAACATAAGTGTATCTGGCATTGCAAGATCATAACATAAGGATACCTTGCATTGCAAGATCATAACATAAGTGTACCTGGTATTGCAAGATCATAACATAAGTGCACATAGTATTTCAAGATCATAACATAAAGATACCTGGCACTGCAAGATCATAACATAAGTGTATCTGGCATTGCAAGATCATAACATAAGGATACCTGGTATTGCAAGATCATAACATAAGGATACCTGGTATTGCAAGATCATAACATAAGGATACCTTGTATTGCAAGATCATAACATAAGTGTACCTGGTATTGCAAGATCATAACATAAGTGTACCTGGTATTGCAAGATCATAACATAAAGATACCTGGCATTGCAAGATCATAGCATAAGGATACATGGTATTGCAAGATCATAACATAAGGGTACCTGGTATTGCAAGATCATAACATAAAGATACCTGGCATTGCAAGATTATAGCATAAGGATACCTGGCATTGCAAGATCATAGCATAAGGATACCTGGTATTGCAAGATCATAACATAAAGGTACCTGGTATTGCAAGATCATAACATAAAGATACCTGGTATTGCAAGATTATAACATAAAGATATCTGGTACTGCAAGATCACAACTGGTGCTGCAAGATCATAACATAGAGATACCTGGTATTGCACAATCATAACATAAGGATACCTGGTGGTACAAGATCATAACATAAGGATACCTGGTATTGCAAGATCATAACATAAGGATACCTCGTATTGCAAGATCATAACATAAGCATACCTGGTATTGCAAGATCATAACATAAAGATACCTGGTATTGCAAGATCATAACATAAGCATACCTGGCATTGCAAGATCATAACCTAAAGATACCTGGTATTGCAAGATCATAACATAAGCTTAAATGGTATTGCAAGATCATAAGATAAGGATACCTGGTATTGCAAGATCATAACAGAAGTGTACCTGGTATTACAAGATCATAATATAAGGATACCAGGTATTTCAAGATCATAACATACGCATACATGGTATTGCAAGATCATAACATAAGGACACCTGGTATTGAAAGACCATAACATAAGCGTACCTGGAATTGCAAGATCATAACATAAAGATACCTGGTATTGCAAGATCATAACAAAAGGATACCTGGTATTGCAAGATCATAATATAAGGATACCTGGTTAACATAAGCATACATGGTATTGCAAGATCATAACATAAGCGTACCTGGAATTGCAAGATCATAACATAAAGATACCTGGTATTGCAAGATCATAACATAAGCGTACCTGGAATTGCAAGATCATAACATAAAGATACCTGGTATTGCAAGATCATAACATAAGCGTACCTGGCATTGCAAGATCATAACATAAAGATACCTGGTATTGCAAGATCATAACAGAAGTGTACCTGGTATTGCAAGATCATAATATAAGGATACCTGGTTAACATAAGCATACATGGTATTGCAAGATCATAACATAAGGATACCTGGTATTGCAAGATCATAACATAACCTTACCTGGAATTGCAAGATCATAACATTAAGATACCTGGTATTTAAAGACCATAACATAACCGTACCTGGTATTGCAAGATCATAGCATAAGGATACCTGGTATTGCAAAATCATAACATAAGGATACCTGGTATTGCAAGATCATAACATAATCATACTTGGCATTGCAAGATCATAACATAAAGATACCTGGTATTGCAAGATCATAAAATAAGCATACATGGTATTGCAAGATCATAACATTAAGATACCTGGTATTTAAAGACCATAACATAAGGATACCTGGCATTGCAAGATCATAACATAAGTGTACCTGGTATTGCAAAATCATAACATAACTGGTGGTGCAAGATCATAACAGAGATACCTGGTATTGCACGATCATAACATAAGGATACCTGGTGGTACAAGATCATAACATAGGAATACCTGGTATTGCAAGATCATAACATAAGGATATTTTGTATTGCAAGATCATAACATAAGCATACATGGTGTTGCAAGATCATAACATAAGCGTACCTGGCATTGCAAGATCATAACATAAAGATACCTGGCATTGCAAGATCATAACAAAAGGATACCTGGTATTGCAAGATCATAACATAAGGATACCTGGTATTGCAAGATCATAACATAGCGTACCTGGTATTGCAAGATCATAACATTAAGATACCTGGTATTTAAAGACCATAATATAAGCATACCTGGTATTGCAAGATCATAGCATAAGGATACCTGGTATTGCAAAATCATAACATAATCATACTTGGCAATGCAAGATCATAACATAAAGATACCTGGTATTGCAAGATCATAAAATAAGCATACATGGTATTGCAAGATCATAACATTAAGATACCTGGTATTTAAAGACCATAACATAAGGATACCTGGTATTGCAAGATCATAACATAAGTGTACCTGGTATTGCAAAATCATAACATAACTGGTGGTGCAAGATCATAACAGAGATACCTGGTATTGCACGATCATAACAAATGGATACCTGGTGGTGCAAGATCATAACATAAGGATACCTGGTATTGCAAGATCATAACATAAGGATATCTTGTATTGCAAGATCATAACATAAGCATACATGGTGTTGCAAGATCATAACATAATGACACCTGGCATTGCAAGATCATAACATAAGGATACCTGGTATTGCACATTCATAACATAAGGATACCTGGTATTGCAAGGTCATAAAATAAAGATATCTGGTATTGCAAGATTATAATATAAGCATACCTGGCATTGCAAGATCATAACAAAAAGATTCCTGGTCTTGCAAGGTCATAACATAAGCATACATGGTATTGCAAGATCATAACATAAATATACCTGGTATTGCAAGATCATAACATAAGCGTACCTGGTATTGCAAGATCATAACATATGCATACCTCATATTGCAAGATCATAACATAAAGGTACCTGGCATTGCAAGATCATACGTATACCTGGTATTGCAAGAAATAACATAAGGATACCTTGTATTGCAAGATCACAACATAAGTATACCTGGTATTGCAGGATCATAACATAAGTGTACCTGGTATTGCAAGATCATAACATAAGTGTACATGGTATTGCAAGACCATAACATAGAGATACCTGGTATTGCAAGATCATAACATAAGGACACCTGGCATTGCAAGATCATAACAAAAGGATATCTGGTATTGCAAGATCATAACATAAGGATACCTTGTATTGCAAGATCATAACACAAGTGTACCTGGTATTGCAAGATCATAACATAAGTGTACCTGGTATTGCAAGATCATAACATATGCATACCTCGTATTGCAAGATCATAACATAAAGATACCTGGCATTGCAAGATGATAACATAACGATACCTGGTATTGCAAGATCATAGCATAAGGATACCTGGTATTGCAAGATCATAACATAAGGTACCTGGTATTGCAAGATCATAACATAAAGGTACCTGGTATTGCAAGATCATAACATAAGCATACCTGGTATTGCAAGATCATAACATAGAGAACCCTGGTATTGCAAGATCATAACATAAGGTTATCTGGTATCGCAAGATCATAACATAAGCATACCAGGTATTGCAAGATCATAACATAAAGATATCTGGTATTGCAAGATCATAACATAAGGATACCTGGTATTGCAAGATCATAACATAAGGATACCTGGCATTGCAAGATCATAACATAAGGATACCTGGCGTTGCAAGATCATAACATTAGAGAACCCTGGTATTGCAAGATCATAACATAAGGATATCTGGTATCGCAAGATCATAACATAAGCATACCAGGTATTGCAAGATCATAACATAAAGATATCTGGTATTGCAAGATCATAACATAAGGATACCTGGTATTGCAAGATAATAACACAGAGATACCGGGTATTGGAAGATCATAACATATGGACATGGAATTGCATCATAACATAGAGATACCTGGTATTGCAAGAACATAAGGATACCTGGCATTTCAAGATCATAACCCAAAGATACCTGGTATTGCAAGATCATAACATAAGGATACCTGGTAGTGCAAGATCATAACATAAGGATACCTGGTATTGCAAGATCATAACATAAGTGTACCTGGTATTGCAAGATCATAACATAAGGATACCTGGTATTGCTAGATCATAACTTAAGCATACCTGGCATTGCAAGATCATAACATAAAGACACCTGGCATTGCAAGATCATAACATAAGGATACCTGGCATTGCAAGATCATAACATAAACATACCTGGTATTGCAAGATCATAACATAAAGATCCCTGGCATTACAAGATCATAACATAAGGATACCTGGAATAGCAAGATCATAACATATGGACCTGGAATTGCAAGATCATAACATAATCATACTTGGCATTGCAAGATTATAACATAAAGATATCTGGTATTGCAAGATCATAAAATAAGCATACATGGTATTGCAAGATCATAACATAAGGATACCTGGTATTGCAAGATCATAACATAAGTGTATCTGGTATTGCAAGATCATAACATAAAGATACCTGGTATTGCAAGAATATAACATAAAGATATCTGGTATTGCAAGATCATAACTGGTGCTGCAAGATCATAACAAAGAGATACCTGGTATTGCACAATCATAACATAAGGATACCTGGTGGTACAAGATCATCACATAAGGATACCTGGTATTGCAAGATCATAACATAAGGATACCTGGTATTGCAAGATCATAAGATAAGGATACATGGTATTGCACGATCATAACATAAAGATACCTGGTATTGCATGATCATAACATAAGCATACCTGGCATTGCAAGATCATAACATAAAGATACCTGGTATTGCAAGATCATAACATAAGCATACATGGTATTGCAAGATCATAAAATAAGGATACCTAGTATTGCAAGATCATATCAGAAGTGTACCTGGTATTGCAAGATCATAATATAAGGATACCAGGTATTTCAAGTTCATAACATACGCATACATGGTATTGCAAGATCATAACATAAGGATACCTGGTATTGCAAGATCATAACATAAGCGTACCTGGTATTGCAAGATCATAACATTAAGATACCTGGTATTTAAAGACCATAACATAAGCGTACCTGATATTGCAAGATCATAGCATAAGGATACCTGGTATTTAAAGACCATAACATAAGGATACCTGGTATTGCAAGATCATAACATAAGTGTACCTGGTATTGCAAAATCATAACATAAAGATACCTGGTATTGCAAGATTATAACATAAAGATATCTGGTATTGCAAGATCATAACATAACTGGTGGTGCAAGATCATAACAGAGATACCTGGTATTGCACGATCATAACATAAGGATACCTGGTGGTGCAAGATCATAACATAAGGATATCTTGTATTGCAAGATCATAACATAAGCATACATGGTATTGCAAGATCATAACATAATGACACCTGGCATTGCAAGATCATAACATAAGGATACCTGGTATTGCACGATCATAACATAAGGGTACCTGGTATTGCAAGGTCATAAAATAAAGATACCTGGTATTGCAAGATCATAACATAAGCATACCTGGCATTGCAAGATCATAACATAAGGATACCTGGTATTGCAAGATCATAACATAAGCATACATGGTATTGCAAGATCATAACATAAGGATACCTGGTATTGCAAGATCATAACATAAGTGTACCTGGTATTGCAAGATCATAACATAAGGATACCTGGCATTTCAAGATCATAGCATAAGCATACATGGTATTGCAAGATCATAACATAAGGATACCTGGTATTGCAAGATCATAACATAAGCGTACCTGGCATTGCAAGATCATAACATAAAGATACCTGATATTGCAAGATCATAACATAAGCATACATGGTATTGCAAGATCATAACATAAAGATACCTGGTATTTAAAGACCATAACATAAGCGTACCTAGTATTGCAAGATCATAGCATAAGGATACCTGGTATTGCAAGATCATAACATAAGGATACCTGGCATTGCAAGATCATAACATAAGGATACCTGGCATTGCAAGATCATAACATAAGGATACCGGGTATTGCAAGATCATAACATAAAGATATCTGGTATTGCAAGATCATAACACAGAGATACCTGGTATTGCAAGATCATAACATAAGGATACCTGATATTGCAAGATCATAATATAAGGATACCTGGTATTGCAAGATCATAACATAAAGATATCTGGTATTGCAAGATCATAACATAAGGATACCTGGCATTGCAAAATAATAACACAGAGATACCTGGTATTGCAAGATCATAACATAAGCGTACCTGGTACTGCAAGATCATAACATTGAGATACCTGGTAGTGCAAGATCATAACATAAGGATACTTGGTATTGCAAGATCATAACATAGAGATACCTGGCATTGCCAGATCATAATAAAAAGATACATGGTATTGCAAGATCATAACACAAGCATACCTGGTATTGCAAGATCATAATATAAGGATACCTGGTATTGCAAGATCATAACATAGAGATACCTGGTATTGCAAGATCATAACATAAGCGTACCTGGCATTGCAAGATCATAACATAAGGATACCTGATATTGCAAGATCATAACATAAGTGTACCTGGTATTGCAAGATCATAACATAAAGATACCTGGTATTGCAAGAATATAACATAAAGATATCTGGTATTGCAAGATCATAACTGGTGCTGCAAGATCATAACATAGAGATACCTGGTATTGCACAATCATAACTTAAGGATACCTGGTGGTACAAGATCATAACATAAGGATACCTGGTATTGCAAGATCATAACATAAGGATACCTGCTATTGCAAGATCATAACATAAGGATACCTGGTATTGCAAGATCATAACATAAAGATACCTGGTATTTCAAGATCATAACATAAGCATACATGGTATTGCAAGATCATAAAATAAGGATACCTGATATTGCAAGATCATGACAGAAGTGTACCTGGTATTGCAAGATCATAATATAAGGATACCAGGTATTTCAAGATCATAACATACGCATACATGGTATTGCAAGATCATAACATAAGGATACCTGGTATTGCAAGATCATAACATAAGCGTACCTGGAATTGCAAGATCATAACATAAAGATACTGGTATTGCAAGATTATAACATAAGCATACCTGGCATTGCAAGATCAGGGATCGTCCTGGGCTTCGCCAATGTCGCAAATTGCGATTTTGTTTTTTTATTGGCGACAAAAATATCCCATCTGGTGATTTTTTTGGTGACATACTTTTTGGTTATTTAATTTGTACATACAATCATGGATTTGGACTGGATAAATTAAAAGGCAGAACGAAAGGAAGCCACAAACTTGACTAAGCAATGCATTGGAATAAATCTGTTACACAAACGATCCTTTGTTCTTATTGACAACCCCATCTTTACAGTGCATTGTTACATTATAATCTGCTTATGTTGACATCTGGGTTGAGTACTGTATGCTGCGATACAGTCAATCATGCTACCGCACTATACCTACAACTGACCGACTTCTGAAGATGCGAATAGAACAGATACAATTAATTGTATGGCTAATCCTTCTGTTTTTTTTGTATACATATGCCAATACAATAGTTTTGCTGAACCTTCACAGAAAACTGATAACCTTTGAAGTACCGACTACTGTGTATAAATACAAAGCAAATGGAAAAAAATCTCAATCACAATTACATCTGTCGCCAGTGCAGCATTTTACTCATTGATCTTTTCCTTTTGCCATCAGTCCCGTGTTACGGCTGCAGAGACTTAAACTCCGCAACAAGAAATAGCAACAAAAAAAAAAAAAAAAAAAAAAAAACAGTTCTGCATAATTAATAATAATTATTTATTTCTCAAAATACAGGAGTGAAAGAATCCCTAAATTGGGTGTGAATTTATGCTTATATATACGGTCCAATATTGCCAGGTGTTGACTCGTGTAAGCTTCGTTCGTGGGAATGGAGATCCTATTTTTCTTGTCGAGAAAATTTATACAGCATTCAGTGATCATTCTTGGGACTTAGGAAGCAATTCACTACAAGCTTTGTGAAGCTAGCCATAAAGGGCGGGGGGGGGGCTGCTGAGAGACTACTGGTGTCACCTGTCAGCACTGAGGACTGTGAACGTGGATTCAGTAAGATGAACCTCATAAAAACTGACATCAGAAATAAGCTCTGCATCTCATCTCTCGAGAATTTAATGAGAATCAGCATGTACAGATGTGAAAAATTAGACTTTGAAACTGCATTCAACAAGTGGGCAGCCCTAAAATCGTGATGGATCTTCATGTAACACTTTGTAACATTCTGTTAATGCTTGTTGTAATTAAAGTATTAACTAATCCATCTTTTGTAATTTTCATTGCCTGTTACATTAACAGACTAAATTAACACTTGGAAAACTGTACACTACTTTTTTTGGCGACACTTTTTGAAAATTGGCGACAAAATATTGAGGTTGGCGATTTTTTTGGCGACAGCTTTTTAAAAGCCAGGACCATCCCTGCAAGATCATAACATAAAGATACCTGGTATTGCAAGATCATAACATAAGGATACCTGGTATTGCAAGATCATAACAGAAGTGTACCTGGCATTGCAAGATCATAATATAAGGATACCTGATATTTCAAGATCATAACATAAGCATACATGGTATTGCAAGATCATAACATAAGGATACCTGGTATTGCAAGATCATAACATAAGCGTACCTGGTATTGCAAGATCATAACATTAAGATACCTGGTATTTAAAGACCATAACATAAGCGCACCTGGTATTGCAAGATCATAGCATAAGGATACCTGGTATTTAAAGACCATAACATAAGGATACCTGGTATTGCAAGATCATAACATAAGTGTACCTGGTATTGCAAAATCATAACATAAAGATACCTGGTATTGCAAGATTATAACATAAAGATATCTGGTATTGTAAGATCATAACATAACTGGTGGTGCAAGATCATAACAGAGATACCTGGTATTGCACGATCATAACATAAGGATACCTGGTGGTGCAAGATCATAACATATGGATATCTTGTATTGCAAGATCATAACATAAGCATACATGGTATTGCAAGATCATAACATAAGCATACATGGTATTGCAAGATCATAACATAATGACACCTGGCATTGCAAGATCATAACATAAGGATACCTGGTATTGCACGATCATAACATAAGGATACCTGGTATTGCAAGGTCATAAAATAAAGATACCTGGTATTGCAAGATCATAACATAAGCGTACCTGGCATTGCAAGATCATAACATAAGGATACCTGGTATTGCAAGATCATAACATAAGCATACATGGTATTGCAAGATCATAACATAAGGATACCTGGTATTGCAAGATCATAACATAAGTGTACCTGGTATTGCAAGATCATAACATAAGGATACCTGGCATTTCAAGATCATAGCATAAGCATACATGGTATTGCAAGATCATAACATAAGGATACCTGGTATTGCAAGATCATAACATAAGCGTACCTGGCATTGCAAGATCATAACATAAAGATACCTGATATTGCAAGATCATAACATAAGCATACATGGTATTGCAAGATCATAACATAAAGATACCTGGTATTTAAAGACCATAACATAAGCGTACCTAGTATTGCAAGATCATAGCATAAGGATACCTGGTATTACAAGATCATAACATAAGGATACCTGGCATTGCAAGATCATAACATAAGGATACCTGGCATTGCAAGATCATAACATAAGGATACCGGGTATTGCAAGATCATAACATAAAGATATCTGGTATTGCAAGATCATAACACAGATACCTGGTATTGCAAGATCATAACATAAGGATACCTGGTATTGCAAGATCATAATATAAGGATACCTGGTATTGCAAGATCATAACATAAAGATATCTGGTATTGCAAGATCATAACATAAGGATACCTGGCATTGCAAAATAATAACACAGAGATACCTGGTATTGCAAGATCATAACATAAGCGTACCTGGTACTGCAAGATCATAACATTGAGATACCTGGTAGTGCAAGATCATAACATAAGGATACCTGGTATTGCAAGATCATAACAGAAGTGTACCTGGTATTGCAAGATCATAATATAAGGATACCTGATATTTCAAGATCATAACATAAGCATACATGGTATTGCAAGATCATAACATAAGGATACCTGGTATTGCAAGATCATAACATAAGCGTACCTGGTATTGCAAGATCATAACATTAAGATACCTGGTATTTAAAGACCATAACATAAGTGCACCTGGTATTGCAAGATCATAGCATAAGGATACCTGGTATTTAAAGACCATAACATAAGGATACCTGGTATTGCAAGATCATAACATAAGTGTACCTGGTATTGCAAAATCATAACATAAAGATACCTGGTATTGCAAGATTATAACATAAAGATATCTGGTATTGTAAGATCATAACATAACTGGTGGTGCAAGATCATAACAGAGATACCTGGTATTGCACGATCATAACATAAGGATACCTGGTGGTGCAAGATCATAACATAAGGATATCTTGTATTGCAAGATCATAACATAAGCATACATGGTATTGCAAGATCATAACATAAGCATACATGGTATTGCAAGATCATAACATAAGCATACATGGTATTGCAAAATCATAACATAATGACACCTGGCATTGCAAGATCATAACATAAGGATACCTGGTATTGCACGATCATAACATAAGGATACCTGGTATTGCAAGGTCATAAAATAAAGATACCTGGTATTGCAAGATCATAACATAAGCGTACCTGGCATTGCAAGATCATAACATAAGGATACCTGGTATTGCAAGATCATAACATAAGCATACATGGTATTGCAAGATCATAACATAAGGATACCTGGTATTGCAAGATCATAACATAAGTGTACCTGGTATTGCAAGATCATAACATAAGGATACCTGGCATTTCAAGATCATAGCATAAGCATACATGGTATTGCAAGATCATAACATAAGGATACCTGGTATTGCAAGATCATAACATAAGCGTACCTGGCATTGCAAGATCATAACATAAAGATACCTGATATTGCAAGATCATAACATAAGCATACATGGTATTGCAAGATCATAACATAAAGATACCTGGTATTTAAAGACCATAACATAAGCGTACCTAGTATTGCAAGATCATAGCATAAGGATACCTGGTATTACAAGATCATAACATAAGGATACCTGGCATTGCAAGATCATAACATAAGGATACCTGGCATTGCAAGATCATAACATAAGGATACCGGCTATTGCAAGATCATAACATAAAGATATCTGGTATTGCAAGATCATAACACAGAGATACCTGGTATTGCAAGATCATAACATAAGGATACCTGGTATTGCAAGATCATAATATAAGGATACCTGGTATTGCAAGATCATAACATAAAGATATCTGGTATTGCAAGATCATAACATAAGGATACCTGGCATTGCAAGATCATAACATAAGGATACCGGCTATTGCAAGATCATAACATAAAGATATCTGGTATTGCAAGATCATAACACAGAGATACCTGGTATTGCAAGATCATAACATAAGGATACCTGGTATTGCAAGATCATAATATAAGGATACCTGGTATTGCAAGATCATAACATAAAGATATCTGGTATTGCAAGATCATAACATAAGCGTACCTGGTACTGCAAGATCATAACATTGAGATACCTGGTAGTGCAAGATCATAACATAAGGATACTTGGTATTGCAAGATCATAACATAGAGATACCTGGCACTGCCAGATCATAATAAAAAGATACCTGGTATTGCAAGATCATAACACAAGCATACCTGGTATTGCAAGATCATAATATAAGGATACCTGGTATTGCAAGATCATGACATAGAGATACCTGGTATTGCAAGATCATAACATAAGCGTACCTGGCATTGCAAGATCATAACATAAAGATACCTGGTATTGCAAGATCATAGCATAAGCATACCTGGTATTGCAAGATCATAACATAAGGATACCTGGTATTGCAAGATCATAACATAAGCATACCTGGCATTGCCAGATCATAATATAAAGATACCTGGCATTGCAAGATCATAAGTTTACCTGGTATTGCAAGATCATAACATAAAGATAACTGGTACTGCAAGATCATAACATAAGGATACCTGGTATTGCAAGATCATAACATAAGCATACCTGGTATTGCAAGATCATAACATAAAGATACCTGGTACTGCTAGATCATAACATAAGCATACCTAGCATTGCAAGATCATAACATAAGGATACATGGTATTGCTAGATCATAACATAAGTGAACCTGGCATTACAAGGTCACATGTGAGTGTACAAGATATACTTGCTTGTTAGCAAAGTCCAACTGCAAACAACATAGATTATTCCTAACAAACTAGACAGCTCTTGGATTTAAACTTGCATAAACTTTAAAAATCAACTGCATCTCAGAAAATAATATTTAAGCTTAACTGCATCAGAAGACTTGCCCTTCTTTTGACTGCAACAGTAGCTTCATTTACTAATAACACAAGACTGTCAAACTCACCTTTCTATTTCCTGGACCACGCCCAACAGGAGATTCCCCTGTTCCAGCCTGCTTTACACAGCACACCATGATTTCTATCAGACTGGTCTCCTGCCTGTCATCGAGGGCTGTTTTGGAAGAGAACAACCACTTTCATGGTAGGATCGTTCACAAATGTTTACGGAGAAAAATGATGAAATTGTACACAAATTAATTATGTTGGGAATGAAATAAATCTGTCATAATCTTATTTATGACAAATGCAGGCTTATATCTGTGCACGACTATCCATCTTGAAACTATATTTGTTTTAAAAGTTAAAACCTGAACATCAAGAAGTTTTGTAAAAACCACATATATAAGGGATCAGTTTCAGAACATGTGAAAGTATGTCTACTTGTGGTTGACAGCCATGAACTAGGACTTTAGTACATTTTTCACATGCTTACTGCTGACATCTTTAAAATGCAAGGGACTTTTATTACATTTCTCACAACAGATTATATAGCTCACCATTCCACTAACTTTCCTGCTATCCATTAAAAGTATGCAGTGTGTGTCAGCATGACCAGATTCAAGAGAATAAACCAGTAAAATTAAAAGATGACAAAGTACATTCTTGACAAACTAAAACCGAATATGAAGAAAACATTATTTTCATATTGAACTTGTACCGACTGTGACCTTGGACCTTCAGACCCCAGAATTTAAAGGTTTCTTTATTAGCCCAATTACAAGCCATTATAGGGTTCATACAGAATTCTGAATGATAAATTCAAAGACTTTTCCCAAACCTTCAAAGACCACAAACAGAGATTTCCAAGACCTATTTTCACTAACATTTTGTATACAAGTTATATGAGAAAACAACAAATGCAAAATATTACAATATTGTTTAATGATGAAATTCAAACTATAATTAATTTCCATAAATTGCTTTATAATGATCTGGAAGATATGTTAACATTCATTGTTATTTCAGGAATATTTAACTTATGAATCAGATTTAATACAAAATAAATGACCTTTGACCAAAATCATTGGTAGGGTTCTTCTTATACCAAAGGTAAGCCTTCAAGAAATTGTGGTAACTGTAGATGGTGGACAACTAGAGTTTGCATGAGGAAACAAAACTCACAAAAGACAATGGACTGACAACATTAAAATATAAAATGCTCTGCCTTATGGTTGGCATATAAAAACAGTAAAAGTACTTTGGTGCAGTACTAACAGAATCTTAGCATGAGATGGGGACCATACCTTCCTCCCCTTTGCCTGGCTCCTCCAGCAAAAGATCTGTCATACATTCCCAGTCCTTCATCATTTCATTAATCTCCCAGAGACTATCCACCAGGTATGCACCATGCTCATGTAGCTGTAACAGGCAACAATAATAAAAAAATTAAAGTGGCCATTACAGATTTCTGGCAGAGACTGCTGGTGGAGTAACTTTACCTACAAATTGTGTATGGCATTTGCTAACAGAAACTCAGCTTGTTTATAGACTCTTCTTTATATCATTCCTGGCTTGTACACATAAATCTTGCAGAAAAAGAAAGACAACCTGCTAAACAAAACTTGCATCTTCCACAAATGTAATTTATTTGGTTATATAAAAGCTGGAAAGGTATCATTTGTTTCCCCCAATGAATGCCAATTAATATTTCTGGGTGAAAAGGATAGATAAAAATTTTACATACAAGGAGGTAACACGCATGCATGCATGCACACACACGAACATTAGCAGAATCAATACAGTAAATGAACATTTCAAATAAAAGGCAACCCGGTATACAATAGATATATTATATATGTAATCAGAAATAGAAATATGCCAAATACTCAAACGAAAATCAGTCTTTTTTTGACATTTTGCTTAGAAACAAAAATTATTTTTTAAAAAAGTTATCCCGTTAATAATCAATAGAAGAATGACAATATAAATGACTTTTGTGTGCAGAAGTCTGAATACAATTTATGTTTAAATTTTTTTTTATGACTATAATTTTTTTTATACCTGGACTGTTGTACCTTAGAAATATTTTCCAACTTAAAATAATATACCAAAATACTTGACCAGAACTTCAGCATTCAAAGACAATTTCCAAAATTGTGTATCTACATATACAATGTTTTGCTGTAATACTGAGAAAGTGTACAAGATCTGGACAATCAGTTCCAAATATGTATGTTCTGTCAAATTTCTCATTATTAAAATTATGCTTCAAACAATAATGTAAGTGGTTATTGCTCAACTGTGCCAACAAGGCTTGAACAAAAAACAAAAAAAGAAAGACCCAAATTCAAAAAGTCACAAAATATGTAATGGCTTGCAAATTTACTGAGGTCAAACCATTTCAAACTTTATGGCTTCAATAGATTTTGTTGCAAGTGTGCCAAATTTGGGATGGACCTACAAGCATTCAGACATACAGTAGACAAAACAATCTGCTCATTTCTTAAGATAAAAACCATAGCTCTGCCAATGATGATGCCAACATAAAAGTTATATCTGTATCTAACTATGTATGAAAGCCAGTATTTTTCATGCATGTCAAAAGTCTCTTTGGTAGCCATATTGGGTAAGATTGGCTTCATTATCATTCGTGAACAACCAGACATTATGAGAAAACCTTTGGTGAAAACCCAACATGAATATCAGCATCAATTCAAGAGTGGCGATAAGATTTTCAAGCTGACTGCCATGGTAGCCAAAGTGGATATCAAATCATCAAAACTTTAACTTAGAACCAACTAAACAAAATAAGTCTTTTGCTGAAAACCCCATTAATATAACCAAAAATCCAGGAGTAGCAATAACAAGAGTTTCAAAATAGTTGAAATTATGCCCTTATTGAAAGCTATATCCATACCATTTTAATTCAGAATCAACTATATGTAATTATTCTTTTGGTGAAATCCCATGCCAATATGATTTTCTATTCAGGACTAGCAATGACAAGTTAGCATCCACAGTAAGTATACTGGAGTCACATCTGCAAAATTTCATTAACATCCAACTAGATATCACTTAAAGACTTTTGGTGAAAACTCCATTTTCATATGACCATCAACTCAGGAGGAATAGCAATAACAAGATTTTCAAGATGACCGCTGTGGTGGCTATATTTAGGTCAGACCAACACCATTTTCTTTTGGAACCAAGTAGATGTCACAAAAACTTTGATGAAAAGTCCATGACAACATAACTTACTGTCAAGCAGGAGGATCAGTAGCAAAATTTCCAAGATGCCTGCTATGGTGGCCGTAATGGATGTCTAAACACCATATTTAATTAGGATCAACTAGACGTCATATGAAGTCCTATGAAAACCCCATGTCAACATGAGTATAAATAGTTTCAATATGGCTACCATGGTGGCCAAATCAGACATCATTTTCATTAAATGACCAACTAAACTGTAAGATGTCTTCAATTCAAAAGCTAACGTTGATATGGCTATCAATCAGCAGTAGTAGCAGTAACATGATTTTTAGATGACCACTGTGTCAGCCATATTGGATTTCAGGTTGCGCCATTTTCAGTGAGGACCAATGAAACATAATTTTAAGAATTCTGCTGAAAACACGATGCTGATATCACTTCAGTTCAAGAGCAGTATTGATATGATTTTCAAGATAGCTGCCATGGCAACCATATGGAAGGTCAGACTGGCACAGTTCTCATTCAGGACCAACTTGACAACATAAGAAGCCTTGGTGTGAAAATCCCATGCTCATATGACCTTCCATTCATCAAGAGTACCAATAACAAGCAGCATCATTTTCATTTAGGACCAACAAGACCTTGTAATAAAAGTTACATGACAATACTCCTAGTAGTTTTGGAGGAAAGGAGATAATAATCTTATGCCAACCCATAAGATGTTCCAGTCTATGACCAACTGAGGTAAAATAAAATAATTGTTTTGTCCACAAGCTGTAACATGGGCTTGGGCACTGGGCTAGGTATGCATCACAGAATATATATGATGAGATGCGTCAACCTTGAGTCCCATGAAAACACCACTATAGCTGAGATAATGGCACCAGTATAACTTTTCAAAAGCTCTTAACCATCAACCTGTTCCCATTATGTCTTGAGCAGAGGTCAGACACAAAACCCATCACATTGAACTCAATATACTTACCTCACTTTCAATGAAGAATTGCACAAGATCTCTAATAAGTGGAGTGTTAGGGCTTCTTTTTTTACCCTTCCCTGTACGAAGATTTCGTGTTGCCTCTTCATCTCTTCTGAACAATTTAGCATTTAGAAATTCACCTGCAGCCTGGGCTATTTGTCGATGTGAAGAATACACTAACTCATACACATTTTCACAGTCCTTATCTGACAATACAGTTTCTCCAAGCCTGCAAAGTAGAAAGTACAATCTTTCACCATCTCAACCAAAATATGCACTTTGAAAATTGTCGATCAAGCAAGAAAAGAAAAAAAGTCATCCCTCATTTTTCATAATACAAGCAATGAAAAGTGCTGAAGAGAGCTGCCCTTGAACAAGATTATCATTTATCGAGTTAAACCCAAGTACAATTCATCCATTTTTGAACTAACCTGCATAGTGATATCGTTTAGCAGGAAGTTAAAATATTGAACCTAAGGGGATCTGTAGCAAAGAAATGCAAAGCCAAGTAGACTAAGATATGCATAAATATGCAAGGTTTAATGGAACATGAACACAATCAAGGCTAATGACAAGAAAGTTTAGGTATCCCAAAACGAACAAAACAACAAGAAAGCTAATAAAAACAATACAAACTTATTAAGTCATATTTCTAAATAAATAGCACTCTTTTATAAAGTTCAAGATCTTCTCAACCAGAACATCATCTTGGAAAACATCCAAGGGCAAAAAATTGCCTCCATTATTTACCTCTTGCTACATGCTGAAGGGCACATCAGATCTATTCTACACCACTGAGCCCACTGGGGCAGAGTAAAATAATGTGCCCTATTAGGACATCTGCACATCATTGACTCCAGCACTATATTTCACATTTGAATATCTTAAGACCATGATTCTATTCTTATGACCAATGCCTTCAAATAATGATTATATTATGAACTTAATGCAGTAATAGGAGACCATGGAATGAAGTGAGTTTAAACAATCCGCAATTCCAAACCAGAGCTACTTCAATGGCTCTCCATGGGAAATGAAATTCTAAAGTAAATTATGTTTCTCTGAGAATATAGGCTCATCAAATAATGTTACGAAATAAATTCCACTACCTCTCAATTCAAGCCCTCACATCTATATATTAAACAGATAGTGAGAATAACATCAAAGGGAAGAAACTCTTCCATGATACCATTATAATTACCTACCAATGCCATCGCTCAGTGGCCATCCATATACCAAAAATTATTCTGTTTAAGGGCCATTCCAGTAAAACATACATGGAACCCAGGGAAGGTACTCTTAATGTGGGGTACTTGCACACAGATATAATTTAGAATTTTCTTTTCATTTTAATGTCAACTTTGTGCAATCCAAGTACATTTACATATATTTTATTTTAAAAAGTGTTTTCCCTGGGTAACATGTTTAAATGGAACAGCCCTAAACTTGAATGAAATAAGGATGCTCACACTTATGGGGAAGTGGGACAGTTTTTTCAAAGTAATATGATTAGACAATTTACTGTAAAATTTCCTTTCCCCGTCAAATACATCACCTGATCATAGTAGCATCTGAAAAATAGGAAATAGGTGGAGGAAATGCAACATCTACCATGGTTATCCATCAAGGGAAATATGACTGGAGTCCTTAAGTGAAGACTACACAACCACTTCCCCAACATGAAGATCACGACATCTACACTATATTTATGGGAAACAAGTGGTATTTTGAGATATGAAAGGTGTATTTTCTTACTAGGAACAACTGATTGCAAATCCAGTTAAAGCTATAAACTTGCAACCAGGATGATGTTGCTTTTTGTTGTTTTAGGGTTTAACGCCATTTTTCAGCACACGGTAGGCTATACATGGCAGCCAGTATTAATGGTGGAGGAAGAACCCAGGAAAACCCCAGAAAGAACCACCGACCCACAAGAAGCTACTGGCAAACTTTCTCACATACCCACATTAGCTGAATCCAAGACTCGAACCCACGCAGACAGAGGTGAGATGGCAGTGATCCGTAACAGAAAGCGCTTTAGACCACTCGGCCACTCACCCAGGATGAAGTGCTGGTCTGCCGATGGCCTGGACCACAGTCACTGCTCCCATATTTAATTCCCTTCACTGTGATGCTAACTCTCAAAAAAAGAACCTTCAAAAGGTCATCTGTGCATGCCAGTTGACCACACAATCATACCCAAGTTCAAAATGTTGCCGGAGGTGCAGAAGTCAGAAATCTCATGCTGAAATTTTCATGAGGCATATCTGGTTTTGTAAACTGTCCAGACATGGAGTGTATCACCCACGCAAGTCAAGATGCCAAGACTTGTGGGTTACGTTGTGCTTCCCAGCCTTTAAAAGAAGGTGACTTGCCCCATACATGCTTTCAGTGCATTTCAAGTAGTGCCTTAAAACAAAGACCATCTCTAGCAAGAATGCCTCTTTCAGTGTATCGATCAAGGAAAGCAAGTGATTGACCAGATTCAGATTGCCCATATATGGTCACCTATTTTTGGTTAAAAAGCCTGTTTGCATATTAGGACAACCAAACCATCTGAGAGGAACAGGATAGTGTAAGCAGTAACCAATAAATAATTTGCTGACCTTGCAGGTTCAAGCTAAGGTTATCTAAAAGAATGTTTTGCAAGGTGGCAGCTTCAGCAAGGTTTTAGCCAAGGACTCGAGCTTGTCCAAGTTAAGCCAGGTCAAAACTCAGGATAGATTCAATTTGGGGAACAAGATGCAGGTAAAAATTGGCTAGGTATGCATCACAGAATATATATCATGAGATGCATACCCAAGTTCAAGAGGTGCTTTTTGTGACATATTTCTCTTCTCCCATGACACCTGAATATGTCCAAAAACACACAGCAGCAACCCCTGATAGTAGCAGAAATTAACTTCTTCTCCAAAGGCCAGGGTTAGCAAGCTGATATTGAGGTGTGACAAACTCATGAAACAGCATCACTTTCCCTGATACTCTTTCAAACTGGAGGGTCTTATAAATCATGCAATCCACTCTACAATTCAGGGGCTGAACTCTTTTCTGTCAAGAGCCAGGTATGTATAAGCCTGTCCAGGCTGGGATGGAAAATCTGCAACTGAGGCTGTTCTAATAGTGTGGGCTATGCAAAGATGTTCAAGGGAATTTCTACTGCTAGATCGAGTAGATCATTCACACAAGATTTATCTCATCTAAGTAAGGCAAGTAGAACAAATCAACAGGTCTAATATCTGGCCCCTCTTCAATAATTAGCCTACAACTTGTGTATGTTATTTGACGTGAAGTATCTGGCCCCTCTTCAATAATTATGAGGTAAGTCACCACCACCAAGCTGCTTGACATTACAAGGATTACCTTCCCACAAAGCTGATCCTTGCAGATTATTAACGGCATTGACTATTGCTTTCATTTCAAAAAGGTGATGTAATGGACCATTCCATCTGGTCATCAACTGCTGTTGACCATGACCAAATAGGGCAAGAAATGGGCCCAACCATATGAACAAACAGTAAGCTCCCATTAGGGTTTCTGCTGACCATGACCAAATAGGACAAGAAGTGGGCCCCAACCATATGGACAAACAGTAAGCTCCCATTAGGGTTTATACAGAGGTATTTCTGTCATAAACCCTTCCATTCCATTCATGGCTCAATAACCGTTATACCTCAGTGCAGATCGCAAACAAATGATCTGATCACCTGGAAAGCCAGGAGGGATATCAGCAGCAGGCACATGAAAAAGCAAGGTTTATGAAACAAGAAACCCTATAATTCTGATTAAGGGTGAAGCAGCTGCTGTTGACTGGAATTTGGCCAGCTCCCTTGCCCATAATCATCTCTCTGTTGCAGCTGAGAGCATGTGGATGAAAAAACCATAGGAAGGAGAACTGGAGAGGGGAGAAACAGATCACGTGCCTGCTTCCATATATACTCAATATGACCACAAACACAAGTCAAGAATCAAATGGTAATTAGCACAGAGCCAAAGTGATGTGCCTATAATGAAGATGAGCTGAGAGAGGTGTCTCCTCTCACCCAGTCCAATTTATAAGATGCCATCAGGTCAGTGCATAGTAGGGGTGATTGTTGTTGTTGTTGTAGGGTTTAACACCATTTTTCAGCACACGATAGGCTATACATGGCGGCCAGTATTAATGGTGGAGGAAAAACCCGGGAAAACCCCAGAAAGAACCACCGACCCACGAGAAGCTACTGGCAAGCTTTCTCACATACACACATTGGCTGAATCCTAGACTCAAACCCACGCAGACAGAGGTTGAGATGGCAGTGATCCGTAACGGAGTGTGCTTTAGACCACTCGGCCACTCGGGGCCCCTCATTGTAGGGGTAAAACGATTCACCTGTGCCGAGTATCAGTACTACTCACAATCATGATTTTGAAGCCTCACTACGTTAAATATCGATACACACTTGAACTTGATGGTCTTTCCATATTAGGAAGGTAGTTGATACCCTTGCATGCTACTGCTCGACATGGCCATGGTCAAGCCCACTTATGTAAGAACTGCGCACTGAATAAAATACTGCCATCTTATTGGCCAACTGAAAATAAGTTATAAATAAATGCAGTAAATCATTTTCTTCTAATCAATGAGAGGACAGTATTGCATTCAGCAGAATTTAACTTGCTTATCAAACAGGTGCAATCATGGCCATGTCTAGCAGTAGCATGGGAAAATCGTCTGGCATTCCTTAAAGGTATGATTGTAAGCCCAACATTGGATATGCATACAAAGTCGAATGCCTGAACTAAACATCGGTACCAAATTTATTACACTATGCGAAATATAGCTTGAAATACCAGCATTTATTGTTAAATAAGTCATGAAAGAAAAGAGAAGTGTTCTCCCTTGTAGTTATTGTCTAGTGCATGTATGACAGGTAAATTGTAAGCAATGATACGGGCCCCAGTGCTTCACTTAGCACAATTTCATATGTGGGTCTTTCAACGAATTTGCCGAGTTTTCGTGTTTCAATGTTCTCCAAGTGCGCAATTCATACAAATTGTGCATGATTCGCACAATGACACACCCTGACAGCATCGCCGCTTAAGTACTTGACATATCTAATGACTTTCCCACGAGGACTCTCTGCTGTTCTGCCAATACTTCCTGTTTGTCATGCAGAGAATAAGCTATATTGATTTCTGATTGGTTATTGTTTAACCTGGAGCAGAACTAGCAAAAAGAAAAAAGAATTCAATGTAACATACCGCAACACACCGGCAGCATAGCTTTCAGGTCGACCAAAGGAGTCAAGATACAATTGACAGGAGAAACTTCGCATGAAAGTGGGTATTAAATTATGAGTAAAATACTTCATTACACATGTGGAACACGTTTGGAATGTATAGTTAAAGACAAACATACTTCTGGTTTAACACAATTAGCATGAAATGGGGTGGTGGTGGTAGACAGATTACTAACCATGTCACTTTGTGTTAACTTGTAGATAGCGAGTAGGTATTTACAATCTTTTTTGTTTTTACTAGTAAACATGAGTGCCTCTGACTGCAAATACTGTTTATGATGGATTATAATTTTACAGAATAACAAGGCAACTAATAATAATTATTCATTACTGGTGAATAGTATCGTTTTGTTTTGATTCTGTCTCTTGAATGGATGTTATCATTTCAGCAAAAGTACTGATGCATCGATATTTCGGTTCACCCCTAGTCCATAGCTCCTTTATTTACTTTGGCAATATAACAAGTTCTTTTCCAGGCATGTTCATTACCAGTGTTTTTATGCAGACATGAAGTCAAGTGGTAACCAAGAACTGTACAAGTTTTGATATTGCATGCAAGATATGTGAATCACCTTTGCAAAACTGCAGGGTAGTCATTCACTACTACAAAAATGTCTTTATCTAAACTCAGAACCTCTGCATGGTACATGTCCAAGTGGGTATAGTACCAGCATGAAAGGAAGGATGCTGACAACAAGCTGTCCAAAATGGCCTGAATTCCCAGAGTCTATGATTTTTGGGGGATTTTGTCACAGGCATTTAGAGATCTCCATCTTGCTGACTGGCAGAAGGAGAGCTCATCATCAATGTTTTCAGTGGCCTTGACCTTGTTGGCCAGACTTCATTAGCAGTTAGGCACTTGGCTGCAAATTTCCTCAATCACCGCTTCCAGGGGGTTTATCCTCCTCCAGCACTTCCTCATGTCCACATTTATCATATCTTGTGAAATGAACTGGTTTGCTCTCGTATTTCATGGAACAGAAACAAGTTATTTAGTACAATGGCAATTTAATTAAAGTGTCTTTCCCAGGACATACCAGGGCAGTCGATCCAGCAGTAGGATTTGAACCTGCACCCTTTTGGTCACCAATCAGGCACGTTAACTACTCGGCCACAGTGGATCCTCCCTGTAGAATCAAAGAAGCAGCATCTTTACTGGGTATAACACAAGATACAGCTTCAACATTAACTGAATGGGTGATCAGTCAACCAACAGGGTTTGTTGCTGGGATGGCTGTTAACAGACATCTGTGCAGTGATGCTGATGGACTGGTTGCATAGATTCCATAACATGCAGTATACAATGGGATTATCAGCTAGCAGGTTTGCAGCATTGCTCACACAAATGACTGACCTTTAGTCACAAGCATGGATGGACAGTTGGTGAGAAACTGGGACAGCGGTGGGTAACAGAAATGGCTGGTATAGTTGGTGATGGATATCAGTGAGGTCACATTCAACCTCATACAATCTTATTTACAAGTACTCTGGCCCTGCAAAGCAGGTGTGGAGAATACGCCCAGTGATTTGCCCAACTATAGGAAAAAGCTCTCCAGTCAAGTCAAAGGGTATTTGAGACACAACAAATGGTAGGATAAAAAGGCCCCAATGGCAAAAACCAAATTAATGTCCCCTGAATAAGTTATCTCATCTTAGACTCAAGTAGGAACACTGGGTTGATGTATCACAGACACATCACTCCAATCTTCTGCTTCCAGCTAACCCGGATGTGAAGGGCACCAATTTTAATGTTCAGGGAATTTCGGTGGAGCAGAGGCCATCATGGCATCCCACACTTTACTGGTTACCAACAGAATTTTCCACAGGACAATGGACCAAAACCGCTCTGACCATTATGTACAAACACTGCACATTGATGAAGTGCATTTGGTGCAGGCATGGGAAATCTTATGTGTGTCATCAGAGACCTCAAAATTCTAATACATGGCACACATAAGATCAGCATGATTTTCAGTTAGGACCACCATTTTCATTTACAACCACCAGACATCATTTGGAGTCTTCTGGTCAAATCCTATATGAATATGACTATCCATCTAGGAAGAGTAGAAATAACAAGATTTTCAAGATGGCTGCCATTGTGGCCATAAGATCAAGTCAGTTTTTATTTAAGACCAACTTAATATCACAAGAAGGTTGCCAAGATGGTCATACTGATGTCTGAGCAAAATCTTTTCAATTTAGGACAAACTAAAATAGAGCTGTGGTGAAAACTCCATGACAATGACTTTTTATTCAGGAGAAGTTTAAAAAAACTTTCAGGATGGCCACTGTGACAGCAATATTAGATGCTTATGTGGCAACATTTTCATTAAGAACCAACTAGACATCATAAATCTTATGTCTGTCTTATTCAGGGTTCATACATTATTATGAATGATAAATTCAAAGACTGTTCCCAAACTTTTAGAGACCACAAACATATATTTCCAAGACCTATTTTTGCTAACATTTTGTACACAAGTTACGTTATGTGAGAAAACAGTGAATACAAAATAATACAATATTGTTTAATGATGAAATTCAAACTATAAATTCCAAATTTAAAAAAAAAAATGAAACCAGGAAGACTCTACTACATCTGAATCTAACAACCGTGGACAATTTTATTTGTGATTATGCTGGAAAGAAATTAAAATGTTTGGGTTTATTTCAATTTTCAAAGACTTTTAAAGACCTCAGGGTAATCTGCTTGATTTTCCCAAACTTTCAATGCCTCAAAAATGCTACCTTATATTTTCAATATGTCAAAGACCTTCAAAGACCACAAGAACCCCGTTATTGGAAGTCAAAGTGGTAACATTTTAATTTAGGTTCAACCTGACCATGGGATGAATGTCTTTGTAAAGTTTCACTGCAATCCTTCAAGTAGATTTAGAAGTAGCAATCACAGAGTTGTTCTTACAGATGGAAAATAAAAAATAGAACTTCCCATAAACTACGTATCCAATAGAGCTAATGCATGGTATCAAATATATCAGTAATTAAAATCACATGAAAATCCTCATCTCATTCAAATACCTACTTCAGAATGCTTATGACTAGTCTAACTCCCTGCACAGCAACTTCCGTCTCCTTATCCAGTGTCATTTCCACAATTCGGTCCTACAAGAAGTATTTTATACTTTTAACAACCAGAAGACTATGTAAGGTTTATGATGGACATATTCACCATTAAAAAATAATCATGCAAATCAAACACTTTATTTCATTCTTCTGTGCTGCAAGAAAATAATTAACATATTAATGTGCGGTCAGCACCTGCTTAATCAACAGTACAGAATTGTTACATTTTAAACAAGCAAGCTATACGCAAGTAAAGTTGGTTCTTGAGAGTCAAAATGAAAAATGTTCAGAAATTCAACAACTAATGTGAAGATAAAAGGGGTGAGGGGGTAGAATTTAATATAAGGCAGTGCTGTCCAACCCGCCACAAGATATGCTGAAACCAACAACATGAGATCCAAATAGACATTATTATTGCCCTTCCTGCTTTTATCCTAAAATTAAAACATTCATTACTTGTCTGTGCTATTTAAACTTTGTAATAGGCTTATGGACCCTTTCATTTTGAACAGAAGTCGTTTGTTGGACACTGCTTTTAGAAAATTCTATAAGCAACAACCTGATCATGCAGTTTTGCATGAAACAGTAACCACTGTTTAAAGCATATGAATGACTCCATTACAGTTAGTCTGGCTTCTGGACAACCTCCACTGATTCTAATAAGGAACCAGGATTCAGTTCAACATGGACAAGCCTGCATGCAGATTTTCCAGCATCAATCATATTTACATAATTTTTGTTATTATTCTGCAAGTCTGTGTTTTCATTTTCATAAGACTTGCAGTCAAATCGTTAGGGCTGGCATGCCTGCCTTAGGCTGTGTGTTTAAACATGATGCTGAAAAATTAGGTTTAATTCTGTTTGGTCTTAAGAAGCTATCAACGTATTTTTCTTTTTTTGGTTTCAGCAGCTGAATTTGATTGCAGATTGGTATAATTTTATAAGCAAAGACCTCATGTCAAGATGATTCTAGCGAACTTAAAGCAATTTTTTTCATTTAATTTAAGCCATTTAAATGTTATTCCATTTTCAGTAATCGTGACTATATTCAATTGCAAATTGTACTAACAGTAAAGGCCATCATGCAAGAATGTTCCTTGCCAAACTTTGTTGAAACTGGTCCAGTGGTTTTTTAGAAGTTGAAAACTGTAAATCTTGATGAAATATGGACTAATGACATCTCACACACTGAATCCAGGACCAAAACATAAGCTTACCTAGCATGACCAATTGATATTAAAAACATATGCAGCACTGATCATTTGCAACTTACCATAATACTTCAATGACATGCCTATCTACCACTTGTAAACTTTAAAATTATTTCATGTCCAACACTACACACTTTAAATAATATAAAAAGCACGTCTTCTGATCTTATTAACACTAGAGACATTCTGCATAAAAACAACAGAAAAGTACCAAGCAAAGTAATAAATGTATATAGGTTTATCATTCCATAATTATAATGAGGAATCAAAAGCTTACCTTAAACCTGTTTGTGAAGAGCTCCATTTTTCGTGACAGATCATCGTTTTCATACAAGGGGTATAATGCCTTCAAACAACATAGGCGCACTTCTCCAACCTTAGAAAGGAATCAAACTGCACGATTAGTGAATGTAGATAAATTTTTGCAGCTTTAAGGGCGGAATTTTGAAGGCACGCTCATGCTCAATTATTAATAATAATGCAAACTTATTAACCTAAAAACAGCTTTGAAGTTTTAATATTACTAAATGACAAAATGTTTCAAAATGAGAATTTTGTTTAATCAAAATCTGTCAACTATTGTGTCTGTAAGTGAAGAAATATTTCATGGTGCATTCAAGTTGATTGGCTTTGTTAAAATGTGGTCAGGCCTGGACTTCAACAAGACTGAAACATCAGAACAAAACTTGCAGCTCTTACAGCTATTTCATCAGGAAATTCAAGCACTTTTCAAGGACAAAAATTTAATTTTCAAGCACTATAATTAATTTACGTATAAACTTAGGAATTATGTTGATTATGGCAAGTAGAGTTCACAAAAGATCAGAATTAAAAAAAACATTCAAAAACAAGAACTCTGAGATATTTTTTGTTAAAACAGACCTAGGTGAAAACAATAGGGTTTATTCATGTCATCCACATAAGCTTTTTCACTCTTTCATCTAGCTGATGTTGTTTTAGCTCTCCTAGTCCCTACTTACATTCATAGTGGTGACTAGAGTTAAGGTCAAATGCATATATATTTTCAGCAGAGTTTAGCAGACAACTACAATTTTGAACTTGGCACCAGTTCCATGGTATTTACTCAACAATTTTAACCAAATAAAAATAATACTGTATCCTGCATAAATTTCTACTGTATGGAGCAAATATAGGTGCACAAGGGTCAGAAATATCCCATTCTGAGACTCGCATTTTCAAATACCATAATCCATACACAAGCTAATGTTCCCACAATCAGAATGACATAAGGTGACCATAACTACTGCCAAAAAATGTTAGAGCCAACTTCAAATGCAAGCACTATTCAAGGTAAGAACCAGAACTTTTCAAGATTCTTCAATCCCTGGGAACTGCATGTAGTATGAAAACAATTAACCTGGACTGTAACACATGGCTTAGAAATATGCTAATTAAAACTTTAACAATACAAATTGGGTGGCCGCTGCTCCAGGGAGCCATTCATGAGGGGGACCATTGTATTTGCCAATGAAAACTTTAGCTGCAACCATAACTGTTGGTACTGCCAGCAGCATAAATGTGACTGCTATGTCTCACCTCCCACTAATGTGGGCTCTACAGAAAATGGAATGCATTTACCTTGTCATATAGAGTCCAGCCAACATACTTGAGGTAGCCATCATCAACAAACATATTAGGATACTTTTTCATCCAAACACCAATTTCTTTCATACAGATTGCTCGGATGTCTGCCTGGGTGTCTCTGCAAAGAAATAGATATGTGTGTAGTTGTTGCTTTTCTCAATTTTGCATTCTCCTTCCCAGTGCTCCTGCCCAACCCCATTCCATGGAATGGATAACAAACAAGTCTACTGGACTTGTAAATATCCTAATATTGATTATGCATAATTATTTAAAACCATCTGCCCAATGCTTTCTTGCTCCACATCTCCTCTGTCCAACCCCTAGATGCATCTGTGGCATAGATAAGTCTACTTAGGCACATTTTAAAAATTCATTTTATATTATTATTACCTCAAGTTTCAAGACCATATTTTTGATGGCACGAGGAGATGCACTTTAAAACAACAAAAAACAAATGTATATAACCCCGCAAACTGCAAGGGATCCAACATTTTTCAAACGAAGAGCTATTAACAATGGGTGCATAGCAAAAGAGCCCCCAATCACTACAATGGGCCCCACTCACTGCAGTGATTTAAACTAAGTAACTTGTGTTATGAAACAAAGTTAGGAGAACAGGAATTTTGGGGTCATGAAATTGAAGAATGCTTAACACTAAATATTATTAACAGCAGTTTACAGTTATATAAATACATAAAAGCTCTAAAAATATTTGTCAACTGACCGGCTTTGTTAAATTTCTGTTTTAATTTTTAAAATCGTGCAGAAACAAAGTCTGCAAAAAGACACAACTTAATGGGTTTTTTTAATCTTCAAAATGCAGAATTGGTACAATACAAAATTAAACACTGTTCTTCAATTCTGAAACCATCTCTTAACTTGTACATATATATTTTCATGGACAGAGACAAAAACTTTTGTGCATCAACCTGTAGCTTTGAAAGTTCCAGATCCCAAACAGATCAACATATGCAAACATGATGCCCACGTGGGTAACATCCACGTAACAGCCCAATGCAACAGAAGTAGGCCAAGAAATATGTCAGCCGAATGCTTTATGTACCATTCGTACTCATATAAGTCAAATCAAACTGCAAACAACAAAGATCCTGATCCGCTGAGGCAAAATGCACCGGTACACCAGGGTCTGTGTTGTTCATTCTGCTGATTACTACCAACTACACAGATCACTGATCTGTCAGAGCATTATGCAACACCAGATCTGTGTTTGTGCAGTTTGCAGTTGGACTCATCTTATAAGCGAGTACGTATGGTAGACATTTGTTTTCCAATAGTGATGGTATATATTAAAACAAAAAATGTTTCAAGGTTTCTAGCTTCTATATCTTTATCCATATTTGATGGCACATCAGTACAATTTGTTCTAATTGAAACGCCACTATGCCATGATGCTTTCTATCTATGCTGGTCAAATTCTGAGCAATTTACCAATAGCATCTCTAATAACAAACAGACCAGAACCATTTGTACCAATCTGAAAGACTTTTGTTTGGATGTTGTCAAATTGATTAAATGCTGCCAAGCAGTTGTAAGTTTCTGTATCAGGTTTTAAAAAAGAAATTATAAAGAGTTCTTCAATTTTTAGTAAAGGCAGCTGTATTTGAAGCTGAATGACATCAACTGTACAAAATTAAAAGCCCTTCCTACCAGGAAACTACAATTTGGCCAATTTTTAATGAGTCAGGTTTTTGACAAAAAGTAAATTTAAAGAATTTTCTATATTTAATAGCAGTGGTCACATTTAATGGTAGATCAGCATCAACTGTATGAATTCGAAAATCCTTAATGCCAGAATGCTATCAAATTTTGTCAAATTCTGCTTAACAGTTTCTGTTAACATGTCTTTTAATAACTGAAGTCAAATTTGTTGATTGATCTGTATCATATGAAAAGATTGTGAAACTTTTACACCAAGATGCTTTCTGTCAAATTAGGAGAAGAAATTCTAAAAAGCAGCTTTACAAAATAAAGGTTAATGGGTTTTTTATTTTTGGAAACAGTGGCCAGACTGGATGACTGATCAGCATACATTTAACAAAAATGAAAGGTTTTTATGCTCCTTGTAACAACATGGGCAATTAATCATGTAGTAGAAACATGACAAACAAAGCACCTTACCATAAGCTCACATGGCTTAAAGCTACATGAGCTAAAATTGGACTCAATTTCAATTTACCTGTAACGATGTACAAAGACACCCTTGAAAATATAAGTCAGCATGTTTCTAATTTCTGATTGATTATCCTCGAGCTCTTGTCGCTTGACGAGCAGCAGGTTAAGACGGTCTGTTGCACGCTTATTTTGGTTTTTCTGTCTCTCCGCCTCATATTGTCGTTGTGTATTGTCCAAATTAATACTGAGATTCAAGGCTACATCAACAAGGGCTGTCATCAATTTCATAGCTGCCAAATATAAAATTAATGCATATATTTGCTCAAAAGGCAAATCAAACTTGTGAAATTTTCAAAGATCTCTGGTACGAGAATTATAGTACCATATTTTAACCTATGATTCTTGTCATGAAAACAGATTAGACACTTTAATTACCTCCAATACAGTTTCTGACATGTAGTTCCAGACTGCACGGAGTTCAAAGGATTCTTGCTAGATCTCTCAATTTGATGCAATCTTTGGCTTTCTTTTGTTTTGGTCTTCTTTTGTTTTGTATTTTTTGTTTCTTCAATTTCAAGTGGCGATAGTAATCATTTCTCCCACCAGGAGACATACTCATATCAACATGACTTGATGTCCAATAAATGCATTTGTTGCCTTTCTCGATAAATAATCCTTTGCATTCTCTAGTAACTTCATTAAAAAATTTATTATCATGAAAAATTATTATGTCCTGTTTTGTTAACAACAATTGTATCTGTCATCAATTATTTTTGAATATCACAATTATATTTATGATCCTTTGATCACATGCCACGTATGCCAATGTGGTGGCCAAATGGATACTGTGAAAGATATTCATGCCAAATAAAAAACAAAAATGTCATTTTTTAGTTATTTCCTATTGGATATCATCGTATTAAGTACATGTATTCCTTTGTAAGACTGCAAATCATCAATAGATTTTCAGGACAGCAGTTGTTTTCTGCCTAAATTTTACTTAATTTTTCTCATCTATTAAACATTTTCTCGTTTGCTGTTGAGTGTATTTTATGTTTATTGGCCCTCTCTGACAAATAGTTTGCCCCGGTGCTGGCATCCCATGAATGTTTCACCACCTATTATATCAAGTGCAATTAGGAAATTGTAGGCTTCGGTGTCAACAGTTCCCTTTTTTATCAACAAGTTCTTTAATGTAAACAGTTTTTCATAGGATGTCAGCTATATTGTAAGCTTAATCATCCCACTGATTAAAACTTGTACAACAATTGAAACACATAGCAAATTCATCTATTATAAGGTAATAACCATTTAATTCTCTGAGGGGGTCTGCAATGCTGTTATTTTATTTTATCTCCGGATAATTTTTTAAAATAATGGATTTAATGTGGTGTTATTTTGTTATCAATCAGAGCAAGATATCTTTCCATCTATTAAAAGATGGATTTGTTTTTTAAAGTGTCAGACCCCAACCCGAGAACATATAATTGCTGATGCCTAATATGACTGCAATATACCTAGGTATGTATCACTTTATGTTAAAAAATACTGCAGCAAAGTGGTACAAAACCAGCACTCAAAGTATCCAGTTCTAATAAAGTTGGAATTGGATTTAATAGCATTAAATAAACTGTAATGTAAAAACAAAGATACAATCTGGAAATAGCCTGCTATAAAAAATATTTCTGAAATAAAAAGTAAAGGAAAGACCAGATTAGATCTTCCGAAGCATAATTTACTTACATGCAAGAGTGCTGGTATGCCTGAAGGCTCGGACTTGAGAGTCAGTGAGCCCTGTTAAAAGTGAGATTACATTGTCCATCATGTACTGGTCATATATAATACTGTACTGGCACTGACGAACAAGAACTTGGATAAATTCACAGAAATTTGTTTTAAACTTCTTCCACTGAGGGCCTGTCATGATTAAGGGATAGTCTCCACTATCCTGAAATGAAGATACATTACATGGAATGAGACAAATATTTCTTTCACAGAAACAGTAACTAATGTGTCGACTAGAAGACAGTGTTCTCTTAATATAAGGCACCTGATTTTAACATATTCATTTTTATAATGCTGCAATGGCCATTATGTATTTTATATACAATGCTCCAAAGTATAACACGTCCCTTTCTCTACGGTTGGAATGGTCATGGATTATACCACTTTATATACACTAATAATGTACCCCACTATATTACTCATTTTTATAAAGCTGGAATCATCATGAATAATACTACATTATGTAACAGTAATACGATGTATAATCTACCCCACTATAACATTCCTTCTAATATGACTGGAATGTTTATAAATCCTAACACATCATGTGATAATAATACTATATATTATATCCTCAGTATAAGGTGATTCCGCCAGTAACATGATACTTTTATGGCTCCATTCAACACAGCTGTAATGTTTACAAAATCAGTAACTGTGTAAACTATGGCTGTCAGTGACGTTAGACTACTCATTCTAAGTAGATTTCTTTAAGTATGAGCTCACAATATGCCTAATACGACTGCAGTATACCTAGGTATGTATCACTTTATGTTATGTTTATTAACATATTCTTCTTTTAAAGTATGTAAAGCGGTGCTGATTTGTCCTTTTTTCTGACCCGACTTGTTTTGAAGTTTGAAAAGATCCATCTGCTCAAACATTTTCTGTCAAGTAAAATCAACAACTCACATTGTACAGCACTTCACTCAACACTGATGCCATTTTCTTTAGAAGTAAAGACCGGTCTGCTAACTAACTAGTTTATCAATATAATGAATCTGTGAGGCAAAGTTCACATTTGAAGAAGCCCATCTGTTTTCTTGGAAAAGAGTCATACAGCAGTAAATAAGGAAAGTACTCTTATACTATTCTCATGCAGCAGTCATCTTTTTAAGAATATTCTCAAGTTTATATAAGTGAAATTAAAAATATATTTTTAAAAATGACAGAAAGAACATTACTTCATTTTTTCTTAATGAACCAAAACACCATAATCCACATACAGGCCAGCATATAATTTAATTTGGTGAAGAATAAAAGCATAATGATTATGCCTGAAGCATAATGGTTGGCATGTATGCAACTCATGAGCTTTGTTAACAGGTGTGCTTGAAAATAAAAAGCACTCGCCTCTAATGATCAACTACCAGAACCAGTCCAAACACTAACCTCTTAATACTGAGCGCCTAGCGAGGTAGCTGTCAGAACCATTGTTATAAGGTCAGAACCATTGTTATAAGTTTTTGGTATGACTTGGCCTGGGTTCAAAGGCACTACCTCCAGAGTTGGATGCTCTAACCACTAGGCCACCAGAGTGGTCATTAATAATTTGTGCATATCACTGGAAAATGTACTTGTAAAAATATGCAGAAGCCTGACATACCAACTCACATTTTATACAATTAACTTGTATTTAAACAATCAACTCACATTTTACACAATGAACTCACATTTAATCAATCAAATAACATGTTTCAAGTTTGCAAGTCCTGTGCTGTCAGGTCTGGACTTCAAACTAAAATATCATCTCACCTCATCAAATTCCTCAGTCATTTTTCTGATGATTTCAGCATGTTCCATGTTGGCATACATGTAGGGAGTAACTTTTCCCTTACAGCCAGAAGACTGTATCAAGAATTGAATAAGCTCAAGCAAGGCTTGGTCACGATCATTCTTGTAGGACTCAATCCAGTCATCCACTACAGTCTACAATAAAAATAAAGATAAATGATCGAACTTTCATTTTCACTTGAACTTTTAAAACATTTTTAAAAAATTATTATTTTTAATTATCTTTCAATGCTTCTGTGGCATTACAATAGTAAATCAAATGTGGGCAGAACTTGAACAAGCTTTTTCCTTTATTTATTTTCAAGCACAAATCGGACATGTGAATGACAAATTCCAAAGATACTGTAAAACTTTACAAAAAATTTAACTGCTACAAAGTTGGTGTCTTTCCATCTGAACTTGTTAACTAATTTTCTTTCGTGAAGGTACTCCAAATTCAAAAATTTTAAGCTAAACCAAAAGTATAAAAAGAAGTTTGGGGAAATTCAGTTCCACGTTTCTGTTTAAAGGACTATTTTGAAGGATTGTTCTCTTAATTCTTTTCTTAAAAAATGAATGATTTTCACATCAACTGTGGCATAAATAGAAAACTCCGAAGATGAAGATAATTGGATATGCTGACTACGAAGTCAAATAATAATAGATTATGCAGACAAATCTTTTAACTAAACTATTTACCATTGAAAAGAAAATCTGTCAACATTTCAAGCATCATTTTATTTTCAATAAACAAATCCAGGGTTGAAAGCCACTGGGCAGTTTTGTCAAACCAATTTTTGCAGTATAACACATTACTTCTATAGTACTTTACTCAATCATAATACATTAGAGCACAACCTCCAAGTAAATCAAGTTGTTCCAAGCTAAAACAGACAATTACAATGTTTTGTAGCCTCTTTTAGCAAGTGATAAAAGGCCCTTTGCTTGCCATGATGAAAGCCAAAATAGAGTGGTCTCCCCTTGGACAGAGGGATTGCCACCAAATTTCATTTAACATTAGTTACCGTTGGAGTTGATCTGTACACTAACAGGGATATAACTGGGGAGAAGGTTTCAGAGGGTGTGACTTAGAGAAAAAACAAAAATGTCACTCCAGCACATCTTGCGAAATTAGAGAAACCCACATTGTAAAAAAACTGCTCAATGACCTAAGAAAGTAATCTGTTGTACTTGCAGGTATAGATCCCACCAAGTTAAAATGAGCACATTAAGATGAAACAAAAACAGAAAAAGACATAAAAGGTTTCTTGAAAGGATCCATGTTAAGCATGGTTCAGAGTTTTCATTACACAGGCTAATTGCCAGTGCATTTGTACTTATTTTTACTGCAACAATACAGTGTGGAAATTATTCCATTTCTCAAAAAACTGACCTGCAATGATGCCCTTCCAGCTTTCACAATTTCAAACACAGATCCATCACTTTCCTCCTCCTCAGCTCTCTGACCTCGTCCACGCCCACGTCCTCCTCCACGACCACGCTTGGCGACCTGTAAATAACAATTTTATCACAAGAATAGAAAATACAATGCAGAGAGTGAAAATTCCAATATTGATGACAAACTAAAGGGATGATAGTGAAATTGGAAGATGACATTTAGTTTTATTTGTTCTTTGTTCTATGGGCAAAATGGGCTACCTAACAAGAACTTTTAGCTGTCTGGGCTAAGTAAGCAACAGAATCATCATCACCTGCAACTACAGTATGTCCACCATGAGAATTATAAAAGTTACATCTCCTTATCAGCAGCATTTTTGATGCTTTTTAAAAGTTACGATCTTTGGGGTGTTTTTTCCCCCAAAGAACATTCACAGCTTAAGCGGAAAATAATTACAGTACAGTAATTACAGTATTACGTACTAAAATTCTTCTTCTCATAGATACCCCAAACATCAGCAAACTGATTTTTTTTTAACACTTTATTATTTTTGCTGTAAGTGACAGTTAGGTGCTAAACACCCAATGTCAGTTGAGCAAAGGACAAACTCAACATAATCCTTTCCCATTCAAGGGATAAACACGCATGCATTCATTATGATTAACAAGTTAATATACTACTTCTAAACAGTGCTATACTTGCACAGGACTAAAATTCTTGCTGTAAAGCGCTTTCCTAACCAAGACAACGGCCTAGTCCTGGTCATCAGGCAATCCAATTTGTACAGCCCTGCAAAACATTCTTTAAAATATAAGTAATGCACTCTTACTGCTGAATCATCTTTTGCCTTTCGTTTCCTTCCTCTTACAGCAACTTGCTTCAGATCCTCAAACTCATCTTCTGATGGGTTTTCTGGCCTGAAACAATAAGAGAAACAAATCAGACAAATGGGGAGCAAACTGCCCACGTAAATATTCTTCACCTCTCTTGCATCCTTGACCCAGTCAGCAACAAGATATAGCCCATACGACCATTCCATGACATAATAGGCTACTAATGGAGGCAACATTTGTGCACTGAGATGCATCGAAAGATGATGTTCCAGCTAACGCCATCAACGTTCTAAAAGCGTGCAGTTTATAATTTTTAAATATTGGACTTTTAATGATGTTATGCTTGGTGGCCTTTATCTTTGTTTTGAATGCCCTTTTCGCGATATATAAATTTACTCTGCACTATACGATCAGGATTCCACCGATGCACCATTAAAACCTTTGAATATATAGTAAACATAATAGCGTCCTTTCCTATTTTTATTCACAAAAATCTGATTATTCCTTTTATCATTAACACTTTTTAAGATGCTTATTTTCCATTTTATTCTTCAACAAGTATCACTTCATGGACACAATTCTGTACAGATTTTATCACCAACAGTTTGAAAATGCAGACACTTTGCAAAAAGCATCAGAGGCACTATTGTAAGGTTAGTCTGGTTACCCGACTAACTCCAGTAAATCTAATATGAAACTCGGATACAAATCAAAGACAAGCCTATTATCCAGATTTTAATGCAACAATCGTATTTCTGTAGTTTTGATTTTGCTCCACAAGGATATTTTTTGTAAGACTTGTGGCAAAATCATAAAGCTAGCAGGTCTGGTTTGATTTACAGGTATCAATCAGCATATTCTGCAGGAAAAAAGGGAAATAACTTTCATCAACAACTGTCCCTCAGCAAGACTGATGTGCTATTAGCCACTAAGATTTTCCAGAAATCTAAGATAAGACCATTTCCTCTTTTGTGGTCAGCACTATTTTAATTCAGGACCAACTTGATGAGTCTTTTGATGAAACCCCATTTCAATATAATCATCCATCGAGGATCAGCATCAATAACTTGATTTTCAAGATGGTCACTATATCAGAGGTCAGATCAGCATCATTTTCATTCCTGACCAACTAAACATCACAGAAAGTCTTTCTGGTGAAAACCCATGCTTATATAACTTACCATTCAGGAAATGAATTGTTAAGAGGATTTTCAAGATAGTTGCTGAGGCAGTCTTATTGAATGTCATATCTGTACCATTTTCATTAGTACTAACTAGATACCATAAGAAGTCCTTATGCAAAAAATACCATGTTTACATTACCGTTTGTTCTGGAGAAGTGGCAATAAAATGATATTCAAAATGACTTCTTTGGTGCCCACATCAAATGTCTTAGCAGCTCCATTATTATTTAGAATCAACTAGACCAGATAACAATGTTGGGATAACAAATTAGTGACAGATGGCTCAAAACATGAGAAGTAAACATAGTTGATCACCATCAGATGCCCATTACAAATCCCTGCTGTTGTTTTATTTTTTAAAAGAGTTCTTCTCAAAATGTATTCAAGTAACCTGCAAAATATTGATGTGACTATTTTAACATTCTCCTGACGCAACCTATTGCTTTCATATACCAACCATATTTATCTCTAGAGGATGATATATGAGATCACAATTCATGGCGTACTTCTCCATTCCTATTATGACCATCTATTCTATTTATCATAGTGATCATACATCCCATTCCTTTATTCTCCTTGACAAAAGTTCACCAAACTCTAAAATGGTAAGTCTAACATGTGATAGTTTCATTTATATTCAACAAGATGCTTGAAAATACTGCATGAAGTAAAACAGTGCACTTCTGTGATATATCTGAGTAAAATATAGATAACCCTGGCATAATAAACAATGAAAAAGGAACATACCCATTAGATCGATACCTTACACACTTGATAGCATTTGTGCAAAAAATACAGTAGAAACTACAAAGTAAACAGCTTTGTTCAACCAACAGATAGCTAACTTGGAAGAGGACAAATATTTTGTCCAGTAGCCTGGTAACATTCATAACCACTGCAAACAGAATTAAGAAACTAGGAATATATCTGCTGTGGGTAGTTGAAAACTGTGCAATGTTTTTTTTTTTACAAGCCTCACAACAGTAACAGCTAACCCTGCAGTTAAATCTGGTTCCATCATGCTGGGGTCTACAGTCTCCATTGTAAGGTAGTTTCTGTTGCTCTTCCCAAACTTGTCTCCCACTTCTGGAATTCTACGTCCTGTTCCCCATTAGGTCTATAATAATAATAATAATAATAATAATAATAATAATAATAATAATAATAATGTGTCCCTCAAAGGAACTGATACTCTACTGTCCAACATGAATTTCCACAAATTCATAATGTGACCATTTCTTCTTTTTACTGCAGAAATGTTGAAACCAACTGATATTCTTTAGCAATATTTTCAAATTAGACGCTGTATGGGCCATTCTATAAGTAAGGTTGGCACTATTTTCACACAGAACAAACTAGACATCAGAAAAATACTGTTGGTTAAAACCCCATAACGATAATACCTTACCTTCAGGAGAAACAGTTTTCTAGATGGCTGTCCTGGCAGATATATGTGATGAAGACTAAGTCCAACTAGATATCATAAGTCGTTTGGTCCAAGCCAAATGTTGCTATGACTATCAATTCTAGATGAATAGCAAAGCAAATGTCTCTATGGCCAGAAGTTCTAGAGGAATAGCAAGACAAATGTCTCTATGGCCATAAATTCCAGAGGAATAGCAAGGCAAATGTCTCTATGGCCATTAATCCTAGATGAATAGCAAAGCAAATGTCTCTATGGCCATAAATTCTAGAGGAATAGCAAGGCAAATGTCTCTATGGCCATTAATCCTAGATGAATAGCAAGGCAAATGTCTCTATGGCCATAAATTCTAGAGGAACAGCAAAGCAAATGTCTATATGGCCAAACATTCTAGAGGAATAGCAAGGCAAATGTTTCTATGGCCATAAGTTCTAGAGGAATAGCAAGGCAAATGTCTCTATGGCCATTAATCCTAGATGAATAGCAAAGCAAATGTCTCTATGGCCATACATTCTAGAGGAATAGCAAGGCAAATGTCTCTATGGCCATACATTCTAGAGGAATAGCAAAGCAAATGTCTCTATGGCCATAAATTCTAGAGGAATAGCAAGGCAAATGTCTCTATGGTCATAAGTTCTAGATGAATAGCAAAGCAAATGTCTCTATGGCCATAAATTCTAGAGGAATAGCAAAGCAAATGTCTATGGCCATAAATTCTAGTGGAATAGCAAAGCAAATGTCTCTATGGCCATAAATTCTAGAGGAATAGCAAGGCAAATGTCTCTATGGCCATAAATTCTAGAGGAATAGCAAGGCAAATGTCTCTATGGCCATTAATCCTAGATGAATAGCAAAGCAAATATCTCTATGGCCATCATTTCTGGTGGAGTAGGAATATAAAAAAATATCAAGATGATTTCAGATCAGCATTATTTTCATTCAGGACCTACTAGATATCATAATTGTCCTCTGGTGAAAACCTGCTTTCAAAATGACTTTTATGAAGAGTAGCTATAACAAGATTCTCTAGATGCCCACCATCATGGCCATATTGAAGGTCAGATATCATTTTCATTCAAAAAGAACCAAACATCAATATAACATTAAATCTAAGAGCAGCAATAACAAGATTGTCAAGATGGCTGCAAAGGCATAATTTTCATTCAAAACCAACTAGACTTCATATTAAGTCTTTTGGTTAAAAATTTTGAAGATGGTTGCTATGGTCACAATATTGGATGTCAGATCAGCATCCTTTTCATTTTTAGGACCAACTTGATAAAATGCCAAGGTCAATGACTCCATTCAAAAGTAGTTGCCACAACAAGATTTTATGATGGCATGCTCTACATTAAATTGGAACAACATTTATTTAGAACACAGTAAAATGTTTTTAAAATGAAACCCCATGTTGATATGAACAACCATTCAGGCAGAGTAGTAATACAGTAAAAACTGTTATGCGCGACCTCTGCTATGTGCGACCACCTGTCATAATGCATGTGCCAATTTTATTATATAAATGCTGTCGTGAGCGACCACCTATTGAACGCAACCATCTACCACAACGTCTTGGCAAAATATGCATTTTGACACTGCTATGAACGACCGCATTGCAAAAATGGGAATAAACTCCACTGACCCTATTTTAATCCAATGACTGCTCATATGAGAAGGAAATAAACAAGAGTTTGGTTTCTGGTATCTTAATTTTCTGTAGGTATGCTTATAGTGTTTTATATGTATTGTAAACCAAAATAAAGTACCTGTAGAATACATGTAGCTTGGTTCCTAGCCTTACTGAAGCTACAAGTAGAACCTAATATCCAGCTCTACGAACTACCATATCACGAGAACATAGACAGACACCAATGACTTTTATGTAATCATTTGTAACAATGATTGCTTGAATAGTAAAGACTGTTCTGATCAAAACCACACATGAAAAGAACTATATATAAAAAAAGGATTCTGGCTACTAGTTTCTATATAGTGACATATGGTACAGTCTGTAAACCGGCTAATGTACATGCAGTGAATTGCCACTGTAGTGCCAAAATAAAGTTAGGTGTCACATATATTGCTTGTCTTCGAAGTTAATCCATATTACCTGGGGATGATTACAGTCTCTGTCTATTAAATGCCGCAAGTCTGAATCGTTTGTGGGTTTCAACTGATAGTGTTAACAGGTTGTGATGTTTGTTTTGGGGTTGGGTTTTTTTCACCCGATGTTATTGTGATTACATCCCAGTCACCAAGCAATCATCTATTCAAGTTGGTGTCAACAGGTTATAGGTTTGTAGAGTTAATACTCCTATGCATCTTCTTTAAATTAAGCCACAGACTTTTGTCTCTAGTAAATAATTCTGTTTCTGGACATGTTTATTTTTAAATTTCTGTAATTGTTAGATATGTAATGCACGTGTGTATTTTTCATAATTTCTCAAAGCCTAGTCAAAACCATCCTTACAGTTATTTTATAACTGAGATCTAGGGGTAAAACAAATCATCAATATATTATTGATGCATCAGTACTTTTGCTGAAATGATACACATATCCAGACAAGAGATGGAGAATCAATACAAAACGATACTTACCATATGCACAGTATTTTAGTCTTCACCAGTCATGAATAATTATTTTACTTGCCTTGTTCAAGGATTGTCCTGGGCTTTGCAAATGTGACAAATAGCGAAAAAATCTCGCAATTATAATCATAACAGTCATGGCTTGAATTTTAAATCAGAATTAAATAATAAAAATTAAGGAATAAACATTTGATCTGGGGGTTAATTGAAAGACAGTATATTCTTAACTCACTCAGCCCCAATCCCGCCTGTAGGCGTGATGAGGCTGTACCCCATTTCCAAGCTCTACAGCATCGAGGTCATTTAAGATACACCAACATGGTAGCATTACAAAAATGCAGACAGATATAGCTCTAAAATGATACCAAATAATCTGGAAGTTCTAGTTGCACTACAAATTACTGAGGGAAAAACTTCATTTTTTGGACCCGGTTTTTCTTCACCCAAACTTTGCTCGTGGTCGGAATCCAATTGGTCTGAACTACACACAGACAGGTGATCCTTTGCAAAAACTAGGATAAGGTGGGTATTTGGAATAAAGAGCGGTCTCCATACGAAAATGATGGGTCCATTAAGCGGGGAAAAAAAAGAAAAATTAGAACTCCAACTTTTACCCTTCTGCTCATGTGCAGGGAAAATAACCAATGGAAAATGATGTTTCTAATACAACTAGGCATTACTCTCATGGAAAATCTGTTGAAAGCTGATGTGTTACAATGTTATTCAGAAATAGCCTCCCAAATGTCTTTCCTACACACATTTCAGGCGAAAACGACAAAAACCTCTGGGGCCAAATGAGTTAAGTGTTTTAATTATTCTAATAACTTTAAATAGTTTTGATACAGTTTATTTAATTCAAAGTTTTAATTCCCTAAACTCCCTTTTGATAGACAAATAAATCTTGTTAATTTATCATTTGGGCATTTATGAAGTGTTTTGCAATATTAAATATTTATCCAAGTTTACCAGATCCATGTATTAGCTTTGTATTAATAGAAATCATTTAAAGGATTAGTAAAAACAGAAATATAATAATGACCGATTTGTAGTGGAATGTTCTTAACAAATAATTTGTAATATGCAACTGGTCAACTTTAAATGTATATAGTCTTAAAATGAGCAACAGGTACTTCCATAAAACTGATACCATGACACTAGCTCCATCTACATTGATGGTCAGTACTGCATTATATGAAAATCCCAAAATAATAATAAAACATTATTTACACAGATTTTATGGACAAATTTATTTGCAGCCAAATTTACTGAAATACACAAACTTCACAATATCTATCATGAAATAATGATGTGGCCGACTTGAACTTTCTCAATTGGGCTATGGTAAATTTGTTTCAAAACATTTCAGGCTTCTTGCATGGTTAATCTTGGTGACTAAAATTTTGTTGCCAATTTTCCTCACAACAGGAAATATTCTTTCACTGTCATTGTTATTTATCTCCAACTGAAAAAACGGATTATATTCAACAGGAAAACTCACAAACAAAGCTTCAGCATTGGTAGCTTGTAGTACTGCTGCTGGGGGTGCTCTTAATTTTCCCAATATCTGTAAGCTTTTTGCTAGCAGTGTGCTTTTTCACATCGTTCTGCCACGTGCCCACAGAGGCTTGTAAGGTTGCTTACAATTCATCTATAATACATGTACTATATAATAATAGTATTATTATATAGTACATGTATCATAGGTAAATTGTAAGAAATGGTACGAGCCCTACGCACATTTCCAAGTCTAAACTTCGCAGCACACTACTGTGCGAAAAGCATGGTGTACATTGATGTTTCACAGCAAAATGCATGGCCAATTTTTGGTGCACTCCAATCTATGCTTTACTTTTTGTGAAATACATATGTTCTTAGAGGTGAAAATATTTTATATATATTTTAATCATGAAATGGTATTAATCCAGAAGATAGTTAATGATTAGTGGTGTCAGCGCACGCATGGAAAAAATGAACTCAAGCAACTTACGATATATGCTAATCTTTCAATATCTCAAAATTCCTACACTCAGAAAAGCTGTCTTCATTTAGTGGGTAAAAAAATTACAGTTGCTATGAGTGCATACACGTGTCATTTCAAAACAAATCAGTTAGGCCCTTGTTTTCTTCATAAGTATATGTAAAACTTAAATTCTAGTTTTGGATTATATACTTTACAATAATTGCTACACGACACACTGTAACAACTGGATATAGTTCTACTAACATTGTGACTAGCAATAAAAGACCATTATGGACATCAGTGACCATTGCTGCTTTCTTGCCTAGCGTATAACAGGATAAAAGTTATTTTATTTCCAATTTAAGCCTATTGAAAATTCAGAATTCTTTCAGGTGTTTTGCACATGGTGTGAAACATTGTCAAGTCTTGAAATTCATGCCAAAATCATGAGGGTTGGCAGGTCTGTTGGTGCATTTACAATTTGCTCCATGAAACCCATATGCAAAAAGCTGCAGAGAATTTCACATTTTGAATTGAGGTTCAGTATATTGGTCAAAAGGAGACAGCTTCATTACCAGATGAATGCTACTGCCATGCTGAAACTGCATGCCACACAACTACAATATAACTGTATTTCTATTTTGTCATGATAAAGCCAAAATACCATGTGGCGAGCCAGGATATTCAGTTTTTATTGATGTATGTTGCAAAAGATCAATTCTCCCAACAAGTACAACACAGGCTGCCTTGTATCATGACATGGCAAAATTTTCATTGGCACCTGTTATTCATAAATATTATACAGTAATACCTCGTGCATTTGCGTTTCTGGATTCGCGAATTCACAGATTCGCAAAATTTTCATTGGTACCCTCTACGTACATGTTTTCTTTATTTTATTGAATTGTACCTTCGTTATATGACTTCCGTGACACATGAAGTTTACCTAGTTTACCTTCCTGACAATGACAAAGAAAACGTCAGTCATTAAGTTTACAGTCCCATTCGTTACTTGGTTTTACCTTAGTGTGAGTGCAAAAGAAAACAGCAGTCAATGAATTAGTATAGGGGTAATATTAGTATACATGTATCGTACTGTAAATGCGCTAGTGTGGCAAATACCCATTAGGCGATACTGTACTCTATTTTTACGTCAACCATTTATTTCTCTTTTTAAGGGTAATGTATTAAGCTAACTTTTAAATGAAATTAAAGTGCTTTGGGAGCATGATTTGGGTCATATTTAGGGTCTAAACCCTAGAAATAAGCATTTATTAGCATTTTTAGTGACTCGTACCAAACATTCACGATTCCTTCTGATCCACGACTGGTTCTGGAACCTAACCTCGTGAATGTTCGAGGTATTACTGTATTCCTACTAAAATAGAGGAATCCTTTGTGCAGGGCAAAGTTTTTACAATACATAAGAGGTGTGTGAAAATGGACTGGTTTTCAGGGTCAATAGTTAGCACTGTTGAAAAATAAATAATACCCATACTCACTGTACATGTATCATATCCTTTATTCATAAATCTTGTTAAATAGTGCATGCATTCCTCTCAAAATATCTTTATACAATAAAGATATACATCTATCAAACAACGAAAATAAAATTTATATTTCAATATCACATTAATATGTACAAAAAATGAACAGTTAGATATGATGTATATATCTTATTCTATACACTTATTCACTTGTTTTTTAAGAAATCCATTATACTTCTTTGTTGACATGTTTTACTCAGCTGTTTGGTCTGAACATGTATCTCAATTATTGCCTTTTCCTGAATCAACTTTCCACTTACTGGTATGTTTTTACTCCTTGCAACACAAAACCACTCCCATACTCGCTTGTTCAGATCTCCGTAAACTGTCCATCGTGCCGTGGCATATTTCCTTGTGCTTGTGCACCTTTCTGCCATTTGTTTCTAATGGACTCCTTGTCTTGGATTACAATTTGAACTTGCATTTTAACGATGCTTAAGCTGACTGCTATTTTGCGAGCGGTCTCCCCTTTTTCATTTCTTTCAATGACATTAATCCTTTCTTCCAGTGTTAAAATTTTTCTTTTTTTTAGCGGAGGTTCTGCCATTGTTATTAGTGTTGACGTTATAAAGACTATTGGTTTTGATCAGGTTTTGGGGAAATGTGGAATAGATATATATTATGTACCAATGAATGAAACCAAAAGACATAATTAACTCATCAAGAAACAATACATTTATTCTGAGACGAAGTTTAAATCAACAGCGTTATAGCTTGATAAACAAAGGTTGCGACCATCTGCACCCAGGTAAACAGATGGTGGCTTGGTGAAACACTAACAAAAGAAATAAAAAATAATTTTAAAAAAATCCGGAAATGATTCTCACTTACTAGTATTAAAGACAATGAGCTCATTCACCCTCTAGGCATTATGGAATAACTGGAAAGACAAATGATGTACTCAAACCTACACTGAAGCCCTTTCAAACGATTTCTCACTGGGGCATAAGGACTACCGGCGTTTTTTGAGTTTTCATAAAGATAAAGAAAAAATACAAACCTCTAAAATGACTGTGTATATCCATCATTACTCTCTTTGATGTTACTCTTACTGGCTATTCACATGACTTCGGCACTACAATGGCGGTTAGTGACATGTACTTTAGTCTGGTTTACTGCAGTTTACAAATGACACTGTATGCTGGAGTTGTAAATTTCACAAAACTGGTACTGTAGCAAGACAAATTCTTTTTAAATACTTTATTAGAGCAATCTTTACTATTTATGCAGTCTTTGTTACAAAGGATTAAATGATGGTTAGAGGTGTTTATCTCGATATATGGTTGTTCAACTATAGTGTTATTTAATGTGCACTTTGTTTGCATGCTACATTTATCCAGAGCTCTAGTGTTTACAAAGAATTAAGTTAGGTCAGTGCTGTCAATCTGTTTTTTTTTTTGGCGATGCAGTCGTTCATAGCAGTGTCAAAATGCATATTTTACCAAGAAATCGTGGTTGCTGGTCGCGTACAGCAGGTGGTCGTTCATAACAGAGCGTTTATATAGTAAAATCGATCCGTGCATTACAATTGTGGTCAGAAATGACAGGTGGTCGCTCATAGCAGAGGTTGCTCATGACAGGTTTTACTGTAGTTAATGACATTGTCTTTCAGGTTTCATCCCCATTTCGACATGCAGCATTCAATGCAGTCGATTAAACAGGACAGATATTCCAATAATACTTCTGAAATGTATAGATGGAGGCACTGATCAATGCCAAACATTAGCAAGTGTTACATGTACCACAATATGCCTATTCCAAAAGTTCAATTTGGATATGGTCATTCATGCAAGATGTGCACCAGTACATTTAGATCAATAAAAACAGAGCAAGTGACGAGTTTGCTGAATTTGGTGCTGTAGAATGTTTCTCATGAGCACTAAGTTTCTGATGACAGAACAGAGAAGCCCTAAAGAACTCCTACAGCATAATGGAAATCGGAAATGCTGTACAAAAAATACCAGGAATAAAAAAGCGTGGCTAGGATCAGGTGAATTACCAAGTTTAGTAATAAAAAGTAATTATGTGTTTCAAATGGAAGGATGGACCATTTACTGCATTTGATCTTGTCTTTGATGAGGGAACTGACACAACGAAGAGGCATTTCCATGACCTCTTTCCAGATTTAGAGATAAAGAAACTTCCAAAAGCAAATACAGTGCGACCCCACTATAGCAGTTATAACACGAATTCGGTTAGAATTTTTTAAAATAAATAATGAGTATGAAAATAATACACAAAAAAGTTTATTATCATACTGGAGAAGAGATCACATAAATCTGAATACAAGACGATTGTGGCTCCTGAAATATCACATACATGTATTATTCTCGTACACAGTATATGTGACCATTTCTAACAATTTTTATTAATTTAAATCATATGCTTTTATTTTTACAATACCTTTTTAAAATCACTGGTACTGAAAGGTAAATCGCGCATCATAAACAGTAATATGTAACTGTCTTTTGTGAAATTTGCCTGTCGCTCATCATATCGCTGAAAATAATGGTAATTGATCAAACTTTAGTGATTAACTGGGATTTTCAATGTATTTTCTTTAATAACTGTTCTAATGACTCCTTCGTGTAATTTTGTTGCACCTGAAGCTATTAGCCTTCGTTCGCGGTATTCAGGGGGTGGGTGTAACGTGATATTGTTGGCTGTCATTTTGTGTTATTTGTAATGTTTTATTTCCATAATATTACAACAACACAATAAATTTGCTTCATAATTTAATCTATATGCTAAATAAGCAAATACAAACCTAACACACTACAAGTTTCAAGTCATAAAACTAATCGTAAATTATAGCCGCCATTTTCCAAGCCGACAGTCTTTGTCAAACAGTACATAATTAAGGTTTTAATTTTGCTATTTCCAGAGGCAGTGAAGACCTACAACAACTTGTTTCACATTTTTTTGTGTATTCTCATTACATATGTTTAAAATCGGATGTAAAGTACTTACGTTTACTAAGTCATTGGTGTGTTTTCTGCTGTATTTATTGGCGGGAAGCTCAATGAATTTGTTTTCGCCGGAAAATAAAGTCACGTGACAGCCACTTATCTCCCTTTGATTGTCAAAAGCCGAAGGATATGGGGAAAAGATAAGTAAAGAAACAGATTTGGATCGTAGGATATACTATACCATACTTTCCGCTTCATTATCCCTAACGCCCCAGGCAATGTTCTATTTTAGTGTGAAATGCGATTAAACGCGTGTGTGTGTGTGTTCGAATGATGTATAGAGTGGTTTTCTGTAAAGAATTCACCATGAAACCTCCACCTCACCACCCCGAAAACAGGGAGCCTAGCATTTTTGTTTTTAAAAAATCGGGGCCCTCAATTAGCTTTAAAAATATATTACTTTCTCTGATTTATACGGGTAAAAGAACTATACCATTAGTTAAGTTAACTGGACAAAAAAAATTCCTGAGATAAAAGAATAAAAATGTCCCTGTCCTCAAAAGGAACTGAATCCAATCACACACACACACACACACACACACGGTCTGTCTTCACGGCTGATAGGAGCAAATAATGATTTGCATCTTACTCGCAACCTATTACCCGTCGCACAGACTAACATTATGTGTTTAAGTACATAAATAAATAAACAGTAGACACATACTGACGTCAGTTTGGAATAATTGGTGTCTACAGCTGTCTTTCGTGGGTAGAAACAAGAAAGTACTTGATTCAACCGTTATAAATCATCCATTGAACATACGTTATCACTTAGCTCAAGCTAATAAAATGTAGGTGACTTCATTTATTTATTTATTTTGTTATTTTGTAGCGTAGACATGTCGTTCCTTGCTCAGTATATTTTGGTGTAAAACCCAGCTCTTACTGGGACAAGATAACACTAAAAGTATATATTAAAAAATACAGTGGATCAACCGACTCGTATAGTGGGATATATACTCATCGCAAATGACGACACATAAAATAACCACTATTAATACGCTATAGTGTGTGTGTGTGTGTGTGTGTGTGTGTGTGTTTTGTTTGGTTCTGTTTTAATTTTTGCTTTTGTTTTGTTTGTTTTGTTTTATTTTGTTGTTTTTTTTTTTAAAGAGATTACAAAGCATAGAAAATGGAATAAATATGCAATGTATTGAATTAACGTTTTCAAGAAGGTAACGTAGATATTTAATGAGATGCACATGAAGCAATGCCAGTGAAAAGAGAGAATGCACAGGGTAAAAACGTGGTCAAAGCTTGTACTTGCGAAGAATAGCATTGAAAGAATAAAAGTGTATATTTGTTGATTTCAAACATTAAAAATGTATCACACAGTTGTCTCCAAAATATGCAAATTTAATACTACTTTCAAGTATGATGATACCTAGATATAAGAAGAGTAGTAAATGGGGGCACCCTAGCGATAATGGGAATTAGCATTACAAGACCCCTTGGGCAACTCTAGCGACAATGGAAAATTAACATGGAGAAAAATCGTGGGACAATCTGGCGACAAGGGAAATTAACATGGAGAAAAATCGTGGGTCACTCTAGCGACAAGGGGAATTTAACATGGAACTATAGTGTGGGTCTGTCTAGCGACAAGGGGAAATTAACATGGGAATAGAGTTTGGGTTTGTCTAGGGACAAGGGGAATTGAATATGGGATTTTTTTAAAATTTAAATTTAAATTTAAAAAAAGGGGTAGGCAATGGAAAGGCTATCTCTTTTCGAGAAATATGGCTGGCCCTGAAAAGGGCCTTTGGGTTTTCTTCTTCTTCTGCTTCTAATTTCTTCTTTTTCTCCACCAAGTTCTTATTTTATCTCCAACACTCTTTCTCTTCTTCTCTTTCTTTTTCTCCTGCTCTTCTTTCTTCTCCTTCTCTTCCTCCTCTTCTTTCTTCCTCTTCTCATTTTCTTCTTCTTTTTCAATCTTTTCGTTCCATTTGCTTATTCTTATTCTTTCCTCTTCATCCTCCTTCTCCTCCTTTATCTCTTTCATGACACCATTAATCTTGTCCTTTACCTTTTTTAAGTTATTAATTTCCATCTTCACACGATGGGGACTATAGGAATAATGGTCTTCAACCAGTCTTATTAACATCTGCTCCATCATTCCTAAGTTGTCTAAAACGTCTTGTAATGTTTGTATTTTGTCCATTTGGTTAGAAGCCATCTTCTTTTTTTATTCTTTGCAGAATGGTTTGAACGACGAATACTATGGGTTCTTATACTTAAAGCGCGTACGTGAAGGAAAACATCCCCCCTAAAACGTAAAATTGATCTTACCTAGATCATGACCAAACAACGCGCGAACGTGAAGGAAAACATCCCCCTACTTTTTCATTTCATATAATAAAACCCAAACTATACTTTCTCATTTCATATAATAAAAACCCAAACTATACTCTCCACATACGCTAAGAAACAATAAACAAAATCCATAATCTACTATCGACACAATCTTACGTGAGCGCTTACAAAACCCAAACTATACTCTTCACATACGCTAAGAACAATAAACAAATCCATAATCTACTATTCACACAATCGTACGTGAGCGGGTACAAACACAAACACACAAACACAAACACACAAACACATACGCTAAGAACAATGAACTAATCCATAATCTACTATCCACACAATCGTACGTGAGCGCTTACAAAACCCTAACTATACTCTTCACCTACGCTAAGAAACAATAAAGAAACCCATAATCTACTATTCCCACAAACATACCTTAGCTCTTACAAGCACCAACACACAAACACATACCCTCACACTATCTTAAAAAAGAGTTAGTGTTTATAATCACACTACTCTACCTACACACATTGGCAAATCGATCGTTATTTCTTTTCTAGAGTATTGGGTAGCCCTGAAAAGGGCTGTTTTTCTTTTGTTTTTTTTTTGGGAACTTCATGGACACCTGGTTAATGGTGGCACCTTCCAGGCCTAGCGCCACATACACATCTTGTCCCCCAGTTACTTTTTACCTTTTTGAAGGAGAGAGCAGAGGCAGGATATGTCGCTTCAGAATCCCAATTTTCGCTCTCTGGGATTCTGAAATTTCTTCTTCTTCTCTCCTTTTCCTCCTCCTCCTCTTCTTTGTATCTTCTCTCCTCCTCTTTGTATCTTCTTTCCTCTTCTTCTTTATATCTTCTCTCCTCCTCTTCTTTGTTTCTTCTTTCCTCCTCCTCTCTTATCCTTCCCTCCTCCACAATGGCTTCCGCGGCCAGTTCATTTAATATGCGCCTGGCATATTCCAGATGCACATGAAGTTCCAACAGTTTCTCCAGTCTCGTGTTCATTTTTGGTGTTGATCAATCAACAAGGGTAGCTGGACAGCCGAACGAGTTTCAATTTATAGTGAAAGCGCGGACGTGAAGGAAAACATCCTCTAAAAACATAAAATTGATCTTACCTACATCATGACCAAAAAACAACAACGCGCGGACCTAAAAGAAACACTCACTCACTTTTTATGCTACCCATCACTATTTTAAAATTTTTTATAAATCACTTCAATAGACTATCCACATACGCAAAGCAATCCAATCTAACCCCAAATTTACACCTCAAACACCAAAAAAAAGACATCATTTTAATCTACTATCCATACCAACTTACTTAACCACTTACAAACACAAACACACAAACACATACCCTCACATTTTTTTTAAAAAAGAGTTAGTGTTTATTTTCACACTACTCTACCTACACACATTGGCAAATCGATTGTTATTTCTTTTCTAGAGTATTGGGTAGCCCTGAAAAGGGCTGTTTTTTTTGTTTGCTATGGCATTCTTTTTAGTTTCTAAGAATGCGATGTCCTCTGAGGATAGACTTTCTGGCGATAGGTCTGCTTCTTCGGAAAGAGAAGAAGAACTCTTTGGTGTCGATACGACAATCGACAAAGCCTCTGTCAGCTTCAGGTTGCTGCTGCTGCTGCTCTTGTTGTTGTTGTTGCTGCTGACTCTGAAGTCTGTACTTCTCTGTCCATTCTTCTTTTTCCCTGTTCATTTCTTCTCTGAAGAGCTCTTCTATCAGGTCTTCAGTGATTTTTAACATTCTCACATTCTCTATTTCTTCTGGCTTCGGTATCAGACTGTGTCTGACCCTATGCAAATTCACGTAGGCTTCGTTGAGTTTAGCTAGTTTGGAGCACATCTTCTTAGGAGGATGAGTCGACAATGGATGGTTAGACTGGAAACAACCCCGGTTCTTAAAGTCAAAGCGCGGACGTGAAGGAAAACATCCCCCACACGGTTTTTGAGTCGCAACGTTCAGTGAGTGTCATGAGAGGGATAGTAAGAAATGAAAGAGCATCAATCCAACATTCTTATAGCTAAACAAAAGACAAAGGCATTTTTTTCAAAACACAACATTTTTTATTCAAAAATCACTTAACACTAAACAACAACTCTAACATTTTTAACAACAATGCAACACTAAATATTTCTCCACTAGGTAAAGAGGGATAACAGTCTTCCATGGTTTCTAGTAATCTAGGATGACTTCTCTCAAACTGTTGATTTCTATGGTATTATCGAATTCTGCATACAGGATGACGTTCACCGTTTCATCAGGGTCTCGGTCTTTAAATTGAATTTCCACACGAATCTGGCCGGATTTTATAGGGTGGAAATGTCCCTCGTCGCTGCCTTGGTCTGGAGTGAAATTGAAAGCCCACAAAGCGTAGCCTCCTGCATAATCCTCGTACGTAATACCGTGACTGGTATTGGTTCCTAACTGTCCGGTGTCTTCGTACAAGGACAAGTACGATCTCAAGTAATTCTTCTTTTTAAAGTCAGGTTCGAAAGGTCGGGTACACAAGGTCTTGCCATCGCGACTGACTTCGATTTTGGACACGCCAAAGTGTTGAAAGTAGAAAGGATTTTTTTCGGCACCTCCGTTGAAGGCTGTATTCTCGACGATACCAACGATCAAACGTTTGGGTAACTGTCCTTGGAACAGATGATCTTCGATCATGGATCGCTGTCCCTTGGGAATGGTGAAGGTTTTCACTTCCACGCGTCGTATGGGATACTTGGCGGTCGTTCTGCTCAACGTCTGACTGATGTCGTTTCCCACTTTAGGTAACACTTCCACACGGCGTACGTAGAGTCTGGCTTCTAGGATTTTGGTTTTGTAACCGTCACTATCAGCCATCAAATGGAAAGCGGCACTGCTACGATTCAGTCTCAGGCGGACATCCACCCCGTTCAGCAAATACTTTTCTTGCAACCACATGTCCAAATGCAAACGATCCATCAGTTCTAAACTTGTGTCGGCTCCCGTGATTCTCTTTCTTCGTTCTACAAATCCATCATTGTTGTCTTTCTTTTCATCAGTTTCCAATATTTCAAACTTGGTAGGTTCGTCAGCTTCCGATAAAACACAGGCATTGAGATGAGTGTTCTTGGCATCTATTCCGTACGTCAAGAGATTTTCCAGGTAGGCACGATAAGGGTAAGTATCCATGCTGCTACTGACCAGTTTGTTATTCAAATACAAGTCCACTCCACTGAACGAGGAATGCATGAAATTGTTGACGGGAGCTACTGCTTCATCGTCTATAGCACCTCCAGTCTTATCTAGAATTTTGACTTTCAGGTACAAGTAACTGCTATTCAGATCGATGTAATCTTCGGGCTGTCCTTTGATTTCAAACTCGATGGGAGCGGAATCGGTCAGTGAGGAGACGGGGTGAAATTCCACCCACTGGGATTCTTGCATCGTCATCATCGTGGGGGGCATGGCAAACAGATCCAGTTCCGTCTTGGAACAAGCGCAAGATTCTCGGTGCATCATTTTTTTTGTCTCTTTTCTCAATAATCGAAAACGTCTAAGTCTCGAACGGTTCTTCTTTTCTTGGCCTTTCTCGCTTGAAGTCTGGTGAAAGGGTGTTTTCTTCGTCGTCTCTTTCTGCCTTGTCCTTGCTGAATGCCTGACTCGGTAACGTGCAGGGCATTTATAGGTGTTTCTCGTTGGCCTAAAATGTCTTTGCCCGTTTGCAGCAAGACATTTTTGCCTGCCCTCATGAAGGCTTCTTTAGGGTTTTGTTTGTCGATGATGACATTTTGGAGAAATTCTTTGCCTTGAGTCAGTGACGCATCTTTCAAGGCGTGCAATCCGCGTGTCACCATCGGTTTCAACACCGGGGCCACCGAACGAAAGGCCGATTTTAACATATCTCCTAAGCCGTGTCCTCGCTGTTGAGCAACCCCTCGGTACACTGGATACATGACTTAAGAGTCGTGAGAGAACCGTTTTCGAAAATGGAGTTTCACCGTGACTTTTCCTTTGGTGAATGGAATATTTTGTCCCAGATCTCCTTTTATAGCAATGTTGACCGTGTCCAAATACGACTTACTGACAGGCAAATAGTGAGGATGGACAAATTCGCGGTGGACGTGGTAAGTGTTTCCACCTTCCTCGTCAGTGTTCGTGGCAGAATCCACTTTGAAAGGAATGACACGCAGTAACGGTACGGAGGTGTGTCCCACCACGTTGTACTCCACCACATCGGAATACACGAACATCAAATTCAGTCCTTGGTTCAGTTCTACCGGGGCACGAAATAACTTGCTAAAAGACTCGTTGTCGTAAACGATGGGTAATTCGTTTTTCTTGATCATGGTCTTTCTCATGTCCATGTCTCCGCCCAAAATGTCATACAATTCAGGACAAAATAAAATGGACAGGATTTTACTCCGTTCAAATTTCATCAAGAAGCGACGAGCTGCTTTGTGGTACTCCATGGTGACATTTTTGTTGACATGCTCCAAAGCTTTCAGAAACACGACATTAAACCTGGAGGTTATGGTGCTGACCAAATGTTGACCACTAAAATAATAGCCTGGGGGAATGAACAAGTGATAGGTGGTGTACTTTTGTGTACGGGTTTTCTTGTCATATTTGACATTGCTATCCATCCACTGTTGCATTTGCTCGTCATGAACTTCCACATCAAAAAAATTTTGATTGGGAAGGACATTGAGGACTTGGGTCGGGTGAATCATTTCTACTAAAGCCACTTCCCAATGGGCTTCGTGATCTAACTGGATGGCCTGAGGTAATTTGGCCGTGTAACAGCACAACGTGTTCTTGGGAAACACCTCCATGGAACTGTCACTGGGTAAAGTTAAGTAAAATTGGTTTCGGTGACTCATAATTCCAGAGTTCTGTGGCTGTCCGAGGGGTTACTTGACGTCAGAGGCGTGTCTCCGTCTAAAATGGGGTTCTGGTTGTGATTGAAGTGGTGACTGGCACTGGCACTGGACACAAGGTTCCCGGGGTTCCCGTTCGAGGTGAATTTCAGGGAGGGATTAGGAAGCAGGTAACCGATGCAACTGCTCAATAAAATGGTCCACAATTGTTTGTCTCCTTGTTGCAAACTCAAATTGGCGATGGCTGCCCCGATGACACAATACACCACGAAGATTTGGCAGAAAAAGACGATTTGCGTTTTAGGCACACGTTCTCCACACCACACCCACAAGGGTTGTTTTTGTAAATCTTGCACAGAAGAACTAGGTGAAGGAGGAGTGGTCGACGTAGCTGCGTCTGCTGTGTGAAAGGGCATGATGGTCACTTCTTTTTATAGTCGATGACTTGCGAAGCGTCGATCCAAGAATCAAAACTGGGTGGATATCCTTTCCAACGTACTTTGACTTCTTTGACACGTCGTTTGCCCACTTTACGGGTTCTGCGTTCGAGAATGCTTTCGATGTCGTACACGTCGTCTTCTTTTTTGGTGACACGTTGTAACTCGGGCAAATAAAACGTTCCTTTGAGCACTTCTCCGTTCATGTCTTCCAATTTATAGACGGCAGGATGACGGCCATGCACTCGTCCAGTGACGCGAAACAATTCGGTCGTCCAGTTAGGTAAGTAACCTTTGTCGAAAGTGCGTTTGGTTTTGCCAATGCGCACCCAATCTCCTACGGCCAACTCTCCACTTTTCTTGGGGACAGCCCTCGTCGGGGACGTACCAAACAGGCGCTCAAACACCAACAATTTGTTGTCGGCAGTCACGTCTTGCGGGGCACGTCCGATGCTTCGATGGTAAGATTGGTTGTACGCTTGCACCAGGTGCGGTAAGATGTCGATGTACTTCAGAGTGTGGTGATGCGTAAAATATTTCCACATGCGTTCTTTCAAAGTGCGTTGAAAACGTTCCACGATGCTGGCTTTGGTTTCGGGATTCTCGGTGGTAAAAAAATGAATGTCACGTTTCTTTAATTCTTTTTGGAAAGCTTGGTTCAGAAATTCGGTGCCTTTGTCCGTTTGCCATCGAAGAGGGTGACGACCGCTTTGTTTCAACACCCGTTGCAGGGCTCGCACTAACTCGCTGCTCGATTTGGAAGTCAAGGGCACGACCCGGGCAAATTTGGAAAAGACGTCGATGACACAAAACAAATATTTGTAGCCACGATTGTAGCTGGCCAAATGAGAGACATCGGCTAAATCGGCTTGCCATTGATGATCGATGCCTTCCACTCGGGTGCGACTTCTGGCAAACTTGCGTCGAATGGGTTTGTGTAAAGTGTAGGTAGCTTGTTCTTGTAACCATCGTTGCACTTGAGGTAAACGGAGACTTTTCAGTAGCGTTTTGGCAGCACGATACAATTTTTGAACTCCTGCGTAACCTGCAGGATGGGAGGGATCGTAGTAAATGCTGGCTAAGACTTTTTCCATTTTTTTTGTGTTGGTTGGTGTGTTAATAAGACACCCACCCTTGGAGGATGCTACTCTTTTTCTCTTGGGGTATTTTCTTGGATTGCAATGCTTTGCGTGTGCGGCCAGCAATAGGTGTCGAAGAGGAGAAGGATGTCTGAGCGGGGGATATCGGTTCTTGTTTCACTTCTGTCTTCACTTCTGTCTTCACTTTCTTTTTCTCTTGTGAGGAAGAAGGGGTGGCCATCATCTTTTTAATCCATCCAATTCTGGAGGTAGGTGGTGTTGTTAACTTGCGTACTTTTTCTGGTGTAGTTTGAAACCCTTCCTCTTCTTCTCCTTTTTCTGTCTTGGTCACGGGTACTAGTGGTACTGGTACTGGTGATGGTGCTGGACTTTTCATCAAGGTCTTAAAATCTTTCAGAGTGGGTAGAGCTGTTTCGTCTAAAGCTTTCTGGTGAAAGAGTTGCAGTCGTTGCAAGAGTTGACCGTACTTTTGCGATTTTTCTGTTTCGGACAAATCTTGGCGATCCATCAAGGACTGCAATTCGTGTTGTAACTGGGACATCTCGCTCAAATGGGGATTGGGAGGTAAATGCGGGGTGTGTTGTTCTTGCCACCGATGGTATTCCATCCATCGTTTGTAAGGCACTAAAGCTAGTTTTCGTCCTTCCATGGGGTTGTCAGGGTTCGATTCTGAGATCTTGGAACTTCCGAGGCCTTTTTATCTTGCTCCCACCAGTCCTCCCAACATGGTTCCCAAGACTCCTTTCAGTATGGGGCCTAACAAGAGAGGTAAAATACCTCCACGTTGCACTAACATCTTCTTTTTTTGACGAATGGGAATTTTCTTTTGAACCATTTGGCAAAGAACGTGACGATGTTTGCCTAAGCATTGTTTCTGGTGCTTGGACAAAGGGATCGTGCCTTTCAAAACGTTCAAACAACATTCGCACACGGTATCGATGACCTCTTTGGAGGCTGTTTGAATGAGTTTTTTTCGTAGGGGTGGAGAAGCTTTGGACAGGACAGATAACATGTCCCCATGTTTGGCTAAACGTGGTGGCAGTCCTTTCCTTTTCTTTCCTTGGGGTTTTCTGGAGGGTGACATCTTTGAGTCTTCAGGAGCACCAAAAAACACTGATACCCGACTTGGTCACAGGCCTTTTTTATACTGGAACGCGTCGCCACTGATTGTCTTTACGTCGTATTAGTTTGAGGACAGGCATGACACGTCGTGCAGGGGTACGTAACGGACTAAATCGAGCCAGTTCTTGCTTGGACAAATCCAGTAAACTTTGTAACATGCCCGATCTTTCTTGAACTTTGATTTTGGGAGAAGGTACTTTGTGAGCAGCAGCCACTGCCACTAAATTGGAAGGTCCTGCCACTGGGGAAGTTCTTTTGGGGGTCATCAACGGAGAAGTTCTTGGTGTGATCAACGTCTCCAAGTACTCTTCAGTTCTGGGTGTCATTAACGGAGAAGTGGACAAACGTGAAGCTGCCGGAGACGCAGTCACCGCCGTGGCAGGTCGTGGTTTGCGAGTGTAAGGTTGCGTCCTGGCCGAAGTGCCTCTCTTGCGACTAGTTTTCTGTGGACTTTTCTTTTTCTGGGGGCTTCTTTTCTTTTTCCGGGGTGGTGGTGGTGTCTGGTCAGAGGAGGGTCCTGCCACTGGAGAAGTTCTCCGTGGGGACCTGGTCTTTTTCTTCTTGGGGCTTCGTTAAACTTTTGTCTTGGGTATAACCTTGGGGGCATTAGGATCCCATCTTAAGAGTGAGCGAATGATGACCCCTCCTAGAGTACCGCTCCCTCCAGGTTTCAAAATGATTTGTTTTTTGGTTTGAGTGTCGATGCGGGGATCGGCCAGTTGGACCAAAGCGACTTTGTTTCGATCAAAAAAGCGTTTGGTTTGATGAGGAATCTGAATGATTCCTTGGAGTAATTGACGTGCCGTCACCGTGAACCATCGTAAGACTTCTTTGAGACTAGCTTCTAAGACACGAGCTCGTGTTTGTGGATTTTTTTCTCGACTGACGCCATACAAGGCACGAATCAATTTGACGGGAAGATGCGACTGAAGGGACGTCATGTTCGCACTGTGTGAGACAGACGAAAAAGGGTCTGAGGTTTTTATAGATTTTTTTATGGGGAGTGAAATGAAGTCGAGGACGGAGACGTGTACAGGACAGGCCCTCCGTCTTGGCACCAGTGGTGAAACAAGTGGGTACGAAATCGCAAATCCTCGGGAGTCGTAGGTTTCAAATCGACGAGTAAATAGGCGTGTGGCGTTTGAGTGGCATCGTCGTACGCCTGAGTCAGCCAAGGCGTTCCTAACTGTTTGGCTAAGACTTGCACTTGCGATTTATCTCGAGGGCTTTTAAACAAGACCACGTAATGCACATTGAGACTGATGGTGCGATGGGCTTTACTTTGTTGAAACAAATTTTGGGTGATGTAAACGACACTGGCATTACGGTGATGCCCTTTGCGCGTGAACCACAGTTTAATTTCTTCTTCGTCTTCTCCTAACATGTCGTCGAAAATGACCAAATGGGTTTGACGGGAGTCAGAGACGATGCCGTCGTCTTCTTTAGGAATGCCTTCCACAAACACGATGGAATCGCCTTGACTTTCTCGCAAGAGGCTGTACGCCGATTGCCACTCTTTGTAACACCACACGATCCGTTGAGGTGGCCGATCGATCAAATGATGTTTATGTTCGATCAAACGTTTGACGAATTCGGTTTTGCCAGAACCGCTAGGTCCAGCAATGAGCATGTTAAAGGGATGGCGAAGATACAAAGCCTCCCAACTGGCACGATCTAAGTGTTCGTCGATGACTTTGACAGTAGAGGAAGAGGGAGCAGAGACAGTAGAGGTAGCCATGGTGTGAGGAATGTCACTTGTGACACGAAAAAACAAACAAGACAAGAGTTTATATACTTTTTCAGAACACGTTTATTGAATGTTTTTTTCAAACATGAATACGAAAGACGAAAATACATAAAAGCCAAAGGCTTAAGTACAAGAATAAAAGGCACATGAACGTGGAATAAAAAACAAGTGTCTGTACAACAACCACATGTTTTGGGTAAAGTTCTAACCAGTTCTATAGTAGGGGGTAAGGTCACACAAATGTCCTCCCGAAAGGGTCTTTCAGGCCTGTCCACGACAGTCCTGTCCTGGGTGACGGGTTCTTCTGGCACCGTCACTAACACAGGTTGAAAAGTAACTTTTTTCCTTGAATAATTCTCGTGCATACTGGGCCACCTCTTGTGTCCAAGCCTCAAAACCCTGGTCTCGGTGATGTCCAACATTTGACTCCTAACCAATCTGGTTTCTTCTTCGTCAACGACATGGTAAGTTACTTCAATGAACAATGAACTATTGGTCTTGGACGTTGTCCCTTTTTATATGCTGACCAATATCGATGTGACCGTACGGCAACGTAAAGTGATTGGGAAGTCTCACTCGCTTCTGGTACACGATTTGATAGATTTTTTCCAGGGGCCGACTGACGATGTGGTGAGTGGGTAAACGTACAATCTTGTTCGGTTGATAAGTGGTCACTTTAAAGTTTCCATCCTCTCCCGATTGCAAGGCTTCTTTCAATACCCCAAAGTTGACCACTCGACTGGTACGATGATTCAGAGTCAGTCCTTTCACTTTGCACGTCGTGTGCACTTCTCCTTGTTTGTCCCGGTATTCGTAGCCGTAAATTTTGGGACCACCACTGACGATACTTAGAATCTTGTCGTCGGGATGCTCGTCTGTCCAGGCTCCTAAACGGTCTCCTTCGATGTCAGGGTGCTGTTGAATCGGGTGATGGATGTAAATGCAACTGTCCGTGTCAAAGTACAGGACGCGTTCTTCTAACAGTTCTAAAGCTTCGTACAATTTTAAGCGAGCATGAGCTGTCACGTAAGCCGCAATGATAACATTTCCAAAAGGGTCGTCTTGTACAAAGTCCAGATCTTCTTCGTAATTGACCAAGATCAAATCCTCTCGAACGACGTCCACGTGTTTCATGTATTTGGTTTTGTCGTGAATCATCTGGAAGTAGCGGGAAGGTTCTGTCAAATATTCCGTCTTGGGTAAACACGGTCGTTGTGCCATTTTACCCCACAAGCAATTTAACATCACTTTGGCAAACGATCGCCTGCCTTCGTTTTTTTCGATGTGGTCTAAAGAGATGCCTTCTTGTGCGTAGTATTTCTCTTTGAATTGTATTTGGTCTTCGGGAGTGTGACACCAGGACGGATAGCCGCTGGCTTCTTGTTTCAGTTTCAAAAAGGCATCCACGTAGTCGGCGAAAATGCCTTTCTGAGTAGGGTCACCCTTGTGGTACTGTTGTGTCTTGGGAAAGTGGCAAATTTCGTACACTTCTAACAGTTGGTATCCCATGTCCAGAGCTTTGAACAATTCCACGCTGACCCAGGTTCCCGTCAAGGCACGTTCTTCCTGGCTGTGATGGCAAGGTTGGTCCTGGTTGCACGTTTCGGCACAAGTACGGCACAAGGGAAACATCAGTTTGCCTTGACAATGGTGAGGTAAGACGGGATGGTATAGGTTCGTGGGAGGCAAAACTTTACACTTGATCAAGCCTTCGTATTGTCGAATGTTTTTCAGGTCGATGTGTTCCGTGAACAATTGCGGGTGCCCTACAGGAAAGCGACAATATTTGCACACGTAGGGATACAGCGAACACACGTCCAAGTATTTGATTTCTTCTCCTTTCTCTTCGTCGGCTTGGTACAGCAAACTGGTGGCATTGGTCCTTCCTCCGTACAAACTATCCCTCGGGTTCAGCGGGTCCATGAACTGGTAACTTTCCACGAGGCGTTTAAACTCGGGATCGGTTTTCAAACGGTGATCGTACTCGTGTTCCCACATTTCCACCACTTGGTATCCTTGCTGTTCTAACTTTAGGCGTCGCTGACAAGTGTCCTGGTACAAGTCTTCCATGGTTCGTTGCAAAAACTGATTTTTAGTGTCACGGTCAGGGTAACAGATGGGACATCCGTGAAATAAGCAACCGTTAAACTCGTACACGATCTTGGGGTTTTCTAAGTCCCAGCCATCTACCGAATACGTTCCGATGGTCTTTTCGCCTCCTCCGTTGCGGGCATGCTGAATCCATTTGTCTTCCTTGTCGCACAAGTAATGTAACCAACGTAGGGCTTTGACCGAGTATTGACGCTTGACATAGTGGGTCGTTTGAGGACTGATGACAGCCACGGTGTTTTCAGGCATGAATCGTTGGCGGTACACTAAGGAACACGCTTTGGCAATGGTGCAAGCTTCTTTCAAAGGATCGACCCCTCCGTGTTCCATGAACAGTTCTCGAAATTTTCCACAGCAACGTCGTAAAATGTCCACGTCGGAACGACAATACTTTAACATTTCTTCCTGAAAGTCGAAGGGGTCAGAGGCATGAGCATGGTACCAAGCGTAGAAAGCTTCTCGTTGTTCGGTACGCATGTTATCGGGGTCGTAATAGTGAGCCTCAGGTAAATGGGGTAGAACGGCATGTTGATTGGCTTCCGTATTGAAAAAGTGTGGAAAGTACCCTTTAGCCATTTCTGTCATTCCAAACGTTTTAGGCATTCGACTCAAAGGCATGGCCAAGTAACTCATCGAATCTTTAAACTGTACTTGTCCCACTTGCATGAAAATGATTTTGGCTCCGTTGAAAGTGACTTTAGGACGTTCGGTGCCTTGTTCCGTATAGTATCTGAGAAGAAACTGTCCATCGTATCCGGAGAAATTGTGAGCCATCACCGTGGCATGACGATGACAATCTCCGTAACGTTCGATGTCCTCTTTGCTCCATGTCTTGTCGATGGGGTCTAAGACCCATTGGGCAAAATCGGCTAACGTGTTTGGTCCTCGAAAGATTTTTTCACGTCCTCCAGGAATCTTGCTGCAGTGAGGGCAATGACTGAAGATAGGTTCTTGAATGCACTTCTCGCACGCTCGATGAGCCACGCAGAAATTAGGAATGTGAATGCCGGTCTCTTGCATGCATTCGAAATCGAAAAAGATGAAATTGCCTTTCTTCTTGTGACCGTCCTCTTCCTCTGGTGGGGGTTGGTATTTTTGCACGTAACATTCGTGTTCCAAGTCCACGATGTGGTGACAAATGTGACATTTTTTCTTTCCTCGACATACGTGTGCCTTGGTACTATTGGTACGTATGCCTTGTCCACACGTAGGGCACAATCTCAGGAGTTGACAAGCACATTTCTTCTGTGAACCTTGTGTTTTCAAATGTTGCTGGTAACAGGTAGGGCTGACAAATGTGCGCAGACAAGTTGAACAAGGCACTGGTTCTTCGCTCAGACAGGGTGGAGAGGCCAAACATCCTGGGCATTTCCATCCACAAGACTTGTGTTGCTCTCGATTGTTATAACCATAATCACATTTCTCACAATAATAACTGTATCCCAGGAATCCAATGATACTGGTAATGGTATCGAAATGTTCATCGTGATAATAGACATGAATGTATTTTCCGTCCTTAAAATCTTGGCCTCGAAACAACCGAGTTCCACGCATTTCTTGAGGGTGCACTTTCAAGGTGTAGCGTGGAGCTAGGGCATCTTGCAATTTTTGCATCTCAGGAATGCCACAGGGTGTGTCTTTGGACAGTCCGGCTTGTTGTAACAGGAGTTCTGCTTCATTTCGTTGTTTGGCTCGATCGGATCGTTGAATAGTTTTCCAGGTTCTTTTCCATTCTTCCGTGTCGTTCTTGTTGGCATAGGTTCGTCCCACCACGATGGCACGGGCTAAACACATCTGGTCTTGAGGGTTGTGAATTCGGACGAGACTTGTTTTGGTGTTGCGAAGGTTGTCCACCAATAACATCTTTTTGCGTCCTGTCCCTTGAGGAAGAGAGACGTGGGCCATTTTCAGTGTGGCTTTACCATCGGTGATGTCAAACTGGTCATTAGATTGTTGTACGTGTTGAATCTTGTCCATGATTTTGGAAGGGGTTAGTTCTGCGGGTCTGCTAAACTCGATCCAAACAGGGGATTTCAAACCGTCGTGATCTATGGATAGTGTCAAGCGATCGTCTTCTTTGGGTTGACATTGTCGCTTGAGTGCTGTGAGCAAAGAATCCCACATCTCGGTGATAAACCCTTCTGCTTTCTCCAAGGGTACGTCGGCCTTGAAATCTTTAAACTTCACCGTGTAGGTGTAAGCCGTGGTTCTAAATTTTCTAGAGGAGCGCTTTTCCATCTCTCGAATGGAATAGTACTTTTCAGGGTTGACTAAGGGTGGTGAACTTGGTTTAGAGGGTTCGGATTCTGGTTCACTCATGTCCTCTTCAAAATCACTGGCATGAAGTTGTGCCAAGATTTCAGCCCTGTTACGAGGCGATAGATCACGTTTCTGCCTCTTACTTTCTTCTTCTTCTTTCTTCTTGAATGAATAGGATCGTTTCATCTTGAGTGCAAAACGTCAAATGACTCAAGTTCAAACACCATAGACTAATTTATAGTCATGGCAAACCAGCGTATATAAAAAGGGTGTGTCTTGTCCTTTCACTATTCATTTCACTCTCAAACCGAGGAGAACGATGGAAGAGACTAGCCAAATCGAACGTTTCGTCAGAGCTTTGCGAGGGGTCATTAGAAAATTCTCTTCAGACCAGCCGACAGACTACTCTCCTTCCTTTCGAGATAAGAGTCAGGATACTTGCTATATCTGTCAGAAGAAAGGGCATTGGTCTTCAGAGTGTCCAGACCGTCAAAAAAGAAAAAAAAACAGGGGCTAAAAAAGACAAAAGTCAAGATACCTGTTATTATTGTAAAGAGAAAGGACATTGGTCTCCAGATTGCCCAAAAAAGAAACAAGAGGAGTCAGAAGAAAAGAAGGATTCTTCAGAAGAAGAGAGGGATTCTTCGGAAGAAGAGAGGGATTCTTCAGAGGAAGAAAGAAGACAATTCTATTTAAAAGAAGCAAAGAAACAGGAGAAGAAAAGAAGAAGGGAAGAAAATGAGGAAAAAACGGTGAAGAAATTCAAAAAACAGAGAGACTAAACAAGGAGAAAGAAGAAGTCAATGAACTTTTAATTAAAGTGTTGTGCTGTGAATTGGATTGTAAAAAATGGATAAAAGAATACATGAATGATATAAGGTAAGTGTCTTTGAGTTTTGATTTTAAAATAAGAAGCTACACTCACGCACTCATACACAGACACGTACTATAAGGGTAAAATGGGTGGGGTTTATTTTTGAGTTATTGGCAAATTGAAATTGTATTTCTTTTCGAGAAATGTGGGTGGCCCTGAAAAGGGCCTTTTTATTTTGGTGTAGGGGTGAGTTTAACCAATCAACTTTAACTGCCTTAAGCCTTTGCCACGGCCAAGGCCTACTTCTGATGATTGGGTTGAAATCACTAAGGGTGGTACGATAGGCTTAGTCACAGGGTTGGCGTGTTTAGCTCGGGAAGGTCGTATTCTCTTCGGTCGTGATAAAGAAGTCTGATACATTTGTTTCAGACTTCTTAACTCCGCTAAAATGTCCAACAGTACCGTAGCCGTTTGATTTTCACCCTCTTGTTTCTTTGCTGCTACTTCTTCTTGCTGTTGTTGCTGTTGTTTTTTTCTTACCTCTTCTTGTTGCTGTTGCTGTTGCTGTAGGAGAAAAGCTTGTTCCGCTTCCTTTTGTCGTTGCATAAATTTCTCCAATTCTTCTTTCTGTCTCTGTCTAAAATTCTCCACTTGCGGTAATGAAGAAGGTAACGAAGGTTCCGGAACAAATTCTTGCGAGGTAAGAAAATCGACAAAATCGCAATGTACCTCTTCTGAAAGTAAGTCCGGGTTCCCTTGGGCAGTCTCCCCTGCTGGTGCACCCCAATGGATCGTTTTCTGAGTTTCCGTCATGTTGAATCACTGTCGCATAGATTGACTGCACACAAGCGCTAACGAATCTATATAGACCACGTGACGTCACAGACTGCTCTCTTCGGATTGGATGCGAGCTGACTGAATTTTGTAACGCGTGTTCTGATTGGTGAATGAATTCAATCCGTTTCAATCCTTCCTGTACCTATAAATAAGCGCAGTTCACTGCATTGATTCACCTATTCTCGTCGCTTCAAGATGTGGACCACAGTTGAGTCATCCACCCTTGTGTCTTCCATGATGTTTAGGACGGACATGCTCATGTATGTCAGGTCCAAGTGGACTGTTGTTGATAGGACAGATACTAGTCAATGGATGAGGAGAGTTTACATAGAAAGACAAGGATGTCTCAAGAGGGTACTTGTGTATGGACGGCAGTTAGAAGGAGTTTAAGAAGAAGAAGAAGAAGATGTGACAGATGCCATCTATGTTAATATTAATATTAACATAAACCCAAAGGCCCTTTTCAGGGCCAGCCATATTTCTCGAAAAGAGATAGCCTTTCCATTGCCTACCCCTTTTTTTAAATTTAAATTTAAATTTAAATTTAAAAAAAAAATCCCATATTCAATTCCCCTTGTCCCTAGACAAACCCAAACTCTATTCCCATGTTAATTTCCCCTTGTCGCTAGACAGACCCACACTATAGTTCCATGTTAAATTCCCCTTGTCGCTAGAGTGACCCACGATTTTTCTCCATGTTAATTTCCCTTGTCGCCAGATTGTCCCACGATTTTTCTCCATGTTAATTTTCCATTGTCGCTAGAGTTGCCCAAAGGGTCTTGTAATGCTAATTCCCATTGTCGCTAGGGTGCCCCCATTTACTACTAAGAAGCATTAACCCAAATGGCAAGATGGTTAAAACAGTTCATCATCTGGAAGGAATATATTCGCATTTGATGCGTTAAATTAACTTCCGGGCATTTGTATTAGGCTTGTTAATGTGTTAAAAGATCACAGAATTTCTAGTTGTTTTGAGAGGATAAACATTTATAAATTTTTTAGTCAAGTTAGTCATTGCTAAATAATACAAAGAAATATGACACTGTTTGTTAATTTGAACGATAGAAAAAAGAATGGACTTATTCAGTTATTTAAACCTGGCCAGACGTACATTACTATATACAAATATGAATATAAATTGAAACGGGGAAAAAATACATTGCCGGCCAGGGGCTAGAATCCGGAACTTCCTTGGATCAACAAGTAGGTCTCCGCTTTTTTTACTGTCTTGTTGGTGTAGAACTTCATATACTCTAGATGGCGCTCTACCACTTGAGCCATCTGAGCAGACACTTCCATTCCTACCCGTTACACTTTCTCCATGCATTTCTGAAATACGTTCATGCGTCTCAAGGTCCAGCTTCCACTTAACTGCACCCTTCCTCTCCGGTTGGGGGTGTATATGTGGAATTATGTCAGCGACGCCAAAGAAACGGGGCGAAAATGCACGACTGGACTGGGGCTCGAAACCGGGACCTCCCTGTCTCTAAATGGGCGCTCTACCATTTGAGCCATCCGAGATAACATCCCTAGCTTAGTTTCAATATAGACAAATAGTTTAAGAGCGAAAGCCAGAAAATATACAGTTTGATGAAATAAAAAAGTTTTCGACACAGGAAAGATAAGGATTTGCTGAAAAAGAAAAACATTAAATACTGTTCAACAGACTGGGACAAAACAACATCTGCAGTGGAAAGGTTTAACTGAACCTTAATGACTAGGATGTGGAAGCATTTCTTTCAAAATGAAACCAGATAATGAACGTGAAACCATGTTTAACTGAGAGATACATTAACACTCAGCACACCTTAACAGACGGCTCCATTTGACGCAAGCAATGAAGAAAACACAAATAGTGCTAATAAATTTATTTGGATTTATGAAAACTAATATAAATGGAACAATAAACGTAAAAAGATGTGAATCAGTAAGAATTTCGAAATACAGAGCATTGTTTGCAAAGTACTGTATTCGTAGCTATACTGAGGAAATATTACAAAATCAGACTAGTAGTTTTAGGTCATCCAGTCGCTTACAGAATGGAAGACTCAAAGATAGCGGATAAAAAAAAGTTCATGTTTTATTCACAGGGGTTATCTCTAAATGACAAACAGAGTGGCATATACAAAGTTTAAAATATTTTGCAGATCAAAAGAAAGTATGTACTCGTCAAATGGAAAGGATATGATGAAGCATTAAAATGACGGGAACCATCTGAAATGGTTGTGCCATAACACACTTGATACGTCAATATACACACCTTTCCTCCTAAGACCAAGAAAGAAGAGCATACAGAGAGAACTATTAAGAAGCTGGAAAGGTTTTGAGTTTTTAAGAGATTTTTTTTTACAATCTGATAAATGTGAGGAAAGAAACAGCGCATTAGAGCATGAAGGATGTGAAATAAGGACAAATTACAAAAGAATGCTAAACTACATCCAAAATAAATACCATCGCAAAACAAAATGGTACAAGTATAATAACAAGGAGGATACATGGAGACAATCCCCTAAAAAGGGTAGTCAACGATTTTGTGGACGAAATTACAAGATGTAACATTCAAACACATGAAGCTGATTGAAACTACATCTAACAAAATACTGAAAGACAGATCCGATCAAAAAGAATACAAGCTAATCGACGAGGAGCTGAAAAATATGGGGAAATGAAAACCAAATAAATGTTGTTGTTGTTCTAGGGTTTAACGCCATTTTTCAGCACAAGATAGGCTATACATGGCGGCCAGTATAACTGGTGGAGGAAGAACCCTGGAAAACCCAGGGAAGAACCACCGACCCACGAGAAGCTACTGGCAGGCTTTCCCACGTACCTACGCTAGCCGAGCCTTGGACTCGAACCCACGCAGACAGAGGTGAGATTGCAGTGATCCGGAACGGTGAGCGCTTTAGACCACTCGGCCACTCCAAATAAATGTTAATGCAATAATGAGAGTATTAAAACTGCACACGAATGTCAGTCAAATTAGGTTTAGCCATAAAGACAAATTTTTTATCAGCTATTCACTTGTCCCGGATAAATATTAACCGTGTAAAATTTAAATGCATCATCTAGAATTGCTATAAGTATTAACATAATCAGTTCATACGGAAAGAGGTTTTGTACCATACTGATAAAGTAAATCCAAGGCACATATTGCTGTATCATATTCGCTAGCAAGGTTCCGATAATCCTATCTTCACCTTGGCTTATTGAGCAGATATTTACGTGCTTCGGGTCTGTGAATTTCATGGATGCGGCGGCAAGCCAACGTATCCAGTACAAATTAAGTTGTTTAATTTGAACACTGTTCAAACGGCTATGCTCATTCCGTACCCATGTCGTTTCCGTACCCAATGGAAATTCGTCGTGTGGTGGTCGTTTCGTACCCGTTAATGTACAAGGTCAAATATCCAGTATTGTAATACTGACCGCTCCCTCTCTAGGCCTAATCTTTTTCCTACCTTAAAAATTGCACGAGCAAAGCATATCCGGGCAAAATATTGACCAAACACAAATAATTACAGTAAATGTATTGTTTTCATTGTATAATAGCATCTATATACTAAAAAGAATTAACAAAAATTCACATTGCCAGAATATATATAAAAATTTGCAGTAGCGTATAATAAAATAATATCAAGTAAATCATTTCAAAACATTTAAATATTTTATAATTAAGCTTTAAAATTTGATAATAATCACTTTGACAAGAACGCGTTGCGCAATATCACATGCAAATGAACACCAAATCGTCTGAGCTAGGCCGTATTGATGACAATATTTTGATGTGGAATATTGTGTTATGTATATTTGATTTAATTTACATTTGAAATTATTTAATTGTTTGCTTGTTAGTTTTAATTTTTTTTGTACTTGCTATTGTATCGTAACTTTTGTTTACATGAACAGGGTTCAGTTCCGACTGACTTTTTTAAATTTTTGACGCAGACAACTTTATAGAGACATTGTATTTAATGCTGACCTAGTTCCTGACCTTGAGTCAGAAATCCTTGAGAGTTGTTGTAAACAACTTTTCTTCTTTTTTTAATACTTTCTCAGAGTGAGATTCATAGGTGAAATCGAGGCTATACATATAGTACGTGACAAATGAAATGTATCAATTAGGTTTTTCCAAAGGATTGACCCACATCTGGGCATCCGTTTTGCGTTGTAACTAGATTTATTATTAATGTTTTGAGAAAGAATTGTCATTAGTCCCTTAATACTTGAGAAATTAAAGTGTTTTATGTTGTGACTAGTTTTTGATCTAATTATTTTGTTTCATTTAATGCATTTGGAATACAAATTTGTTTTCCGTAGAAATAATAGTGGTCTAAATTAAATATTGGACAATGACAGTTATCGAAATTTACACAGAATTCAAACACTGGAATTTTCTTTTCTGTGATTCAACAAAGAACTGTTGACACATCAGTACGACGCTGACCACAGCATACGTCATCGCCTTCCATTTGGGATTCCATCGATAGACGAACTAAGTTTCTTTAGGACTTTTTAAAATTAGGACTTCTACTTCTTAATTCTTCGATTATTCATGGATTATTTTTGGATTTGATTCGTAGAAACATAAGTTCTTTTTCTCATTTTTAACTTGTTTTTCTAGGGAAATGAATTATTTGTTAAATTTTAGTTGTCTTCACATTTTTCTTGTTACGCTTTGTAAGAGCCTAAACACGTAACAATTGTTAATACATTTGGTAGATGCAAGTTTTCCCTGGTTAGTTAAATATATTTACAGGTTTTAAATTTATTTCCAGATTAGGAAAATAATTATTGAGTTTGCAGTTGTCCTATTTGATCATGATAATATAAATCAGAATCAAGTTAATTTAAGTTGCAACAAGGTTAACATTCCATTTCGGCTGAATTTAGGTACATCGAGAAAAGAAACTCACGACTGATAATAGTCCAGTAGAGCATACATAATAAATTAAAATTTTGAGAAGCCTCTATCTTTTTGATACATTAAAAGTATTCAGTGGAGAAATGTCCATTATTTCGCTATTGATAGCATAATTTGTCACTGGGCATTATAATGCATCCGATAAATTTAAATTGATATTTCAACTACATTAATGTCAAGATTGAAACCTGGATTATTTTAATATTATAATGATATTTAGTGATATTTAGAATATTGAAACGTTCGATAATAAAGTCAGCAACGGAATGAATGCAAATTACGACAATGAATGTTACATATTTTAAACAAAACCTTTAAGTTCCAATCACTCCGAGTAATAATTATGCAGTGTATATCACAAATACAATGCTAATTATTAGGATTCTAATGGCAACGAAACATGTAGGTGTCTGCTGAATTTTATACAGTTTGCCGGGTTCTTAATTCAAACAATTACTTTCACGAATCAGATCATTAATACAAAACTATTGAATATTTAAATAGCTATTGTTGGTGTTTTCTTGAATCTGTGGCTGTTAAAAAAATCTACACAACATACACGAGTTAACAGCTATGGATTTAACAAGACTCCAATACGTTTTTCAGCCTGCAAGTTAAAATATTTGATTTGCGACAGAATGTCATGGAAAAATAACCCAAATCAGCAGTTTTTTTTTAATAAATGTAAGTTGCCGAGAAATGGTTTAGTACTACTAAATTAGATTTGATATTGCCAACAATTGACTGATTTAATCTGATTCACTGGTTGTAAGTATCGGTACATGTGCAACACAAGTATATACTAAAATCCAGGTACTCGAGAGTATTATATTTTTATTTCGTTTTTTAATTGTTAAAAACAAATATGTATTGTCCAGAAAAGTTCTTCCAGAAATGTTTATGTATCCGTCCGTAGTTCATCAGTGTACCGTTACATACTACGGACGCTCATAATAGCCCTTGCCTGTCTTGTTTGATTTTCACTGCTTTAATACTAAGACATTATATATCATTGCCGATATTTCAAGGTAAAATCTTTTCAAACACGATGCACTTTACGGCTTTTAAATTCAGACACCACATAATTTGGCACGATCTTTCACATCACGTGATGCATTCTCTCGCCAACTTCATTACATTTATCATGGAGATGACGGGAATAACAGACGTGTCGATTTTGCGATGATGTCTTACATTTTTTGCTGAAATGTGTAAAAAGCTTAATGGCAGATAGAAGTGTAATCAATCAAACCAGCATTTCTTGTTATCGAAGGGAAACATATTTCATAGTGCGCATGCGTGCTGTACATCTTTTAATCATTCAAATTGTTGAACGCACTGTACAGGAGTAAATGCATCCCATCTCTCTTTCTCAAACACCGTTGTCATACAGGGCTGAAGGTTATTCATGCTTCATAATCGCAAGGGAAACATGTAACACGCTTAGGATGTTGGACAATATAGAAACTTGTTTTAAATCACATGGTTTCAGGATAACTAGAAGAATGTGATTTTACAAAAATCCACATAAGTCCATAAATATTTGCAGATGAAGAAAAATGTAAACTTATCTGGGCGCAAATCCTAAATATGCATCATTTCTGAGGAAGCGTTGATCTCTCTCTCTCTCTCTCTCTCTCTCTCGTCATCATACTAGTTAACAAATCGTGCGTCTTTTTAAAAGGTATCATAGAGGTGAGGACCATAGTTGTGCATACAAAATGAACATTTTCGTACTCTACAATAGAAACCGCTAAAAAAAAAAAGTTTTTTAAAATAATACTGAAAAATAAACCATCATGTATAACGAGAAAATCTGCAAAATCTTCAAATCTACCTAAAATCCGCATACTCGAAAAGATTATATACTTTGTGGAAACAAAAACCTAAAGAAAAATAACCTAATGCGTGTTTTCATTTGGTTTTGTCATGGGCTTTTTTCATGAATGGGAAACTAAAACTGTTTTCATACGACACATACATAATTCACATTTGAAACCTACACAACTCACATTTGACAAGTACACAACTCAAACTGGAGACCTACACAATTCACATTTCATTGACTTTCCTACTCTGAAAGTGTCTCATTTTGAGCATTTTAATTTTATGATAGATATTATTATTCATAGAAGTTTTGTGAAAAGCTTTGTAATTTGTATGACAATCGTGAACTTGTTCCACGTAATATTCCTTCACAACAACTCAGTAACCTTGCACAAGAACAACAATAATATTTAACGGATTGTAACGTCACTATTTATAAATAAAAACCAATATTTTTTCTACGTAGGTACGCATGTACGCAGGAATGTACATATGTATGTACATACAGTAAGAAAAAAGTAGTAGGCAGTGGAGACCGATTAACCCATGGATCCTATGTCAGAAATGTAGCATTCCCGACCAGAATCTCACATTGATGAGTCACGAAACAATTTGTTTTTTATGTATTTTTCTAACTATTTTTCATGTTTTTGTTTGGTTTTTAGAGGTTCTGTCTTCATTCCATTTTGTTTCTTCAATGGACGTTCCATCACCAGCTTTAATTATCCTTCATATCATTTACCCGTCGTCATAGGTGCTTTCACTAGTACCGCACGGGGTTTTAAGCTGTTCATTGCGAAAGGTGAATGTCGCAATATTAACGTAATCGCTTTGTACTTTTGCAGTTATTTGTTCCATCCCATTTTACCATCATTCAAGGTCATTGACTGCTGGCTTTCCAGTGTCTCTCCCGGTTTCTTTAAGCTATTTGGTTCTCCACCTCAAAAGGACGCCCCTCAGTAACAAATTGAAAATCACCTCACAGCCAATGTTTTATTTAAGCTGTGCGTGTGTGCGCGCGCACGCAGGTCGCGACACCAGCGCACACAAGAAAACAAAGCGCACATACAAAATAAAATTTTGCTGAAATTTTTGTTGGGTGTACTGTGCAGCTACTTAGCGTAAATTGGCGTTCTAAACCTTACAAATATCAAATGGCGCAACACTCTGACGTATTATTTTACGTTATTTTGGTCACGTGACTCAGGTGTTACGTGATTTATCAGGATTCAGCACTGCCCAATTTCAGGTATGTTAATTTCTTCAAGTCACCACTCACCAGGTTACGACATTTAATAAAAGTAGTAATATTAAGTAAGTTCAACAGCAAAATGTAACCGAATCGATACGATATGTAGCAGTCTAAAGGTTTGAAACGCAAACGAACGTCAACGTCATTTTAAAGCGAATGGCTGAAACAATTCATCCAGACGTGTCGTTTTGGCTGTTAAAATGAATACTTCAGTACTTTCTGTCCAGGATATTAATGAGTACATGGAAAAGTTTGTTCGGATACCCCAAAGTTGGAGGAGCAAACATTATGCTTTTGAATTTCTCGAAATTATCAATAACATGGTAGAACATGATATGATGGAGGAAATGTCTTCGGCAACTTTTCATAGTTTAGTTGTCGATGAAAGTACATACATATCTGTTTACAAACAATTAAACAATTGATACTCTATTTTAAATTTCAACCTGTAAATTCATCAGAAAATAAAACTTCTTTTGGCGGAATAGTGCAGATGCAAACATGCGATGCTGCTGCAATAGTTTATGCAATCAAAGAGTTTTATCAAAAAACACAATCTTGTTGTAATGAAAACGGTTATCTTCACATCTGACGATGCCTCCGTGACGTTAGTGAAATTAAATGGCGCAGCATCACAATTGAAACGGTTTATTCCACACTTAGCTGAACATCACTGTTTTACACATTATGAAGATTTGTAAATATCTTCTGCATGGAAAGAGATAAAGCTGATAAGAGATGTTAAGACTTTAATGAGAAATGTGTATTCAGTATTCTGCCCCTCGTCAAAGCAGTGCAAATTTCAAGAAATAGCAAATGCTTTAGAATGTGAATCAGTGGGTTTGATGCATCTTAATGAAGTGCGGTAGTTATCTAGGCATTTTGCTCTTCAAGCAAGTATTCGTAACTATGATCCTCTTGTGGAGTATCTTGAGCAAGACAAAGATCCAATTTGTAAATACTGTTACAAGAAGCTGAAAAGCCACACTTACCGCAAAACCTTACATGTTTTGAACGACATTTTGTCAGAACTGGCTTCGTTATGCATGCTGTTTCGGAAAAGTGGCCTTACACCTCTTGAAGCATTTCATTTTGATGGTGCGAAATTTAACAAAATTGGAGTGCAATACCTTGGTGATGTCTTGTCCTAGAGTGACAAAGTGAATGCTCTTTTAGACACCAATGAGCAAGAAGATACTCAATAGACACGAATTCGATATTAACCTTCATAAAGACCCTGTGTGACTATCTGCAGACAGATTTCCAGAGAATGAAGTACAAAAGTGGTCAGCTTTTGATTGTGCATCACTTGCCCAGTGTGATTTTAAATTTGGTGTTGAGAACTTTGTGCAAAATACAAAGTCATTCTTGTGGAAAATATCAGTACCACTGAGCTATGCAATGATTACAAGTTTGCGGTTGGAGAAATTATCAAAAGTAAATTGATCTTGAATTTTCAGGATATGGTATTAAAAAAATATGTACTTCAGAATGAACAGTTTTCAAATCTTGTAAACTTGATGGATATCGGAGGAACTTTCCTGGCATCCAGTGTGGACCGTGTGCATGGCTTTAGTTTAATGAATGCTCTAAAGACAAAGTTAAGGAATCGATTAGAAGAAGATCACATAGACATACTGATGTGTATTAAGAGTGACCACCTTGCAGGAGGCTTAACAGACCTGGACAGAGTTTATTCTGATTGGGCAAATGCCAAGGATAGCAAGAGAGAAACTGTGAAGGTCAGGCCCAAATTACAATTCTACATTTATATGTAGACTAATCAATGAAATGTCTGAAAAATGAACTTAAATAAAACTTTTTAACCAGTTAAGATGTATTAGTAATAAAATATATTTTTACATTTATAATACTTCTTAGATATATTTCTCACAAATGATATAACTTTAATCGCATAATCATAGTAAGTCGAAGATGGTTGACCGCGGAGTGCGTTCTGTGCACAAGTTATATTCTGCTGCTGAAATATTGCACAAAAGAACTTTGCTGCGCACATGGCTTCAACAAAATTAGAGGGAACGTTGCTCACGGCGCCACGTTGGTGATGAAATACGATTTGAGCTAGCACAATAATCGAACTATTAAATGAACGGTGCTAATGTTAGCACACTAATGGAACTATGCAATCAATAGAGCTATTTAGTAAACTACGGGGACTATTAAATTAATAGTGCTAATTAGCAATGGAGTGACTTATATAATTAATAGAGTTAGTACATTAGTCAAATATATCTACTCTAGAACAGCTGCTGAGCTAGAAAACTTATAAATTATAACGGGTACGATCCTTTGCTCAACTATAAATGACAATGCACCCACTAATGTTGTAGACATATGTTAAAATCACATTGTAGAGACAGTCATACAGCATACAATTCTTGTAGCAAAACTTTATTAAATTCTAAACAACGTCGTGGAATTAAGTCCATTGGGAAACAATCTAACCTATGAATCCAGTAACTTTCTTTTACCAGTCTATTCATCTCTCCATGCATAATAATGATTGGCATGACAGAAAAATCACGTATGGAGTGATTGCTTGCATTAAAGTTTATTGACACATTAGATGAGAATAGAGGATCCATAACAAATTTTATACGAAAGCGATGATTATTCATTCTCTTAGATATATTCAGAAGTGTTTGTCCAACATAGTATATGCTACGTGCTATAGGTTATTAGGTAAATTGCACCATTTGATATGCAGTCAGTGTTGCAACGTACAGAGAACACCTTTTTTCTGGAATATAAACTATCTCAAATATTTGTACAAAGAGAGCACATGTCTGTTACATTTAGATTATGAAAAACATCTTTTATATTTTTATTAGTTCTGATTTAAAAAGAACAATGCATATTCTTAGGTCTTCTGTAAGCAGGAACTGGCTAGCTCTTTTAAATTTTTTTTGACGCTGTTTTTTTTATTTATTGACGAATTGAGAAGACTCCAATATTTAATGGTTCTAAGGCTTTTATTTGGTAATGGAGGAATATATTGTATTATGAAATAAATTATATCTTTCTCTTTCGTTCATTTTGCTGTGTTTGAAGTCTTATTTTTGAGTAAGAATACGGACTTTGTTTAACAGAGTCAATTGCATAAAGGGGATCATTTTCTCCTATGGAAATATGTTTTTATTTGTTCAAAAAATGTTGTAATTGACAATCGTCTGAAATGATATGTTGGTATCGTTTGGCCTGGTTATAATTAGCGTTTCTACATGAGTTAGGATGACAAGAAGAATATTTCACATATTGGATGGTGGTATTAGTCTCTTTGACAAGAACATTTGTAGCGATAGTATTATCATAAGATTTCATTACATATATTTACATCTGGCAATTATATACGCGTACGTAAATTGAAAAGTCGGGTAAAAATGATTTAGGCGATCAATAAATTTGTCCAGTTCTTTTTCTGAATGGTTCCAGATCATAAAGATTTAATTTCAAAATCTTTACCAAACTGTGGGATTCTTCTTCTGAATGGTTCCAGATACTACAGACGTCATCAAATAAATCTTTTAGGTGTAAATATGCTGACAAATTATGGTAACACTGCATGCAGTAAGCATTTAACAATTTTAGAATCGATATGTCTTTTGTAAGCATTCTACACAAAATGTTTACCTCTGCATTGCCTTCATTTTACCTTTATACTAAATTACACTAGTACACTGTCTGATGCAATCAATATGTTTGTAGTTAGCATGGACATTGCTATAGTTTCTCCGGGTTTAATATTCACTTGGGTGTATGTGATAAAACAATGTGTGGAACTGACAAAATATGGTAGAAGTATCAAAAATGCTCACAAATACAGTAAAATAGTTATGGCGACTGAATCAATTATGTATATGGAGTAGTAATAGCTAACAACCTAGAATTTGTCGAAAGCAAACATTTGTTCAGTTTATTTGATTAAGATGGAACTGAAAAAGACAGAGTTAGAACATTAGTAATCGAAAAGTACCAGAGGAAACAAAACTGCTAAATTCCACGAAAGCAGAGCAGTCATTTGATTATTTGAACGAACGATTGAAAGAAAAGTTTAGACGAGTCTTGTGTTTCTTCTCCATCAATCTACTTATGGTGCTCAAAACTGAAACCTCACGACAGCTAAAACAAAATGAATTCCACCAGCCTTCCAGTTTAATACTAATAAATATTAGTTAGAGTGTAAATTGCTTGCAAAGTTCTATAGAAAAGACCACCTTAGTACTTTTTTAGTACAATAAAAGACAACGAACGGTTTAGCATCACCTTTCACTTTCAGATCAAACTACACAAATAAAGTACCAGGTACTATATCAGTCTCAGAAGATACTTGTATATTTATCTGGCATTTGAATGCCAATAATCAAGCATGGTAATTGTTACAAGGAGTTATTATAACTTTTAAGTCCTATTTCGTACAATCAGCAACTATTTTGACCGTTTTCTCCATTCAAATTATTCCCTCTTTGAATTTATTCATGTATTTTATGGTTTGCACAAACGATTGCAACTGAACCATTAATTTTTAGTCTTGTTATTTCTATAGTCAGGAATATTGTATTTTACTTAATCGGAAACATTAAAATCCAAAGAAAAAACAATTATCTGTAATAAAATAAATAGTTTTGCATTTTGTTGTCAATTATAATTTTTACTTTGGATTTATTTACCTTGCAGATCATTCACTGTGAAATAGCTAACCTCCTTCGCGAACGCTTCGCTTCTCCTTTTAATATTTGCACTAATAACAAAGTTAAATTATAATATATTTTAGAAATTGTTTGTTTCAGTATTCGTGTTTTCCTAAGAATGTGTCTGTGTGTGCTCGTGTTCGTGGTTTTTTTTAAATAAAAAAAATATATATCTGTTGTACACGTTGATGCTCAAAATTAAGTTCTCTTGGTTGATTTCACTGTCACTGATCGCTTTGCTACAGATCAGCTTGGTAATGGCAATTGTTACTATTTCATAATATTTAACACCTTTATTGTGAATGCATATTTCCTTAATACTTGTTGCATCAACACCTACCAGTGTCGTACTAACACAAGTAAAAACTAAAGGAACATGTTAACTATAACTAATTCCTGAAAAATCTAATCCATCTGCAGAAACACCTATACTAGCTAAAAATACGTAGACAGTTCCCTCCACCCAAAATTCAGACCTTATTCTTTGTAACACACAATTAGTGTTCAATTTCTTTGATCAAAAAATCTTTAATCTCGTTCAAAATATCTGGCCTAACATAATATGATCATTATCAATGGTCAGTTCAGGACACAATAGTGGAGTACTTGGTGTTTCTTCAGTTCAGGACACAGTAGTGGAGTACATGGTGTTTCTTCAGTTCAGGACACAATAGTGGAGTACATGGTATTTCTTCAGTTCAGGACACAATAGTGGAGTACTTGGTATTTCTTCAGTTCAGGACACAATAGTGGAGTACATGGTATTTCTTCAGTTCAGGACACAATAGTGGAGTACATGGTATTTTTCAGTTCAGGACACAATAATGGAGTACATGGTATTTCTTCGTTCATTATAGTTATGAAAGTGATAGCTTAGTGGTGACCGACTTTATCGAATCTGAAGAATGTGTTTATATGCACAGGCGTTTGTCACACTACCCGCTCAGGATGTAATGTTAGATCTTTGTTTAATTATTCTTCAGAGATGCTAGGCAATTTAAGTTGGTCTCCATTTTAAAACAGAACTGTAAGCATCAGTTAATCCAGTAGTACTGTATTCATTCTGCTTTGAAGATGCTAATTAATTACAGACCAACAATTTTGTCCTGTAAAAGTTCAGTTGCTATCAGGTAATCGACTTCGAACTGGCTAAATGAACCTGCTATTATTAGCTTTACGACTTCTTCAGTACGTATGTCTGGTTATGGCATTTAACAGCATGCTTTAGACAACATCTAAATGTTCCATGGCAAAACGCTTTTTGTTTAGTTGATATTTGTCTACTATTTATTAGCAACAAAAGTTAAATTATTTAGCATTATATTATATTTTTGTAGTTACAGAGTTAAACATTTCTATATAAAAGATATAGGTAGTCGATTGTAACAAAACTTAAAAATGACTAAGTTAAAATCAAAATATCCGTTTCACAATTCTTTAATAACTAATTCACGTTCAACTGACATATTGCCAAATACTTCAAAAGCCTGCTGTTTTCAACAATGAGAGAAGATTTAATTGTTGCATAGATCACATAATCAATAAGGTTTTTTTTTGTTTTGACCGACGTATATCCGTCGCCAAAAGCTATGCAATTTATTAGATGGAAATATCTACGTATATCCGTCGTCAAAAGCTATGAAATTTTTTAGATGGAAAGATCTACGTATATAAGTCGTCAAATTTATTACATGGAAAGTTAACAGTAACATCGAATACAACTTGATGTTGAAGATTTTGTGCAGAAACGACTGTATATTATGACCAAATAAACGAGATCCGGAAACATCTTTGCCACCAATTATAATATAATCGATTGGAGTGAATGACTTTGTCACGAGGCGGTGGAAATGTGTGATCAACCCACACACCCCAACACACTCATTAACGATTTTGGTCATCGTTATTTAGGAGATTATCGACAACTGTGTTATTACGGATCGAGTAAACGATAAAATAAAATATGAAATTAAGGATGGAATAACAGAGATCTCAGCAGAGATATAAAATATAATAACACGAGCCGTATGTAAAATAAAACAATGGAATCAATTATGTGAATGATTTAAATTCTCTCAGAAATAGAGTTACAAAATTCTTGTTATGTTATGCTGATTGAACAAAACTCATCATATGAGCGAGTGACTGATCGAACTCAAAATTGTTAGCAGGACAGCATCAACTGGTCTTTCTCAAATCACTGCTGGTGATCGGTCGGCGTTTCTCTCTCTCTCTCTCTCTGGGTCATGATTATTTTCTTAACTCAAGGAAAAATTGAAGTATGAATTTAAAATGAATAAATCAACAAGAATTACAAACTTACATCAATGAATATACCCTGCATGCAATCGAGACTAGCCTTATGCTTTTCCGAGCTCTCGCTCGCTTATCATCAGAGAATTTCCCCTGTCTCTTCTCTGGATACGGGTATCTAAATGTTTCAGACCACTTTGTCCATTGAACAGTATGTTTAACGAGAGCAATTATTTATTAATTTTCGGGGGGTGGGGACACATACGTTCTCCCTTGGCACAAAAATATGGACTGCCTAATATCGCAAGGGCTTTCTTTTGAAAGCCTGAATTCCGACTGGGAATACTCACTCCCGTTTAGCTTAGTCAATTAGGATTACGACTTTACCCGACAAAATATCTTCTTTTTAATTCCATCGAAGGCAGAAAACAATCATCTCTAGTGCGCCTTTATTAATACATATTAAGGAGAATATCATTTTAATGCACCTGTTTCAAATAGAATACAGTTTCCAAACATTATCCCTCGTTTATATCAACTCTGGATATTTTACCTCTATGACATCGCGTTAACGTTGCACGTTCGTCTGTTCCTAACTGTTAACTGAGCGAGTACTAATTAAACTTCAATTCATGTCCCAAACAGGAGATGGTAATTGCCGTTAACTATCAGGTTCATCGGCAGATCAGCCCATAAGTCAATGTTAATGTTTACGTGTCACGCTGGTCACGAAAGAAAGCACTGTGAAGTTATACTACAGAAATTGTATTACAAAACTTTTGCCCCATACAGGCTTTGTATTTCTTTCAGAGAGTGTGCTTTCAGAATTATTTGATTTCGTAGAGTATTGCTGTTTGGACTTCATATGTTTCAGCTTTGACTTTTACAGTTTCTGTGAACAATTACCAAAATGTATTATATCTTCAAATCTACTTGGATCTTTTGGATTTTGTAATGGAACATTTTCAACCTTTCTACTTACATTAAAGTTATTTTGCTTTCCGTCTTCTCTATCTTCCATTTAGTATTCAAGAACATTTGCAAGATAGATCAGAATAAGTCAAAATGAGAGCAAATATTAAGTGCACGATGACTTATACTATTGGTTATAAGTACTGAGAAATAACTTGAAATTCAATTGCTTAAATAAAAACAATCGATACAAGAATATCTTTGATATGTATCAAAGTTAAATATATACCTGAATGAGGTCATGTGACTCTTTTGGCTGGACCGATCCCCAACAGCAGAGGAAAGGGTTCTCCTTGACAACACAATATATGTGCTTGTTAGAGAAAACCAGTCTAAACGACGAAAAATTGCATTCGAAGAATTACCTAGAAAAGCTCAAGTAAAACGCTGAATTATCCAAGACGACCAACGTCATCGTCTTGGAGATTTTGAGCGTTAATGTCAGTTTTCCGTACGAAACTGTAAAACAAAAGATCTACTCCCGTGATTGCGTCTACTGTAAAAAAAAAAATGTTGTTAAAGGAACAAACGCATCAACATCAAATCGACTCGTATACATCATTTTCAATTTATTTATTTTCTGCAGCCTTTTTTAAACTGACATGTTTGAAAGATATCAATCTACCACTTATTGCATATAGCACCAAAAGAAATATCGAGTGAAGCATCTCAATCCGTTTGATGTAATGTAGTCATCGTTCATTATGTAAAATGTGCAAATTGTCACTTAGAAGACATTTGCTGTCGTGGTGTAAATTATGATATTTGACAATGATTTTACAATTTTATCAACTCAAGCATTTACCGAGATTTACTAGGTTATTTTAATTGTGTCTCGTACAATTATCCCAGCTTCTTCTCAGTCAAGTATTTTTCTTTTTGTACGTTCCATTTGTAACATATTTTCAAATCATGTTTATTCTCATCGGTTTCAGGTAAGATGATGCTATCCAAGTCTTCGGTTTAACCCAGATTTTCATAGATATTTATCAACTACAACATATTCGTTATTCAAATAATAAAAATTTCTGAATCTGCAAGTTTTGAAATCAAGGAAATTGAAATTCCTGCTTGTTAAAATGATACTGAAATATATGTTTAAGTTCAAACAGAAAGATGCTGTAAATCTTAGGCGTAATTTGATGATTTGAATCTGTGATACTCTGATACTCGACAGAATCGATAGGTCTAAAAGAAATTGAATACAGGGAGCTGTTTGTAAATTCTGGTCATAAAGTAGACTATGATTTGGTATGTGAATATTCAATATATATTTATTTCAGTAGGTGGTGATGATGTGAGATTCCCCCCTCCTTATGGTATTTAGTTATAGCTATCTAGGAGCTGATCGACCACGGTGCTATTAGCCGGATCGAATAAACAATAAAATAAAATATTGCAATAATGGATGGAATAACAGAGATCTGAACAGAGATATTGAATAGAACAACACGTTCCCACGTATGTAAAATATAACAATTTAATTAATTACATAAACAAAATGAAATTGAACATGACATTTGAATGATTCACTTTCTCTTACAAGTAGAGTTACAAAATTTATGCGAAATTCAATCAGTCATTCTGTTAGACCGATAGAACAAATTTCATCACATTATCGAGTGACTGATCGAACTCCAATTGCCGGCATGTCGGCATCACCTGGTTCTTTCCCTTCTTTTCCAAATCACGGTTAGTGATAGGTCGGCGTTGCAATATTTCTTTACCTTCTCTTTCTCTTCCTCTAGCCTCTTCGGGTCATCCACCATCCTGGATGTAGACTGTGCTCTTTCCCACTGTGAGTACAGGTATGGAGCTATCTTTCCTTCAAATAAATATAATACCCAACCTAATCCGTGTCAGGTTTTTCCCTCTCCTTGGACCAAACAATATTCCCACTCTTTTCACATCATATATCGTCTATCGTAATTCAGCAGAACTAAGCTACGGTCAAACCGTAACCTGATACTAATAAACAATCCCATTAACATTAATTTATGTGGAACTTTTTTTTCTAGCGGCTACTCGCTTTCTTAACTGGAACTATGATATAATTAGACTTTTTAGATAAACCATCACAATCCGCTGTGGGCTGTAAATTACTAGATGACTATATCAGTTGGCACAGGTTCCTAGTGCTAAACATCGTCGATTCTCGGTTGAAAAGAATCCACAACTTAACACACTAACGAATTAATGGACTTCACTCCTTGTCTTTGCTACGTTCCTTACTAAATAGCGATTCACTGACATACATTTCCAGACACAGAAAGATCAATTCTCAGCATACATTACACAAATTATTTAAAACAAGCAATTTACTTCTTATAATTCGTATCTGAAGAAATGTATAAATTCTTTAGAATACATTATTCCAATAACATATGAGACAAATAAATAATTTCTCACATTGCGTATCAGAATAATGCATGAAATTCCTACACTATATGATTTCTATAACATACAAGACAGATGAATGTACTATTATATTATTTTCTGACCTCAAGGAAAGGTGAATTATGAATTTAAAACGAATAAATTCAAGCAATAATTCCAAACTTAACTTAGTGCATTTTATTTGTGGCTGAGACAATGTCTTTGTGCCTTCCCGAACCCTCGCCCGTTTATTATCAAATAATTCCATGTCTCTCCTCTGGTTCAATGTCTCTTAAATTTCCAGACCCCTGTCCCTTGGAAAACATAAAATGGGAGAACAAATCATATTACCCCGGAGTAAAGAAGTTCTAGCTTCATCAGAAAAACTTGGACTGCCTAAAGTTTAGTTGTATGATACTTAAACCATGAAATTTCTATTGGGGAACACACACCCGCTTTTAGCTTAGCCAACCAGGATTAACATTCTCTAACCGCCAAAATTTTAACACTCCATCGAAGTCAAAATAATGTTAATAACCATTCGGAAAAATATAATTATATGACACCTGTTTCAAATGGCCCAAGCTTTCACCAAAATGGTACTAGCAGCTGCCTCGCTTGGCGCTCAGCATTACGAGGTGAGTGGAGTTTTATGACTGGTCAGCCTGGTGTCAAGATAATGTGACTAGGTGGGACATGATGAAACATGTCTGTGGTATGATACCCCAGTGCTAGAAATCACTATAAACTGCCACACTGCAGACATCTTAGCGATATGACTGAATTTGTTTTAAAGCTACGTTAAAACTTTAAATCACACACACACACACACACACACGCACACACAAAATTTTGCTTTGGCTTGTCTCAACCATGCTATTTCCTACACATCATACTACATTGACATATCTGTCCGGTTCTAATAAAAATCCATCTTGCTCCAAACAGAGGATATCACTTCCTTCGCAGGCAGAAATTTATTGATAGCCTAGCTCATTCGTCAACCTGAATGGTTGCGTATCACGCTGACCACGACAGAATGTACTGCGAAAAATCTAAAAAATTTTGTACCATTACAATTTGTATAGATAGCAAGGGGAAGGAATAAAAAAATGCATTAAATCAAAAGAAAGATACATTGGTGCAATTCCCGTTATAGATCAATAAAGATGATACTACACAACTTAGTGCAGTAGAGAAACAAGCAGGAATATTCGTTGTCATTAAGAAGCTGGAAGATTAGAATTTATAAAACCAACGTATAGAACCTTGTTCTACCATAACAGAAGAAATTCAGGAGAGATTAAATAAACTCAGAGGTATTAGAAAAGTCATACACACAACATAGATATCCATTAGAACCTACTGTTTTGCGAAGACAACCAAAACAAGTACCTGAGGAAATAGAAAGTAAAATTTGAGCAACAGAAACCCACAGTTTAGAAATGGTATAAAACAATTAGAAACAGAAAAATGAGAATTATTTTCAAAATGACAAGAGTACATCATTTACCTGTTGATGAAGATTAATTGTCAAAGATAATTTACTAACATTAAAATAAAGAGAAATGGAAGGATATATATAGAAGCTGTGGAAATCAACGCCTAGAAAATTAAGCTTTCAAATTTTAACTCTAACATCAAGGGGAAGAGAATTTTTAAAAACAAATTAAGAAAAACATATGGCAGTCAAAATTAATTCGAAAAATTATCAAATTTTAAACACGTACAGCTTCGAAAAGGGGAAAGTTAAATTAATAATAAAAAGTAAGAGAAATAAAAATATTTTATTTCAAAGACATGACATTAGAGTTGTTCTTATAAACATTGCAGTATGTTTAAAAATATCAGTATTTGCTATAGGATGCTGAAGAAGTGTTTCGTTCCTTGACAATATATAAATGGCTTTTTAAATATTTGTTTGGCTTGGCCGATCTAATTGTAGAACTATCTTCATTTTAATACTTTTTAGTTACAAAACTTTACATCTTTGTCTTCTTTTTTATTCTCAGCACTTTCTATTGCGCTATATCGGACTGGTTATTAGTCTTTGGGATTCCGCTCTTTATTACCTTACTATTAATGATCTGCTTTAATACATGTTTGATACAGTCACTGGGCTTCTTGCAGCCATCGACACAACCTATTTTCATCACCATGTCACTCGGTAACAAAAAGATACCGTCACCACCAATAACAATTCACTTTTCAATATATTATATATTGTTCAAAAATCCAGCTGTGTCGTAGTGTTGTTGTTCTACAATTAACAGCTTCGTTAGGTTTTTAGCAGTGTCTAATACTGTCGAAACAGATCGTGTAATATATTGCTTTTGTGCCTGTGCACCCAAAATGCAGATTATATAACACCTTATACTAATATTCAATAAAGCCATCTCACAGATCGACCTGTGTTCAACTAGTAGATTCCCCTTTGTCCGGCATGCAGTTTATTACATCAGCTGACAATGTTCTTAATTATTCAAAAGTACCTCATCCAGAGTTATATAGATGTGTACCGACAGTTATCACAATGGCCGGCGTCAGCGCCACAAAACGTTAGTGAGCGGTTTAATATTCTTCCGGATAATTATCGACCAAGTAATTATTTTATCTCTTGAGTTATCTCGAGTAATGGTGTGGTGGTATTTTAATATTTTAACAGGTTGAATTGGATTGTTTCATATCGGTGCTACTGTTTTTTTAAAAATATTAATTGTCATGGGGTATTGGTATTTTGAATTCAGAAATCAATTTTCGCATCTGTAAATAAAATCCAGTATGGGTATTGATTTTACTAACTTTGATCAATATAATGTCCTAACGAAATCCCACAACCATCTTTTCTCATCCATATAGTTCATTTTAACTGATTATGCGATATGATTGAAAAATTGTTAAAGCTACGTTAAAAATCTAAATCTAACTGATTCTGCCAAATATATAATATCACATTGTGATCAGTATTTGTTCAGTGAATCTTGACAATCAAAATTTAACTGTATAGTTTTCAAAAATGTTTGACCGTTTGTACGGGGAAAAACACAAAACACAACAAAATAACTTTTTTTTATCGTATTCTATTTTTATCTCGTTAAATGAATTAGTTATGGTAAATATGAGTAAACCAATTTAATGCAATTCAGTCCATCACCGGAGGCAATTTATAAAGATAACCAAAAGTGAGAACACATTAGCAGTAGAATCTATCCATTTTAGACTAGTTAACTATTTTTTCTCCAGTGTCTGCAGAAGCAGCGCTGTAGCTATATCTGTACCTATGTACAAAATTTAAATTCAAGAAATGTGTATCAAATTGCCTTTCCATAAATAAAAACATTCAGCCTTTATTTGCTATTTTTCCACCATCTCGTTTAATTTTCTGTCTGCTTTTCTTTCTATTATTTTCATTCCATCACTGAAATACCAGATTAATTTATTGTCTTTAGCGCAATCTTCGCTTCTCTCGCATTTTTCTCTACTGCATTTATTACATTTTAAAACTATTTATTGTACTTCGCACATATAAATTCTACATCATTGTACCATTATTTCAATATTTTAATTATAATTATTATCTACGCACTATGAAAGGTGCTCTAATTTTGACTTCATACCGATGGTATAACATTTATCCTCCTATCAACTGGTTTTGGCAATTCTTTATATCTAGTCAAACAAAATTTCCAGGAACTGTTGGTTGAGTAAATGCATGAATGGCTGCTATACAGTCTTTGCACAAATTTATAAGGATGTTAAAACGTCATCATCACACAACTGTCTCTGAGTTTCCTTACCGTTCATGATATTCAATATTTCATATAAGGGTTTTTATTCTTTTTTACATTTTATTTGGAACGTTTGGCTTCTTTCATATCAAAATTATATTTTTCAATGTTTTTTCTTTTGCTTTCTTCTGCGATCTTATTCATTACACAGTAATGATATTATCTCTATTTCTCTATTGTAGTGGCCGATCACGTTCATCATCAGTACCATTATCTTGCTTAACTGCGATTTTTGGGTCTGTATCATCTTTTTCTCTATATGGCTTCGTGGTCAACATGATTTCGTATGTTGTGCATGATAATTTCCTTCATTTTCTGACATCTACATTCCGGGAGACTCACTATGTTTCAAGGCGTTACAGTTTTGTGTACCTTATTAATACTATCTGTTGTGTTTTTGACTTCTCCCGAGTGGAGTCATTTTCGGACATCATTTATTTTCATAGCTTAGTGCTTTCAGCTGCTTCACAACTGCTAAACATTTCCATTTCGATAGCAAGTACTTTTGGCAGTTGATTCATAAAGGTCTTCAATATCTTTCAATTTTATATACATTATTTTGTTTGTCTGATAGGGTTAACTCTTTTATGCACAAAACATTCCCTCTATATGCTCTCTCTTTAAGTCTTCTACTCCACAGTTTCGTATTTTGTACTGGGGTGAAGTATTCTCAATAAAAGATGATTCCGAAATCTGGGTATTTTTATATGCCTTTTTTGCTACCTGACAAGCTGCATTTGATGTTTGCGGAATAATTTTGACTAAAAAATATGATTAAAACATCATACAAAGGTCATTTTATTTTTATCTTTAGGGGTGTAAACAAACGTTTCAGTATTGAACGCTTTTCCCAGTAACGAAGGAACTTCACGCAGACGACGGAAGTAAACCTTTGCGAAAACTATGCAGAATAACTTGAAGTCATCCAATTACCTGCCCGACTTTAAATACTTACTAGTAAAGTTAGGAAGATAGCCCTATAAAAAGGACTTGTTTTGTATTTCAAAGTTCTACCTATTTCACCACTATTGAATTTATTCTTTCCGATGTATCATTTGTTATGCAACCAATACTCTTGATCTGTTTTCCTCACTGCGTGCTTCTGTTTAAGTCATTTCTATAGATTGTGATGAGTGTTACTATATACTTCAATTAGCTTTAGTCAATCTATTTAACTTTTTGTGACTAAAATACTTCCTCGTGGTAATCTTCAGAGTTCTCTTTAACTCTTCCACTACTGATACTTTCTGAGTAGGTTGAAAAGTATTTGATGTTTTCCTTTTTCAGCAAATCTTTATCTTTTCTGTTGTAACAATATTTGTCCTCATCAATCCGTATCTTTGAAGGTTTATCTGAACTCATTGTATTTCTGAGCCCAAGCTTGATTCTGTCAAATATACATTATATTTTTCATACTTTTGCATCTCAACACTATCTGCCTGGCATTGGACATCCATAAGACTACCGTACACCCTATTGTAGGGACACATTTTTCGTTTAAATTGTTCACACAATTGATTAACATTTGTTTAAGCAGATTTTACTAAAATGTCTTAAATATCATACTACTGGAACATCTTACTTTTAAAATTGTTCCTGCTTATTTCAGCTCTTCGATGACTTTAATCATCAAATATGCATTTTCTACAAAACATTTCCAGATATCGTTTTTATTTATTTTATTAAATCAGGAAAGGGACATTATTATTCCCTTATTTTGTAACATAAATAGTCTCTAACCCATCTAAACTCATAAACAAATGGTGATTTATGCTTTTATGTTAAACCCATTAAATATTTCTAGCACAGCTAAAAAAACTGCTGAGTTTATCACAATATAGATGTTCTACTATTATTTATGTTATGTAAAGAATTTTATCTTATTTTGCAGTCGTTGCGCTACAGTCGATTGGCTCAACAAGAGTGCTTAATAATACTACTAATTCAATAGTGTATTAATAAACAGTCTTACTTAAATTTCTGATAGTATGTTAGTCCAAAAGCTGTACTAGAGTGGTTTCGAGATAGAAATTGAATGAATTTGATTTTACAAGTGAATCATTTTGATTGTATTTCTTATATATAGACGAAGCGACCAGAACAGTAGCGTACTAAGGGTAAATGGCGCCGGGGCAAACAATGATGGCCCAAAGAGTTTTGGCGCCCGTGATTTTGGTGCCACAATAACTCTGTCGCCCAATACAATCACCTTGTCTGCCCCTCCCGTGTTATTACGCTCCTGGGTCACAAAACAGACAGTAAACATTTAAATTTTTCAAGTGTTCTCTCTCTCTCTATGTCTACTGCTGCTACACTACTCGTGCTTAAGCATAAAATTTACACAAATAGAAAGTGGCAGAAACGTTTAGATAACAACTACTTCAGTGAGATCGAGATCGAGATCAGCAGCATCCCAGAGTCTGAATGGAGCTCAGCCATATCAACCTATCAATTGTCACGTGATAAAGGTTGATCAAATGGTAATACAAATTTGTGTCAGAAGTATAACTAAAAATTGGGAATTGAACATTTTAAAACAACTACATTATGATTGATTTCAAGTTTCACGCGACAAAGTTTCGTCCATTTCATCCTGAATAGCCCTTGTACTAATAGAAGAAATTAAGGGTAATTGAAAGATCTTGCCCAATCAGCGTAAAATTTTGAGTCTATTGCACATCTATACATGTCTTACAATAGCGCGACAAAAGTATTAGCATTCATGAAGAAGTGCAAAATCACCTCTTTTTCTCCTTCTATAAACATGTCAATGTAAAAATCTGCTTTGTCCAAAGATATCTGATTGTTTATACAAGTATGTAACTTAATGTCGAGCAATAACAACTCGCCCACTTCAGAATTATTGTATTTCATGCCATATTACATATTACTAACATAATCCTCCAATATTCCCTCGAATAATAAACGCCCAGCTTATTTTGAGCGAGGAATTAGCAGCAAACATATTTACAGCCGCGAATAAAATCTTTCAGTATTTCTAGTTTATCGATGGAGCCAACCCCTCTAGCACAAGAACAAAGTAGATAAAATTCCGACAGTATGGTAACTTGATCCTATAATAGATTCCTACACTCCTGCCAAAAGTCCAGAAATTACTAGCACCCCTTTGAATTTTATGGAATCTACCAAAATTCTTAATTCCCAGATTTAGCTGTCTATATGCGTCCCTCTCCTCTTTACTAACAGCCTATTTCGATTTGATAGGGGCTGGTGCAGGAAGCATATATACAAACCCGGCTACAACTGGAACTTTCCTCAATTAGGCATTGGTTTACGTGCTGTCATTTTAATCTGCAGTTGAATATTTGACTTAGAAGCCGGAGAAATTCTCGTTGCAGTTAAGCAAATTCAACTAGGTTCAGCTTTTCGAGGGGAAATCATGACTTCAGTGCAGAAAGTCGGTGGTTTACTGGATTTTGAAGGTAAGTAATTAGATTCTTGGTGTCCGTGATTTCAAGAGAAGGAGTTCCTATTAAAACCAGGAAGTTTCTTGTAAACTGCACGCAACCGGAACACAGGCGGTATCGGTTTTTGGAAACATGGAGCGGCAGGTGATGCTGATCCAAGAATGATGACTCTAAAATTGTTAAAACATGACTCATGAAGAAATATTCAAACAAAAATGCTTTCTTTTCCGATTCAAATATCTTATATTAATACTTCAGTCTTTCTTTTTCAAATAAGGAAACTCAATGTTATTTTTTTAACCTTGCAAAGTTAGTCTGGATGTCTGGATAACGGGGGAGGGGATTAAACCGTTTGGAATGATTTTGTGCCAGAAACTTCTCAGCTATATAAAATAAAAATAAATATGCTAGATAGGAAGCTGTAATCTGATAGTAGGTGGATTTTCCTTATCTTCTCCACTTTCATGTTCTTCTGATGAGTTTATTAAGTATCTTAAACCTTCCAAACGATATTCTGCATAAAGCCTTTCGTTTAAAGTTGTGGGGTACTTTACTTTGCATGTACAATTACGTGCTTTTATCTTTGCTTTAAAACAGTTTTAAATATGAATTGGAAAGCATAAATCAGTAACACTAGTAATCGACACTTACAATAAACAATAGAACTACTTTTTTTATTTTAAAATGTTCATTGTTTAGCTCCAAACTTTTCGTGGTTCTTATCTGGTAGTCTTCATTTTGCATATTGTTTAATTAAATTTAGACAGTATCCCCTCCTCCAAAAACACTCAACCCTTCTACAGATATCATTAATTTATTGACATCTAGTCTTTATGTGATATTGACTGTTTAGACAACAGATGAAACAAAACTTGTTTTTGTCAACAAAACTTACTTATAAGCGTTATCCATGTCACAAAAACTTTTTAATGCTAAAGTGATAAATTTACATTCACTCGGAAGCAAATTGAAATTCTTCTTCACAAAATGTACAGAATATCATTAATGTTAATAGTCTTTCTGACCTCTGTTTATATATATATATATATATATATATATATATATATATATATATATATATATATATATAAACAGCATCAGACATTGACGCTATGTGTACATCACATAGAATTACTAATTACTATGATGACTTGCGAGAAAATCTCAAAATCAAACCTGCGGCAAACCTACTATACTGTCTTTGTCTTACGCTTTTATGTCATTTCGGACTTGCAACATTGCTTGACAATTCGGCCACACTTGAGTTCCACTACGACACTGTGGGTAGATAGCATTACCCTTGTTCATCCGTCTGTCCGTCACATTTTGGTTAAGTTTTGCGTTTAGGTCAGTTTGAGGTGCTGTTGCGGAACATCCAAAATCTAAGAACACATTCCTATTATTTTTAATATGGACACCATTTTATATTGGGCCACAAGAATACCACATTTAAGAAAATGGTGGGGTCCATCTAACTGACAGATCATGAAAGAAATGAAAATACACTAAACAAACAATTTCATTCGTTAAATCATTTTCATAAGATGATTACATTCTATCATTTTTTGTTAGATTTTCCTACTTTTCCGCCAGATCAAGCCATTCTCTCTGCTTGTTTGGGGATGGGTTGGGTTGTATATGAAACTAAACGGATTGTTCGCTTTATGTCATAATTGATATCATTTCTATCTGAACACATGATGTGGGGTCAACTGACTACATTGACCTAAGATATTGCAAACAACCTGCCAAATAGTTTATAAGCCGACAGTTAATGTATCTTTGACCTTAGAACACCAAAATTCCGTCATGTTTATCTGGAATTTGCGTTTGTATTTTTCTCACTTGCTCCCTTTCTCTGCACAGGCAGGTGTATGTTAGCGTTGAAATATTCATCCCTCCATAACTTCATCTATACAAAGCAGATATGAACAAATGCTATGGCAGACTAAGGCTTTGGGGGTCCCAGGACACTTCATCGTTTGGGGTCACAAGGTACTTAAGGCTTTGGGGGTCCCAGGACATTTCATCATTTGGGGTCACAAGGCACTTATGATATAGATCTACCAATACACCCTGAAAGCAGTCCTTCAACTGTCCTTGATATGTGTATAATTATTATAGCTATATTAGGTTAAGTATTATACAGAAAGACCTGTATATGGTTTATTTAAACACGTGTAATTTTATCCATGGCACCGGGGTGGTGGGTGGTGTCCTCATGACTAGGGAAGCCTAAGACAGGTACCCCTGCCAGCCCCCTCTTAATCTGAACGGATGAGCAAATATATAGACTTTTTGAGCAAATGTGTATTTTTGTGTTTCCAGCATGCTTATATTATTATTTTGCTGCGTAATTGTTATATCCACAATTCGGCTGATGTATTGTGATCAGTCGTATCCGTCTTTCCGTGTGCTTGTATAGCGTATCCGTTCGTCCCCAGTAAGGTTATTTACACTCTATATGATGCTTTATGAGGACGAGTACATGAAAACGAATATTTCAGGTCATGGATACAGGAGCGCGTGTGTGTGTATATTTATGTGTGTGAAAATATAATTTGCATTGGTAATACATTTTACGATAACTTCAATGTCAATTTTCACTATTATAAAATAGCATAAATAGTACGATAAAGTGGCTCTTACTCCGATCCTGCCATTTTCCCCACGGTGTTCTGATTGGTTCGATGTCGTCATTAACACCTTTATCATCAATGGCATAGCTAGACTATTTGGGTCCCTATGCGGGGCCCCTATTCAAATCTTAAAGATGGGCCCCTGCCTAATCTAGAGTGTAGGAAATAATTCGTGGGCGATTATGCTCTGCATAATCTTGCTATATAGTAGTACTAATATTAGTACCCTTACTCCTACGTCGTGGACAACAAAATCAAGTTGAGGCTACGACATCGTAGCTAGCTATATAGGAGCTACGTCACTGATCATCATCATCATAATCATCGTCGTCTTCTTCTTCTTCTAACACATACCTTGGCTATATAATTTTTAAACCCACTCTACTACTAAACTTTCTCCCTCTTGGTCATGGCATGTAATGTAATCACACATTCTGTACAAAACAATATTAGGGGATTGTCTCATAAGATATACCATATATGTGCTATGAACCAACTGGATGATGAATATGTTGATGTAAATTCTGTTCCGATCTTGATATCATAAACGTATGAAGGGACATCTCGGTCGTTTCTAGATACTCACAGGTACTTCCTGTGGTTCTGGTATTACGACCGGCTATTCCAATGTTTTGAAGCCTATACATCACTTAGTATGCTACGACCCTACCTCCTGTCGCTATTTCGAATTACCGGGCTAATACGGTAGATAATCGGCAGTTCCATCAATAACGAGAAGCCAATCAGATGCGACTCTAATCATTCGAAACGGTTGTTTTGGTCATGTGACTCGAGAGTATGTGTATCTGTCATGTGTCTATTATAACGGTTCAACAATTTATACAATGCAGGAATTAATTTACAGTTTTCTGAACATTTTTGGGTTACAATGTAAAATGAATCTCCCCTCAACTGATCGTAACTCCAACAACACAAGAAATTTAGGTCAATGTATAAAAAATGGTCGATATGTGTCGTCTTGTTGCAGACAAGTAACATTGTCTACAATAATTTCATAGTTTTATGAATGGTTTGAGTAGATCCCAAACCAGCAAATATCCGAGCCTTTCTTTATCGAACAATTTCTCTTTCACCTAAACCAAATGCGTTTAATTCAGCGTACAATATGCAATATTCATCACAAGAACAGCGCAATAGCGCACATGCAAATTTACAAATGGGCCAGTCTCGCGTGGAGCAGTGGTTTACCTCACCGTACTGCTCCGATAACGCCACTGCCACCACAAGCTGTAAACTACTAAAAACTTGTAGACAGGCTTTATTTTCGATTTAACTTTGCTTTTGAAAGATTCTGCTTGAAGCAACGGATAAAATGATTGAGATAACAGACCTAGTACTATCATATTAAATTTTAAAAAGCCTTCCTTTAAATAATCTGTACAATAATAGGAGAAATTACTTTTTTAAATAAGCTGATCACAGGGCCAAAACTGCAGTCTTTACCATTAGGATTACGCTTTACAAATTCACACAATGCACAGAGTTTGATTTCTAAAGAAAAAAACTTTTCCATGTTTTCTTCACTGGTTATTCTTGTTTTTTAAAACAGACCTTGTATATCTTAGGCATTATTATAATAACCTTCAATTCCCTTATTTTGTTGTATGCTTTAAGGGTGCACTTTGGGTTATAGGGTATACAGTCTGGTCTTACTTCAAATGTGCAACTCGAAAAAAGACTGCTTGCTCCGCTTAGTCATTTTCCTGGTCTTCAAATGTAAATTGGAAAATGAAACGAGCCGTTCAGATTATTTTTAGATACTATATATATATATATATATATATATATATATATATATATATATATATATATATATATATATTTCATTCATTGCACTTTCAGAAGCTGTTACTGGCTAATCTGGCAAAATGCATTTACCCTGTTTCAATAACATGTAATGGTTGTATACTTTGGACTAGTTAAGGCCAACTTTTCGAATACATGGGATCGTTTTATTATTTGTCTGCATAGGTTTCATAATTAAAATAAGTAAAGAAATTTCAGTCACAGCACAGGAAAGCAGCAAAGAGGTACACCAACATTCTCTCTATTGTGCATGTTGCAAATGCAAACAGCTTCATCTTACAACGGCCCCAACCTCCTCTCAGATGTACACATTAACTTTAGGGTTCTACCTAAATTTTAAAAAAATCCCTGAAATGTGTCACAGTGGCAATCATTTTGACTTACATTCATGAAACAAGCCTACTATTTTCAGTTAACTACATATTTCCTAGCTTGAATAGACTTTACTGACCTGCTATTTAGTCCTTATGCGATCAGGAAGCATATCGTGGACTATATAGAATCAATCCGTACTATATACATGTACATCCATTTGGGGTTTGTTTGTTTTGGGTTTGTTTTATTGTGTGTGTGTCGGGGGGCAACGGAAAACTCCGATAATGTTCTGCTTTAATGTCTTTATGACTTTATCCGGATTGGGTCAGTCTGGAGACGTATTTTGTTCTACCTCAGCCAAAGGTGGAAACGTTCAATCGGTTTTACCTCCCGGTACCATTATATGGCGTTCTTTTCTCTTGAAGGTCGCAAATCAGTAAAGGCGTTTAATCAATGGTTATGCATATGTAAGCGTTTGGTTCATCCTCATCTCGATCCGGTGTGATTCGAATAACTTTGGCTCTGTTAACGAGACTCTAAGGTAATCGTAGTGATACTTTCCAAATTGGGCGAACGAACATCCGGTCAGACGTTCGATGAACATAGTCTTATAATATGATAGTCATAAAAATAACTCCTTTTTCAACAATCAATGAAATACCGGCACATTTAATAGTATACTGCAGAAACTGCAGAAATCATTCGGTTTCCATTGTCTGCAATTACTGCTTGCGTTACTGTTAATGATAACACGTCATCTTTTTAGCATGACCTTATAAAGCTATTATAACAAACATGGGTTTGAGGGAAGTTCAAAATGGTCATTACATCCGAAGTTTTTACTTCAACCGGTCCTTGATCGGAAGAACTTATGGGACGGTCTGTCCATTGTCCGTCTGTCCGTTCGCACAAATATGTTATCGCTACTCTTCTTGGACTACTTAGTAGATTGCCATATAACTTTACACGCACATTCATTGTATGGTCTAATTGCTAAGGAACATGGTGCTGCTTGAACATTCAACATGGCTGATATGGCAGCCATCTTGAAATTCTTGTCATCGCTACTCCTTCTACATGAATAGACATATCAACATGTCTAGGAAATCTTGATATTGCTACTCCGCATGAATGGATGGCCATATCTACATGAAGTTTTCACTGAAATACTAAGTATGGTGTCTGGTTGGTCTAAATAAAATGGTGCCAAAAAATATCCAATGTTAGCCATCTTAAAAATCTTGTTATTACAGCTGTACCGGAACAGAAAGTCATATAAACGTGGGATTTCACCAGAAGAATTCCATGATGTCCAGTTGGTTTTAAATGAAAATGAAGCTGATCTGACATCCAATATGGCGGACACACATCAGTTACCTTTAAAATCTTGTTCTCGCTACTCCTCCTGAATGGTTATTTCAAAATGAGGTTTTCTCTTGAAGGCGTCTGATGATGTGTGGTTGGTCTAAAAGAAAACGGTGCAGATCTGACTCAAGTGTAGACACCATCTTGAAAATCTTGTTATTGCTACTTCTGAATGAAAAGACTTGATAACATGCACACTAATGAATTATTAAATAGAGTTAAGAAACAAAATGATTAAAACAAGAAGAACAAAATTCACAAGTTATAACGTACATCCCCAAAATTGACTAACAAATAAACTACTATTGTACAATGCATGCAGACACTAAAATCTGAAGAGCTAACATTAGCAGCATCAAAGATATTCCAGACAATAAAAAACTATATGTTCAAAATATCTCCAAAGCTTAAATAGACGAACACAAAAATAAGCCACTCAACACTTGAATTTTTAAAGACACAATAATTAAAAAGAAATATACTATTCAATCTTACAGGCACTCCAATGAACATAAACTTGCTATCAAAGAAGTAATATAATGCATTTAATAGGCATGCAGGTGCATAAACTTCACATGGATAAATCAGATGAGATATAACGTAATGAATTAAATAGCAACATAAAACAACCTGGGTTAGCTTTGAATGCCTACAGAGTATATAAATTAGGCAGCAATATAATATAAAAGATCTACTGACAAACATATACCGAAAAACTGAAGGGAAGGTAGCAAATGCATTGTTGTAAGTTTCCTAAATCAAATTAAACAGGTTTTCAGATAATCATTCCAAAGTCCTTCAGCAGTGTAGATACATTAGGGTAGGACTTCACATATTTACCTGTGTGGACAATATGGACTTCAAGGTGAATATTGTATCTGATGAAATATGACTAATACAGTAATTTGGATGTTGTTGTTTTGGATTTAGTGCCATTTTTCAGCACGCGATAGGCCAGTATATTTGGTGGAGGAAAAACCCAGGAAAACCTCCGGAAGAATCACCGATGCACAGGAAGCTACTGGCAAGCATTCTCACGTAACCACACGGTCAAGCCCGAGACTCGAACAAAGTTGGAATTACTAATGTCGGTGCAAATCCTGCCAGTTTTAAAAACCATATTTCTGAGACTTCTAAGATGTTATGCTACAACTTGGACTAAATTTAGTTCTATTAACTAATAAAAGAGTTATGGAATAATTGTGCTCTTTAATGGAGATTTTCTAGGTTACAATTATTTGCCTTGCTACTGAAATAACAATCCAGGAGACAATGGATGAAGTTAAAAAGTGGTAGTGCTACTGAAATACCAAGGCTGGAGGTAATGGATGAAGTTAAACATAGTGCTCGTGCTAATGAAATACCAAGCCTGGATGCAATGGATGAAGTTAAACATAGTGCTCGTTGTACTGAAATACCAAGCCAGGAGGTAATGGATGAAGTTAAACATAGTGCTCGTGCTACTGAAATACCAAGCCTGGATGCAATGGATGAAGTTAAACATAGTGATCGTGCTACTGAAATACCAAGCCTGGATGCAATGGATGAAGTTAAACATAGTGATTGTGCTAGTGACATACCAAGCCTGGATGCAATGGATGAAGTTAAACATAGTGATCGTGCTACTGAAATACCAAGCCTGGATGCGAGGCAATGGATGAAGTTAAACAAAGTGATCGTGCTACTGAAATATCAAGCCAGGAGGCAATGGAAGAAGTTAAACAGAATGCTCTTGCTCCTGGAATACCAAGTCTGAAGGTAGTCTATGAAGTTAAACATAATGGAAACATGATATACAGTTAAAACGAGAATAGCAAAATCCCTTGACCTCGATTGCAGCTTTTTCCTCTTTTTCTAAATATAGATATTAGAGATATATTTATCAAAGTCTCTCTACCAACATCAAACGCCATTCACTCATTTCCTGTAGGCAGTTGATTAACAGACTCTCTCCATTTAGTTTTATTTCATATAAATTAATATACTATCTAGTTCATTAATAAAGACATAGCAATAAAAGCCCTGGCATGAGTCACTGGGAGAAGAATAAAAGTTAAAGTAAAGATCTCTGGGGGACTAGCAACCTCGCCTATCTATGTACACTGTTTTCTACAACTCGGCTGTCTAACTGTGTTATAGGAAGGGTAGAAACGCCATATTTTAAGTTGTTGTCAAACAGTACAATGGTGTGGCAGGCAATCAAGGACTTCTGAGATGTCCTTAAGTATGGCAGCAGGAAAATCATTTAGCTCCTCGTCAATCCTTCAGAAGCCCCAAAAGTGTCATGTGACATACAGTGTCCTCAAGGCAAACGGATACGGATGTGGTATCCTTTCCAAACAGCAGCTGATTATCAGTGGTCATCTCGAATACTTTGAATATTTTTATTTTCTTATAGCCGATAACGTTCTGGGCTTGTTTCAGTCTATCAAGCAAAGCGCAGCAAGTGCATGTATCATATTAACTATTCTGGTATCATAGCAGCGCCAAGATGCCTCAACAGAAACTGGAATCAGTGCTTGATCATATTCTAATGGTTCCAGTGAAGAAATGGAGTGAATGCCAAATTTGACCAAAATCTGAATGGGTCTCATGAAGAAATGGAGTTTATGTAACCCTTGATAAAATTTTAAATTGACCCCACGAAGAACTGGAGTGAATATAACCTTTGATAAAAATTTTTTAATTGACTCCATGAAAAACTGGCGTGAATGTAACCTTTGATCAAATTCTGAATGGGTCCCATAAATAATTTTAAAGCCACTCCCTATGATATAAATTAACGGATAAAACTAGGTCCGGAATGGCCGTATTTTGCCTGGTATAACAAAATTCCCTTAGTACAACCCCCTCCCAACAAAATGAATGATAAGACATAACCCCCTCCCCCAGTTCAAGTTTAGCCCTTTCTAAACTTTTGTCAACCATCATAAATATACATCTTTGTGTGTCGGCTTGGGCGCTTGATGTTTTATGTCAGCTACCCTTGCGTGAATCATTCTGCTTTGGGGAATTTTGGGATTTTGCCCAAGGGGGATTATGTACTGATGGGATTTTGTCAAAACCCTTATTTGCCAACCCCTGTCCTATCGTTATCACATAGACTATATGCCAGTATTTGCCTCTATCCAATTCTGTTTTTGTGCAAGTTAATTATAATACAACAAATGTAATGAAAATAAGCAATAAGAAATTTTAGCTTAAAATATCAATTCCAGTTACGCCTTACTTACCATCTCATAGCGACATATATAAAACAGGTAATAGCTTCCAAAAGGCGGAAAGCTAATATAATCGTGTAACATCATTTTGGATTTACATCCAGTATTGACTGATGAGGCAGTTGCTATAATATAAAACGGACTGAATAGCAATCCGTCATATTTTCCACTCCTAAAAATACTTATTGCGACAAGTTTGAAGCCTTTGAAAACCAACTGAAAGAATGTGATGGAAGTGGCAAGATGTATTTAGGATACTTGTGAGTTTCCGATGACAAACAGCATACGTGGTACAGCCACATGAACTGGAAACTATCTGAGGATTTACAGGCTATTTTTTATGTGGCTGTAAACAGTCGGGGTGTCAATCGTTTGTTGTATAACACTGAAAGACCAATACTGAGTTTATCCCGCATGCAGGGTCGGCGCTACCATATAGGCAAACTAGGCAGCCGCCTAGGGCGCTGATTTCAGGGGGCGCATTTTTAAAATTTTTTTTATTGTTTATAAATTTGGAAATTGATATTTTCCGGAGGGGGGGGGGGCGCCAGAATCTAACCTTGCCTAGGGCGCCAGATAGTCTGGCCGGGTCTGGCGTCGTCCCTGTCCGCATGCATTTATTGCTAATAGAAATTATTATTAAATGAGTTTCGTTTTGATTGTTTGGATACAAACTCAAGCAAGGGCTCATTCATCTCTCCCTTTACATCCGGAAGTTTTGAACCTTATAAAAATACAGGCAAGAACGAAAAGAAACTATACACTACTTCTAATATCACACGAAACTGTAAATGTCTACGACTATGAAATTCGATTATTTGTTTTAGACTGATGTGATTCAACGTTTTATGTTTCTGGCTCGATAAAAAGATCATAGATGCGTAATCGATCATCTATTGTTTCGTCAGTTTTGTACGAATTCAAAAGAAAGGTCTACTGGAAATTAGTCGATACGGAAAACTCTTGGAACGTATGTCCTGCAACCACGAGACACAATGCATTGTGGCTCGGCAAGTAGAAATGCACGTTTTCATGGTTCCATGGAAGCGCTTCTATGCTGTATGCCATCACAGTTTGATAAAGAGTTCCTAGCCCAGAGTATATTTGTCTGTCACTTCGACTAACATTCAAACAGTCAAATCTATGAAAATTCTTTACCTGCTGTTTAAAAACAATATTTGAAATACTTTTGAGACACGGTATTACTGCAACATAATTTAGACGCAAAAGTAACATCATGAACTTGAATACGCATGTTTCCGCACCTGGGATGCCACCAGTATGAAGACTCCTCTGTCTAAATTATAGTATTACTTTAATAACAGGTTTTTGTTCTTGCCAACGGTGAAGCATGCAATAATTATTTTGTTAGAGGTATATGAATTGGAAATATATCCGGTCAGTCAAGTAGAATGTCTTGTCTGCAATACCTTTAGTGCTTTGACTGCACTTTTTTTTAGCATCAGTGGTCTTTAAAACCTGAAAATATCCGGAAATGAGATGTATTTCTATTTTTGGTTCCAATAATGTAAGAATTTGCATTGCGTTATTACCACGTGAATGAATATCAGGAATATATTCTCAACAACATTTCCCATGGTTTTGAGCAGTGAAATAATGGGTCTATAAGATTCAACCTTTGACCTTTAGCTCATACACAAATTTCAGCCTAATCACCCCACCCCACCCCCGAGCAACTTGTACCAGACTCCCAACCGATTTTCAACATGGAAAAGTATCGTGGACATAAAAATGCACAAAACTTAATCATTTCACTCATTGATTTATAATTTATAATTCGATTGTCACCGAAAAGTTAAATAATATTGTCGTCTTCGCGTTTCAAACCAAACTCATATTTTCACTGCAAACGAGGAGCCTGCTCATTGTCATTCTCCAGTTAATGGAGAGCCTATTTTCAGCGCAGGGGTGGAATCGAGGCACACACACACACACACACACACACACACACAGTGCTGTTGCCAATGTACCATTGAAAGAACCGATTTAAAATTTTACAAATAATAGTCTATTCCAGTAGTTACCAACATATGGGCTTCTAATATGGGAATATTAAAATGGGTTACATGTACATCTATTAGCATGTGTGGGTCAACAACATTTGTGCTGAAGTTAATAAAGGGTCCTCGTACTCGAAAACATTGTGAGGTATAATAGCTGCCCAAAAGTGTACCACACCTGTCAGTACTATTTAATGGTTTATCTGCGCTTGAGTGAGGTAAATATGTTTCTTTGAGTTTAATTGATTTTCCAGTATAGTTCGATTGTGTATTTTAAGCATTTGTGACACGCAGCTTTTTCTGTGCATGTCTTTTTTAATTCACTCATATCCTATAAATATTTTCTTACTTTGTTATTGAAGGATGAATAGTTGTTCTAAACTTTCACGTCGTCATTGATTCAGAGAGGACATGACTTTCATCCTCTTTCCTTTCGTTTTCTTTCTAATGGAATAAAACTCCCAGTAAAGTGCTTGGAATCTTCCACATCGACAAAAAATTTCACGCCACAATTGCTGACATGTTTTGACTGCTTTTCTAAATTTAGCCGTGACATTGTTCAGGGAGATAAGGAAATATTAATTGTTATATAGCTTATGCCAACTCAAAACGTAAAATGCTCTCCGCTTGACAAAGTGCGCGCTACTTGATTTAGGAAGCATGCCAAATCACACTGCAGATTTCTACGCAGCAAATTAAACTTGACATCAAAGATGAATTTTAATAGTGTTGATTATTAATGCACAATGCATATAGTTTAACGATTTGCGAAAGACAGATCCACAGCTCAGAAAAGTACATAATGCAAGTTATATAATTTATCGTTTTGGTGCCACACACTAATAACATTTACTCTACTGTCTAAAACTATAGACATAGAGATGATAAATGAGGGAGCAAGGAAGAAACTTGGCATGTAGAAGCAAGGCTCTTATCTTAAAGAGATAATATCGTTACCTCTTCCTTCGACTCGATAAAAGTCGAAGCTTAATACAATATGCCATTTCCCGCAGTTCGTTCCTGCGCAGTAAAGTGGGTTAAAAACCAAATAATATAATTGTAAGTATCTGAGAATAATTCTTATAATTAAGATCAGTAACTTTATGTGCCATGACGAAATTGACAAATGTCTACGTAAATTATATTGATTAATAGTAAATGTGTAACTTTCTCCAGAGAAATGTGGAAAACGGTTATTGAAGGAGAGAGAGAGAGAGAGTTAATTCTTTCACAAGGCCGTGTCTGTTCTCTAGACGTTTGTACTTCACGCTTTATTTCATCTCGACTGCGCAAGTAGAAACCTACAAGAAGTACTCTAGACCAGGTGTGCACAACCCCCGGCCGGCAGGCCGGATTCGGCCTGCGAACGTGTTCTGTCTGGCCCTCAGGGCAAATTAAAACAGCACAGAAATCTGGCCCGTGGACAGTAATTATATTAAAGAAATTAGTGTTTGCGGCCCTCGAGTGGTCTTAGAAAATGCAATCTGGCCCTTGGCACCCATGCTCTAGACGGATCAGGTATGTAGAGGTGGTGGGAGGGGAGGTGATCTTGATGAAAAAAAATCTGCATGGGGGATTATGTACTAGTGCACTACTCAAACAGAGAATCGAAGTGGTGTAAAGCGAGTGTGTTACACTGTGCTGTCCTGATGATGATGTTTGAGCAGGATGACTACTGTAAGAATCTTACGTTTATTTTTTTAGTGCGGGTATGATTAGGGGTGGGGGAAGGTTTATTCAAGAAATAGAATAAAATCAAAATTTTTGTAGATGGGGACGGTCCAAAGCACTTGGTCGAATGACGTTATTTTATGCATGTATTTATGTGCGGCATGTGTGTGTATATATGTTTCTTTCTTTCATTCTTGCTTTCTTTCTTTTTGTCAGACAACAATACCCCAGAAAGTCCTCGCCAAATATTACGGCTCATCAGCATAACTACTTATCGAAATAATTGACATTTTCGTTCTACCATCATGAGATTAGGATTTTTCTTGTTTCGAAATAGATATTTTTTAGCCGTAAATATTTCATGCCAAGCTCAAACTGTGATATATGCACAGTTTGGTACAGCGATTAGACTACACTGCAGCGAAGAAATATGTTTAGCCAATTAAGTTTAAAATCAAAGCGAGTGCTTCCGAATAATTAACAATACAAAATGCACAACAGATTGTCATCCAAGCAAAGCAATTTAAGCATGAAAATAATAATGTTACAAATGATCCACTTTGTATCTAAACATTCGCAATTTGTCTGCGCGAAATAACTGATTATCATAAAATTAGAGATACCGTTTTGCATCTCCTGAGAGAGAGGGGTGGGATTTGCATGCAGAAGTTACATATATTTTTTTGGAAACATTTTTTCTGTTCAAGCTTTACGTCCATTATGCAGGTCTGACCAGCGTTAGCATTGTTTTATGCGGTTAAATACCATTTGTATGCACAAGATGGTCTATACATGGCGGCAAGTATACTTGGTTGAAGAAAAACCTTGAAAGAACCACCGACCCACAAGAGGCTATTACGAAGCTTTCTCACATACCTACATTGCTCGAGCCGAGACTCGAACTCACGCAGACCGAAGCAAGGTGTGTGGGTTATCTGTAAATGTGAGCACCTTGCTCTGGTATGAGACTGAGGTAGAAAAAACCCATCCCGTCTTGAATGGGTGGAAATTTACTCTTACAAACAGATGCATACTGGCTATTCTGAAGCACTTGTTAACAAAGAAGTATAAATTAATATAGGCGGATGTGTAAAAGTCATCTTTCTTATACTATTAAAGGCTATTATTTTCGTGTTTCTAAATCAACCAAACGGAAATGTACACAACATGGGAAGTGCAGAAAAAATCGCGCATCAGCTGAATTCAAAACTGCCATTTACACGGAGCAGCAGGAATAATGTGCATAATATAGGGCTATTGACAATTCTTACATTTTTTTAATACAAAGATTTAAATGATTTACGATTTAATCATTCTGTGTTTTACATTTTGTGTACGTTTCACATTTCATAGTTTTGGACAAATTGCCTTGAGAATACTATTTTATTTTTTTGGTTACCTGCCTGTTGACATTGTTATTGATAGCAAACGTTTACAAATTCTCAGTATCCTTTTACTCTTGCACATTCTGGAACGAGGACTCAAATATATGCCAAAATGTTGGTCTATAACCACACCACTGTCTGAACCTCTATAGTAAGAATGATTTACTGGTCTGTCGCCGTTGTTGTTCCTGTTTCAATTTTAGTAGTAGTAGTAGCAGCAGCAGTAGTAGTAGTTGTCGTTGTTGTTGTTGTAGTTACTGTTCAGCACAGAGCACATGGTCAGACAATGTTATTTCTCCCTTTATCTCTTCATTCTTTTATCCATATAATTATCTAATTATATTTCTTTCTTTGTTTCTTAACATAACTCAAGGAACATTTTATAAACTCTACATTTCTTCAGTTTAACCCACCTCATCAAAACAATTGATATTTTGTTTCTGCCCTTAAGAGATTAGAAGTTGTCTTGTATATGTTGAATGGATTTCATATAACCAGATATCTCATGGTAAGCGGAAGCTGTGGAATATATATAACCATTACACAACTGTGCACCAAAGTAGCCTGCTCCGCGAATGAAGTTTAAGATAAGAGAGAAGAGGGTGAGAGTAATGAACAAGGCAAACCAAGAAACGGAACAAAAAAAAAACTGTCTAGATCGGCATGGTAAAACAATGTATTGAAACAAGACAACACTTATATTTTGGATTGGACACTTTGTCATAAATACAACTAGATCATCTCCAGTGATTATATTGAAAAATAACTCCAGACTAATTGCGAAGAAACCGTTGCATTCAGACAATTCATATTTTGCTAGCGGAAGTTATAAAGTATAACTTTTGAGAAGATGACAGTATTACATCTTTTGTCGTCGCCTATTATGCCTCCGTCCTTCTTATCCATCTTAATTAATGAGGCTTATACATTTAGCTGTAACGGCGCATTCATTTAAACGTAAAGGCATGCAGACTTAGCTGAAACGGTGCATCCATGTAGACGTAAAGGCATACACATTGAGCCGTCAAGGCGTACACATTTAGCAGTAACGGTGCATTCATTTAAACGTAAAGGCGTGCACATTTTGCTGTAAAGGCGCGTTCATTTAGACGTACATGTAAAGGTACACCTTGGGCCGTAAAGACGTACAAATTGAGCTGTAAAGAAGTATATAAATAAACTGTAACGTATATAGGGAATTGGGGATTGGGATTGTACCAGAGGTAGTTATCTCACTTTTTTCGCTAATTGTAGGTGTATTCCGGTATTTGTGAACAAGATTTTGGAAACCACGAAACATCGTTATGAATTGTTTTTTGAACAGTTCAGCGTTTTTTTCCGCATCACTACCTTTAGCTGCTATTCAGAGATTCGCCGGAAGTAAAGTTCTTTGAAATAACTATAAAATATCGTGGAAGTGGTTTATGTCAGCTCTAAGTGCGAACTGCACATGACCTTGTATATCTGCAGCTGAATTGAGCAATGCATCGCGTATTACCGCAGCTTTCTACGCAACAACTTTATCTCGAAGTTTAATTGAAGTTCCTTCTTTCATTTAGTTTAAGTTTCTTCTTTCATTATTCAAACAGCAGATGAAATAACAGGAACTTGGTACTGTTTGATTTTAGAAATTTCCAAAGTACAAAATAAATATACTATTTATATGTATGAGTTATGTTCTAAGCTCTTACCAGTTAATCAGTTTCTACATTTTCACATTGAAGTAGACTGACTTTAACAGTATGTAATATGCTATTCCATTTAGTTAAGTTCTACGCCGCCGAGGGATAGCAATATCTGGAATCATGCATACACCAATCATCCATATAAAATATTCTCTATTAATAAATCATAAAAAGCATCACATCTTTGGCTGCATCTTTTTAAGTTTTCCCTACCTAAATGCTCATTTTATTTTGTTTTCTAAATCTGTAACTAGCATTTTCTTCCAAATTCTAAAATTATATCTTTTGTTATGAAGAGGTTCCAACAAATCACAATCATCCTCTCTGTGACTCCCACACAGTCCCCATATCCTGTCCAACAGACCCCCAGTTATCAGTTTTAAGCTGAATGATCGTACGCAAGGCCAAACTGAAGCACTTCTCGTATCTCCTCCTATTTAGCTATGAACCAGTTTTAAGATAACCTGAACTCCAAAATGCCTTTTAGTAAACACAACCTGTGGAGCTTCACGTTCTAAGAACGTTATCCAAGAGCAGGAAGAGGCATCCTAAACAAATAAAATTGCGACCTCCAAACAACGACCAGCAGATATTAAAGCATTTTTTGACTATTAAAGTTTTATGTTCACAATGAATAGGCCTTTAACGTGCGTCCAGTGATTTTAAAAATAAATTGTTTATCAATTATTTTGTCTTGCAAACAACACCATATAACAAATTCAATTTTAAACTGATTGCTTTTGACCTTAAGCCGATTTAGCCTGTAAGAAAGCATGTTAATCGGGCTATCTTGTTATTAGTCGTATTTCCAAACCTACATCCATCGCATAAAATGGGCAAGGATAGGCGCACTCCTTTTTCGGCGAATTAACAGGAAAGCGAAATAAATGATGTCAAAATGAAAGTCACAGCCTCGGCTGTTCTTTGCTGGGTTTATTTTTGTGATGTTTAATTGTTTTTTTAGGGGGTGTCCTTTAATAAAATTACAAATGCGAACAACGGATATTTTAAAACGAAGACGGCGCTACTTACTTATAAAATAGGGATGGTGGATATATTACTACCTCAATCATATCTTCTCTGAAGATGTTATGACAATTTTTTTTCTTTTTCTTAATGGCGCATTTCTTAAGGTAATGGACATTCGAAAAATTATACCACTGGACAATAATCACAGGCCTCGTGATTCATAACTTTGTATTCGTTATATTTCTTTCAGTTATTTCAAAACGGTGCCAAGAGTACATGACATTTATAATTCTGGTCCTTTGTACGCCAATAAAAAACATACAAACCGCAGGCCATGTGCAGGTGAATTCAAAGAGATAAGGCTGGAAGAGTGTTAGATCCTGTATCAAGGCGGCTGTTAGGTCTGTACTATGTTGTTTGTCGCTGTTGGATGCACGAAGGAATCATTCCACTATCAGAAAAGCGGTTTTTCACGTCAATAAATTTCGCGAAGAAAATATATCTTTAGGCCAACCACACTAAATAGAACCTTTAATACATGTGGAATTACAATGAACGCGCATTTGAATAATAATCGATAATTTTCAGCTTCAAAAATGGTTCATCTAATCGTAAGGCTTGCTAATTGGCGGAGGGATATTGTTTGTAAAAGAAGTGCCGAAGTATCTATACCAGAGTAATAGACCAATCAAAAGTGGAATTGGTAACTTCTGAGTTAAATAGTGAAAAAAGTTACTGGATGACCTTGTGCCCTTTTGTCGTGTAAATTTAGATTGGAGATAATAATGGTTCAGTTCTTATTCCTAAAGCTATGTTGAAAGTTTACATCATATAATATCAAATAAACTCAGTGGAAGCGTAGCGTGAAATCTGAACCTCCTTTCTGCTCGCTAATTAAATAATATCCTCTAACGTCAATACTTATGAAAGCAGATACTGAAGAAGTGGACTTTATAACCTAAGATGTTCAGGGTCTACTGTAATCCTTTATAATACGTTTTATAGACTGTGGTGTTTACGATCGGTCTCTTCCTACACCGCAGTCCGTAGGTGTCCATTTTAGTGTTTGATATAGGGCTATATAATGTTAATCATCGTTCATCAATCCTCTCCAGACCGCCAAGTTTATATCCATTTTAACATTCATATAATGAAATATTCAGAATATATGTTCACACTGTTTATACCATATGTTCAATTGCTTTGATACGGGGGGGGGGGTACCGTCTCCATCTTACTCTAATGTGTTTTAAAAAGAAGATTTTGTTGCAGCCATTTGCCCATGGGGTGGGGGTGGGGGTGTTCTCTACCTCGGCAAATTGATCAAGTAGTCAGTCATGCGATATAATCATATTTATCCTTTATCATCTTTTTTATATATAAAAAAACAAACAAACAAACAAGCAAAAAAGACAACATCTTCCCCAGTCCCTTTCAAAAACTATATTTAGCCTAAAATTACACATCCGTAAAGGAGCAAAACAAACGTCTAATATTAGGGCAGATTGGAATGAGAGAAACGATAATGATTTCAAAGTTCATTTGCAATAGCCGTGTCATACATCATTAGGATGAGGCTTCATTAGTGCCATGTTCTATCGTTGTTTAACCCCGAACTCTAATATTCGCTGAATCCAGTTGTTACGATTATATGCAAAGCTGAACACATAATTAAATGAATAATATTGTAATATGTTGAGAAAAGAGTTGAACACAGACACAATATATATATATATATATATATATATATATATATATATATATATATATATATATATATATATAGAGAGAGAGAGAGAGAGAGAGAGAGAGAGAGAGAGAGAGAGTTTACATTCGGTCTACTTCAGGACATACCACAGAGCGGTACCGTATCATATCTGTGTTATTTTTTAAATGTCATACTTATCGCTCATATGACGTCAGAACATAAATATTGCTTCAGAAAAAGGCCTGTAGAGAATGGCTGGTATAATTTTATTGGTTCATTGTAGATAATACATCTTTATTCTCGCTACAAAGTTTTCCGTTGATAAAAAGCCATAGAATCATATAAGGTAAAAAGAAGAGCATACAATACTGCCATTCCTGACATTTTATAAGTACTGCGTCATTTTTACCATAAATCTGATCCACTGTACTGCTGGTTAACATTAATCTTGCCTTATTTTGGCCGCCGTATTTATTTGTTGGATCGACTTGGTACGTATGTTGTAAAAACGTTCAATTGATTAAACACAGGCTCAACTTAAAATTATAATATCCGATTGGCTAATGTCTAAACACAGATCAATCTGACTGGCTAATGTCCGAACACATTGACCAATCAGTTGTCAAAATTCTTCGTTGAGCATGGCAATATTTTTATAAAATTTTTAGGCTGATAAGAAGACGGGTCTAAGACGTTTCTGCACATACAATTCTATCGATGATAATGAATGTAATTGTTAATGACGGCATACCTTGTGCGAAAAGAAAGAAAGAAAATCTGGTTGAAAACTGGCAGCTTTCTGAGTGCCGGATCAAAGACAATAGTTTATCTGTTGGCAAGCGTCACATTCTTAATGAAGACTAGCAGTTTATTAAGCGGTTAAGATAATGAGTGCAGAAGCGTTGAATGAAGGAATTTACAGTTTGCAGTATAAAGTGTTAACTTGTCATGCAAAAATTGCAGAAAACTCAGGGCACTTCACTACTTACAATTCTTCATGATCAAGACAATATTTTCAATGCCAAATAAACCGCAGATAAAATATGTCATAATTATTTGTAAAGGATGCAGTTCCATAGAAGACGTAAAAGAGAAATTCTACATCAGAAAGGGAAAGAATGCAGCATGCCGGTCCGCAATGCTAGCATTGTAAAGGTAGGCACTGCTACATCAAACACTTATTAATACATTTTCTAATATTAACTGACGATTCTGTACATGTGCGAAAACACTTCTTCAGGTATCGAAAATCCAACTATCATCTATATGGAGAGTCTGCAAATAGTACAGTTCCTGAAAACATCCCTTACATCTAGTTGAGTAATGAGCTTGTAGTCATCTTTTTATTTTTTTTTTCAACCACGTTTTTGTAGTGTTGCTATACATTATGAATGACTGAAAATGTCACGCGTGAGTCCATGTTAAGAAGTTTTATAATTTACGGGACAGGACTTCAAACAAAATTTCATCTTCAATATGAAACTTCCGACTAAGATCAAGATCGAGTAACATTTGACAAACGAATTCACTAACTGCAGATTTGAGTTCACGTATGCTATTTTATTTTGATGAGAAAGAATACTGCAAAGTATTCATGATGCTCGAATACTGAGCCTCACACAACAAAAATCGCCCTAGTACTGTGGGGATGTACGCCAAGCAAGTCTCTACGAGGAGACTATCCAACAGTTAAACAGACTCTTAAACATATGCAACAGTAAGTGCTCACTCGTTAACATTCACAGCTACATATAAATGGAAACACTTGCCTATCATGTAATCTTGAAGGAGCATCGGAACCATTTATAATTGTGTTGGCTGTTTGGGAGTTATGAATTTTTTTATTAGAGAGTACTGTGGCCATAAATCGAAACAATTTTAGTTTGCGATAAGTAGGAGATGAATATAGACAACCCAATTGATCCGATTTTTGAACCCCTGCCTTAAAAGCCTCATCGGTAAATGAATTCAAATTTATTTCGCTTCGCAAGTTGTGGCATTTAAGATGGACTCGGTGCCAATAATTCTTCAGATTACCGCATACTTTGGCAGTTTCAACCGATATTCTTTACATATTCATGGAATGTAAGTCTGTTATGTTACACACCCTGTGAATGTACTTGGCTTTCGATAGGATAGATTCCAAACCTATAAGATACAAAGATACTTGTGTTTTACACATCTTTCTTTTATAATAATTCGAAACGCTTGTTTTAGTGCCTTCAGCTTATCTATGATCTGTATTTATTTCATTGTTTAAAATGCTTTTCTCTTACAAGTTTTAACAATCTAGTAGTGGTTTCAGTAATCATAACAACGACTATGAATCCATTGGTATTTATACAAGAAGCCCGTAATACAAAATGGCAAATTACGTCAAACTACTGCAACAAAATGGTGATTCTGGTATAGATGAGTTATGTGTTAGCATGCACATGATAGATTAATTACAAGTCAAAATGTACTTTCAAAGCTTGACAACACCATTAAATGTTTTACCCCAACCCCTTTCTGGTTGTTGGTAAAGATTGATGTCTTCATTAGAACTTGAATTCTCCATTGGGTTTCTGTCTCGAAACATGTGTTATTTTATCTAAATATCCACCTGTGGTCAGGTACATAAAATGGTGCTGCTGCTTTGCAAAACAGGTCGAACACCACTATTAATTAGAAGTGGCGGCAAATGGTAGCGCAGGATTTCCATAATAACGCCACCTTACATCGAGCTATAACTGCATGATATCGGTAGGAAAGTACTTTTTTTTCCCTCAAGACATAACAGCTTAAACATTTAATAAGCTGCCACTCAAGCCAAAAATACAGTATTTGGATACTGGACCACTTATTTTTCCATTTCCTATATTGTCTGTGCATGCGATCCACAATCCAGCGGCCTATATTTTCCTAGACTTTAGGGGTCAAACGATTACATAAAATAAAGAACATATGAAGAGAAAGACCGATGGTAGTTAGACTGTAATCAAATATGTGGGCTCCGAGATTGACGATTACGTGACTAAGCAATACTGCATCTTAGAGCAGACGCTTTTCCTTACTAGATTATTTGTTCATATATTGGCTTTTTAAAGTTACAATTATGTTCGAATTGTTATGTCTACGAAGATACATATTCCGCTTATCGATTTCAGGCAGACAGAGTTCGATATAAGGTCGATTAATAATGGAAGCCCCTGCGTAAACCGTCTACCATATGCCGCTGCAGCGCGACTCAGGCAAATTCCAACATTTTGATTGGGAATGAAGGGCACTGACCTTTCACCCCAATATAAATGTACATTATATCAAACAAGAGGTGGGAAAAGTCAGATAAAACTCGTACTGGAAATCTTCATGTTTTCGATAATAAACAGACAACAAATATAGGGAAGATTGCAAAAGGAGAGTGGATAGGGAACCCTCATTTGGAACAAGTGTACCTGGTTCCCTTCTAGCTTTATACCTTAATTTATTCCAGACAGTCTTTTTCTTCTTGTTTTACATTAAAGACAAGTATTTAAAATTCAAGATAAAAACATTGGAAATAGAAAAAAACATCAACAAAATACAAACCACCATTAAAAATTTGCATTCCATTTTCTACACTTCTCAATCCGCTATACCATCACCATTAATCTAAACCACTACTATTTAATAATTAGCATTCCTTTTTCTATATTTCTCTATCCGCCATATCACCACCATTAATAATTTGCATTTATACTTAAACTCGGATGTCTATTGCTAGACCTGACTTGGCAATAAAGTTCTGTTCTGTTGCGCTATACCACCACCCTGAGTAATTCGCATTCCATTTTCTACATTTCTCTATCCGTTTTACCACCACCATCAATAATTCGTATTCCTTTTTTATTATTTCTCAGTTTGCTACACCACCTACATTAATAATTCGCATTCATTTTAGTTTATTTATATATCCGCTACACCACCACTATTAATAATTCGCATTTCTTTTTCTACATTTTTATATCCACAATGCCACTGCCATTAATTATCTGCATTTATACTTAATCTCAGATGTCTATTGGTATACCTGAGTTGGCAGTAAAGTTATGTTCTGTTCAATTCATTAACTTTGAAATGTAACATTCATTGCAAAACTTAGATAACTACACATAATTAATTGTATTTTCTGACGAGTGTTTTTCTTTTCCTTTCCTTCTCTTGTTTTTGTTGGTTTGTAATACTACGTGTGCCATCACACGAAGGTGAATAAAGCGCCTCGAAAATAAATGCACTAATGATGAAATTCTCTCTCTCAAAACACACACATACACACACGCACACACAAAGCATATATATATATATATATATATATATATATATATATATATATATATATATATATATATATATATATATATATATATATGTATATATATATGTGTATATATATATATATGTGTGTATATATATATATATATATATATATATTGAGAGACATACATATATACATACATATAAGCATTCATACATACATACATACGTACACACACACACAAACACACACATACATACATACATACATACATACATACATACATACATACAATGCATACATGCATGCATACATACATCCACGCACTCATAACCAGTTATCTATGATTATCAAAAAGTAATCTGTATGGTTAAGAGAAAAGTCAAGACTGTCTAATCTGTATGCATTTATACACAGAACAAGTAATGCACAGTCTGAGAAGCTACATCCGAATTAAGATTGAGAATACATTTTAAAATGAATGAAACTGCTTCCTATCCCATCCCCGGGGAAAAACAGATGTTAGCATTTTTTATTACTAAGAACTGAGTTGAGACAAAATTATATTCAATAGATGTTTTAGACTGACCTAGCAAGTCCTCGCAATAAACATAGAAATGAGTGTGTTTGTGTGTGTGGGGGGGGTCAAGCGCTTGGAACTAATGTTACTCTTAACACAAGACATGACCTCCGAGTTATCAGGTATCACGGTACCAATTGTTTCTCCATATACCTCAATGGTAATGTTCTGTGAAATAAATATACTTTCTGTCCTACTTGGGCATGCATCTCACACACTGCCATATAGAACAATGCTAGATTGTCAATTTGACAATGACATAACCAGGTACTTCATTGCATTTAAGAGAGATAACTCTACTGGAACTAGACAGGGGTAAGAGTTATCTAGTCACAACAAGCACATTTTCAGCCATGTGTACCATATTTTAAAAAAATCATAAAAAATACAAAATATGATCTAGATAGAAATTAACACAAACTCACATGTTGCCAAGAGGCTCAACATTTTTTTAAGCCAAACAGAAAGTACAACTCTTACATAATGCACCAATCACAGCTAGAGTTGTTCTTTAATTCTGAATACAATGTTCCATACACCTTAAGCTCCGCACACCTGGACTTGCACAATTGGTACCGTTATACCATCAGCGCAGGGTTAATAGCGAAAACCGGATATAAAAGCGCCTAAGAGCAGAGACTATTACTTGTTGAGATGGTTCAAAGTGGTAAAAGAGTACTCCCTTGTTGGACTGTCTGTTCCACTATCATAAAGAAAGTTGAAGTTAATAATAAAATGGTGTGCTCGACAATGTTGGAATGTCTTTCTGACCTATGTGCAATACAAAATTATATTATAATAAGAATAGTGTGCTCGACAATATTGGAATGTCTTTCCTACCTTTGTGCAATACAAAATTATATTATAATAAGAACGGTGTGCTCGAAAATATTGGAATGTCTTTCATACCTTTGTGCAATGCACAATTATATTATAATAAGAGTGGTGTGCTCGACAATATTGGAACGTCTTTCCTACTTTTGTGCAATGCACAATTATGTTATAATAAGATTGGGGGGGGGGGGCACCAGACAGATGCCCTCCCCCCCCCCATCCTAACCAAAAATGGGAAAGTGTTTTATGTATACTTGAAACCCCCTGATATGTTGCTCTGTTTATATTTTTTAAAAAAAAGGATTTGGATCAAAAATTTTATGTTATGAATTTTTTGACAGGGTATTTAACTCCTAGTGTTTTCTATAGGTTTGTTCTTCCGGTTTGGTTTCATTCACCTAAAACCGGGGTCACTCCCCTATTAAGATTTTGGTGACCTTGGCTAGAGGTCTCCTATGTCCCGTGTTTGCTGTCTGTGAGTATGCTATTTGTTTGTTCGTGCTATAGTGTGTCTATGTTGGGACAGCCTTCTGAATCAAATTTGTTCCCAGTTTTCTTACCACAGTTTGTAAAGAATACCTGTTAATTTTACTTGTTTTATTTGAAATTTTGAATTTTGGCGAAGTTACGGTGTACTGCTTTTTAAGAAAAAAAATAGCTTATTGTTTTAATGCGTGTTATATGTGAGTCGTACTTCGCTTTTTTTTTTTTAGGTCAGCATTATTTTGGGCTTTCTTTATTTACATATACATCGCCCTTATAAGGGTTGCTGCCTTTTATAATTCCATTTTATTAAATCGAATGGTGCCAAAAGGTTATTAATTTTCCTGAACGAGGTAGCTTATACACTCTAACGACTGTATGGGGTTGGTATGTAGGGGGTGCTGGATATTTCTGTTTTGTTTGTCCTGATATTCCTCATGTGGAGAATTTTCCGGACTCAACCCGGGCCTGTTTACTTCGCGTAGCGCCATGTGACTCCGGACTCAACCCGGGCCTGTTTACTTCGCGTAGCGCCATGTGACATAGCCCTATGGCATCCTCATCTCGTACTTTCTCCACATGTGGTCCCTGTCCTTGGTTTTCCTCAAAGAAAGAAGAAGAAGACATTAGTATCTCTAAATTTTACAAGGCAATTATTTTCCGATACAAATTACTTGGCCACAGGCCCTCATTGTTTCTACAATATAGCTTGTTATCATATAAAAAGTTTTTTTTTGTAAAGTTCCCATCTATATATAATAAGTGTTGATGTTTGTATATGTTATTTGTATTAATTTCACTTATAACTTTATCTCTCTTAATTTGTGGTATTGGACATTGTACCATTACATGATATTTAGAAAAAGGACCTTTTTTACAAAGTGGACATTTTGGCGGTTCTCTGACCATTCGCCGTCTCACTGCTACCTCTCCTGTCAACCACGCATCATGCATGTATTTGAAGCATAAGAATGGTGTGCTCGACAATATTGGAATGTCTTTTCTACCTTTATGCGATACAAAATTATATTATAATAAGAATGGTGTGCTCGACAATATTGGAATGTCTTTCCTATCTATGTGCAATAAATAATTATGTTATAATAAAAATGGTGTGCCTTTTCTACTACAGAGTAGAAAAAAGCAGTGTATACAACTGGGGTATAATTTTGTCGACAATATTGTTGCAGCGGTGTGCTGGGAAAGGACATATACATTGAGGAATTAGCACTTAGAGCAAACAAACAAACATTTGGGCTACATATTTAATTGTTTCTTTTTGCTACACCAAAAGCTCCCTCTATGTAACTGAACTGAATACAATTATAGTCGCTAACGCAAACTAAGTGCTTTTGCGACTTGTTAATTCCTGATGACCAGGATACTTAATTGATCGGAGTTGTAGGAATGGAGCCACTACAATCACGCGTTTACGTGTGAGTGTCACACGTTTCTTAATTACGATGTCTGGATGAGGCAAGGGAGGAGAGACATAATCAGGACGCGCCAGACGCCACCGGAAAGCTAGAAACGCCAAGGCCTATTTTAACAAAATTTAGTCCAGTTGTAGGATTGGACAAATAAGATATGTCCCAGTGTTGTGTGAGCCATTTGTGTAATTAACCTATTCAACTGAGTTTTGTAATTTTGTTTATCATTATTTATAGCAGTTGGATGGGTATATATGGATTTTATCGTATCTGTGCAAACATATCAGACACTTTATTCAGTCAGTACAAAACAGATTTGTCAAATATTTCATTACTAATATTAGCTGACGCCACAGGGTAGTCTGAGTCGCAAATATTTCACTTACGTCCTTCTCGATACCAATATTGTCTCCACAAACAGTAATGGTTACTTCTCGGTCATTTCAGTATGCAAGCAGTATCAAGCCGTATCTATATGCGGGCGGATTAAAATATACTCGTATTATATGTTTATCTCACGTGATCGACGACGCGGACTTTATCTTACTACAATACCTGCAGATAATATATTTTCTGATCATGGAATTGTTTCCTATTTGCGATGCGACTTCCGCCAAATAAAACGTGAAGAAAAAAAACTTAAGTCATGGACCAATGTACCATCTGTAATCATTCGAGTTATTATACAAATCGCAGAAGGAATTAGTTGAGAAGTTATAGTGACCTCAAAACGGGGACTTTGAATCATATCTGAAAAATATTCATATTTCCTCCGTCAGGATTCTACTTAGCTAATGCCCCTGTTTGACATAGATGTGTATCTCTTTTTATCTGGAACCACTGTTTCTTCAAAGATGACTTACTGGAAGAGGCATTCGAGTCCTCAGGGCACATTTTAAGCTTGTACGTGTTACGATCCAGTCATATATGGCAAGGAGCACAACTTAATCAGAACATCCTCAGTTATTCTTGATAGAAAACAAAATGACTATTATCTTAACATCATCAATGAGAACTGCTGCACACTGAGAACTACTTTCGTTCACATGACCCAATATGGCGGCTTAAGAATATTGTGACAATCGAGCCACTGTCGACCTTTCCCAACATTATTGGTATACTCGGACAGAGGTGAGCAACCCAAAATCAACCAATTCCCTACACTTGCTTTTGAGGCAATTGTGCTTTTTTATTATCGTTTTCACGGCAAAGCTCGAATGATCCTGTTACCATTGCTTGTCTTGGTATTTGGGATTGACAATGTATAATGTAAAAACCTAGTGCATGTGTTATTGACAGTTCTGTCACCATTTATAGCTTCGTTAGATTTTCGTGAGTATTTCTTTGATTAATGGGAATCGGTGTTGGAAGATATTCTGAAAACTGAGTAATGTGTCATTGCTAAAGAACAAGCATCATACCGTATCATATTCACGAGAGTTCATGTTAGGACGAAGTTTAGTCTCGTAATAGACCCTCCTAATTTCTTAACTTAGGAATTCTCAGGATATTCTCAAGTACAAGAATTTGGTCGCTTTCGATAGGAATAATTTAATTTTGTGTATTAGATGTTTGGTTCATGTTTCTTACTACGCTGCACGAACAAAAGATACATGACTTGAAGAAAAAGAAACGTCCTGACCAATCATTCGAATGTGAAGCAAATACAACATTCAAGCTTGATATTAGAGTCCCGTGAATGTGTGGTAGTTTGCTGATTATAAGAAAGCATTTGTGACATTAGACGCTTTTAAGAACCCTTAATTTGACAAAGGCATTCTTTTTCTTGAGGTCCTTAGAAAGAGGAAAACAAACAAGCCTTATTCCTGCGTTTAACATTGGCCTATTTCGCTTGGTATTGAGGTGCTGCTAAACCCCTTGAATCTTAGGTTAATTTTGGTAGGCCGTTAAAGAAGAATGAATCTGGCATGACGTCCTAAACTCTTCACCTAAATAAAAGTAGAATGTTTTTACAACAGACTTCAGTTTTAATCCAGTGTCTATTACAGCGGTTGGCAGGAATTATTATTTATCTTAGAGTATAAATTTGTGATGATGATGATGATTATTGCAACGTTTTAAATATGAAATGTAAAAGAAGCTAAAATCTGTAGAATAGTTCTGTTACAATACCGATATTGTCAAATTGCCGCTTAAAGACGATATCTCGATTGACAGAACAGACTACCTATACATGGTGCCAAAGAAAAATATTCAAATACATTCATCAAAAGAAAGTGTTTAATGCGTCACAACAATAGTATTTTAGATGTGTCGTCCGTGAACTTTACATTCTTATGTCAACTTGTAGCATTCATTTCCGATATAACTTGTACCACAACTTCACCCGACAAGAGTTACATTAAAAACATTCATGAACACTTTTCTTTCCAATCTTATTCTAAATGCATCATGTATTTTAATGACTAAGGAATGAAAAGAGCAATATATTTTATTACTTGTGATGGAATGTTGGTGGTATGTATTACATATTAGTTGCTATGTAAAATCTCATTGATGGAGAGCAGACGTCTTTGATGGAAATGATTTTTTCCATTTGACTATGTGTATGAGTCTATAAATACACTCCAATCCTTTTTGTTTCGTTTTGTTTTGTTTTGTTTTGTTTTTCTGTCAGAATTTACTTAGTTATTGCCCCTCTTTGATTTATATGTTTACTCTTCTGTTTTGTACCATGGTCGTTTTTTCTGTCCTTTTTTCCCCTTCAATCATGTCATACTGGCAGAGCCATCGTGGTTGCTTACACACATTTCTTCTTTTTTTTTCTTCTTTTGTTTTTTTTTGTCTACCTATATATGGTAAGGTGCATCAAGAATTTAATCGCAACATCTTCTGCCCAAGAATTCTATCGGAAAAACTTCTGCCCAAGAGTTTAATTGGAACACATTTTGCACCTATTCTTTGTTTGCAATACCTTTGTTTCGTTTCGTTGTCCTTGAGTACTACTGTATATTGAGAATTACTTTCGCTCATATGACCTAATATGGAGGTGGAATGATACTGCGTAAATTGAATTACACTCATCCTTTCTTTTCGTATTTTTGATGTGCACTCAGTCAGAGGCGAATCACCAAGAGCAATCATGATTTTGTGCGTTGCATTCTTTGTTTGGTGGGGGTGGGGGCTATGTGTTGTGGGGGAGGGGGGTCTAGGCAGTTTTCTTTTCGCGTATTTACGTCAAAGGCCAAGTGACATTCCGATTGCCATTATTTTGTGATGCTATTTTTATTGGCTGTACACCGTGAGTACGGGTTAAGTAAAAGTGAATCTAGCAATAAACCCTTAACTCTTCTATTTCCTTTGGCCGGAATGTTTTACAGCAATTTTATTTGGGTTGGCCTTTAGAAATTACCGACCTCTTTATAATAAGCTCATTTATCAGTGTCAACAGATGTTCCCCTTTAATCCTGTCTCGGCATTTGTCGGCATGGATCGTAAATTTGCCCAAATTACTGCCGGAAAAAGTTGAACTCTCTGAGCTGGATATTCCTCATGAGTGAGCTTGCGGACTTAGAGAAATGAAATATATATATATATATATATATATATATATATATATATATATATATATATATATATATATATATATATATATATATATATATATATATATATATATATATATATATATATATATTGTTGGATCGCGTCGAAGGGAAGGATAATAGAATATTGGAAGTCACTTCAGCACACTCAAAATGAACTGATATGAGCGTTCTATTTAATCGAAAACCAAAGTTCCAGTTTAGATAATATGTACAAAACTTTAATTTCAATTTTTGTCCAGTATACTGGTCGATATAAGAGACCCCCCATAAGAATAATTCGATTGCGAAATTATTTTATTGTACAGAGATCTTCAGTGGATTCAGGCCACACAAAAAAAAAAAAGAAAGAAAGAAAGAAAAACCTGACCGCGAGTTCAGTGAGTAATTTCCGGCTGTAGAGGTTCTCCCAGTTGATGCTGAGGCAAGGGATTGATAACTCTAGATTACGTCAAATGATTTATTTTAATATTTCAAATATGAAAAATATATTTGTAACTTTCATGGGGATCCTATTTGACTTGCTGACGGTGCAAGATTAATTACTGTCTGTAACGATATGCTTGAAGATTCCATTGAGAAAAAAAAGTTGTAAGCTCAGAAATTAAATGCTGGAGATCAGCTTTAAATCTGCTGGGACTGGAAAAAATGCTGATGTAGTTTTCCAAGGCCAATTCTCAAACAACTGTTTCCTATGCCTTAAATCATTAAAAAGTGTACGCCTTTAACCTAAGAAACCTAAAGCAAATTTCTAACTTCCACATCTTGGGCTGGATGTTACTTAGTCCATTCAGTTTTAATCCCTGGGTCTGCAAATAGGTTTTATCGTGCGGATGCGAGCTGAATAAAATACCTTGCCCAGGGATTCACCATAGCAGCCAGCTCGTGCTGATAAGAAGCACGCATATCGGATCTTCTTTTTAATGGTGCTATCAGCACAGTATTCGCTTTATCATGCCAAGAAAATGGAAGTAGGCGCATTTCTCAAAGACACCCATAAGCAGCTGATATAGGCTGGCCTTGGTTGGTATCAAGCCCGCGACCTTTGGGTTGTTAGGCCACAGTGGCTGGTATCAAGCCCGCGACCTTTTGGTTGTTAGCCCACAGTAGCTCCCACCTACCTAAAGGACGCAAGCTTGATACCGACCTAAATTTAAAGCATGTAAATATTACTTATATGATGCAGAACATTTAGATTTTCTACCCCGATTTTCACCAAGGTTTGTACAGAGTAGGCATTTGTTGTCGACCCTCCTTTTCTACAGAGCTACGCAAGCTCGCAGAGCATCAGGGATATTGCAGATTTCCTGAAACGATAAGGACAGCTACGATGTAATGACCCCAGTAAAATACCTATCAATCAGATGTTATCATTACATTGTGTGATTTAAAAGTGGTTGATATTGGTGAGCAGTATGTGCAAGTTGGTGAAAACCTGCGGAGACACTTTAAATTCTTTTCGCATGAATGCTTAGAACTTGTTTGTGCGGGAATATTTACATTGTCGTGGAAATATCAGCAAATATCTTCATTTTAGCCAGAGCATATTCCAGTAAAGCTGCAAAATCTCGTAAATATCGACGCCCACGCAAGCGTAAAATAGTGTTGACATCCTCTGATCATTACTTCATATAGGTGTAACGTATAAAACTGTTTGAAACCTCACTGAACATAACAAAGCTTCTGCATCGGATAGACAAATTGGTCTTAAGAATTCTTCTTTAGAGATCACTCGCACATCTCACCTCCGTTCGTGTGAGTTCGAGTCTCGGCTCCACCAACGTGGATATGTACGAAAGCATGCCAGTAGCTTCCCGTGGGTCGGTGGTCCTTCCCGGGGTCTTCCTCCACCAAATATACTGTCTGCCATGAATAGTCTATCATGTGCTGCAAAAAAATGGTACTAAAACCAACAAACCTAAATTGATCAAAGAGCCTAAAACTCGCTATCTTCATTCCACAGGTAAAATTTATGATTCAAACCTATTTCCGTTTCCAACTTGCGTTCAGTACATGTGATCAGAAAATGAATGGAGGCAGATGAAACCTATTCTACAATAAATGCTGGAGATCTTGTCTGTCATGTAGGGTGTTGTAGACTAATCAATATGACCTAAAAAATGCAGGATATCGCAGGAAACGCTTGTTGTGTAAAATGCAGGATATCCCAGGAAACGCTTGTTGTGTAAAATGCAGGAGATTCCAAGAAAAACTCATTGTGTAAAAAGCACTTTACTAATTTGCTATTCGTTCGTGAATTATGGCATCCTCCCAACACACACACACACACACACACACACATTCGCCGCGACTGGGCCATATTGATTTCCCAGAATTTGATTTACAAGCTTATGAAAGATATCCAGTACCGAAGTCAACAAAGAACTTTTCAAGTAGTGAAATATGAGGACTGGTCAGTGTCAGTGATACAAATCCTATTCGAAGAGAAAAAGATAGAAAGGGAGAAAGGGGCCCTTCTAACTTCTATGTATAAACCTTAGCATCAAATAACACAAGTAACTATCTCGGCCACATAAACTCGCACAAGTATCGGAATGGATGTGGATTCATCTCCAATGTAACAAATCATGAATCTGACTGTTATACTGGAAACTAATTTATTTTATAAGGTGTCAGTTTTCATGATTATGCTTCAGGTGGGCATCTTCAGATGGATCTAATTGAATCAGCCACAGGATTAACGAAAATTAGCGGATTCATAATGTTTCTGTTTGTTCAAAGCGTTTAATGCATTTAACAGGTAAATAAAATTTTTCTTCAGATTTTACGCATATTAATGTGTGTTGAAAACAGCTCATTGGGGTTTGCGTGGGTGAGGTATTTCTCCATCATTCATTTTTTAAAACAGAAACTAGATTCTTTCTCAATGAAGTGCTTTATAGATAATCTTTTAACCCACGCAAATCCAAGGGAGTTGTATTTTTGGACATGCAATAAAATGCTTTAGAAATCTGAAGAAGAAAATATTGTTTACTTGTTAAACATTTTTAAATGTTTAGAACAACAACATTTGTATCGCTTCTTTTTCAAAGAAATACTGTATAGATAAGTATCTCACACACGCAAATCCAAAGGAGTTGTATTTTTAACAACAAATACATCTTTTTTTTTACTCACTTCTGTTCCCAACAAATAACTTCTGGATAAGTACGTGACCTACGCAAACCCATAGAAATAGTATCCCATCCTCATCCCAGCCGAAAAATATAAGTAATTTTATATTAAAAAAAAACAAATAAAATAAAACACGTCAACCGTGGAGAGTATTTTATATCAATATTTCTTCCAGATTCCAAGTCTGAAACAACTTTTTCTTTCTTAAATCAAAATAACCACAATACGTGTACTCCATACACAATTCTTTTGTGATTTCTTATTTTAATCTTGGCATGCCATACGGAGACAATGGTGTTTTTCAACAAAGTATCAGAACTGCGCTTAACATTCAGTTTTGGAGCGTCTTAGTCTGATCACTGATACGGTGACGTATGAAACAGTTACCAGACAGTGAACCATAATCGTAATAAAAGATATATAGGAGGAAATAGTCATTTATTGGAATATTTAGCTTTGCATCCTCGCAGGAAAAGATTTATGTTTTTTTTCCCCAGACATTATTGGATAAGAGTTTGTGATATAAAGAAGTTATTCATATAGATCCATTCACACTAAGACAACGTACAACAATATAAATATCTAAGACAACGTACGACAAAAATGGATATATAAGACAACGTACAACAAAATGGATTTTTAAAACAACATGCAACAAAATGGATATCTAAGACAACGTACGACAAAATGGATATCTAAGACAACGTACAACAAAATGGATATCTAAGACAACGTACAACAAAATGGATATCTAAGACAATGTACAACAAAATAGGTATCTAAGACAACGTACAACAATATAAATATCTAAGACAACGTACGACAAAATGGATATCTAAGACAACGTACAACAAAATGGATATCTAAGACAACAAACATCAAAATGGATATCTAAGACAACGTGCGACAAAATGGATACCTAAGACAACGTACAACAAATTGGATATCTAAGACAACGTACAACAAAATGGATACCTAAAACAACGTACAACAAAATGGATATCTAAGACAACGTACAACAAAATGGATATTTATGACAACGTACAATAAAATGGATATCTAAGACAACGTACAACAAAATGGATATCTAAGACAACGTACAACAAAATGGATATCTAAGACAACGTACAACAAAATGGATATCTAAGACAACGTACAACAAAATGGATATCTAAGACAACGTACAACAAAATTGATATCTAAGACAACGTACAATAAAATGGATATTCACCCTTTCTATCAATCGGACTTTGAATAAATGTAATTTGGATCAGGTAGCCCATAAACTATTTTAAAATACTTTTTGATGTGACGTTCATATTGTCCAAAATTAAGGTCAGGAACATAAAATTCGGATGAAGGTTACGAACTCGTTTCTGGCGAACGGCTGATAATATTACGTAAGCAAAATAGACGCACAAAGCAACAACAAGAACAACAAATATAATTAAGCGATTCAAATCAACATTCCAAAATTCGAATCCTTATTAGCGTTAATCATACACAGATACCTCTGTAATGTGTTACTAAGCAGAGAGATGATTGATGACGAGCGAATGCAAATTTAAGTATTTACTGTTTTGAATGAGCGTTGTTGTGTGTTTTTTTTTCTTCCAGTTTATTCAGTTGTGTTATTTTATAAAATGCGCAAGCGAAATATGAACCAAATCTTTCATCAGAGTTCAACACCAGCATATCAGTTGTTTCTCTCATAAGCTAACTTGAATCAAACTGCAGTGTAGCATTATCAAAGCGGCGACCTTTTAAACTGTCGACAAGAAAATTAATTAATAAGGCAATTAAATTATCCGCCGATGCTTGGCAAAAACAAAAAAAAAAGATAGAACCTGCCTCTCTCCGATAAATAAGCTATTTAACGTAAAATGCGTGAAAACAGGTGCATAAAATGCATCAGCAGTATGTTTATGTGAATAAAAACATAGCTAGTGTTTATGTGTTCCGGTCTCGTTGTTTACATTTTTATCTGTTTAAGTCAGACATCGGAATCAGTCCAATTAAAAACCGAGATTTCTGACATAACTGAGATAAGACCGATAAAAGTTCATGAACTGGTGACCTTGGCTCTGCCCATTTTTAACAGCCTATCAGATAAAGCGTTTCATTTTGTATTAATCTGCATAAGCACTTTCAAAAGTTTTTCCCACGCCCAAATCAAGAGAATCATAACTTTGTGGTCCGTGCAGAATAATTTGGCGATATGCACACTTGTCGTGCTTTCAACTGCTTCCAACGGATTATCGGTGACTGTTGGGTGAAAGATGATAAAAAAGGGGAAGAGAAAGTGAACGAATGAGAAAAAATGTAGAGACAATCCCCAGTCTTAATTTATCTGCCACTAGCTTTCACTCGGTTCTTTCAACTGACCACGTGGCAGTCTGGTTCTGGACAACATGTAATCAGTTACCTAATGACACGGGGCCCCGAGTGGCCGAGTGGTCTAAAGCGCTCTTCGTTACGGATCACTGCCATCTCACCTCTGTCTGCGGCGGTTCGAGTCTAAGATTCAGCCAATGTGGGCATGTGAGAAAGCTTGCCAGTAGCTTCTCGTGGGTCGGTGGTTCTTTCCGGGGTTTTCCGGGTTCTTCCTCCACCATTAATACTGGCCGCCATGTATAGCCTATCGTGCTGAAAAATGGCGTTAAACCCCACAACAACAACAACAACAACCTAATGACACATGGTGTGCATACATTTCTGACTAAGAAGACATATGCTTTTCTAATGGTTAGACACAAAGGTAACCTGCACTATTTAACATAGTGTTTCATCCTTATATACATGTTTGAGAAAGATAATTTATGTCCCAGTGCGGTTTTGCTATGGAAATATCACTTGCAGTCTTGTATGCAATTGAGGACTAAAAAAAAAAAGAAAGTTGAAGAACGAGTCCACATTGTACACTAGATGTGCTGCACGTGCAACCACATGCCTAGTAGTAGCCAGAACAATTTTTTGCACTCTGTGAAGCTTTAGCTCTCATAGATTACAGATCTTGAGGGTTTACCTCCGAGATTTGAAGAGTCAGGTTCGATTATACTCTCGGCAACGAATGTGTGTGTATATGTTTCGGCCTTTAGGGAATTTTCTAAAAACTGATTTGAAAAACGATCTCCAAGATCCCCAAGAATAAATAATTATTTGTCCTCATAAACGTGCTTTAGTTTAGGTCAAAACTATAACCATGAATTATGACTGTTCTTGTCAGTCTGGTTTGTTTCTAAGCATGCATCTATTTTGTGAGATGTTTGTGCGAACCCGTTTTGAGCAGAATGCGGAGTCTGTCTGCATCCAAACAAGCCACTCTACTATCATTCTTATCGCGTTTTACGCCATTATTTCGACTATTGCTAGGAAAATCGGACTGCATAAAACAAAGAAAACATTTTATCATTTCACTAACGGTAGAGTTTGCCAGGTACTCGATTGAAAAACAGATTGTATAGGTTTTGCACGAATAGCACAGCAAAACTTATACCGTTACCAGCCCTGGTCCTGTGTTCTCTCTCTCTCTCTCTCTCTCTCATAGTTTTAGTAGTAGTAGTTGTAGTTCTCTCTCTCTCAGCACAAAACAATCCCAACTTCACCACCTCCCCAGTAAATACTATGTGAATTAGATCTGAATTTGAATTTGGCTCTCGAACTAGGTTTCGAGAGTTCAGGACTGACCTTTATTTACAAAATGTTACCGTGTCAAGTTCAAATTAAACAATCGGTGCAAATTTTCTAAATAAATCCGTACTTTTTCTTCATTTAAGACAGACAATCGGCATTTCTATAAAACGTATTTAAATAATAAAAACTTGGACGAAAGAGTTCAGACATTCAAGATACATATATTTATAACATTAATAGTATTTTTTGTTATTCATCCCTTGGACTGCAATAGTTTCAATTATTAAAGAAATGTTGAAAAGTATGCAAGATTTCGAAGGAAATATAAAGTTCAACATCGTAATTTCGAGCATTCAAAGATTTCCACTCTTGGATTATTTGTCCATATTTCCACTATGCCAATAACGACAACAACAACAATAACAATCCACATATTTTGGATAAATCAGTACATGTGGCCTGTATACGACGTTAAGAATGCAAGACGAAAGGACTGTCTGTCTGCGGATGTGTTCAGACAAGCCTTCGTGTCTGGAACTTACTACGTTGGCGACTTAAAAAGATTTATGTTTAGCCATTATATTTGCAAGTTGTGTTTACACCATAAAGGAAGATTTCAAAAGCTCATGATTCCGAATAATTTGCTGTATAAAAAAGCTGATATTACTGTTTATGTTACCAAAGATAATACGTGGTTTTTGCAGTAAAAGTGGCAAGAAAGCAGTAGTGGCGCTAGTAGTAGTAGTAATTGTAGTCCGAGTAGTAGTATTAGTGGTATCCATAAGCAATTCTTCTGTTTTGTAGCCTCTAATATATTCAGTCAGTCTCTTAGAAACTGTTTTTATGGGACGGGTACTATATAGGCTTGAATTTATTGTTGTATGTTACCATCAAATACAATTATGTAAACCTAACACGTGACCCATCTTGGTCATTGTGCTTTTACGTTTAAAAAGTCAGTTCACGTTTGATTTGATTTTTTTTTTACTGATGATCAGCAACAGAAAGTAAAACTGTTTCGATCTATTTAGACATAACTTGCTGTCGCTATTTTCGTACTTTTGAATGGATCTGGCGATTATTTGCCATCAAATAATGAATTTGAGCTTGAAACAAAGTCAGATTCGTAACAAGAAACCAATTTATTTACGTCATTACAAGATGTTTACTGTTATTTTGAAAGTGTGTGTATATATGTGCGAGTTTTCTCCCTATTAAGTGTCTTTTTCTTAACTATTTTTGCTAGTTATTGTCGTTTGTTTGTGTCTATTTCGGTTTTTCTCTTCTTTCTGTTACTTTCGTTTTTCTATCTTCCTCCCCTCGATATCGATACATCACTATTTGTACAAATTTGCTATTTAGTATTCCATTTATTTTCAACTAACTGTCAAAGAATTGTTACAACTGTAACGGATATGACTCATTATAAGTTGTTATAATTTGGAAAATTGACAATAAAATTGTTAAAACATAGTTTTAGTAGTAATAGTTGTAGTTGGTGGTCGTGGTGGTGGTGTTGCTGCTGATGATGGTGTAGCAACAGAAGCAGAACCATGGGGGAAAGTTTTATGATTAGCAAGAGGAAATGTCTGGCACTAAATGTTATTTAATTATTAATAATTTATTGCGTAGGCATTGTCTCTTTTATTTATGATATTATACTTTCGTCTATTAATCAAGATAACTTGAAATCTAAAGAGTTATAAATCCCACTAATTGGCAAATTTATGGTTCTAACCCGGGGCCTCCCTAACTCTAGGCGAGCTTTCTATTACCTAAGCTATTGAAACCGTATCCTTCTTGCAACATTAAGATTATGTTATCCTACATCTACACTTAATAAAAATATAACATTATTTTTTCAATGCGTAGGGCATATACTTTCAAAAATAAAATACTGTGAAAGCAATTTTATTAACGTTGCTAAATGAACGTAGTTCGAGAGCTTAACAACCGATAACGTAATCGCATGTTATTAGATACTTCAAAAGGAGTGTTTATCTTCAGCACTTATACGTCCTTAAGCAAATGAAAGAAAGAAAGAAAGAAAAAGAAACTCTATAAATATATAAATATATAAAGCTGATGACGTCGATTTCTAGTTTAAAGGCCGTAGCACTTCACTGTATAAAACAACTTATTTTGTTGTAACCACAACCCTTTTATGTTCTTTTGGTACCATGACTGTTTTGATGAAGGTTTATAACCTCGCAACTACGTATATTTCTCTCAATTTCCTTTACATTCAGATCTTTCAGAAGAAACAATATTCTAACTAATAGACCATCCCGTCCTTTACACGTCGAAGATGTCGCAGTGAGATAATCTCTACTAATTTCCTTTGTCTATGGCAAAGGGTGCTGCTTCTTGTCAGCTTCTCCATTCCAGTTGGTTTTTCTCTCTGTTCATCCATTCTTCTCTAATTGATGTATGGTTTTATCCTATGCCTTATACTCTCATATGGCTGTCATGTGTCAGGGTTATGAGGCCACATGGTTTGTATATGAGTGTTGAATTCAAGGGTACTCTCTCACTTTCAATCTAACCTCCTTGGCTTGTACCCCAACCCCCATCTAAACAACCTCCCCAACGTCCCCTCAAACTCTAAACGAAACAAAACAAACTAAATCCCCAACAGATTCTGACGTATGAAGTGGATCGATTTCCCAAAATTAATTTCAGAGGAAGAACGCGTAGTACCCCGAATCAACATGTGTCGTTACGCCGAATACAAAGATCTGCTGTAGATGTTTAGAAATGGCCGAGTTCTTAGTGGGAATGATGTACAACATGTGACTACAACGTGTGACGAGCGACTACAACGTATGATGCGTGACTACAACATGTGACTACTATATGACCAATTCAAGTTGTAAATACAAAATTCAATTCTTTAAATATTCATTCAAAATGCAGTCGTCGGAGCTGTACCAAATACCTTAATTTTATAAATTCGCCTTCCAGTATAATAAATAAAACACCCCAAATCCGAATGAGTCTCCAACGGATCTGGTCGCTTGCAGATTTTTCGTTTATTCCACGCGGTTAGTTCTTTCGATTCTTGTCCGATCTAAATATCTTGAAGCTCTGAGACTAGCCATTATCAGCAAACAAGTCACGCGATAAGAAGAGAAAGAGAGGAAAATCTTCCGAGAAGTAACACTGCTATTGACTCGCAAGTTCAAAACAATTTTTGTAGGCCAAATAAAGGATGTGAACCATATGCAGATGTAAGCCTCCGTTCCCTTTTCTCTTTTTTGAGGTGATGCATCAATGTAAAGGTGGCTTTTAGCAATAAAAAGATGGGAAACTGTTTAACACGTGGCAGAAGCTATTAAACTGGGAAAAAATAGTAAAGCTAGCTACTGGAACCATTTTGAGTACCTGGGTTTTATGCCCTAAAAATATATAACTTTTCTGACTCAAGGCATTTTTTTGTATTATCAATAATCACTTTAACTCTTTTAACTAACACACACACACACACACACACACACATATATATATATATATATATATATATATATATATATATATATATATATATATATATATATATATATATATATATATATATATATATATATATATATATATATCATAGCTTGCAAATAGATGGAGAAGTATGCCAGCTACGCAAAAAAATAAAAGCAGCAAACGAGATGACACGCAAAACTGTATACCACAAATGTAAACGATTTGCATGCAAACATTAGAGTGATCGTGAATATTCGATGACGTATTTATAGAACATCGACACCAATAATGATGGAGAAAACGTTTAAATGTTAATTTTTTTAATAGAAGAAATCGGACTTATTCTGTGTGCATTTCAAAACAAAAATATACCAAAGGTAGGTGGAAGCGAACTAAGAGAACGTAAAGAAGAAAAAGTAAAGAATACATAGACGAATATATGCAAATAAAAGAAGTAAAGTGGGAAATACGACATCGAGTAGAAAATCGTCAAACCATCGGAAAACAAAAATGTAAATGTGCTATAATTTATTTTAAAGTTTATGTATGAAAACATGTATCAATTAAAAACAGATTTTAGTTTTAAATATTTGTTTTGTACAAGAAATGTGCCTTTTTCTTGTCATGCAGCCCGATTTCATGCTCCAGTTAACCAAGGCATTGACAAATCTAAGAAAGAGAATCTGATACACTAAAAATAGTTATTTCAAATACAAGCCGCTTAATAATTTGGATAACTACGTAGAAACCAACAGTGATGACTCTGTTAACATATACAAAACTCAGTGAGATATAAGATATTTGCGAAACTTATTCAACTAGGCAGAACGGACGGCGGCAGCCGCATCTGGATTATTTTACAGGCAATTAACAGATCAAAGTGTACCAGAGTGAGTGAAGTCGGTGTTTAGGTCCATGTTAACAGATCAAAGTGTACCAGAGTGAGTAAACTTGGTGTTTATGTTCATGTTAACAGATCAAAGTGTGCTAGAGTGAGTGAAATAGGTGTTTATATTCATGTTTACTTTCGAATACGAAACTGTTCTCTGAATGTGCAATGACATTATATGACGAAATTCGTTTAATGCAACTGCAACCTCGCCCTCTTAGTAAGAGGGGTGGTTATTTGGATTTGGCTGGCGTTATCTAGAGGATGACCTCCCTCGATGTTATGGACTGGTGTGAATGAAAAAAGAATAGAATTTCAGCAGTTAACTGAGCAAGAATACTGGGAAGAAATAAGGCAATAAGAGCCCCCTTAGACAAGAAGAATAACAAATTTAATCAAAACAAATTAAATGTGGCAATTCCAATACAATCTAAATTATGTTACCATAATTTAATAGCAGTGTCCAATTTGGATTTATTTCATCATAATAGGGAGCGGTGAAAAGAGCGCAATGTCATCGACTGATTGCATCACCTTTTTCCCTTGACAGTGTATCAGTGTCTTCCTATTTCCTCGACTTCCTATTATCTATGCTTTGTCTCTTCCTGGACTCCCTAATCCTTTATTCTGATTTCGTCTTTTTTTCTTCTCGGACTTCCGTCTTCGTACTGTCCCGTCTCTCTCACAGAAAGCTGTTCCTTAAAGGACAAAATTACCCCTAAATCTCTGTATGTACCACTTTCTACACGGATAAAATTCCCTCACTTTGTTACTGAGAAGCATACTAGCTATCCACACACTGCGTAAATTCTGACTTAGTACGGTAGAACATTACCCTCGCTTCACAGCGACAGGTCATAAATTACTACGTGAACGTCTATCGAACATTACTGTATTCTTTTACCTATGCTACTACATGTTCGATTACTATTGCATGAAATTCACAAATTCTAACTCACAGCAATCTCTAACCTACAAGATTATTTCAACATTACAAAATCAAATATGAATATGTAATTATCGTTAACTCACGATCGTCCCAACCGACAAAGGAAATTATTTCATATAACCCTATAAAATCCTACCCATATGAAAATTTGGATCGCATGCAAACGATTCTATCAATGAAGTAATAACTGTAAAATTAAAAGTAAATTGCATAACAACTCAAGCATCAACACTTTTCCATGAAAGTGAATAAACGATACATAATATGGAACCTAGTCATAGAAAACAAATTTGCATAAAACAAACAAACAAACAAACAAACAAACAAAAAAATTAGAAAATTACGTGGGAAATTAAAATTGCGTACCTTAATGCTGTCCTCTTTCAGAACCAGTGCATCCTTGCACTAAATCCTGTCTTTTCTCACAAGACAGGCAACTGGTCCCTTTCTTGTTTAATGAGGAAAGCACTATTCTCTTTAGGCTTCCCCCGAAGCAAAACTACTCTAAGGTCGTCACTTTAAATTCTCATTGCTTCTAAGTGTACGTCTTAATTTATTCTGCCCAATCGTAGGCAGCGGTTCCTAAATTTTCCCCAAGGTAATAATTTCTTCCGTCAGATTTAGACAGCATAGAATCTGTGCACTACGGGGTATATCAATTTCCATTTGAAAATGATAATTTGACATGGGTTCCTATCAAGCGGTTATGGTTGGTAGCTCAAATGTTTACATTCTCAGGACAGGTAGCAATGCCCTTGCTCAATTCTCACTCAGTCATACATGTTAGCCTTTCACGTTTTAACACTGACACGGGGGGGGGGGGGAGAAAGGTCGAAGTGACTCGTCACAAAGACTTTTCTGGCTTATATGCGATACAATTTTAATGCTCAATGCTTTCAACTTTAAGGTTCAATACAATTCAAAATTCGACACTTCACAGCAACCAATAACAACATAAATCTTGAACAATTTAACATAATCAATAGTCACTTTATCATTTCGTCAAGTCATCAATGAAGACACATTAAAGGAAGAAAACAAATATTTAACTGAAAATGAACCTGAAGAACATAAAACGTTATATCACGTGTTGCTATTGCTTTTGGTTGGTTGGTAACCACACTTTACTGGCTACAATATGCTGAGGAAATAGAGGTTAAGTGCCTTTCCCAATGACACACTGAAGTAGCCGATCCACTCACAAACGTCATTATAATTACGGATTTGACTGAACTGAATACAAGAGGAAACTATCAGCTGATGAAAATACGCCAGTCAAAGCAAGTGAAAACAAATAGGTGAAAAAAATTGGACGAACTCGTTTCTTTCTTCAAGAAAGCACTAGTCTGTCAGAAGAAAGAATATCCTGATTGAATCAAAATATCAGATCTTACGTGAATATGTATTTTGGGTGGACAAGTTCAAAACAGAACCACGATTGCATATACTGTTTCCACTATTCAATACACTATTAAAAAGAAGATTGAAAAATTTATTTTGGGATAGCAAAACAATAAATCATGTGAAACTCAAGATTCAAGCAATATATTTCAGATTAAAAATTCAGACTCTAATATGTTGATTTTGATTGTTCATTTTTACTATGGACTGGCGTAATGATGGTAATAGGCGGCATTAATGGTTACAACAACAACAACAACAAAAACAACAACAACATGAAATGAATTAAAACGCATGAATCTTTAAATGAACAAAAGAGCAATAATAATCAAGATGATAATTTCAGGAGAAGAATTTACTTCTTGAACTAGGTCATTCATTTGTTGATGGGTTTTTTTCTTGTTGCATTGTCTACACCTCTATTAAACATTCCAACACAAGCCATGTAATGCAAGAATATGTCAAATGATATGATCAGTCAAAAAATATAGATACCATGTACTGCTGTTTTCAAAACGATAATATTACACCGCCAACGATAGCATGCAATGCTGCTACTGAATTAGTTTGGACACCTCGAGCTAGCACAAGTAAATATTTTTAATGCTGCGTTTAACCTTGTCCACGAATGATTCTGTGCTACCTTTTCCATCCTTTGTCCCTCCCCAACCCCCTGTTAAATCATACAGCAATAATTGTGGCAATTGTCATACTTTCTCTTTCAACAGTTTTGTAGCCTTTTATCTTACGGTAATTTGTTATCTACCGTTTTAATTTATATTTTCAATATTGTTGTACAGGTCTTTTAAATGCCCCTGTGCGTTTCAACTTCCAACATATTGCAGGTGTTCTTTAAGCTTAACTTTTTATGTCATCTCTTTCTTTGCTGATAATTTTCGTTGTGTCCTCTACCTGTTGGGTACGTTTTTTGTGCCTGATTTCAATTGTTTATCACCGAATTACAGATTCTACGTGACATCTAAATTACGTTTCTTCTTCCAGAGTATATAATCTAGGTTATGTGGGTGAAAGTCCTTTTGATTCTTTTGTAGTAAGTATAATTAAAGCTAATTCTTATTTTACTTGATTTTTTGCACCTCTGCACTTTGCAATCTGAGGAACTTGTATTGGCTATCTTTGTTCAGCAATAATTTCTATCGCTTCTGTGAAGGTCTATTGGTTCATCCAACCTTCTGACATCAGAAGGGCACTTCCACATTTAGTCAAGTAGAGTTAGGTGCTAACATCTTACTTTTGTATGGTTTTAAAAATGTTTTGCTTTACTGGTCATAGACTAGAATAGCATATGGGATGGTCTTTCGACCGTCGTCTGTCGTACGTACGTCCGGTATTACAAGATTATTATCACTAATCCACCTAAACTACCGAGAGGATTGCCTTGGAACTTTACGAACACATTCAACCTATGGATCAGTTGGTCCTAAATGAAAAATGGTATTGCTCCGACAACCAATACGCCACCACAGAAATGTTATGTCACTGCTCCTCCTGAACGGATGGTCATAAAAAGGTGGGGTTTTCATTAACATGTCCGCCACGTCAACCAGTTTATAAATCTTGTTATTACAACTGCGCTTGAACAGAAAAGTCGTATGACGTGGGGTTTTCACCAAAAGACTTCTTATGGTGTCAAATTGGCCTTAAATGGAAATGGCGCCGATCTGACATCCAATATGGCTGCCGCAGCAACCATCTTGAAATATTAAAAATATTGTTTTCTCTTCTCTTCTCCAAATGGATGGCTATATCAACGTGGGGCTTCAACAATATACTTCTTATGACACCAAATGCGTAATAAATGAAGATGGTGCCAGTCGTACATCCAATGTCGCTGACATGACAACTGTCTACAAAATCTTATTGTTACTACTCCACTTGAATGGATGATTCTCATGATATGGTATCGCACCAAAAGACTTCTAATGATGCCAATTTTGTCTTATATGAAAATGGTATCAAGTTGACATCCATCATGTGTACCACAGCACCTTGAAATGTATATGAATAGACAAGGCAGGAAATAACGACAGTGAAGTGAGTATTGACATTGAGCGCTTGAAACATAACTCTAAAGATTTCGTTCGTACGAGTTATAATTACATATTTTACGTAACAAACTACAAGTCTAGATTGTCAGGATTCAATAGCCAGAGACACATAGAGAAATCGAATGTATCGGAGAAGGTTTGTGGCTATTTGTTGGAAAAAATGTATGCATTCTCATCGATTAGATAAATAGCAGCAACAACTTACTCAGCAATCACAAAGAGATATCATAAATAGAGTGAGCACAGGCACCGCATATAAAGATGGAAAAGTAACAGATTTCCAAGGTATACCTGCTTTATATTTTCCAGATAAAGGAAATGGGAATGATAGCTTTAAGCGGTCGTAGTGATTTTTAACAGAGGTGAAACCTGTGACACTAGATTAGTCAAAATGTAATTACTTTTAGTAGCTGTTTTATTATAAATCAAATGGTAATAATTAACGGATGCAACCAATTGTCATTTTGTACAATGATGTAGTGGTGCTAAAATATATGAAAGTTTGGATTGGAGTGAAACGAAATATATTAAAATATTTAGAGATAATAAACGAACAGTCATTAAACAGAGTGGTAGTGAAAGAGGTTACAAAATAGCAGTGTTGTAAAAACATATTGACGAAACGGAAAACGGTTTTTATATGCACAATACTTATCTAAACCCAGATTTATTATTGTATTTTATGCAATTCAAGCCATGCAAACATAAGAAGAAAAGCAGAATAAATACCCAGTATTCAGCAATAACTGAAACACACTCAAAAGAAGATACACTCAAGTAACAGATGCACTAGAGAGTGATGCGGAATAAAATAAACCAAGTTCTGGAAAACTGCGATACTTTGCAATCTCAAATGGAACAGTTACAAAAGAAACCGACTGATGAAATCTAACAAAGCGATGGATATATGGAAAGAGTTATTACAGATTTTTGTACCTCTGTTACAGACTGTTGGCATCATTGTTACAGACCTTTGGTACCACTGTTACATACTTTTGGTACCACCGATACAGACTTGAACAACAAGACAGCTGCTATGAATATTAGCCTTTTTTGGGTTGCAGAAGAAAAGTAATTTAAATGACGTCGCCAAGCAGTCGAAAACAAAATATTAGGACTCACAGCGTAATAACACTACGAAAATGACTTGGATTTATTTGTCAGTGAAGTTAAACGACAAAATCAGAATAATAAAAGACGTTACCTTTGAGGAGTTGTTAGTAGCGTACTAATGGGAAGGGCGGACGTGATTATTGTCTCGGGCGCCAGAGGTCTTGAGGCTCCAAAACCCATTTGGGCCTTCGTTGTTACCCCTCGCTCCATTTACACTTAGTACGCCACTGTGAGTTGTACAATCTGTCACATGCTGAGATTCAATAATTCAAAGCATATACAAAATATATTTCAAGTTAGGACTATCCAGATTATATATTAGAACAATAGGTGAAAACGTGCTCTAAACTTCACAGAGTACAAATAGCGATTTAAGCCACATGCCATTAAAAAAAATAAAATAAGTTTGATTTTGTTCAACTTGCAACTTACTGCCTTTAAAGTTAGAATACTTTAATTTTGGGGCCAGAATTTTAAGCTCCTGAAGCAGTTCTGCTCGAGGTAAAAAAAACAAAAAAACAAAGGAGTATCGTTACAATCTTTAACAATTAAATACCGTCTGCACAACATGCATTAATACTTTTCGTTTATCTGTGTCTATTATTGCATCCCAATACTGCATAAGAAGATAAAATTACACACAAGTATGCTTGTTGCGAAAAACTCCGAAGTTTAACGATAATCGAGCAAAGCCACTCTACTACCGAATAAAAGTCTGAGAGGATAAGGTTATAAGATAAAGTTGTTGAAGATTTAGACGATGTTTTCTCTCTCTAATTTTCCATTAATTCTGGTGCTTTTCAGACAAATCTAGTCAACCTAAAGTTTGTGAATATCATCAGCATTCTAATAAGAACATAAAAAATGAGAATGTACTTATTGCTTTTGTAATAGGTTTCAACATTTATATTGGTTAAGACTACCGTTAAAACTTACCTAGTTTTGTGGTTAGTCTATAACAAGAATGGCAATGTGTGGTAATAATTTCCCACAAAGTCTTGAAAACACCAAGGGTATGACTCATCTTAATACGATATATCATTGTATTATATTTAATCCATGTTGTATTAATCCCAAAATAAAATTTGCAAGTGGCAATACCTAAGTTAAAGCCGAATGTCACAATTATACCTGGATCATTCTAATACCATTTGATGTAAACATTATCGAAGATGCTAACAGCTTAGTAGTAAACATTTGGGAAGAATATTTGTTAGACACAACAATTTCTTACAGTAGCGATTATCTTTTCCAGTTGAATGGCTACAACATTTTTCATGACTTAACGAAGATTTGCGGTTACCTGCCTTTGTGAGAACAAATAGAACTGAGCAGGATTTCATAAATTATAAATATAAAACTCAGATCAGCAGCGGACAACGCACAAAACATTGCTAAAGAAAGAGTTATATTTTAGTATAAGAAAGAGTTATATTTTAGTATAAATCTTTTTAGAATGCCATTAACTTTAAGATACGGACAGATCGTAGTCTATTGCATAATTTTGGTTTTTCGAGTACGAGTTGGATAATATTTGTCTCTAGAGTACAATACGAGTACTTCATGTCTAATTATTCATTCAGTTGATGACACGTATAGTAACGGAATTCCTTTCTTGTACAACTACATCATCAGAGTTGGAATTGTTGACTGGGCAACTAGTGCAGCTGAAATTAGTGCATCATTCGTAATATGAACGAGACCGAAAGACTCTTCATACTGTTTAAGCAATACGGAACATGATCCAAACAAAGATTTCAATCCAGCAAATGAAAAGATAATGATTTTTGTGGAGGGGAGTTTCATTCTCAGTGAAATGAAGTTAGACAACAGTCTATAGAAGATGCAAAGTGTTCCTCAGACAAAAAACAGACACGCACGAAACTCAGTACAGTAAACGGATATAATTTATACACTGTTCAACATTACATATAGCATCTTTGAGAAGTACGCATGGTAATAAATTGCACGGTAGCGGTTATAAATTAGCTCATGTTCAGCAATATATTGGCCTGCAAAAAACAGTAAAGAAAATGTAGATGCAGGTAAAATGCACATATATTTTGTGTGCGATGCTCAAGTAAACATCTGTAACAACGAAAACAAATATGTACTCATTTAAAGGACGTTAGTTTAAAAAAATGGATGAATTATATGTTTCAGATGGTGGTATTTTTGGTGAGTGTGACAAATGTAATTATGAACGGTGCAGTTGAGCAAGAAGGTGTTCAATCTGATTAAAATTAAATCTCCGCTGTCCTACGTGAAGATTTGAGAGTGACCGCTTAGGAGTTGAGTTCTGGTAACATATGTTATTATCATAATCGCAAATTTTATCAACCAAACAGATGAATTCTTATATATGCGCGTTTGGAGACAGAGCAGTGTGGATGAATAGCATGAATGTGTACCGAAAGATTTTATTCATTTTCAGATTTTTGAAAGCTGCATTTCCATTGGTCTAATTCAAAGGTTACCTGAACATGACCCTTAAACGGTCGTCGTCAGATCTTCATATAGGACAGCGGAGATCTGATTGTAATCATGTAAAATATGTGGCTTTAAAATATGTACAAGGCCTGTTGAAGATAAAAAGTGCAAGTCAACAGCAAATTGATCCATTTAAGAAATGTAATGAGGCATCTACTATCCAAACAGAATATGCATTTGCGAAGAAAATGGATAGCATAACAAAATTAGTTGTTAACTTAACTACATTTAGAAGGCGCTATAATATAAAATGTAACATATTGACTAATTCAGTGTATGAAATACTGAACAAATGATATAGTTACGAAATAGAACGGGCTTTGGTATGTTTGTCTATTTAGTTCTGTTATTGTCCAAATTGGTGCAAATCAGATTCGGTGATCAAACTATGTTTCCTTTTTTTTAGACAAGGTTATTTTACAGATATGATGTTGGCACATCTATAAGACCATATACCATAAAGAAGCGTCATAAATTAAACAACAACCAACGAAAATGTGAACACACTTTTTATTACGCCGGTGCTACCAACAATATGAATACTGATGCGCTTCCTCACACAGGGAGTCAAACTAACCGTTTCGATACGCCATGCCATTTATATCACATTTGAACAGCGTTAGCACTAAATGGTGTATTTGAAGGAAGAACATGACATGATTATATGCCATGTTACAAATTGTGGAAAGACAAAGCTGGCACTAGATGTCATTGCAATGTAACAGGCACACTTCTTGGACTATGATGCCATCATTCTTACAATCATGACTCACAGCAGCAAATGGGATAGATCTTCATGATAAACTAGACAAGTGCCTATAGGTAGTCGTTAATGTCTGCCTGGGGATACATGATTTGTTCTTGACAGAGTATTGCGTTAAGTTAAAGGATGCAAAGAAAATAGCAACTAACCTAACCCAAAGTAGCATTCAGTGCTTGGTATATCTGCATTGGATATAGCACACAAATACAATTCTCTTGATGAGGACATGTTGAGAATGTTAGTTTCTCGTTGTTCATTTACTCCAAAGAAGTGTGATGAAAAATATGTCTGAGAAAAAAATAAGGCATCCGTGTGACAAAAGAAATAGCTTATAAATGTTTTTTCTCCATCTGTTTGGTGTTATCATCACTTGGGTCATTTGTCATCAACATCAGCATCTTAATAAACAGATGAAATGGGGGATGAAGAGTAGTAAGGTGAGCTTCACCATGTTGACCTCTATACCTATCAGTTCGATGATTGTGATTTCTTACTTTTTTGGCTCTAATTTCTATTTTACAAATATGACATTTATTGATGGAATTAAAATGTGTGGATTTTTAAAAAATATAATTTGAGCAGTGTTTGTCGGTTTAAATTCTTAGTGTACAATTTTAGTATGTTTTTGCAAATGTTCGTAAAGCTTTTTAATGCAGTCGGTTCCTTTGTATACTATCAGCTAATAATCTGTTTTGAGCTGATATGATGTCAGGACAGAGTCTTGATTGTATCTAGTAAGCTGTTTGCATTGCCCAGGATGTGTTATGCGATGTCGATATCCGATAGCAATGTTTTTTTAATAGATTTTTTTTTTTTGGGGGGGGGTACAAACAATTCTGATCAGATATTGTCTTTTTAAAAAGACAACAGGCAGAAAATTAGTAACATTAGTTTGTCTATCTCTAGTATAAAAGGATATTCTTCCTGGCTTTAAAAAGTCCGAAGAATTACCAGTGAATTTCAAGGATCATTGAAACGAAATCAGTAGCTTATTTATTCTTATCGTTGGCTCAAGTAAAACCATAAAAGCTGTCATCACGAAACATGTAATAATCTTACATATCTCGGGAACTTCAATATATTTACAATGTCTCTGGTAGATTCAAAGTTATTAAATGCCAAATTTGGCATTGATATGAATTCACTTATTTGCCTCAAGGGATTAAAGAGACGAATGGTAAGGCTGTAGATGCAAGAGATTATCCTGCCGGTATGTCATTATCCCCTCAAGATGATCTGGCTAATGGAAAATGCTAATTTCATTTATTCATATCATTTACTGAATCAGATCGTCAGTCAGTACATTTTTACTATCAACTAAAACTTCATCCAAATTAACGTTTAAGTCTTATTATTATCATTTACATATGTAAAATCTATTATGCTGTTTACAATTTAGTCGGTACATTCATCACGGTCAAAAAACCAATGTACACTGATAACCTTTGCAGCCCGTCAGTAGCAACGCGCATGTGTAAACTATATTACTACAGTGCCAAGTTTTCTCAGTACACTTTTGCGTGATCGTTCGGTATTGCTTTATACGCTAGCCGCTCAATATATTTTCCCCTTCCAACGATGCCTTAAACAAAATCGTGCTTTGATTATGTTGTTTAGTTTCTTTCAAAGTGGATTGAAGACTCATTGCACAGTATATAAACTTGTCGTACTCCGAATATAAATATCACAATTTAAACAGAAATAAACATATAACAACGTCTTTCAACTACGGCCCCCGATAATAAAATTTATATTACAGTTGTATTTTAGTCATTTCATAGCATGCTCAAGAAGCCGAGGATTTTTTTTCAGCAGAGCAGAACATTCCCAAATGTTGCTGTTATGGCACGATACGAAATTTTCCAGGTAAATATTGGTTGCCTTATTCATACACGATAAATGAATGTGTAAACACAGTGCGCCTGTGAATGAAATAACTCCCCAATTATCCGCGATAGTTATGAAAAGAATGTCATTTTTACACCTCTCATTACCCTCGTCTGAGTAATCGCCATCTAATAGTTATGAAAAGAATGCCACTTTACATCTGTTTATGGGTTTAATACAAGACATTAACTATTACATAAACAAACACAAGTTTACTCTCTTGTTTTTCATTTATTTCTCTGGTCTAATGTTTGGAACATTTATCTTTAACTTCTTTATCTCTGTGGTGCACAAATTTATTTTTGTTATCCTTAATTTCTTGTTTATTTTATTTGACGTACTTGATAGAATCGATCACACACACACACACACACACACACACACACACACATATATATATATATATATATATATATATATATATATATATATATATATATATATATATATATATATATATATATGCGTATTAAAGTGAGAAATCTTTTAAAATTTACTCTTAAATTTAATTTTTTTTTAAAAATTATTTCTTATTTCCGGTTTGTAATAATGAACCATGGGGTATGAACGATCGCAATTATGTTTATATGTGAATCGGTTACGCCTGCAATACAGTGTTTCACTTTTTCATTTCGTTGACTAGTTTTATGTTTTTGCAGCTGTCACACTTTTCCATTTTTTTTTCCAACCTTGATTTACACACAGTGCTTACAAAAATTAAATTGGTGCAATTATTGATGAAAGATCATAAAATTTCTTTCATTAGAAAAACAAAACTATTCTCGAGGGCGTAAAACCTGCCAATATAACATCAGCAAAATAAATTGGTTTGCATCTTCAATAATCCCCCAACTGGAGTTTACTCCTAACATTTATCCCAGAAAAAGAGGTTCAAGTGGCTTTGATGTCTCACAGACGTACATAACTTAACAGATGTCTGTTTCACTAATCACGCTTATGTAGTATTGTAAGAAAACAACCCTGTATAATGCATCTTCCAAAGTTTACCTGTTTTAGCTTGATAAGATAAAAACTTATTTCCAAAGGTAAAGCTATACTTAATGTAACGGGGCGGGGGGAGAATTGTCCCTCCAAAGAGAATTGTCCCACCAAAATTTGGTTTCGTTATCTAGGGGTTGACCGCCCTCGATATTATTGCCCGGTTCGAGTAAATATAAATATAAGTGATGAAACTTACAGGTGAAATAGATAGAGATCTGAGCAGGTATATAGAACAAACCAACACGAGCCCCTGTACATGTAAACAAACAATTTAATCAATTACATACAAACACTGTGAAAATTCATTACATCAGGAATGTACTCTGCTTTTAGAAATTTAACTTTCACCGAAATACAAAGAAAACGCAAATATATTTAAATACAATAGCCGATCTGTTTACTGATAGATTTAGTTCATCATAGGATCGAGTGAACAATCGAAGTCAACGTCTTGTACGATTTCATAACCTGCTCGTCCCCAGTCTGTTTTGCTTCCTCTGTAGCTGTTCAGACCCTTGGATCTCAGGATGATACTTTCCACCATCCGTCTCAGGATACTCTCACAGTACGTTTCAGAAATTAATACGTCCCAGGATTGCGTCACAGGATTATACGTATCACTGCACTTCTCTCTATACTTCTCAGTATACGTCTCAGAATAACATCACATCATACGTCCCAGCATATTGCGTCTCAGGATAATACGTCTCATACGTCTCAGGAGCTATTTTCTCCCTTTTAAATAAATATAAATAGAGACAACCTAAATTTCCCGTTATTTATGAAATAGTTAATTCTTCATTATTCTCCCTGGTTATCAGATTTCACTATCAGTGCTAAACAGACGCTAAGGCTATCAATCGACGCCACATGTCCTATAATGACCCTAGTTAGTCAAATGGCTAATTCGTTACGCCTTGACCTTACACATTAACACATACGCGAGGCCTGGGGTTCTGAGCCAGCCTCAATTTACACAGCGAATAAATAGGATACACCACATCAATCAATTACTAGATCATTTCCGTCAATACACACTTATTCTTAATCATACGTGAAATCTTCTAAATTCGGCGAATTCACACGGATTCTCGTAATCATATTAACTAATGTAATGTATTAAATTCTTAGAGCATAATTCTTATGCAAACAAGACGAAAAATTCAAACAATTCGTCAAACTTATCTAAAGAAGATTAATGTACGATATCATATGCATAAACTCAACACAGTTATACTTCATAAAGCAAATTATTACACGAATGTAGAAAAAAGATTCATGCAACTACAAGTAAATAACTTCAGCAAAGCATTATATATAGCATCAACAAATTACATGGAATTTTCACACTACCTTTGCTTTCAACGTTCCTCCCTCTAATCGGCAAATTAGTTCGTCGGTTCCTTTCGACAATAGTCCCATTTTGGACAACAGTTCCTTTTTACGAGAATTTCTTGCAAATCCCCGGAGTCCTACTTTTTGGGTTTCCACTTATAGGAAAAGCTTAGACTGATTAGAATTTCGATGTGACTGTTTTAAAAGCTAGAAAATTTTGTGTGGGAAACACGCCCCTTATTTAATGTAACCAGTCAGAATCAAATATCTCTGCCGCCTTTTTCCAGAAGCGCCAAAGTCAGGGTCAGCTTGACCCTGGTAGTTTGAGTAACAGAGTTTCTGCGTTCTCTCAATTGTGACAACTTTACCATGAGAATGAAGTTTTCCTTGTCCTTAATAGTCCGCCTGGCTGCTGTATAAACAAATGTTTAATTAGGAACGAAATTCTCCCTCTAAAGGACATTACCGTACACGGTAGTATGGCGATATGATACGCGCTTGTCTCCATAAATCTAATTAATGGTTCTCTGGTCTCCACTAAAGTATTCTTGTTAGATCGACATAAAATTTGCCACTTCACACTTAATATGCAAAGTATTCTGCTCATAGTCGAACTCACCTAAGTTTAAGATAAACCTATTTACTAAGTTTTTTTGAAATTGATGTGAAATACAGTCTTTCGATCTACAGAGCTGACAAGTTCAGCCAGTGCGATGCAAAATCATATCATTATTATGCGTGGATGTCAATTGTTATACAACATATCCAAGACAATGACGATATAACCTTATTTAAAAGCAGGAGCAAAATCCGACTGAAATTCGGTCTGCAGAGTGGAAGCAACCTCCACCAATCAGATCGAAGATTACGCCATAAATTTGCGCAGATCTCGATCACAATCAAACTTATCGACCATCTTGATGATATATTAATATTCTACAAGTTAGAAAAAATATCTTTTTAAAAATATAGCCGACAGTGTTGTCAATCTCAACCAGTCGGATCCAAGATAACGTCATTAATATAAGAGGATCTCGCTCATACTCATATCCAGCCGAGAGTTTGATGATTTAATCCTTTATACCAAGTTTGATCAAAATCCTGTCAAAACTACAGTCTATACAGTGGTAAACAAACTCATCCAATATGCATTAGTCTTTCGCATCCACATCTTGATCATAACAGTCCGTTTGCCGAACTTTATTAAATTAGGTTCAGAAATACCGCCTCTCGAAATGTAAGAAGCTCAGCCGCTCATAATAAAATTCGTTGTATAACTGCCTATTTACCAAGTTTGAAAAAATAAGTTCAAAAATAAAATAGCAAAAGTGTTGAGAAGTCCATTCAGTCCGTTGCATTATCATCTCATTAGTACGCGTGGATTTAGCTCATATTTTGTATTCTTTCGAGGTCTACATGATATATGTATATTTATCATGTTTGATAAAAATCGGATCAGAATTACAGTCGATAGAGAAGTCAAAAGCTCAACTAATCAGCTGCAAGATCACATTTTTAATATGAGTTGATCTCTATTTTATCTCGTGGATTTCTATTTTATCTCGATTTTATCTTGTGGATTTCGATTTTATCGACATCTTGCTAGGTCTTCAAGATCTTACCTACCAGAGATTGCAGACCAGGGAAAAGATAAGTGAGGATCGTAATCCCGCGAGATTTGTCTGTCATATCATAAAACTCCTGGGTTTGAATTTTCACTCTCCGCTAATCAAAAGCGACTTTTCAAATGAAACGCCCCCTTTGTGACAGGTCGAAAAATCGCAAATTGTAGTCCTTGTTAAAATTGGTATGCTCAACGAGTCAACGTGCCTCTTCACAATGAAAGTAAGTCTTCTGATACGCATGATGCAGGAGGAAATATTGTTGCATGATCAATGGTTTCGTGCATTGTTTTCAAAAGAAATATCCACTGGAAACGCGTATTAGATCTTCCATCAAAATACATATTTTTACTTTTTATGAACCTAATAGGAAACATTTTGAAGACACGACTTTCAGAAAAGGCGAGAATTTTTACTAGCGACGTGTTAAACAGAATTCAATGCGCATAATTTGAAAATAATGCGGGTATATCTGCTATGAAGTCATGCAAAGGTATAAGAAGATTCATTAGTTAATGCGGTGACATGTACAGTCTTGGCCATATATTCTGAAAATTCAAGCTTAAGCATTAAAAATACCAGTATGAGCAGCTGCAGAATGTCTGCTATTAAAATGAAATATGTAGAGAGAGCAACTGAAGCTAAGATAATCCTGGAAACGTTACCAGCAATACAAATATTAGCTTTAACTGTTGAGGTAAATAATGAAAAAATTACTATTTTAAAATCTTTTTTAAATATTAATTATCTGCTTTATTTTACTGATTAGTGCCAACAAACTGCATAGAATCAGATCTGCTTGGGTATTATGCAACGTCAGATCTGGCTCTGTTCAGCTTGCAATTGGATCCCGTTTATGCTCGAGTATATATGGTGTATGTGTATACTTGTTGCTTGATCTTAGTCCAAACAACGTTGTTATATAAGTATACATATGCATTCACGTACCGTATCTACACTTTTATATTTCAGATCGAAGTACAAACAATGTAGACTGATTTGCCTTCGCAAATACGTCGGCAGATGGGGGGGGGGTCCATTTGGCTTTTTCTATTGATTTGCCGTAACAAACTGCATAGACCCAGAATTGCCGGGGCATTATGTAACGGCAGGTCTAGGTCTGTGCAGTTTGCACTTGGACCCCACTTAGACGTGGAATATACTGTAAGATCATACATTCTTCGTGGGGATAAATTTCGCGGGCATTACCTTTTACCGTAATGTAGTTCAGCAATGATATGTCTCGTGGTGGATTAAATGTCATAGATGCGTGTTACTCAACGAAAGCTTGCCAGTAGCTTCTCGTGGGTCGGTGGTTCTTTCCGGGGTTTTCCGGGTTCTTCCTCCACCATTAATACTGGCCGCCATGTATAGCCCTATCGTGCTGAAAAATGGCGTTAAGCCCCACAACAACAACAACAACTACTCAACGAAAAACGAAGACAAATCTTTTATAGAATATTTCTGAATATACCGTATAGGCATGTGCTCGTTCACACTCACACGCACAGCTACGCGCTGAAGAAGACTGCATGCATTAATAAATGCTCGAACATTGCTATGCTGTTATTACTGTGTCTCTGAAGTCTGTGGCAAATAGATAAAATGTTTTCCTTTACGACTATTGTTAGCATTTGGCATTCTCTATGGAAACGGTGCCAATAAATAGTCTGATTACCGTCCGCGTTTGCTGTTTTCTACCGAGGTTATATTATATTCTAAGGTGATTTTTCCCTCTGCTTCATGCATCCCAGAAACGATACATTTGTTATAATACATTTTATTCACTGGGTTTTTAAATTCGTGGTTTGTGGCAATCACGAAATCCACAAAAATGGAAAATTGGTACCACGCCAAAAAGTCAACTCGCACTACTGTACGATTTTTTTGGGGGGTGGGGGGGGGGGTCCGTGTAAATTAGTTTGTCCAAACCCGAATATCCCAACCAGCATCTAATCGGAGACAAAATTCATGTCCACGAGTTTTTCAACCTTAAATCGATAACATGCCCTATCCAACAAAAATGGCATATATAAATTAAATGCAGCGAACGGCGATTTACTGCGAATAAGTAATGTCTGACGCAGGTGATTGACAGTAATTTCCACGCCTTACAAATGCTCTTGTCTGTTTGGAAATGTACACGCTACTAACGTATGACATGCAAATGGACATTTGTTATTTGCATACCTCTATTAGACGATATGCTCGAGTGGGATACCAGATATATCGTGGAGTGAGGAAACCAAAAGAGTATTGGTAGAGAAATAGAGGGCATTTCAGCGCCAGAACACCTGCAGATGCCCAGTTACCTAAACTGTCCTGGGAACACCTGCAGAAGTCCAGTTAGGTGCAGGTGTTCCCATGACAGTTTAGGTAACTGGGCATTTGGAGGTGTTCCCTGGACAGTTTAGGTAACTGGGTATCTGGAGGTGTTCCCTGGACAGTTTAGGTAAATGGGCATCTATTGTATTTTATGATCGACGACTGGTTCATTTCATAGTGATTTTATAACTGTGGTCGGGACCCAAATTATTAGTTCTGACCTAAACAATGGACGTATTGTCAGTGGATGATGAATACCATTATTTTTCTTTATAGTTCAGTTAGAATCCTTTTTAGAAACCAGTTTAGAGATCTACTTACATTGGTCATTCTCTTGGCACGCTATATTTTCAAATACTTAGATTCGCTTGAAGCGTCGCTTTTAATTTTGAAGTTTGACCCTCGAAATTTTCTAAAGTTCTGTGGAGTAGATATTGATAGGTTAAATAAGGGAAAACCCAATCATCAACGAAGAGCAGATGATAAAATTTATATATAAGTTTGTTTACAACATTTGCAGATTTTAAGAATCTCATATGCCGTTTAAAGGTAGAATCTAGAAATCACATGTTAATTAAATTGCAAAATATTCTCTGGGTAGATACATGTTTGAGATAACATGTCCACTGAATAAAGTTGATAGGTTTCGAATGTATCTGCTGAGGAAATGAGATGTTAGATAAGGCATCTTCTCGTAAACTGGTTCCGCGTCGTTTAATTGTTGCTCCTTGAGAACTGTTGCTGTTTTCTTAGGCGGGAGCCAATATATTCTCCCAAGGCGTATGAGAGAGAGAGAGAGAGAGAGAGAGAGAGATTTGTCTGAAACAGGCACGTGTTGTGTGCATGTGTCAGCTGTAGACCCTCTAATGTATATGCATGCAGTCAATAAGGTGCCATCAAGGAATGAACTCCAAACAGAAAAAGTAGAGTTCAAGTATTAACTTTATTATAATTAGTTTTCAACGTGTATCATAGAAACTGTCAGTGACTGAACTTGCAGGACCTGTTATGTGTTACCCATACAGTACTGTTTACCTGTAATACTCTAAACAAACGAGAAACACTTTTCTTTGGAAAACGAAAATTGGTGATTAAACTTAGTATTACATTTTTAAGCAGCATATATATCTCGTATCACCAATGTTGATTAGTGTTGACTGCTAACCGAAATTAAGGGACAATCAAAAATAGTAAAAGGCGTCTGCTACCGAACTAGACTGTATGCTTTCCAACGCCACTCACAATTTTACGTTTGAAAGTAATGTTATGTATATTTAATTTAATTGTTTGTTTGTTAGTTTTAAAAATTTGTTAATTCATTGACATGCTATTGTAATGTAGCATTGTATGTTGGACTTGACCTTGTCCAAAATTGAGTTCATTTCTGCTTGACTAAAGTTGACTTTTTAAAAATTAAATGTAAACAACTAATACATAGCTTCATTATTCTCTATGTTTATGAGCTTAATATAAGACTTATTATTAATGGAAGTAAATATGTTTATTTGGTTCAGAGTTTTGGACTTTCCTAAGTGAATTTTGCATGTTATGGTTTTGATTTTGTAAACATCAGAATCATTCTAGAAGGTTATTTACCATTAGGTAACGTTGATCTTAAAACAGTGCAGTTTTGATGCATTTTGAATACCTGTACTCCTTTAGCTATTATTTTATGAACAATTGGTGACAGTGTACTTTTTCCAATACGTTTCTCCGTTTTTATCTAATAACCCATACTTGGATATATATATATATATATATATATATATATATATATATATATATATATATATATATATATATATATATATATATATATATATATATATATATATATATATATATATATATTCAGCTAAGAGCATGGCAAGAAAATGCATATCAACCTGTTCTTTCTAAAGTGATTTTGGATCGCCAAGGTTCTTAGAGTGTTAAAACTGCATGTTTTAAAAAAACTTAGATACTCCAATATTTCAAACGCGATTATCCTTCTCATTATTTGTTTAAAGTGAAATACATCTGGTCAGGATGGAAGGTTTTCGGTTGCATTATTTGTTGGTGTAAAATGTGCATCCAATTTCGAGAGTGTAGACCCACTTGCACCAGGAGATTGTTGTCTGTGCTGTGCTTCATGTTATGTTTATATGCGAACACTTTATAACTTTGATCTATTGCTAAATTTTGAGACGGCAAATCTGGTTTTATTATCACAGCAGCTAATTTGAAAAATCTTGTTATCCCTGATGAACACCAGCGTTGTCTTATTTTGAATTCCTGGATTTCCATTTAGCAAAGAAGAGCGTCAGATACTTAAACAGACTCTTGCTATGTTCTTGTTGTGCGCGTGTTGCGTTTTTTAACGCTCCTAGAACAAAACGCATGCTTGGAACAGAGGGCTTTCTATTCTTATCAAGCCTCGAACTTGACGGCCTTATTGTGAAAACTAGTACACCACAGTAAAGGAAAAGCGTCCAAATGACTAATTATCTTGTTAGGGATCAACCCTATATAATTGGGCTTGTGTAATAATGAAAGCACATAATTCTTAGTGTAAAATTATTTTTTAATTAAATATAATTTATAATCTTTGATCTAAGTAACCTGGCACATGGTACCAGCTTTATATCATAGGAGATACAATCCTCTAATTACGTTAACCCACTAATACACCACCTCCTACTTCAAAATATGAAACGGTGAATGTTAGGTCACTAAGTACACTATGTTAGGTCAGGATTTAAATTCATGAAATTAATTTCATTGCTAAATTGTAAAGATATAATTTAAGAATAAAAGCTGCAGCAACCCTGTTTATTTGAATATAGAGTTAAGAAAAGATAAAGTAGATGATATGTGTGTGTGTGTGTGTGTGTGTGTGTGTGTGTGTGCTATCATGCCAAGAGTGTTTTCGAAAGTAGCTTGTGAGTTCAAGAATGCGAAAAAATGCTGATACTTTTGTCACAGCTAAACAAGTTGTTAATGTTCGTCCAGTAGGTTTACACTTAGTACTATTTTTTATTATAGGATTAAATGATCATGGTTGGGTATTTATCGATGTGTAAATTTTACCCGAGTGAGTAGGTAAAATTTACACATGGATAAATACCCAACCATGATATATTAATCCTTACAATTCCAATTTCGTCCTTTCTTTCGTCAAATCAGCTTTCTCCATCAACAATACATTCCAATTTAAGTAGCGCGTACTTTTCTTTCATTTGCCCCTTTAATCACCCCGTAATAATAATAATAATAATAATGAGGACTTTGTATAGCGTCTAATATTTAGAAGCTCTAAGCTCTTTACAACAATAGACAACAGCTATAAGATAAAAAAAACACATATAATGATATGATTACAAAAACAAACACCATGGAATTAGAAAACATAAAAAAACATGCTGAGAATATTTAAGGTAGGAAACATTATTAGGTCTTTAAGTTTGTTCTTGCAGTCAAAATAAATAAGTTTTGAGAGTACTCTTGAATGGGATCACTGTGTCTTTGTGTCTAAGTTCAGTGGGCAATTCATTCCACTTCGCTGGGCCCTGGTATGCAAAAGAACGCTGTCCATATGACTTTGTTTTCATAGTGGGAATAATGAGTATATGATTGTCAGAAGAGGAGCGTAAGTATCTTGCTGGTGTGTACACATGGGTGAGGTCGGATAGGTATGTTGGACTAGAGTCCGACAGTGAAACGTAGCACAGAGAACAAATTTTGTGTTTGATTCTGGATCGAATGAATAGCCAGTGTAGGGTACAGAGCAGCGGGGAGGTGTGCTCTGATCGTGGTACTCCTAGTATGATCCGAGCAGCTGTGTTTTGAACTTTTTGAAGTTTCTGGAGCAGATATTGAGATGAACCAGACAGAACTGAGTTATAATAGTCAAGTCTTGAAAGAACTAATGAACACACAAGTGTTTTAGTGGCATCAGCTGAGAGATATTTGCGAATTGAGCTGATGCGTCTCAGCTCAAGATATGCAGCCTTGCATATGTTCATGACATGTTGGTGCAATGTGAGAGTACTGTCCAGAGTAACACCTAGGTTTCGTACTGATTGTGTGAATTTAATGTTGGTGTTGCTGATATTTATTGTTTGAGGTAAAGAATGTGAATGAGAAAGTCTTTGTGTTGTGATCAGAATGGAGTCAGTTTTATCATCATTCATCTGCAGCTTGTTACATGTCATCCATGACTTCACATCAGAAATGCACCTCTCTACACCTTGGATGGTAGCATCAACTTCAGTTGGGTGGCTAGATTTGTATATTTGGGTGTCATCAGCGTACAATGGGTGAGACACTGGATGATGATCTATGACACTTGAGAGCGACTGAGTGTATAGAATGAAGAGAACGGGTCCAATAACAGACCCCTGTGGAACACCACAACATAGATCAACTGGGCTGGAGTGTATTCCATTTGCAGATACAATTTGTGTCCTGTTGACCAAGTAGGACTTGAACCACAGTAAGGCTGTATCATGAATGCCAAATATATGCTGGAGACGGTGAAGTAATATATCATGGTCTATTGTGTCAAATGCTGCAGACAAATCAAGGAGGGTGAGGACTGTAATCTTTCCGCTATCCAACGCAGAAAGAATGTCATTAACTACTTTTAGAAGAGTAGTTTCAGTACCGTGGCAAGGGCGATATGCAGACTGTACATTGCTAAAAAGACTGGTTGAATTCAGATGAGATACAAGCTGGGATAGAACAACCTTCTTCTAAGATTTTTTATATGAATGGGATATTTGAAACTGGGCGATATTTCTTTAAATCGTTATGGTCTAGTGTTGGTTTCTTCAGCAGAGGCTTTACAATGGCAGTTTTGAAAAATGATGGGAATTCCCCGGATGAGAGAGGTATTGTTGTTGTTGTTGTGGGGTTTAACGCAATTTTTCAGCACACGATAGGCCATACATGGCGGCCAGTATTGATGGTGAAGGAAGAACCCGGGAAAACATCGGAAAGAACCACCGACCCACGAGAAGCTACCGGCAAGCTTTCTCACATACCCACATTGGCTGAATCTGAGACTCGAACCTGCGCGGACAGAGGTGAGATGGCAGTGATCCGTAACGGAGAGTGCTTTAGACCACTCGGCCACTGGGAGCCCCTGAGAGAGGTATTAATAACATCAGTTAGTGAAGGCAATACTGGATATAAGCACTCAAGCAGCAGTGATGTTGGAATTGGATCAAGTTCACATGACTTTGGTGCACTCTTCATCAGGACTGTACGTAAGAAATCCATAGAGACAGGTTCAAATGCTGCTAATGGTTGCGGCTCAAATTCTGTATCCCAACTGTATGGTGACGACGAGTCAATTGAAATTGTAGTGTCAAGCTTATCTCTAATGGTTTGTACTTTGTCACGGAATAATGTAACCTGTACAGAATCACACGAATATATTAACTATAGTCACATTTACGTTTATTCAGAAACTTCATACTTTACATATTAGGCAATGACTACCGATTGTTTCAACACATTTAATTTATTTACAACATCCTTGTTCAATTTTAGGTAGTCCCATCTGCTACGTCAGATGACCATGACCTTACATAATAACAGCTGATAATGGAATGAACAAGTGTACTAGATTAAATTTCCAGTCAAACCTCAAATCATAATGGATTTTATCAATGAACAACATGTAAATATGATGCTTTCCTTTATTTACATAAAAGTAACAATTAAATAAATTGTATACAGGAATAAAATTTTATATCATTCTCAACAGCGTTAATACTTATGAAGACCCGTTCAGTGATTTAATGTCAAATGAAATGTGACTACTGTCACAGGTTTATTCGGCAACTTCATACTCTTCATCTTAGGCAATGGCTACCCGTGGTGTTAGCACATTTCTATTCATAAAAAACGACATTCTTTTAGTATGTCCTGTACAGGAATAACATTTTATATCTTTTTCATCAGCGTTAATTCTTAACAAGACCCTTTCAATTATCTAATGTGAAATTAAATGTGCAGTTGTTAAATGAAGAGTTGCTCGCAAAACCGGCCATATGTTTTGTTTGGTTGCATAGTTGAGTGCTGGAGTGCTGGGAGGAATTAATGACTACACATCCAGAATAATTTAAATTAGCAAAACAATTACCTTTATGGATTATTATATATATTTTTGGTGGAGATGGCAGTTTTACCATGTAAAAACTTTATTCATTCTTTGAATAATGGTCTCATAAATATTTGTTTTTATCTTTGTGTAAACGGTCACATCACACCATGCCACCAACACCCACACACGTTTTTTTAAGATAAGCAAACAAAATTAAAATAAACAAATAAAACAATTACCACTGAAAACGCCAATGCCCCATTTTGTGCTTCGTTTAGTAGCCTCTGAAAACTGCTTTATTTCAGTAGCTTTTAAGTCCTCAGATCATTTCTTGAATCTTGGTTTTTATCCCTCAGTGGCCTCAAAATTTACTGGCCCAGTTCCCACGCTATTATTGTTGTTGTTGTGTATGACTAGGGTGACTGAGCTCATGGGGTGATTTTTGAGCGAATTTAATAATCCGTTGTTCTGTTTCATTTTCAGCGTTTGTAACATCCATCGCATTATCGTCAAATCCATCGCCATCTGCTTCAATAGCTGCTATTATTTCTTTTAACTCCTTGTTATCTAATTGTACAAAAAACTCCACAGAAAATTGCAGCGAAAAATCACCGTAATCAGCAATGTTGCGCTACTATGTTGCAGACAAACGCCAAATTGTAAACTATGCATTTCAATCAAAGAATATTGGAAAAAAAGTATAGAAAGGGTATAATTTATATTTATTTTCTGAATAAAAATGTAAAATCGTTTGACAATGACGTGTCTGCAGTGTTTACTTATATTGCAAACAGTACAAAAACCGAAAGAAGTCCCAGAATTTATCGATGTGTAAACAATTCCCGCTCAGTATCACGTGACCGTTTACAACCAATCGTATTGCAGAAAATCCGTTTCATTTATAAAAACTGGAATTATTTTATTTTATTTTGTTTTATTTCGTGTTTTACTTGGACGAATTCTGGGTATTAATTTTTTGAGGGCGTCTGCTACTCTGACATTTGTTCCACTCGGTTAAATTGACTGGAAGAAACGAAGAAAAAAATTAAGGTCTGAATGATAGACTAAAGGTGAGATAGTAACCAAAGCATTCGGTATTACCCTTTACATTATTAGACACGGATATGTGTATACAAATATAATTTTCATACGATTACGACAGTCTGCGGATGTCAATCATAGTCGACTCACTTTGTTTCGTATCGATTCCTTGGCACATATAAGATGGCCAAAAGAGGATAGGATTTACTGGATGCAGCTGAGAGAACATTAGGTGGTTCTGAGAAAAGAGTAAATTGTCTATCACAGCAATGCATCAAGAGGTTCAGATGTGAAAATAGTCAGTTGACAGTCACAGCAATGCATAAAGTGGTTCTTTGAAGAGTCTACTTCCTCTTTCGACATGACGCGTTTCGTGTAAGTTTATCTAATTTAAAATTATCCCACACATTTTTTTTTTTTTTTTGTCCAGGCATGGCATGCAGACTTTATGGAAGTCACCATATTCGATGACAAACTGGTGCGACGAGTTCAGTTTGATAAGTTCTAGTCAATGCAACCTCAGCCTTTTCTTTTTCATTACACCTTTCACACTCTAAGAAGTTAATAATATCTATAGAGCGCCCCATGTCTAAAACATTTATCAGAGCTTTACTAACCACCCCCAAAAACAAATAACCCCCAAGAACGACAACAACCAGACCCCTCCTCCTCTGAAATTAGCTTTTGAATCAGATGAAAAGAATTTAAGTTTTTGAAGCAAAGCTCAGATTCGATAACAACATTGCTCGGAAAATTCCGTAAGATAGTTGAATAACCATGGAATGAGTTGTAGAAATGCACATCAATCTGACGTGCTTGGTGAATCTTTTCTGGTGGAGTCTACCACATGTTACGATAGCAAAGGCCGATTATGTTCCAAATGTGACTGTTTCTCCTTCTGCCGCCATATTGTTTCATGTGAACGATACTAATTAAAAATATAGGTTTTAATGGTCACGAATAACATCCGAGGTTTCTTTCTCGGATTGGCGGAAAAGACCGAGGATGTTCGGATTTGCTCAGATTGTAAAATATTGATTACCCAAGCTACGGGTAGTAAGTAACTCTTTCAGCTCTAAGAGGACGCTTGGGTGGCACTCTATTGTTTCGTATTTTGCATAGGGTTAACCTTTTCGAATATGAGGATGCGTGTTAACTTCAACAAATTTCGCCCCCACCCCCAAATAGTTATGCTTTTTAATGTAGAAAATCCATAATTAATTTTTTTTAGCATGAACTCTGTAACCGTTGTAACTGAATTCACATTTTATTCATCACAACAACAAATATATACATCTAAAAATAGCAGCATATGTGCGAGACATATTATTTAGTCAGTCACCGACCACTTGGGATAATCTCACGGCCTCCCGGAGGTCAGCGACCCACAGTTTGGGAACAATTGGGTTCGAGTTTTAAAGAAAAAGAACTCCCGAGGTTTTAGTCACTGATTATAGTGGCTATTTAAAATGACCTTGCAATTCTTAGGAATTATTAAAACACCTTTAATTTCCTTTAGTTTGATGTATGATTGATTTGTAATATCTGAATACAAAGTATACAGCTTGACCTTCGTTCAGGTGTGCAACCAAAAAAAAACCTGCTAGCTCGGATTGGTCATTTTTACGTCTTGGACATCAGCGATAAATTGTAATAAGAGGAGCCTATAATGTTAAAAAAATATTGTTATACCTTTGTATTTCATTCAGTTCACTTTCAGAAGCTGGTATTGTCTAGTCTGGCAAACGTCCTATTTTATTAACTGTTAAAGATAGTGTATTTTAGACTAATTTGGGCTGATATTTCTAGATAATGGGAGCAGCCATTTTAGTTAACTGTGTTATTAGATCATGTACAGTTATACAAGTATAATATCCAAAGAAATTTCAGTCATAGTACATGAAAGTACTATAGAGGTATGCCACAATTCTCTCCATTGTGTATGTTGCAAATTCAAAACAACTTCGTCTTACACGTGTCACACTCTCAAATGTTTATAATATCTGGGGATAGCCACCCCCCCGGGGGGGGGGTGTCCTTGTTAGAAACATTCATAACAGCTTTACTAACATTTCGTCAACTCGAAAGAGACTAATAGAGTGTGTGGAGGAGTGTTTTGCTGGAAGTGAAGGCGTCTTTCATAAAAGGACTGAATACTTTTTGCTACATAGCAGCAGGTTTCTTTTCTAGAAAAAGCTCTATACATGCTGGAGGTTCTGGGGAAAATGGGACAAATGGTATTCCGATTGCTAGCTACATTTGGAGTAGTCTCTGCCTACATAGACATCGTTTGCCGTTCGGAACGACATCGTCTATCTGTTCAAGATTAAAATATGTTTCTGATGTATGTCAGTTCAGTAATTTACAGAAATATCATACATTTTGATGGAAGGAAAATTACCCGCAAATACAGAAACCCTAATATATTAGGACTATCTTAGCTGTCTCTGCTTGACTGAAGGATAGACAGAGATGTTACGAATGAAATAAAATAGCTTCTCTAACAATCCTTGTAGGCCCAAATGAGAACTATAGACATATATTAAAGGTCTGATCCGAAAGTTTGACCTTGAAGTTGCGAATGTGTATCATCATAAGAATTTTGCAGATATCAATATCTTGTTTGAGGTTTCATTGTAATGCGATGACAATCAAAGTTGGCCGGATGTGCAAGTAAATTTCGGAGCAGTCTCGAATAGTGCGCTCTCGGTAAAAGTTTGAAATGAGTACTACAACAACACTGCAAAAACCATTGGTTAATATGAACTCTTAGATAACATTACTTTTCATCATACCATGTAGGTTATTCACGACAATCAACGACCTGAATAATGCCCAACTCTCAAACAGAAGCTTAAAGTGACAGAATAAGTTATGAAAGGCCATGATACAAAGAAATATACAAGTGCTGACAGTATACAGTACATCCTAAAATTCTTGAACTATGCTCACCAGTTTTATACTCAGAAATCAGCATGCGTTTTAATGCTTGTGGTGACAAGAGAAATTCCAGATCGTCTTAAAGAAGCGCAGGCAGTCCCTTTTCAAAAAAAACTGATCCTGTGGAAAAGGGATACTACAGACCAGTCAACATTTTACCTTGCACTTCCAAATGTTTGAATTGCTCCTATGTAATCAGATTCCACTGCATTTGATAATATATCTCATAACTTTGTATCTCCTTTAAAAAGGACTATAGGTGTCAGACCAGTCTACTGAAACTAAAACTGGTTAAGGATTGGAGGGGCGCCATGAACAATGGTAGCAATGCGGGCGGAATACTAATGGACCTGTCCAGGGCCTTCGATAGTCATCTGCACTGAGTCATCATCAAAATAATGAAAGCCTATGATATTGATCTGAATTTAGTCAAACTAATTGAGAACTATTTGTATTACCGCTCCAACCCCGTTAAACTGGCATGCTTATATAGTATCTGGGATACAGCCGCAAGGTTCAATACCAGGACCCCTCATATTTGATCCTTTATAAACGACAATTAACTTCATAAAGCAATCAACACTGTATAATTACACTGATGACAATGCCATATCTTACATCCATAATGATCCAAATAATAAAATTTTTAGCATCTGTTTTACAAAATCAGAGCAAAATGCTGAATGCGTTTTGCAGCTATTGGTATACAAGCAAACATCATAAATTCCAAGCTATTGTTCTTGAGAGGAAAAAAAAACGCTCAAAAAGTATTAAATTTCACTAAACAAGACCATAAAATACAATGTTAGGACTGTGTGAAACTTCAAGGAAAATATTGATTCTCAACTAATTGTTTGCAACCACATATCAGCGTGGAATGAATTGCCCACTGAACTTAGACACAAAGACACAGTGATCACATTCAAGAGGGCTCTCAAAACTCACTTATTTCGACTGCAAGAAAAAACTTAAACACCTAATAATGTTTCCTACCTGAAACATTCTCAACATGTTTTTTTATTTTTTAATGTTTTTGTAATTTCATGGTGTGGTTTTTTGGTAATAATATTATTATATGTTTTTTTATCTTATAGGTGTTGTCTAATGTTGTAAAGCGCTTAGAGCTTCTAAAGATTAGGCGCTATACAAAGTCCTCATTATTATTATTATTATTATTATTAGATATGTCGAAAAACAACAATCCAGTTAAACTTCTTCAAACGTCTTAGCCACTTATTGCTTGCTAATATTACGCTCTACATCTACAAAGGCTTGATTGGGTGAAATTTCAAATACTGCCCCCTTATTTGTTCTTCTCGTAGCAAACAAAACTCTGACAAATGGAACAAATTAATTACGGTATAAGACACTCAGATGGGTGCTTAATGATTTATAAGCTCATGTGACTTTCTACTCAAAAAAGCAAATCGTCCCACTCTACACATTAGTAGATTAAGATATATGGCAACTGAAGTATATAATGTGATTCAGCACAACAAAAAAACTAACAATCTAATTATTATCTCAGACACCAAAATCTGGCAACAGTAACAAGGGTAAAGACCACAAGGCAAGATCTTATTCAATTTCGACTCCACCAGAGTCTGGAACAGCCTGCCTAATAAACCTAGTACACTCCCTGATATCAAAGAATCCACCAGGCTGAATGAGTCCGGGCCTCGCTATAAATGCGATTGATGTCTTTCTATTCATCGGTCAGTGGTAATTCAGCTTAAAGGTTAACAACTTTACCGAGATAACCGCGCTTCAATTCTTAACCCATAACGCCTGTTTTCATTACTCCTTCATAGATTTATATATACTTTCATCTCTATTGTTAGGTTAGGAGGGGGGGGGGGTCCAATTTAACTTTTAGTACCGTCATTATCCTGACGTCATACTTCTTAAACCACGTACGCCTTTTGTGATGTGAAATATATCTTGATAGCATTTCTCTGATGTGTTATATATGTTCTAAAGAAAAAGTGTATATTTGCATGCTTCGTATAATCGTATTGTCTTTTCGTACTTTTAACATTAACATTGTCATATTTCCTGACTTCAGTTTTAATATACTCCTTTCAGTGATGTGCTGTATAGCTTCGTACATAAAAATATAAACAACAATCAAAAATAATTTATATTTGCTTTTTATTTACTGTAGTATTGTCTCTGAGTTTGCTGTTAACGTTGACATTGTAATGTTTTGATATATACAGTTTCTTAGTTTCACTTTAAACATATAAATTCCGTTTACCTATCTGTTGAATTATAAAATACCTTTGTCATGTCATGTCGGTTGCCCAGAGATGATGTAGTAATTTACCCAGATCATCGACGTTAACAATATTTATTGTATCTAGTATGGTGTTATTTATTTTCAAACGTAACAGAAAATGGTCAAAGCGCATAACAATCACTATTTGTGCAGGAGACACTCGTCAGGTTTGTCAAATTAGATTGCAAATGTTTTTATATGTACATGTCTCTTCATTTCCCACCTGACAATTCAAGATCAAGAAACGTAGTAAACAATAATTGCAATATATTCTTTCTTATAGCGCTCATCCTGTTTTGGTTCTACTTTGTTCGCAGTTGAGTGAGGATTATAAACGCTTATCTACGGTATTAATTTCCCTTAAAGTTGCCCCTTTATGAGTACACTTTTGCTGTAAATCCTCTCTAGTTCCTTGGTCTAGACATGAATAATTCTCAGTATGCTGCAAACCTTTACATGAGAACATTTCAGGGGAAATGAGAGATATGCCTAGCTTGGTTGATTTCTGCCTGGCACTACAAAACGAAAAATTTCTATCCTCGTGTTCAGAGAAAGATAAAGAGATACACTCAAAGGATGAGAGAGTAAATGTGTTTTTAACACCATTTTTTCAGCATGGCAGCCAGTATTTCTGGTAGAGGAAAAACCCGGGAAAACTCACCGTCCCACTGGAAGCCACTGGCAAGCTTTCTCACATACCCAGTAGACAAACCGGGAAAACGCACCGACCCACTGGAAGCTACTAGCAAGCTTTCTCACATACCCAGTAGACCGATAGCAAGACTCGAACTCGTGCGGACAGAAGTGAGATGTCACTGATATGTAAGGGAGAGCGCCTTACACTAATATGCCATTTGCCCCCCCCCCCTTCACCACCACCATAGCAACAACAAGGACTACTTCACACTACCACATTCAAGGAAGTTTAAAGTCTCGACACTCATTCCTTTTACCAGACAAATTGCAGAAAAAGAAAAATCAGCGCGATTTAGAATAACTGGATACAACACTATTCCACTCTTCTGGAATTTCTTCTGAAGTAAAGAAAACCGAGATCTAAACAAATATTGCGATTTACTGTCAGGCTACCCCTTGTGCTCGGAATTCCAGACGTTGGCACTTTTCCCGAGGTCTGTTTACGCTATACATTTCCCAGCATGCAATCTTCTTTTTTTAAAGTAATTTTTTAGTCGATGATCAGAATTTCGCTCAGTGTTTACTCGTACATGCAATAATAATAATAATAATAATATTATTATTATTATTATTATTATTATTATTTGCAGTTTCTATGAGTGGATATGTAATTACTGTTCTCTTTGTTGATGACAAGATTGCGTATTGTATCCATTAACACACTTATCGCTACAAATGATGATTCCGTAAACGCAAACAGATACCGTGAAAAAAAAATTAAAAATTATTCTACAACAATCAAAATCACATAATTAACTTCTAAATTAATCTTCTTACGTGATTTCCCTCCGAAAGAAATTAATCCTCACATGGACAACAAACATTATGAACGTATATATCTCTAAAATTTACACATTTTGTTTCATATGCCTTAAGAGAATTTCAGTTTAAATGCTGAAAGGTTTCTACGTAGTAGATTAATAAATCATATTGCAAGCTGAGTACGAACTTTTGCCAAATGAGTTTGTATCTTCAAGGATGAGCAACCTACATTATGCAATCGAAAGTAAGTTTCCCAATTTCAGAATTCCCATTGACGTCTGAAGTAAACGATGCCTCATTAGACATATGTAAATGAAATACCCCAAAAGTATTTAACTATTTGAGAGGAGACAAATTTGTTAGACGTAAGTGAATTATTTCTTTCGTACGAAATAGGCTGTTTGAGGAAGGCATTCCAAAAATGTTATTTTTTTACCAGCATAGTAGTTTCTGTCAGTATTCCATGTACATATTTATGTGATTTATTTACAATTTTTGCTTTATGATAATTTCCAAGATAGAAAATAAAATCTGATGACTGGTGATTTTCGAAGAAGGAATTCCAAAAACTCGTCTTAAAATTTTGAGCCATAGACTTGGTAAACATAGTTTGTTTTCAGTTGTCAGTCTTATACGTTCCCGTTTTTATTTGAATCGTGACTCAGTGATAAACAGCTGTGATACATACTGACAGTCTTATGTATAACTCAGTGCAATCTAACAAATGATGTAATTTTTTCTCAGCTTATTCAGGATGTATCAGTTAATATAAATTGTATGGGATGTTTTGGAAGCTGGCCCTTATTTATGACACTAGTATATTATTTATGACTAAATATTGTAGACAGTCATCTGAAACATGGACCCATGGTCCTATTTATCAGGCAGTTTAGGCATTATGGAGGATGTTAAATCTTTAAATAGCATTGACTCAGACTTGTGATTCATGCTGCTCATGATTTTAACATATGGGATAAGATCATGTTATCCTGTCACTCTTCCCAATTCATTTTCCTCCCCAGGTACTGACAATGGAACATGAGACCGGGGTACCAGGCTAAGGTCCTGTTTCCAGTAGGATAACACAAATTTGGTTTACTTGGGTCTTATCGTTAGTCAGTCCATAACATTGTCATGTGCATTGTCATGTGTGCCTTGAAAAGTTTGACGAAAAAAAAGTTCTACAAAATATCGGGTATAAATGTTAGAATGTTACTTGCAATATCTTCTTGGTCCTAAAACAAATGGAAGAGTTAGATGAATTCTATTCACCAACAGAGTAAATAGAGTTAAACATCAAGAAAATCAAGGCCTCATAAAAAAAGCCCAGTCCTAATAGTACATTGGGGAGTTTTGTTCTTGCTTGTTGGCCTCTGTCGATTAAATCTGCATTGAATCGCAAATAGCAAAATCTTCTTGAAATTTGTCGAATTTAATTTTTTTTAAGATCTGAAATTAATGCCACTGTAATTATGGAAATTCAAGTGGCAGTTGGTCATTTACATCCAGTGGAAGAAAGTTGCAAAAAATTCGAGTTGTCTTCTGATTTACCTTCCAAAAAAGGGTTAGAAAATGCGATCTTTCTTTCTTTTGGGATTCGTACTGAATTTTCAAACTAATGAAGAGCACTTATGGCTTCCTCAAAAAAATCATTCTACGATGGCCTTCTGAAAAAAAATTGCATTGCAACTACTACTACTACCACTGTTGCTATTACTATTACTGTTGCTCTTACTACTACTGCTGCTGCTAATACTACTGTTGCTGCTACTATTACTACTACTGCAAATACTACTCCTTCTGCCGCTACTACTACAGCTACTACTACTGCTGCTGCTGCTACTACTACTACTAGTACTACTACTAATACTACTACTACTAATAATAATAATAATTATTATTATTAGTAGTAGTAGTAGTAGTTGTAGTAGTTGCCGGTAGCTTCTCGTGAGTCGGTGGTTCTTTCTGGGGTTTTCCCGGGTTCTTCCTCCACCATTAATACTGGCCGCCATGTATAGCCTATCTTGCGCTGAAAAATGGCGTTAAACTCTATAACAACAATAACAACAACAATTAGTAGTAGTATTAATATTATTATACAAATAGCAATTAAGGCATGAAGCAACATATCTTCACACAAGTTCCAAAATGTGCGATGACAATCATGGCTCACAAGTGCTAGTACATACTGTAAAATGGCCGAGCATAAATTTTAATTGAAAATATTTCACGCTTCTGCCTTGCTGATAAGTTTCTCCCTTTTCTGGTAAATAGACAAAACGGCATGACAAGATCTGATAAATATTAGGCATATTACTGTCAATTATTTACTTGGAAGTGCAAAAGTGTACATAATCATTTTCAAAACTGATCGTTAAATAAATACTTTTTGCTTCAATTTAAGGAGAGTGATGGTGGTGAACTGCTTTAAATAAAAGATTTCCATACAAAAAATTGTAATACAAATTATTCTGTAATTGCACTCCTTCAATCCGTTTGTTTTAAAAATGCTAAGTACACCCGTTTGCTAAGTACACCCGTTTTCCTTACCGTATTGTTTGATTCCTCTACCGTCTCATTTAATTCAGACGATCACGAGACATTTATGGTGAACTTCGGTTATGGTATTTCTTCAGTACTGAATCTTAAGACTTCGTGGAAGACTGGGTGTTTTGGACATTTGTTGCATGACTGGTTTGACACGCGTGACTCTTTTTTTATATCGACCAGATTCAAACAGTGGAATTCTCGTGCCGTTTGAACACGCACTGTTTCATGTAAATCTTTAAACAAAGTTTTAACGGTTTGTTTCAGCAAGCTTGTTGCCAATATTGCATGTGTGGCATTTTGACTACAAGTTCAAACCAACGTATCAAGAATTCCCTCTCTAGCACTAGTAATATACATAAAGAGGCAAGTGTAATTACAAGAATAATATACATATGTAGGCACGTGACAAATGTGATTACTATAGTAATATACAAAAAGACGCACAATGCAATTGTAATTACAAGAGCAATATACATACGTATGCACACGGCAAGTATAATTACAATAGTAATATACATAAAGAGGTACAGGGCAAGTGTAATTACAATAGTAATATACATAAAGAGGTACAAGGCAAGTGTAATTATTGCTAGAAAATAAGTGGTAACAGCAGAACAAAATTGTATAAAATAGCGACTTCACAACACAAGATTAAAGGTTGGAAAAGATGAATAAAATGGAAGTAACAAATTAGAGAAAATAAAAGGAAATGAAAAATAAAGAAAAGAGAAGATGCACCCCAACAATAGGAATTCAAATTTACAGTAGCAACAAACATCATATGTTTGTACCAATCTTTTGATTTCCTTGATATACATCAGACTTTGTTTCAAAACAAATTCATTATCAGATGATGAATTCTCAGTAGATCCATTTAAATGTGAAAAACTAGTAACATGAAGGTATATAATGAATCAGAACAGTTTTATTCTTGGACAATCGAAGCAAAGGTACATGGACTTTTCAAAACGTAGAACCACAATGATCAAGACTGACTGGTGATTTGTCAGGCTTTCTGCAGTTAAACCTCAGCTTGGGTATATTAATGTTGAGTTTTCTGTCGCATTTGATAAAGTTTTGGGTGCATTATCTATATATTGACTTTTACCTTTTGTTAATTCTCCCAAAGACGTAGACTGGCGGCATTCAGATAGAGGCGAATTTCAACATTTGGTTGTGCTTCGATATAAAGATAAAATACAAGTTCGAGTCTATAGAGCATTTGTAATATCAAATCACATTTTATAACGGAGTAGCCTAGACTTCCCAACCAAAGACGGAAGGATACACAGGGGCCATGTTATTTACTTTTTTTTAAATAGAGCAGTGCCCATCCCGTTTTCTAGTAAAGGACATTTATATCAAAGCATATCAGTATTTATATCGATGTATATGGGCATTTATGTCGATACATATACGACGGTCAGCTTCGATCCCAGGTGCTTCGAGCTGAATCTTCTGCAACATAAGCATTTTTGGATACATTATCTCAGACTTAGCAGGTATATGCTTATGTGTTCCGAATCTAGGCGGATATATTTTGTAATATTCGGTTAGAGATGTGATCAGGTCCAGTGGTAATTTTAGTATCTGTAACAAGAGTGATAGCTGTTACGTCCTGAAGTGCAATCTTAAAAGTTTTTGGAACATCTTTGGGAAAAGTGAGAGAGTTGGGGATTGCTATCAAATAATGACACAGAAGAAACAAAGCCTTTAAAGAATGTTTGCATTTTACGGTAATATTTTATCTCGTTCATCATGTTTACTTTTATTTTGGAAGTGTATATCTTCCTCAAGTTTTGTGCAAGTCTTCACTTTTACTTTTCTAGACTTTACCTTTAGTTGACACACACACACACACACACACACACACACATGAAAATGTGTAACAAGATAACCGGGTGGGATTTTGGATTTACAACATAATATTTTTGATGGTGATACAAATACAATATTTAATAACGAACGACATGAATGAGCAATTAATTATGATTAATATGTGCGTGTATATGATCCAAATATTGGATCAATTAACATAAAACGCACGGACTTAATAATGAAAATACAAATAAATGACCTTACACAGTACAAGGACAAGGGGTGAATGATTCACAGTGATTTCACAACGTAAAGATTTTTGTTTTGCTCAGATAGTAAAACAAATATAGTATTTTACTCGTATAGTAAAATGTATTCACTCAAATAGTGAAATTATGTCAACAAAAGGGACAGATAAACAAATCATCTTTAGAGTTCCCAAAACACATTGTGTTTTACAAATCCAAAAAATTAGTCCACGGCTAAAAGATTACATGTATGGAGTTGCACACTCCGTCACCAGCACACTCGGCTACCAGTCACACTGGCCAATCAACCCGTTAGTATTCCAGGTTCGTCAATCAAGCAATCAGCGCCCACCAATCTCGGTCAGCAACACCCGATCACCTGCTACTCGACCAGCAACACTGTTTATTCAGCTCTACGGCTGCTATGGTTCAGCTTCACAGCTGCTATGGTCGACTTCTGTGGTTAGCTCTTTAGGTGGTACCACGTCGAGTCCGATCACTCGGATAACTCTGATCGCTCCGGTCACTCGGGTCAGCTCTACAGCTGAAGATGTGTACGTATGTAAACCACTCACTGGCAAGACGTTCCGTAATGTGCATATTTAATCTTACGGTGAGGAATTTATACACAGACGAAGACGTCAAACATTGTCTGTGCGCTGGAAGCATTTCGAAATATTGTACAATATACATAATACACCCTTGGGCATCGTTGTACACACACACACACACACACACACACACACACACACACACACACACACACACACACAACCCGAGTACACGTATTTAATAAATAAAAGGACTTAAACAATTCCGTGACAAAATGAAGCACAATTAGTCGTTTGAAATAAACTGGGAAATAGTAAATAAAACGTATCCATATTTATTTTTGTAATTCTACTGACTTTATAATGCTGATTTACACATTATCTCTGTTAATTTATGTTTAATTACACAGAAAAATTACATCAAACGTTTTCCAATTCTGATACACTTCTTACCAGTTTTGTTTTCTCGTTACCATATAGTTTATAAACTTGTACTCGATTTTGTTTGTAAACTCAAGAACTGTGTTGGTCAAAGTTGATACCAAGAGCTGATTGACTAGCATTTGATCCCTTAATACCCATACATCAATGGGCATATAAACTAGTATTTGGCCCCAGTTGATACTAGGACATCGATGGGCATATAGACTAGTATTTGGCCCCAGTTGATACTAGGACATCGATGGGCATATAAACTAGTATTTGACCCCAGTTGATACTAGGACATCGATGGGCATATAGACTAGTATTTGGCCCCAGTTGATACTAGGACATCGATGGGCATATAGACTAGTATTTGGCCCCAGTTGATACTAGGACATCGATGGGCATATAAACTAGTATTTGGCCCCAGTTGATACTAGGACATCGATGGGCATATAAACTAGTATTTGGCCCCAGTTGATACTAGGACATCGATGGGCATATAAACTAGTATTTGGCCCCAGTTGATACTAGGACATCGATGGGCATATAGACTAGTATTTGGCCCCAGCTGATACTATGACATCGATGGGCATATAGACTAGTATTTGGCCCCAGTTGATACTAGGACATCGATGGGCATATAAACTAGTATTTGGACCCAGTTGATACTAGGATATCGATGGGCATATAGACTAGTATTTGGCCCCAGTTAATACTAGGACATCGATGGGCATATAAACTAGTATTTGGACCCAGTTGATACTAGGATATCGATGGGCATATAGACTAGTATTTGGCCCCAGTTGATACTAGGACATCGATGGGCATATAGACTAGCGTTTGGTCCCAATTAATTGGCTAATTAACTGCCGAATGTAACGTCCCCGTTGACCCCCTCTCACAACACATCCATGGCATAATCTACTTAAGTTGAACCATAACGTTGTCAAAAATGATGAAGGAATAAATTACAAATCAGATGTGGGTAAATAAACAGTCAAGACCCATGGCCGACCTTCCACATCTGATCTCGCCTTGATTAACATTTATTTAGGTTCGAAAGGATACCATTCAAATTTGAGAATCATCACGGAGTTGAATTTAAAAATAAAATGAACGCTACGTTTTATTCTAAAGCTGGGCGGTTTGTGCTAAAACACTTGTGTTGTGTCGTTTTGCTAATCCTTCTCGTAGTCCATCTTTATTTTGGGGTAGGTCCATTGAAAAATCCTGTATTTCTAAATGTTGTGTTAAATGTACATTTTCTCAGAGAAGACACTGCTAGTTAATTTAAGGTAGTACTGTACAAAGGCACGTTTAAACTACATGTGAAAATTCATAAATAAGTTTGTAAGTTGCTTTTCAATAACGATAACACAATGAGTAATTTGGCGCCATGTATTATACCGGCATATATTATTATTTTTGACGGCTCTTCATTTTTCTTCATACAACTTTCTTTGATTTTTAGTCTGTAGTTCAATACTCTGACCTCGTATGGTAGGAAAATAAGAACAAAAGAGAACCAGACTGTAGAGTTTGCCTAAAAGATTATATAAGATTAAATATGGGCCACGAGAATCCCCCAAAAGTTTAACCTCCAAGTGACATATATCAGCTAACTGACACATATACAGATTTATTATGTGTTGACAATTCACAAAAGAAAGCAACTTTTAATTAGATGATGTATTGATTCCGACATTGGTATGGTACCTGGACAATCTGGTAAACATTACGTGTGAGAACAGGTGTATCATTCGCATCAGCGGCAGATGCATTTGTTTAAAACCCAGAATGTGATACTGTGCTGCCCTAATTTTTTTTCAGCATTCTATCGGATTAGATCAGTGTAAAAGACACATCTGAGGTAGCTCGGTGCACTGTCAGAATTTGGTTTAAATACCGCCTAGTAAAGTCATTACTAGTTATTGGATAATGGACGCTGGCTTGCAATTCTAAAAACAGTTTGAACACAACTTTAAAAGCTCATAGTGACCATAACCCCTCCCCCCCCCCCGAAAATATTGTATCTTTTTCACATAGGGTGCTAATTTGGTGCGGATTCTGGAATTTTGCACATTTTCTTGACATTCTTTGAATTTATGGAATTTGTTTAACACTTTGCGGAATTTTCAAGCCGTTCTTTAGCCGATAAACACAAACAGTTCAGATGTTGGTTGTTAGAAGATGTGAGTTACGTGTAGATCTTAATATTTAAGATTTACGTTGATAATGCTATGCTGCATGTACAGTAAAATATTTTCGAATAATACAAAATTTACTTGCACGACTGTTCAGTAGAAAATATTTCAGTTTGTGGACTTTATTTAATATTTTTATCTGGTCGACCTGTTGGATCAAGATCTAAGCACCTAAATTATCCATGATACTAGAAGTATATATATATATATATATATATATATATATATATATATATATATATATATATATATATATATATAACATTGCAATTATTCCTGTCCGTAGAGAGACCAAATCTCAGAAATGTTTAAACGTTCTGTGATTCAGGCTTTTATCTAACAAACGCAATGAAATATGAGTTATTTACAGACTTCGAGCTTGATATCGAGCTTCGTGGTCTAAAGTCCTTGAGTTTAAAAGCCCCGAATGTAACGTCCCTACTGATCCGTTAACACGGCGTATCCTTTGAATGGCCTTTTTTAAATACAAGCATAACGTTGTCAGAATATCTGAAAATATACGGAATCGACTGAGGTTACCTTATCTGTACAAGTACCTTGCTATATTTAATGATGGTACGGATTTAAGAACGAAAGCCAAGTGCACGGCCATTTACAGCAGAATTTCTAGATCCAGACGATACGACATTGTTCGGTGCTGATTCTTTTTTAACAAGTAGAAATTGCTTCTGGATTAAGCAACTGTTTTTTCTTCAACCGGTTCCAAAGTCTGTAAAGGAAACTTGTTTACAAATGGAAGCCATTTAAGTTTTTGTATAAAAATGGCCTGGATCTGGCAGCTCTGTTGCTTTTGACGTTAGTGTTAAATCCCTCCATAATGAAATGCCTGAAGAGGAACTGGATCGAAGAACGCAGGTAGCTTTAACTACGATGTAAGGAGTGCTTTCATAAAAATATTCTTTATAAACTTAAAAAACAACTCATGGCACGAATCAGTTATCAGTGTGTTTTTGCCCCTGATAAAAATAAAATAATGCCGTGAGTCACAAAACTTGTATATTTGTCTTCTTAGCCCATTTTACATCAGTTTAATCCTTAATTTCTAGGCTAAATCGTTGTAGGTAGGGGGTTAGACTGAAAAACAAACGGTGCTCATGTTATTGTCTTATCAACGTGGAGGTCATTCTGCATTACAGATAATTTTAGAACGTCGGGGGGCTCAAATGTAATTTCGTCAGCCAGTTTTGAAGAGAAGAGATTTGAAATCTTTTCAAACATCATGGAAGCTGAGTACTGTAGGAGTACTGTTGTTACATTAACATGAATCGGAACATCGGAACATCCCTGGCCTTTTCTATCGCATGCTAGAACAAAAACAACCTCGGAATAACTATGATTTTGAGTGTGCTTTTGTACTTTACGGTAATTTTCCAGCACATGACAGGCTATACAAGGTAGCCGGTATGTGTAACATATGAAGCATCTGGGAAGAACCATTTAAGCACGTGAAGCTAAAGGAAGGCTTTTTCACATAACCACGTCGGCCGAGCCGAGACTTTAATCCACGCGAATAGAGGTGAGATGTGAGTAATCTGTCAAGGCAAACACCTTAGACCACTCGGCCACCCACGGACACTACCATTTTGAAATTGCCCTAGGGACTCTGGCTGTTATTACATCATAATAATTTCATGACGTTACAATTCTAGCAGCATAAGCAATAGTTTCGGGATTTTGAAACTGAATGATTTTTTCATATTTGACGTTTACGAAGTTGCAGGAATCACATTCCAAATTAAAGTGCAACGAATGTATTGATTGTTGGGGCGACGTCCAGTGTTATTTAAACACCTATAATTTTATAAGAATCTGTTCTTCTCATATCTAAGCGGATGTTTGTCCGCCACACACATTGGGAAGCCATCACTAAGGTTGCTTCCGAGTCTCTTTCAGAGAATCAAACTTGTTCGATTCGCATCATAAAGACGATGATGTTATGAATGGCTATAACATGTGTAAGATAAGCACATTGAAAGTTATATAGACAAAAATTGTTATGTATTTTTTTCAATAAATACCTTCTGTATTCGATTATAAGAGTCCAATTTTAAGCAATATAGACCCTGATATGCCGTTGCATAATGCACACGTAGCCCAGGGTCTATGCTGTTTGTGCTGTTGATTGCTTGTAAATATAACCGCATAGACCCAAATCTGCTGGTGAATCATGCGACAGCAAATCTGGGTCTGCGCCGTTTGCAGTTGGACTAACTTATAAGCGGGTACATACGATGTTATATATTATCACATATCAAGTTACAGAGAACAGTAACGACAGTCAAGAGAATTTCATAAAAGTTACCTAGACAATACTCGATAGGTATTTAGTAAAAAATAATTACCGTATGTACTCGCTGATAAGATAGTCCAACTGCAAACATCATAGACCCTGAGCTGTCGTCGCATAACATTGTTATATCGAATACTCCTATATATACACGACTTGAACCAACACAGGAAAGTAACGGAAGTGGCTGGTGTTGTCAGCATTGTGCCGAGTCAGGGTCATGTGACCTGAAATGGGTTGAAGGGATCTGATCAGTTCCAACACGCGTCATGCGATAGCTTAGGGTAAAGTTTCGTCTTCTTTTATTGGGAAACATTTGTCTTTCTTTAATTGTAACGAATACATTATTTAGTTCTTGCAACTGTTCTTTCCATTATTATTTGTGAGCAAATTTTAACAAATGTAAATTTCCAAAGATGTACAATGTAATAGAGGTCGGGAAAGGTCACAGAGAAGTTAAGATGCAGTATGTCATCAACACATGCGTGATTGCTCAAAAAGCATAAATGATATCGTTGATAGACGGCGCGTGCCATAACCATGACTTTTGAGGATGGTTAACATTGAATTATCCCGTTTCTAAGTGAGGGTATGCTGCGATACCCATCAGTTTGTCCATCGGTCTGTCTGTCCGTAACCGCATATCCTCCTCAGCCTTTGGCTGAAAATTCGCCGTATTTGGTACCTATGTTACCATCTGCGACATGTTATATAATCATGGGGTTCCTTGGTCAAATTTACAAAATTGCATTAGTTACATTTTTTTAAAAATATTTTAGTATCAAACTTTGTACACGCATTTGTACCAAGAGGACACATGCTATATGCAAAAGATTTTGCGTTACGACCACTGGTTATGAACCTGAAAGCAGAGGTCGTAGCCATCCAAGGATGGGGCCTGCTATTAAAATGCACGAGGAATTTCCATGTCAAACTTTGGAAATAACTCTTGTTAAGTTTCTGAATCACGCTTATAGGATAATGGATCAGAAAGTTGTTTCCAGGTCCGAATGGTGATAGTCTCATAGGATAAGGGATGAGAAAGTTGTTTCCAGGTCCGAATGGTGATAGTTTTATAGGATAATGGATGAGAAAGTTGTTTCCAGGTCCGAATGGTGATAGTCATTAAAAAAAAAAAATCTGTCCAATTTTCAAAAGAGAACGCAGATAAAACTTGGGTTAATAGAAGAGTTGCATGATGGTACGAAGAAAAAAAATTTCTTTTTCATTTTGTTTTTATTTCAGGTATTTGATCTTTGATAAGAATCTGATTGAAACTAAATCCAATGAAAATAATTTTAATTGTGCTGCATATTTTACGGGGAAAAAAATTAAATTTAATAAAAGACAAATGTTTTGTTGCCTGGCTTACCGTTGTTGATAAACGATGTACCAGAAATAAAGACTTAATGATATACATGTTAGACAGGAAAACATATATTGACTGAAAGACAGAGACTACAAATAGCTAATTAGATATATAGAACGAAACCAAGGACAGCCATATTCTTGGAATATAATGGATGGATGGATAGATAGATGGATCGATTTATAGATTGATTATGCCGTCTGTTAGTTCTTTATTTGCCTAATTGATTGACTTATTGATTGATTGACCTTTCCTAACATTTCAGACGTGAGGGAGGTGTTTGACCTGTTTGACTTTTGGGACGGCCGCGATGGATTGATTGATGCATTCAAAGTCGGAGATCTTCTAAGGTGTCTTGATCTGAATCCAACTCTAGACCTAATCTTCAAAAATGGCGGCACGAAGAAATTGGGTACGCATGAATTCTTTCTCCACGTTTTGTTTTCTTATGGCTTTTTCCTTCAAGATAGTAGTATGAACCTATCAAGCATCTGATATCTGATATTCAGCCATTTTATCAGATAGGCTTCGCTGCGTATGGAATGTATATTCAAGATAAATCTGCACTTGTTTTCTCCTCATAGTAGTTTTTGCGGCTAGGAAGGATGAATAACTTTTATACTCGCTTATAAGTCCAATCAAACTGCAAGCATAATACACTTGCAGATCAAGGTTTTTGTTGTTTATTATATTGAGTACTCATAACAAAATGTACAGACCAAGATCTACCGGCAGTGCGACGGCAGATCTGGGTCTGAGAAGTTTGCAGTTGGACTCGACTTATAAGCGAGTACAGACGGCAGTTTTTATTTGTTTACCGTTTGAGTAGGGTTAACTAATTATTATTCTCAAGATGTTTTCACTGAAGAGTCAGCCATATGGTATAATGATGCAGTCGCTGTCTTCATTAAATTTAGTTTAAGAAAATGTGAAATACTATGTTTATGATCAATGTCTATAAAATATTGAACGCTACCTGCTAAAGAGATTGCAGAGAAAATAGTTAACTTAACAACACTTATTTTATGAGCTGTCTTAAAATCATTGAAGAAATTTCTTTTACTTTTTAAGACTTGTGATTGATGTAAGAGGATAAGATATGCCTTTCCACGTGTATTGGGAAAATTTATTTTTCCTAAGAACAGATGACATTACAGTATCCTTTCTAAGAACTATAAACAAAAAGAAGGTCAACAAAACAACAACAGTGAAATATAAACTTAAATAAGTTATAGTTGTATCGAATTAATTTTTTTTAGCATTATGGAAATGTTCCCCTGTTAAAGAAAAACTATTTTCCTTAACAGGAGATAATCTCTATAATTCTAAATGAACAATAAATGACCAGGGTTATATGTGCTGGGTAACAGTTTTATTGAGTTTAAGAAGAAATAAATACACCGAGACAACAAAAATTTAACTTATTTATAGGCGAGACGGAAAACTGTATATGTTCTACTTAATTTAAGAACTACTATTTTTTCCCTGCATGTTTCTGTGTACAGGGGATAAACAGTATGCTTTCGAGGATTTCCTGCCCATCGTTGAAAGTGTGTTGAAGACGACAGACATGGGAACTTTTGCCGAATTTAAAGAGGCCTTCAAGTCCTTCGACAGGGAGGGCCAAGGTTACATCTCAGGCGGAGAGCTCCGATACATGCTCACGGCTCTAGGTCAGGGGAGAGAGAGAGAGAGAGAGAGAGAGAGAGAGAGAGAGAGAGACAGACAGACAGACAGACAGACAGACATGGGAACTTTTGCCGAATTTAAAGAGGCCTTCAAGTCCTTCGACAGGGAGGGCCAAGGTTACATCTCAGGCGGAGAGCTCCGATACATGCTCACGGCTCTAGGTCAGGAGAGAGAGAGAGAGAGAGAGAGAGAGAGAGAGAGAGGGCAATCAACAAAGAGTTACAAGTGCATACAGAAAAGTAAATGGAGGATCAGTGTATTTTATTTCAAAAGAAAATCCTATTTCACGTACAACATGCAGGTAAACAATGTTCAACACCTTAATGTTTGACTTGTGCCAATAGCACACGTGCTTTATTTCACACATAAATAAAAAGCTACGAATAACAATCGCTGTACTTATATTACGCTAAAAAATAATGTTGGAGGACAGACGGTAAACACAAATAATGTTGACGCAAAGAACAGTAATCATTTTTAAAAAATCTAATTACAATTCATAATTTGAAAGTGGAGATTCAACTAATAGAAGCAATGAATCATATGAGATTCTGGCAGAATCCATTATAACTAAGCAATGGGGATGGAACAGCTGGTTCTGGAATATCATACTGACATTAACCAAATCAAGGTATTCATGAGCTTCGTAAACCTCTTTACATATTTTATACTTGTGCCAAAGAAAAATACTACTGCTTGAATGTTCTATTCCATTGCCCGGGAAAGATCAATTAATGTAATCAACAACAAAACTGACTTGAAAGAATTAACTTAATCTGCAACATTCAACAATTCCTTCTCGTCATTAACTGAGGTATGATACCGATTTTTATAACTTCTTTAATAATAATAATAATAATAATAATAATAATAATAATAATAATAATGAGGACTTTGTATAGCGCCTAATCTTTAGAAACTTTAAGCGCTTTACAACACTAGACAACACCTATAAAATAAAAAACATAATAATATTATTACAAAAACAAACAACATGAAATTAGAAAAACATTAAAAAATAAAAAAACATGCTGAGAATATTTCAGGTAGGAAACATTATTAGGTCTTTAAGTTTGTTAATCGGATTAAAATCAGATCTCCACTACGTCCAGCGTAGAACAGTGGAGATCTGATTTTTAATCAGATTGTTGATACCTTCAATTTTAATATTGGTTTGAGTTATGACTTAACTGGAGGCCAAAATGTTGGTCATTGGGGTTTTCGTTTGTTTGTTGTTTTGTTTTTTTGTTCATAGTTTTTTAAAATTTTAATTTAAAAAAAAAATGAAAGTCGAGATGCCGTACAAAATGAATTAAAAGCAAAATAAAACCAGACTAGATAACAGGATGGATCCATTTCTTCTTACGTAGTGGAACAGCTGAATCTGATACAGGTTTTATAAGATATTACATAATCTGCATATTAACTGTACAGGTACAATACAGAACTTCTATTGCACAGTTTGTATGGACAGTGTAATAATTTGTGAAAAAGGTCAAATGGCATTATTGGACAGCTAGGTTACAAAACCGATGATAACTATATGGTCAAATCTCATCAGTACATGACAGATTCAAACGTTAACTTTGATTGTGCTGATGGTGGGATGGTGAATTTTTTGGTTTACTTAGTGGCATGGTTAAGAAAATAGGTAGTATATTACAGAATGATATGATTATGAAAATTGGCTGTATATGTGGATACAATAACAATTTTCTGAAATCAAAAGTTTCATTTAAACAAGGTTCAAATCCTACTGTCAGTGTCGATACATCAACCATCGGCAATATTATAAAGGATGATAATCAATCTGTAAAAAAGAGAAGAAACTCTAAAAGATACAGAAACCAATGCTAGTAAAGTTATCTTGAGATAAATGTTTTCCATGATGGCATTAATACTTTCATATATGCCGTGCGATGAAATATCCTGATGTTCATATGACAAATGATTATTTATAAACGTAAAACGAATATTGACCATGAAGTAAATAAACGATTGTTTATTTATTGATGATAATGGTTGCAGGAGCTCCTAGTGTTTGCGCTTAACATATGTTACAAGCCTCTAACTCTGCTAGATGCTTTGTTTACAGCAAATAACAACCCCAACTAACGCAGAGACAAGTGATATGACTATATTTGCAACAAAAACGATAAACAAATTGGCAAACTCTTTTAAATAACCGACTTAGCTGACTCAGAAAAATAGCAGGTATAGCTACTGCTACTTTTTCTGTGAACCCAAACAAATAATTGTCTAAATATAATATTGTAAGCCATATTTGACTCGGTCAAGAATTGCTTCGCTGGGAGTACGAGGAGATGGAGTAGGAGTGGTGAAAGTTCTCCGATTTGAATTCTTCTGTGGTATTTATTAGTTATAGTCTCAGCTTCTCGTACAGCTTCATTAAACTGCTCATTACTGTCTTCTGTTGGTACATCATTATCTTCATGGACTTCTGTTGGCACATCAGTATCTTCATGGACTTTTGTTGGCATATCATTATTTTCAACGGCTTCTGTTGGCACATAAATATCTTCAAGGACTTTTGTTGGCAGATCATTATCTTTGGGGACGTCTGTTGGCAGATCAGTATCTACAGGGACTTCTGTTTGTACATCAGTATATTCTAGAACTTCTGTTGGCATATCAGCATCTTCAAGAACTTTTTTGGCACATGAGTATCTTCGGGACTTCGGTTGGGATATAAGTATCTTCAGGGACTTATGCTGGTTTTCTAATATTAAGTCTTAGTTGTAATGGATATTTAGTTTGTGCCCTGCAGTTCATTGTAATCTCTGAAAACATATCTCCTAGATATGCATGGTTAACAAACTTTTTAAACAAATAATTTGGAATTCGGAATGTTGTCACTATCGTGCAACACATTACTTTGCCTTCATCATCAGTGGTCAGAATAGTCCTTAAATTTCATTGTTCCGCAGACCCTTAACGATCACCATTCTGATTAAGGAAACATATGCAGTTACACAGCGGTGCCTTTTGAAGGATATGCTATCTGAGCGCGGTGGCAAAGGTAAATGGAGAGAAATTTATTTCCCTCGAGTATATCACCCTGTGTAGCGCTGATCAGAGAAACATAATGCATACATTTCTGCTCCATTGTTGGACTCAGAGGCTGGTGGAGGTCACATGTGAAGAAATGATATTCTTCCATTTTGGGAAACATACTGAAAATACAATCCTTAATATAAGACCTCATTTCAAAAGAATTAGGAACTATTCAGCAATTGACTCCGAAAAGTAAACTGCTTCAGCAAAAGCTCAGTTTCCTATTGTTGAATCAGCTGACAAGAATATGAAGCTAACAAAGTTATCACTTCCAAGCTTGGCTTGAGAACCAAAACGTGAATAAAAAACGTAGCATGAGCTAATTACTTGCAGAGTGCAGTTCCAAAACTCACACTGAAGACCCACTTTACTCCAAGATTTTTGTGGAGATACCATCAAAGTCTCCATAGAAATCTCTTACTACATACAGAGGTGTCGTACGATATAGGGATTTAGGTAGTTGCAATTAGACGGAGATTCTTGAAAATCTCAGAATTCAGAACGTCTGCCAAGAAAAAAATAAACAACCCGGCAAGTTGATTCTCACCAACACTTATATACTGAAGTTCGACTGCATTACTTTGCATGCATCGATTAAAGCTGGATTCCTGGACATCTCAGCGGAACTTTTCATCCCACATCTCTTGAAGTGCTTCAACTCTCAGAAGTATGACCACCACAAAGATGGCTGCAAAACAAAACTAGTTTGCCGCGGGTGAGGACAAGTGGCACCTGTGTAAACTGTCAGGTACAGAATTTATTGTGCTTTCGAGACAGTTTATGTGAAACTAGATAAGTCTCAATCTGTGAAAACACGACATAAAAAAAGACTTTCCCGAGGCCAGACAATTTGTGGAAGATATGCCTCCAGTAACTTTTCGGCACAGCCAATACTAGAGCAGCTAAGTTGGAGAAAAAACCTTCAACAATTAAGCAGGTCACGGGGCGAGACCAAGTTTACAGTTATGATACCTCCGAAATCCTATTCAAGCAACCATACAAACCAAGAAACACAACGCCACCGGCAAAAGAAACCCATTTAATTCAGCCCACGAACATGCAGCAAACCAGTGGTTCAGCAAAGCGGAATAGCATGCTTCAAACCAAAGGGAATGCGAATTTAAGAATAAAATAGATTTCTGATAGGATCTAATGAAGCTATTTAACAACGACTGAAGTCTATAAAGTAAGGATATCAGAGAGCACCCACTCCTCCGAATTTGCACTTGGTAAAACTCCCAGAAGGCCCGTACCCATCCCATTTGCATGAATATGTCTAACACAATAATACAGTGGAATCGCTGTGGTTTAAAGGCATATATTGATGAAATAAGTCTTCTGCTTGTAGAACATGACCCAACAGTTGTATGCCCTCATGGGACCTTTTTAAAAGAGAACGATTGAATTATTCCAAAACATACCATAACATATAACAACGTTTAAGAAAAAACTGTAAAAGCTTTGGAGAGGTGGCTCCTATCATCATAAACAGCAAAATTCGTCGAATCCGAATTAAGCTTACTATTACATTTCTACTCAATATATCTCTCCCTCCAATCACGCGCCTGATCTTGACCATCTTATTGAACATTTTAAGCACCCTGGCGACTTTAGGGGCCAATCTACAATTGGGGTTGCATCGATATCAGTGATAGTGGAAGGAGACAGAAAAACTTAGATTCATAACAGACTCTTTGTCTTTTTAATGATATGTTATGTACCTATCTACTGCAACAGGATCCTACTCGTCGCTAGGTCTGACCATCTTTGACCATTTCTTTAGGTGACTTCTCTTTGGAAGTTGGGGAGCAATATACCTACGAAGCAATACACCCAAAACCTGATGGACTAGAGTAGAGATGGAATTTGAATATGGCAGATTGGGAAAATTTTCAGTCCCTCTGTGGATCAAATTTGACAAGTCATCGTTTTTGAAAACATAGCCGATCCGATACTCTTATTTACTAACGTATTCCTGTATGTTGCTGGGATACACATCCAGTAACATTTGCGGTTCTTAAGCGTGTTAATACAACAAGGTTTGACGATACCTGCATGATCGCCATCAGGGAACACGGAACAGGTCCGCAGATACTTCAATGTAAATCCAGCAAGTGAAAATCTTTACAATTACCGTACATTCTGGGCTAAAGCACGTCGTATCTTTTGAGAGAGTTAGACAAAAAACCCATGGAGATCCTGTTGAATGTGAACCCTCGTTCCTTTATTAAATCCTTATGGAATATAGTACGAAAAATCATTGGCAAAAATAAAAACAATTGTATGAAAATTTAAACAAAATCTAGTAAACTGGCCACTACACTACCAGAAATGTGAAACGTTGGTCGGAACTTTTTCAAAAAACCTGAAAGGAAAGGTTACTTTCAATTGTAAATCTTCTAACGTTGAATATTACTATGAGACCTACATGACACAACTCAGTGGCCGAGTGGTCTAAAGCGCTCGCCGTTACGGATCACTCATCTCACCTCTGTCTGCGTGGGTTCGAGTTGCGGGTTCGGCCTATGTGGGTATGTGAGAAAGCTTGCCAGTAGCTTCTCGTTGGTCGGTGGTTCTTTCTGGATTCTTCCTCCACCATTAATACTGACCGCCATGCATAGCCTGTCCCGTGCTGAAAAATGGCGTTAGCTTCTCGTTGGTCTGGTTCTTTCCGGGATTTTCCCGGGTTCTTCCTCCACAATTAATACTGGCCGCCATGTATAGCCTATCTCGTGCTGAAAAATGGCGTTAAACCCCACAACAACAACATGACACAACTCTGTTGATAGAGCCCATGATATTTGGTAGGACAAAATTAATCACCTGTCAGATTTTGAAACAATTACTCCGATAAAGTCCTCACTACATTTTTAATTAAATTTGGGAAACTGGTGACTTCCCTACACCCAGGCCAATATGAAAGAGTGATGCCCGTACTAAACCTGACAAAAATAACACCGACCCTTCCATCTATAATCCCACAGGACTAACATGAGGTAGTTGAAAAAACACGGCAGGAATGATTAGTGACAGATTGCCCGCTTTTCTTGAATCCTATAAACTACCACCAGAAGTTCAGTGTTAATTCAGACGACATAAAAACATAAAATCGACAATCTTGTCAGATTAGACGCATTTAGAAGAGAAACGTTCATAAGGAAAGAATATATAGTAGCTATTTTGTTTGACCCGGGGAATGCTCAATACACCACATATAATTCTTGCATAATGAATGACCTATTCTTAACAGGCCGTTTTCCTGATTTACTTCCAAATTTTTATAAGATAGCAGTTTAAAAATGCATGTGGGTACAACCCTTAATAATTTTGTTGTTGTTGATGTTGTTGTTGTGGGGTTTAACGCATTTTGCAGCACAATATAGGCCATACATGGCGGTTAGTATTAATGGTGGAGTAAGAACCCAGGAAAATCCCGGAAAGAACCACCGACCCATGAGAAGCTACTGGCAAGCTTTCTCAAATACTCACATAGGTCGAACCCGATACTCGAACCCACGCAGACAGAGGCGAGATGGCAGTGATCCACTCAAGGCAACATATTGTCACTTACGCTTTACAACATCAAAATTAGCAAAATAGTCCCTATAACCAGAAACTGGCTGCTCATTGTACGTTGATAACCTTGTGATTAGCTTGAGGTAAAAGAAAATATGTATACTGCTGAATGTCAACTACAGATATGCTTAAATAGAGTTCCGAAATAGTTAGAAGAAAACTGGTCCAAATTTTGAAACTAAAACATGTATGTATGCACTTCGGCCGGATAATTCTATAAAGTACACGCTGACCCAAATCTTTGTCTTAAAGGTTCTCTTATCCCTGTTGTGCTTTAGGACTTGTTTTTGAGGTTTATAGGACCCAAACCAGCAACCATTAACTGCTTCAACTGCCACACCACCGAAGATCTACACCACGTGTTCAATATATGCCCAAAATATCAACCCGCTCGGAAAATATTTATCAAAAACCAAAAAGAGATTGGATCACCACACACATACCCAGAGTTACTTATGGACTCTAATAAAAATAAACAATCAGCATATAAAAATATAAATCAATTCATAGACTCAGCAGGACTTAGGAACAAAATATCATTACTATCCCCACAAAACCAAAAGACCCAGTAACTAGCTAAATAAATTTAGAAGCCACCACATAAAAATCCATAACATATCATTCAATTTTATAAAAGTATTAATAAATAATTCACTTACGAAGCACCTATAAAAAACTAAGGAAACCGCAAAATCGGATGTCCTAGATGTCCTTAACGAACCGAATAATCAGCTAGGATTCCTGTCCTAGATGTCCTTAACGAACCGTGTAATCGGCTAGGACTCCGGTCTCTTGCTAAATAAAGTATAAATAACATTCAATCTCTAAAAACATCAATTAATAAATAACTTAAAGAGGTAATATCTAAAAACTTATAAATAACAACGTAGGAAACACACCCTAAACACCTCGACTAGTAATCCCATAATAACCTTGAAAATCTCTCTTCATACATGATATCTACTAAGAACCTCTATAAACAGCATAGAACATCCCCCCTCCTTTTAGAACATTTTGAGAAGAAAAAAAAAAAATCTGGAAAAAATAATAAAAAAAAACCAAAAAAAAAAAACCAAGCAAATGCAACAAGAAACTAGCGATGTAAAGCAAGCAGGACCGTTCCCGAGCTCTCCTTCCCACTAATGACAGCCAACCATTCAACTGTAGGGACCTTTATGGACCCACAGATTGTGGCCACACTATCAGGGTTCCTTGAATCCATAAAAAGCCTGGGGGAGGTGGCAACATCCCCTTCCCCAGGAACAACTAGCAGGCTGCGGTGCTGTCAGAAAAAAGTGGCACATGCACAATTGTGCGAACGCCACTATAATTAAACTCAACAACAACAACAACTGTAAACTGACGTTCCTTCTAAGTAGTGGATACCACAGGGACAACTGTCACAAAGCCCTGAATGTAATATGAGTCGTGGCAAAAACAGAGTAGAGAGGAGGTCTTGTTCAGTTTATACAAGGCTTTATTAAGATCGAAACTTGACAAAGATACGAATGTGTACTGATCAGCTCGCCAATTTTGCTTTCAGATTTTTTTTTATCTGATACATAATGAATGACATAAACTTTGTATAGGACTATTTGGGACTTCCTCTACCACGATTCCTGTTATTTTAGAGTCCACATTCATTTTTTAATAGCATGTCAGGTGATAGTTCCACAATAAAATAATAGAAATATCTGTCAATGAATGTTTTTAAAATAAAATAAAATAGAAAAGCACCTTGCATCTTTCTAGGGTTTATGGAACAGTAAAATAAACAAAATAGATACCATTTAATGTTAGCCTTGTTTTGAGGGAAGTCGCATTGTAATTGTTTGCTTCATATAGAAAGTAGATGCATGCAACTACAGCTAGGTTTCATGTGCTGTGTGCGTGTGTGTGTGTGTATGTGTGTGTGTGTGTGTGTGTGTGTGTTTAGATTTTTAAAGTAGCTTTAACAAGTTGAGTCATGTCGCTACGATGTCTGCAGTGTGGCAGTTTATAGTGATGTCTAGCACTGGGGCATCATGCCGCAGACTTGTGGCATCATGTCCCACCCAATCACATTATCTTGACACCAGGCCGACCAGTCTTAACAAAAGTACTTTGTGAAAATTTTCTATTTGAGAGCTAATCCAATATGTACACTGATGTTTCACTAAACAGCGATTTCCTTAGCCCTAGAGATCCAATCACATTCAAAAATCACATGACGAAAAATATCCCATCATATAGTGTTCCCATATCTGCTCAAATGAAAAGCGTATTCTTGCTTCACATTGATTACCTGACCAACATTTCCTGCCCTCTGCCACTAATTTATTTTTAAAGTTTCCTTCTTTCCAAACCATACAATAAATTTAGTATATCAATGTCTTCGATCTTGATGGAAAAGTAATAAATGTGAGACTTGATGTTAAAAATAAACTATAGTGCATACGAACCGAGAAGCGATTCCTGTTTGTGTTACGGTAAAGTTAAACTTGACACCAAAATCGATTAAGCTTAGCATCGGTAAGGATACATTTGGAATGCATCCTCGTTTTAGCACCAAACTTGATTAAGTTCCATATACTTTTGTAATATAACCGTTTTCTAGAATATTTTCTTGGCGTTTTCTCAAGACATCCACATCAATCACAGGACATGATGAAAAACACATACAAATATGATGAACAACAAGTCAGAAAAAAGAAAAAGAAATAGAGAAATCGCAAGATCAAATAAATCAATCAACAAGAGCAATTTCAATGGCTCGTCAACGAACGTCTCCGCATTTTCCCCAATTAAATAGTGAGATCTGAGTATATTTAACCTTTTTGGCTTCTTCCCGACTTTCGTGTGTGTGTGTGTGTGTGTGTGTGTGTGTGTAGGTGGGTGGGTTGGGGAATTTGTAGGGGAAGGGTCATATAAATACTTCTAAAGTCAACCGTTACCACATGGACCCATAAAGTAGTGCAGAGTTCGGTGAACATTTATTTCCATTCAACTGTTTTGAAGGAGTTATAGTAGGCGACTTAGTTGCTCACATACAGACGGACGCCATCACAATATCATCAACACTAGCAGAAAGTTGTAGGAAGATAAAATATACAAATAAATTTAATAATTCATTGATTAATTGCAGGAGAGAGAATAACCGATGAGGATTGCGAGGAAATCCTAAAATTAACCGATACACACGAGGATATGGAGGGTAACATCAAGTATGAAGGTATTTAAGTATTTTAAATCTTTAATAAAATTTAAATTGTAAGCTGTTCTATTCCATCGTAAAGTAATTCCGGCTTATAAGCTGATGACGTCTATATGTCCGCCCGTCTGGCGTCAACGCTCTGGTTAGGCTTTGCGTTTAGATCATTTTCTCCGATGCTATTGCTTGTAGGGTCATATGACTTACATAAATATATCATGAGGAATTATTATATGCTCATTTTTTTCCCCGTTAACTTTACATTGTCAGAATCGTGCAGTATTACCCGATACTGAACCCGCGCGCCAATACACATATAACATTCGCTTGCATAAAGGAACTACTTTCTATTGTAAACAAACAATGGACGCAGACGCCAGCACTTTTGATTTGTAAACAAATCATGTACACTCGCGTAAGAGGCGCTTTACGTTGTGGTTGTTTAAATTTGTTTCTGAATGAACTAAAACACATGTTTCGTGGACTGCCACATATCAGCTGCTTTTGGCACATTCCGCGTTGATACAATGTTTCGGATTTAGGCTAGCTACAGTATACAACAGACGCAAGAAAAGGTCCTCACAAATAACATACAAGTGACAAGTCATATCCTGTCTTCTTTAGCTGGTGATAAGAATGGGAAAAAAATATACTTACAGTTTTACATCCTGAATTTCCTCAAAATGTACTTTCTTAGTTCTGCAAATCCGAATTACATGAGCCATGTCACAGGTCCTCAATCTTGATTACACATTTCAAAGTGCAATTACATCATCCTTACTGCACTCAAAATGAAATAAGCATTAAATTCCATAGCGTCTTTTTGATAATTATTTTACTATAATAATGTATATCCCACAGTCTCGACGGCTCAGATTCTTACCTACAGTTATCGTTGAGGAAATGGAAACAAGAAAATTAAAATGAAACCATCGCTTTTGCATGCGTAATCGCTTATCTTTGCACTAGCCGGATCCGTGGATCGAACCGGGAATCTGATATCTGTGAACCAAGCATTATTTTCAAATTTCTATCTAAAAATATTTGTTTCTTCCGATAAGATACTAAATCTGGTGACTACAGTAAAACAACACAATTCTTAACTAAAAGAAGAAAACCAAAATCTAGAATATTGCACTTATTTTTGATGTACTGAGGAAAGCAAAAGAAAACTTTCATCTTTTTTATCCATTTTTTTCATTTTTCTTTCTCTTTATTTATTTTAATGGCGTTGCGACAGAAACAACAATGAGAATACTGAAAAGATTCTGAAACATATTAGAGTAAACACACACAGAAAATGTTTTGTACGCACGGTAATTACAAACATGCTTAAACAAAACGATATATATGCATTTTGAAAGACAATCAAGTGAGAGAAATAAATTGCTGTGTTTATTTTACTGGCTTATAAACAAACAGAACTTTGTCTTTGCTTTCAGATTTCATCAAGAAAGTTATGGCAGGACCCCCAGAAGCAAAGAAGTAAAGAAGCTGAGACACAGTGCAGAAGCACTCGAATTTTTCTTTTTCGAAGACACTTACATTTCTTAAACATTTCAGTATTTATTGAAGCAGCTATAATAAACCATAACTAGAGCCATTTTGCAATGCAGATTTTCTCTACAATCATTTGTCTGGTTTGTTTCGAAATACGCGCAAACTTTAATTGTAGATACATGTGTTGAATATAATGTTCTCGAATGAGGCTAGCTATTACTTCTTTGCATGCCAGATACTTTAATTGCTGATTCATTATTGATAAATTCATCAGAAATGTGTATGAAAATGGGGATTGTCTGAACTTCTTTTCCTTGAATACGTTAGATGCACAGTAATATTCCAAGCACCTCAACATGGAAGACCAAGAAGTTGAATTGAAAACTGTGTTAGCTTTTCTTTCGTGTCTATTTAAGAGACTGGCTTTCGATTTTCCTACAGCAGGATGCGTGCCGTACATTTTGTGCAGTGACAGTATAGAAGTTTGCTGAAGAGTATTTAGACAGATTTACAAAATGCATCAAGCTTTTTGTTGTTCATAACTGTAAAACAAGCCGTTCAGCTTTGAAAATAGCTCCAATTTCTACTTTTTTCTTCTTCAGTATAATCCAAAGTTAAATAGTCTACCCCAAACATAAAAAAAATATATTTTAAATGCCTTAAAAATATTTTATTTGCCATAGATGCAAGCGAATTCTTCAAGTAAAAACTGGCACATAGTCACATTTCAAATACTCCTGAATGTATATATTAGGCAACACCAACAGTTTTAGTGGCATTAAACTTTAAAAGTAGAAATTTATTGCTTGTGAAGGCTTGATATTACTTGCCACTATAATTATCAATATTTAATACATATTGATCGATAAATACTTTATAAATTTTAGCCTTGTATGAATTCTTTAGTACAGTTTTGCTTGTATAACAATATTTGTTTCATACATACTTTGGTGTGATATTGTGAGAGCATCCTATTAATCTTATGGATATAACACAATAATGGCTGAGTAGTTGTGACTAATTATGGAGCCTTACTTTGTGTACATATATACTCCAAAATTAACGTATTTATTATTAAACAAATACCACTGTCAGTCAAGTTGTACATGTAATGTTTCACTGTCAAATGACATAAATAACCAATCCTATCAGCCATTTGTCCCATCTGTTGACTGTACCCTTTGAGATTTTGCTCTAAGATTGTCAGTTGGTTATTCTCTATGCTTCAGCAGTAAATACAAGAATGTCAAAGATTATTTTTATTTTACTGCATACTCCACAGCATATTCGGTAGCTGGGAGTTATCAATCATCTTGGTTCTACATCAGCACTGACATACACTCCTCTATATGATATGGCTGTAAGAAACTGATCCAGTCAGATTTCTCATTCTATTTACCAAGGTACAAAGTTGTGAATAATAATCGCAGCCCCCCCCCCCCAAGTCAGCTACAGTTCATATCACCCATTTCTCCAATTCAAACTGTTGATGCACAAGCTTTCTTCCAATTCAAGACATACAGACATCACAGATGACACGATACTGAATATCCAACTTGTACAATAAGCTGTCCCATTGGTCGATTGGCTTAACTTGCTGTAGGCAGTCACTCTTTTATCCAAAAGAACTTGTTCTAAACAACTATTTTGACTAGCTACATATTCCAAGGGTTGATGTGGAATGAAATGGATTGTCTGCCCTTGGCTTGGCAAATGTAGAAGACTCCACAGCAGGATTTGGTAACAAGAAATGTTACGTTGTCTAAATGTAGCCATAATTGGGATACCGAACACTCAATCCTAGCCCCATGTTTTGAGAAAATGTATGCACCTTCCAGAACCCGTCACCCCCTTGCCATGAGCCAGTTTACTGTTGGTATAATGTATTATTGTATGTGTACTTATTTTCCTCCTATTTTTGTGCTGAACCTTTGTGCATAAATGTGCTCAGCACAATAACTGTGTTTTAGAAACACTTGGCAAATTTATGATTGTGAGATATGGTTCACAAATTATGTTGGCTTGAAAATAAAATTAAATTAAATAAAGTACATTTACAACATGTGGCTGACATGTATATGAATGCAAGCGAACCTGAAGTTTCAAGACACCCTGGGTATACATTTAGCCGACATTTGTAATCCGTAACCCTCTGCTCCACTTTGCCTCCATCTATGCTCATTTTTAATGTTCTGTACAAAAATGTAGTTTTGTCATTTAAACTAAAAAAGCAAGATAAAATATATAAATAAATTTCTACAATTGATACAAAAAGTAACCAACAACTTGCCTCCACTAATTCACACTGTGTTGATTTTCATTATACTAATATTTCATATATAGTTCAGACATCTTGAAAAAACATTAGAGCAAAAAACAAACAAATGATCCCTCACATTTAAAATCCAGGTTGCTTAAATTTCTTCATTTGTCAATATTGCATATTTATATCTGCCAGGCACTGAAGCAAATTGTTCTTGGAAAAGAGAATTGTTCTTATTTTTGGAGACATACGTCCATATCAAACACCAGTACTTTTGCCTAAGGGTGTGTCATTTTATTTGCAAAGAAAGTGGTATCAGTTTTAGATCATACTTAATGGATTGGAATGCAAGGTGTACATGCTGTAGGAATTTATTTTCTAAACCCTGAAAACAATAATCAATATTACACTTCACAAATCATTAATTTAATGGTCGACTTTATAATTTGCCTACATTAGTTTTGCATGAATAACTGATGAAAACTGATTTGAAATGCCATTAATCATCCAAAGTTCATCTAAAAGTTAATGCATATATTTAATGATATATTAGTTGGCACATACTGCTAATATCACATAAGCATATCAGATGTATATTAGTTATATTTTAATTATTTATGACTTAGAAAATCACTACAGTATTCATATACAGATAGTATGTGTTTGTGTTTAGTAGTGCTATATTGTATTAACATTGCTACATTTTACATATTAAATTATTTAGACAAAAATTTTGTTTTACTTATTTACCTTCAGCTCTGACAAAATCAAACCTGTAATTACCTTTGACTGACTTTATTACACTTACCTGTCTGTCCAGCTGTCTCTCTATCTACATTCTTACCTACCCATCTTTCTATACATCTGCCTTTGTGTCCCTGCTGGTGTATCTAGAGACAATTACCTGTAAATTTGTTTATTAATGAATTTGTTTTTCCGGCTGTTTATCTACATACTGTTTATACTCACTTATAAATCGAGCCCAACAAAGATCCTGATCCACCACAGCATAATGTGCCTGCAGACCAGGGTCCATGTTGTTTATTCTATTGGTTACTTCTAACAAACTGCACAGACCCAGATCTGCCAATATATTATGCAATGGTGGATATGGGACTGTGCAGTTTGCAGTTGGAATTGTCTTATATGTGGGTACATATGGTGCTTACCAACTCATCTACCTGTTTATCTGTATTTTGTCTTTTTGTCTGTCTCCTTTCCTATATTTCTGTCAGTAATGCTCATATTCAGAAAGAGTATGTGTGTGTGTGTGATTTGGATTTTTAAACAAATTTTCAGTCATATCGCTACAATGTCTGCACTGTGACAGTTTATAGTGATGTCTAGTACTGGGGCATCAAACTGCAGACACCAGGCCATCCAGTCCTAACACTAACATCTTAATGCTGAGTACCTAGTGAGGAAGCTGTTGTTACCATTTTTTAAGTCTTTCGAATGACTCGGCCAGGACTTGAACCCATGACCTCCTGCATCCAAGGCAGATACTCTAACCACTAAGCCACCGGAGTGGTCTATATTTAGAAAGAAGTATTGCAGTACATACTGTGTATCTGGTATGGAGTATACGAGTAAACATGATGTTGTTGTGATAAATTTTAAGATTATAAAGTTTAAATCAACAAACGTCAACATTTCAGCAAAATGCAAGGTTTATAATACATGTCAAAAAGAGAGAGAAGGAGAGTTTACAATCAGGTTTACTTTCATAATCATGTACAGTGATTGACCAAAAGGTCAACTGACAGTTTTTGTTTCCAAGACCAAAGTTAATAAATAAAAAAATAATGTAATACAATTATAATTAAACTTTGAAACCTGGACATCTTTCTTAATAAAGGATGAAAATAAAACAGTTACTGAAGTAAGAAAAGAGTCATTCATGGTTCATAAAAATTGTAGCTTTGCTGTAACAGGAGGCAAAATTCACAACAGAAAGCTAGTTTTGTAAACCAGATTAATTGCTTCTCAAACAACAAAAGTGAAGAATGTTCAGGAATGTGAAGGCTGTTAAGAAAGATGTATATATAAGACCCATAACGTGGCCAATATCAGAACAAGCATTTCATGAATTGTTAATAATCAACACAGTATACTGTTTTAATATCGTCATCCAAATTAAATAACTATTTAATTCATGCATTCCGTAACTTGCATCAAGCAGTGAAAACAATATGCCAATGCAAAACAGTCTCGATTAAGGACCTCATAAAACTGTATCAACTTTTATGATTAAAATGGAGCTGTAGTGCTGTTAGTTTAAAGTTAACCATTTACATGTGGTTATCATACATGATCTGAATTCTAAGCAAAACATTTCAAACCATGATAATTTCTTGTATCCCACCACTACCATGTCACATTGCTATAATTGCATGTGTTTTTTCAAGCATTTATACACTTAGAACCATTGGTCACAATAATGAGAAAAGTATTTCTTATTAGAAAGCATATGACTACATTAAAGCTTTTAATTGGTTCCTGTTCAGTCATTAGTTAAATTGCAATTAGTTTTAAAGAATCTTTTCAAACAAGCTTGGGTTTATAAAAAAAAACAATTAAAAGCTTTCATACATAGTGAATAGGTATGAATTGAATACTGGAAGTCAAAACAACCCAAAATCTCTAAGGTGGGTCTACTTAATAAGTCTGTAAAGACTAGAAGTCACAAATATTGTTTAAAAGTTAAAGTGGAACCCCTTGAAATAAAAGTAAACTTACAGAATTGTCGCCTCACAAATGGTCCTTTAGTGACTGTGAATGTACTATTTTTCCAGATGAAATAGATGATAATTTAAACCCCCCAGAACATGGATATAGAGTCCAACACTACAGGAAAAATAAATTGAGAAGGAGTTTGTACTTATTACTCAAATTAGTGTTGTTATGTAATTCTAATCACTCCGGTGGCCTAGTGGTTAGAACATCCACCTTGGATGCAGGAGGTCACGAGTTCAAACCCTGGATGAGTCATATCAATGGTACTAACAGCTGCCTCGGTAGACGCTCAGCATTAAGAGGTTAGTGTTAGGACTGGTCGGCCTGGAGTAAGGATAATGTGACTGGGTGGGACATGGTGCCACATGTCTGCAGCATGATGCCCCAGTACCAGACATCACTATAAACTGCCACATTGCAGACACTGTAGCAATATGACTGAAAAATTGTTAAAGCTATACAAATCCAAATCACACACATTCTAATTAAAACAAAAGAACCTCACATTTATTTCCATGAAATATGTTTATTTACATGAATGTCACATAGATTATTCAAACATTTTTGATATACATTGGTATTCATTTACAGTAAAATGTCAATTTTAATACAAAATCAGATAATCACATCAGTAAGACAATTTGTCTGCAACGTGTGGAATTCTAATCTACCATACCTTCCAGACCAGTTATTTTAACTTGAAAGTTATACAGACTGGTAAGACTATGATAAATTATCCTCAGGTAAAACTAAAGAAGTCAGATATCAATTTACAATTTATTATCCACCCCCCCCCCTTAAAACAATACATTTTACCCCATTTACTTCAATACTGGGAAATGCTGTGGTAAAACTGATAAGAAAAAAGCTTTGCAGGACAGATAAAGGACAGATCTGATTATTTTGTGATAAATGAATGATACATCTAAATTAGACATACCAAGAATAACATTCTCTGAATAAATTATTTTTCAACTTCCAACAATGTTTTTTTCTTCTATCTTCCTAGTCACTTTCTATGTATTTGAAATCAAATGTCAGTACAAATACACTGGTTGCACTAATAATGTTGTTTTGTCCTAGTCAGTAGAGAAAGTCCAAGATTGCACCACTATGCCATCAATAATAGAAAACCCCAAATGCTGCTGCTACACAAAATAAAGAGTCCTGAAATAAATAAATAAATAAATAAATAAATAAATAAATACGTAAATAAATATGGGACCTAACTCTTATAATAATTTAATGACATGAAACAATCTCTTGGCTGATATCTGAGTCAAGAACTTTTCAACTTCAGCATCCGAACATTTAAGCTTGAATATGAGTATCATCCAATGCAAATAAAAACAAATGTTAAAGAAAACTCTAAATAAATCAAGTTGAAGAATTCTTTTACAATTTCACCACTCCGGTGGCCTAGTGGTTAGAGCGTCCGCCTTGGATGCAGTAGGTTGTGGGTTTGATCCCTGGCCGAGTCATATCAAAGACTTTAAAAAATGGTACTATCAGCTGTCTCGCTTGGTGCTCAGCATTAAGAGGTTAGTGTTGGGACTGGTCGGCCTGGTGTCAGGATAATGTGACTGGGTGGGACATCATGCTACACGTCTGCGGCATGATGACCCATTGCTAGACATCACTATAAACTGTCACAATGCAGACATTGTAGCGCTATGACTGAAAAATTATTAAAGCTACATAAAAAATCTAGATCACACACACACACACACTCTTTTACAATTTCAGGCTGCAATCAGAAATACCATCTTTGGTAGCCATGGTTCTGATATGTTAACCCTATTTACACCCTGGCTGATCAAGCAGTTATTTCTGTGCTCCAAGTCTATGAATTTCACTGGATGTGGTGGTAAGCCACTGCATCAAATCAAACTTAAGTTGTTCAAATTTGAACACTGATCCTAAATGATCGAGACAGAGGGAGTGCATAACTTGAATGGACTCATAAATAAGCAAATACATCTATAATGGCTTCTCTCTGGTACTAAGTCATACTTTTGATGTCAAACTTAAAAAATACCATTTTGAAGTCAAATGCCTCCACCATTTTCAGTTGATATGCAATGCAACGCTGGTTAGTTGGCATTACATACCAAGGGAGGCAACTCATGAAATCCAACAGCTGTCCCTAGGACAAAGTACTAAAATATCTACTCGAACTGCCAAGATGTAGATAAGGTTAACATATTGGAACCTTGGCTGGTGAAGATGACAGAAATACTAGCTCACCTATCAATTATGTAGCCACAATGATATAACCATAAACCTCTTTCCTATCAGATTATATATTTTTAATTTCATTGACATCATTTCATGAAAACAATCTATTTTCTACTTCTACAATGATTTCCTCATTAACATGGTTTGTTATTAGCATAGCATAGAAAATAACTTTAATGTCATTAAAAATAAACTCAAACTGATAAATAAAATCTAAGAAATTCTGGAAAATTTTACTATGCAAAGATAATGAATAAAGGCAAATAACTCATTTCAGCTTGGCAAACATGAATAGATCAAGCAAGAGTTACAATTCTTGTATGCAACATAATTTAAGCATGTGTGGGTCCTAACTGTTTATTATAAGATAACTCTATGATTGGCAAATCATGGTAATACTTATGTTAAATTATTTAATCTTCAATCAATAACTTTACCTGTCATAAATTCCTGACCTACAAAGTCTATATGGCAAGAACATACCCCTCCCCATCAATGAAAAGCAAGAGTCTCTCAAAGGGACTGAGGCTTTTAGCTAATTGTGTTACCCTCTTTAAATAAGGTCATTATTATTATTATTATTATTATTACTCATCTCGGTATTTTTGACGAGTATGTTTTTCAATAATGGATTCTCCAGTTTTCTATTGTGTAGTGACTGAAGTACTGATAGTGAGTCAGAGAAGATGATGCTGTTTAAAATACGTTTGCTTTCTATATGTTGCAGACCAAGGTCTATTGCTCTGATTTCGGCCGAAAAAATTGATGTTCCATTTGATAAGTGAACTTGCGTTGTGTGATTTCCACAAACGAAGGCTGCAGCAGCCTTTTCCTCATCCTTTGAGCTGTCGGTATAAATTCTTGTGTAATTTTTATATTCGGTGAGGAGTTCTTGATAACAGTTGTGGAAGACAGAAGGGTTTGTCTCAGATTTTTTTCCATTGTGTAGCTTAAAAAGTACTTTTGGTTGTTTAAGTAGCCAGGGTGGTGTTTCAGAGATGGACGTTTTCTGAACTGTAGAAAGATCAATTTTTGTACTGTCAAGGCTGGATGATATTCTAATGCCAAAGGAAGGTATGGCGTTTGGTTTATTTTCATATAAGGTTTTGTATTTGGGTTGAAAAACAGTCGAAAAAGCAGGATTCAGAGGGTTTGATTTTAATTTGAGAGCATACTGTGTGGAAAGCATTTCTCTACGATGCGATAACGGTGGTTCGTTCGTTTCAACTAGCAGGCTTTCACACAGGGATGTTTTAAATGCTCCCAGAGCCAGTCTTATTCCCTGATGATGAACTGGATCAAGCATTTTAAGATAAGATTTTCTGGCTGAACCATATACAACGCAACCATAGTCCAGTTTGAAGCGAATAAACGTTCTGTATAAATTCAGGATGACTTTTCTATCAGCACCCCAGTCAGTGTGCGCTACTACTTTAAGTAGGTTAAGTGCTTTTAAGCATTTAGCTTTCAAGTTCTTTAGGTGTGGAATAAAGGTCAGTTTTCTGTCAAAGATTATACCTAAAAATTTTGTTTGCTCAACAACTGGAATAGGTGTTCCATCCAGTGTGAGGTGAGGTTCATCGTGATGTCTTTGTAACTGACAGAAATGCATGCATACCGTTTTTGATTTCGAGAATTTGAAACATTTTGCACTGGCCCAATTTTGAATCTTGTTTATATTTTGCTGCAGTTGTCTTTCAATTGTATGCATGTGCTTTGATCGATAACATTAGAAAATCATCAATGTATAACGAGCAATCCACACTAGGAGCCAAACACTTGGTCATACTATTAATTTTGATGTTAAAGAGCGTCACAGATAAAATACTGCCCTGGGGCACACCCATCTCTTGCTTGTGCAGATCTGAGAGGGTAGAGCCCACTCGTACTTTGAATTCTCTGTCTGAGAGAAAGTTGGATATGAAATAGGGCAGACGGCCATTGAGACCTAGATCGTGCAGGTCATTTAGTATCCCGTACTTCCATGTCGTGTCATAGACCTTTTCTGAATCAAAGAAAACCGCTACTAAATGTTCTTTCTTAATAAATGCATTGCGAATAAATGTTTCCAGTCTAACCAGATGATCATTGGTGCTACGGCCATATCGAAAGCCATTTTGGAAAGGAGATATTAAATTATTAGTTTCCAAGTACTAGACAAGCCGAGAATTGATCATTCATTCCATTGTTTTGCACACACAGCTAGTGAGTGCAATAGGTCGGTAGCTGTTGGGATCTTCGCTATCTTTACCTGGTTTGGGAACTGGTATTACAGTTGCTTCTTTCCAGATTTTTGGTACATTACCAGTAATCCATAAATCATTGAAGAGTTTCAAAAGAGATGTTAATGATGATTCTGGAGGGTGTTTCAAAAACTGGTAATGTATTTCATTAGGCCCAGCGGATGTATCATGGGCCTTATCTAAAGCCTCCCTAAGCTCCAATAGTGAGAACAGTTGATTATAACTTTCCGAGTTGTTGGATGTGAATTTTAGACGTGACTTTTCTTTTAGAGTTTTAAGTTTACGGAAGGCTTCTGAATAATTAGATGATGATGAATTTTTGGAGAAATTGTCAGCAAGAACATTTGCAATGTCACGTTTCGAACTAAAGTTGTTATTGTTCAGTGTCAGATGTCGGAGAGGGTTTTGTTTTCTCTTTCCGTTTATTTTGCATATAGTGTCCCAAACTTTCTTAACAGAGGAACGAGAGTTTAAAGAGGAAACATATTTCTTCCATGATGCTCTTTTATTTTCTTTGATTGTGCGGCGTGCTTTGGCCTGGACAATACAATATATATTTAAGTTTTCGGGCGTCGGATGATTATTAAATTTTTTCAATGCTTCTCGGCGTAGTCTAATGGCTTCCTTACATTCCTTAGTGACCCAAGGTTTTGGGGTTCTTTTACAATTCGGCGAGGACTTGGGAATGGATTCTTCTGCAATCTCTAATAAAATAGATGTAAAATGTTGAATAGGGTCATTAACATTGAAAACTGTATCCTCATTCAGCCTAGTTTTACAGAGTGTTTCAAATTTAGCCCAGTTGGCCTTCTTTATATTCCATTCTGGAATTACGTCACCAATTGTAGAGTTAATATTTTCAAGGAATATTGGAAAGTGATCACTGCTGTGAAGGTCATCAGTGACCTTCCATTCGTAGTCCAAAAGCAGCGAAGGAGAACAAATTGTCAAATCAATGCACGTGTATGTACCCGTTCCTGGGTGTAAATATGTTGGTGTTTTGGTGTTATATAGACACAGATCGTGTCTAGAAATAAAGTCTTCAACTTTGTGACCTCTGTCATTTCTGATGAGTGTTTAAACCACCTCTTATATTCTTGAGCAATAACAAGATGTTCAAAATGGCCATATTATCAGTCATTTTAGATGTAAGATTGGCACCATATTTATTTAGGATCAACTAAACATCATTAGAAGTCTTTTAGTGGAAACCCAAGACATTATGACCATCCATTCAGGAGAAGGAGCAATAACAAAATGTTCAAGATGGCAATAGTGGCAGCCATACTGGATGTAAGATTATCATAATTTTTTTATATATTAAGGATCCACCAGACTTCATAACAAGTTTTTTGGTGAAGATATGGCCATCTATTTGGGATGAGTAGCAATAATAAGATATTCAAGCTGGTCACCATGGTGAAAGTACCATCTGTTTAGGAAGATTACCAATACCAAGATTTCAAAGATGGCTGCCATTAAGGCCATATGGATCTAAGATCAGCACAATTTTCCTTTAAGAGGAACTACACAGCATTAATAGTCCTTTTGTGAAAACCCCATGCTGATATGACCATCCATTCAGGACAAAATAGCAATAACGGGATTGTCAGGATGGCCAAACTGAGTGGGTCCATTGTCATTTAAGACCAACTAGACTTTGGGATGAATGTGTGTGTAAAGTTTCATGGCAATCCTCCAAGTAGGAGGAGCAGCAATAACACATTTGGGCTAATGGATGAGGGACAATAACACATTTGGGCTAATGGATGACGGACAAAAGACAACTTACCATACTGTAAGTTCTTCTGGTATATATGACCAGTAAAGCTTGAAAACAAGAGACTCCCTTTTTGTAAGACTACCTTCCTTTCAGATAAAAAGTAAAAAAATTAAATATTGGCCTTAATCCAGGGTGTGGCTGGACATATGGATGTATGGACATGGATGCCAAATTCATTACACTGTCAAGCTTCTGCCAAGGCTTACATAGAGGCATTACAGGTAACAAACAGATTCAGAGAAAATTCTAAAATGTGACATAATAACTTTCATGCAAATTTAATTTATATTGAAAAGGTAGTGAAGTATTTGTTTCATTCCAATTTAAAGATTTCATATCAAACAACAAATACTGTCCAAACATATTTTTGTCATTCGTTATAGCAGTATTCAATTTCCCAAGCAATTACTTGTCTATAAATTCCATAACAATCAAGACTGAAATCTTAAATAACAATCACAGTCTTAACATTTTATACCTTAGGATTTCAAAATGTACTTACATTCATGAATATATCCTGTGCATAATTGTCAGTATCAGAGTCCCAAAAACACCTACATCCCATCCTGAAAACATACACTATAGTAATAAATAATTACACATAATAATAGAATTAATAATTATACATTTTTGACTGTATTTCACTGCTTAGAATTTATGTAAATTATTTTCCATACAAAGAAATGAACATTTAAGATTTGTTTTTTCATAAATTAAATATCATTATTCAGAATTTAATGTATTAATTTACATATTCTACCTTATTATTTTAGTATCTCTTTCTATTGTTCAAAGTTCATAATTAAATCTGCACTTTTGCTTTGTATTGTATTATAAATGTGCCATCAACTACGAAGTACATTAACCCAGTTAAAGAACAACTTGCATTTTCTTCAAAAGCTGAGAAAAATGAATTTGTAAAGTCCTATTACCACTAGTAATCTTTTTTTAAACCAGTTACTATTATTACCTAATACCAGGAAATTTTTAATAAGAATGTATGAGAAGAGTACTACTTTCATATCAGTTTCAATTATAATTTCTATTATCATTTTAAAAATAAAAACTACATTTACAGCTGAATTAGTTTTCTTGTTTACAACTTAGCATAGCTGATACATCTCCCAGCTTGTGTTTTTGGACTATGAAGGGTTCATGAATAATCAGCCCAACCAGACTGAACATGAATCTAGTAGGGACAACTGTTTTATTTGTATTGGAAAGTTAAGACACAAATATCTGTGATTGGCCATCCTAAAGAAACAAAATCAAACTAGATGAGCAAGACATTAGTGGTGAAAAAATAGCATATTTTATCAAAATGAAGATATTATTTTTCCATTTTTTCTGTATTTGCAAATAAAATCATTGGTTGAGAGATATCTTGCTTCCCCTTGAAAATAATGGTATGGCCCTTGTACACAGTATTAGCAGTATTGGTAGCTCAATTGCAATAGTACATATTAATAGGCTAAGTGCTAAACAGTACATCTCACAGTAAAGTAATCAATGCAAAAAATAACTTATGTTACATTTCAGTATTAGGCTTTTGTATTCTGCTGAATTATTTATGTACTTTAACAAGTTTTGTTTAATGACCTGCTTTACTGCATTGGAAAATTTGCAAAATATGTAAAAGCTTCAACTCTAAACTGGCATTTTCCATCTTTACCAGGTAACTTGCTTTTTGCAAGTACATGTATGTGAGAAGTAAATTCAAGCCATGATATAAAAAAAGAAGTATATAAATTCCTACTTCACCGATGCTGACAGATCCATATATATCAATTTTAGTATATCACAATAACTAAAACAAATCTAGGAGTGATCCAATGACTGTTAGAAAAATAAAAACAACTTAATTTATGAATGTTTTCTGTCAAACAATGATGTACAGTATTCAATGCCACCCCCACCCCCCTTGAACATTACATTTCTTCTGCGGCATCTCTTATAATAGCTATGGTATTTTATGATGTTGATATACGTACTTGACACCTTCCCCTCTTTGTTCTCCAATTACAACCTGAACTATAAATTTGTATCTGTCATATCCCATATCTGAAACAAGAGTAATTATACATTAATAACAGAATCTTTAAAACATCAATTACTAAATTCTTTCTTAATCATGCTAATACCAAATAATAATAAAACTGTTCCTTTCATTTATTAGTGACAGAGAGTAATATGTTGTTAATCTGAGGCATAAAAAGCCATGGATGCATGCGTGTGTGCATGATTTTGATTTTTAACGTAGCTTTAACAATTTTTCAGTCATAACGCTACAATGTCTGCAGTGTGGCAGTTTATCGTAATGTCTAGCGCTGGGGCATCATGCCACAGACATGTAGCATGATGTCCCACCCAGTCATATTATCCTGACACCAGGCCGACCAGTCCTAATACTAGCCTCTTAATCCTGAGCGCCAAGCGAGGCAGCTATTAGTACTATTTTTTAAGTTTTTGGTATGACTTGGTCGGGGTTCGAACCCATGACCTCCCACTTCCAAGGTGGATGCTCTAACCACTAGGTCACCGGAGTGGTGTATGTATCTAAATATCTATCCATATATATATATATATATATATATATATATATATATATATATATATATATATATATATATATATATATATATGAATGAGATTTACAAAATTGATTTAAGCTAACTAAAATTTAACTTGTGTTTGGGAAATTTAAACTTTCCTTGAAATATGCCAACAAAATATCACAATCAAATTACCCCAAAAAATCAAGTATAGGATGTTTCAAGGAAATGACATTTTTACTTTTTTTACAAAGAACTTTTCTTGTTATTGTTGTTTGTACCTTAAAACACAATGTCATTTAAGTTATCAAGAAAGACATATCTAGACATGTTCCAGGTTTATGAGGTCCATAATCTACAATGTGAACATGTAGAAAACCTTATCCATACAAACAATGGCTTTCAGAGCAAGCGGTTTCCTTTATTTTGTTTAAGAGACCTGCTGTGGGCCTCTGCCTGAAGTTTTTAGGGTGGGGTAAAACTAATTTTAATTATGCAATACTTACCCATTGCTATTGTGTAGAATTATGCTTTTTCATGTGGAAAAAATCACTGTCTGTTTGATGTGAATATATCCTTACACAGAGGGGAAATTGTCAGTATGACACAATCCAACAATGTACATGGCTTAGGTAATGTGCAGAACTGTCATCTTTTTCATAGATGATAATTCTGCCAGGACATCAGACGGTGTGTGGGTAGAGGACATTCAACAATGGAAATGGTTAAGAACTGCATAATTAAAATTAGTTTTACATTTTAATAGCAGCAATACATTATTCATTGCTATTGTGTAGCTTAATTTGTCAGTCATGAGAGAATACCTTTTTCTCTCTCTGGGCCACATGCTGTGCTGCAACAATAGGTCCCAGAGAAAAATTACCTTTCTTCTGTTGAGCCAACAAGTGGAGGTAAAAGGAGAAGGTAATATGGCATCATCATGATGTCCTCCAAGGAAGAGTGATTACAGTAAGCCCATGATGTAGCAATGGCTCAGACTTGTGGGCATTAAGATTCACTGTGAGATAGTGGCAGCAGAAATATCATACAAAGCCCTTAAGAGGAAGGAAAAGACCAAAGGTTCATAATGCATTTGGTCAAAGATGATAAAACACAAGATACTTTCCATCAGGGCATAAGAGAGTGTGAGAAGGGTCTCTGTAGCTCAAAATATTTAATAAGACTGGCAAGATATACATCAGAACCAGTTGCCTTACAAGTATATTCTCCATCTGGTATCACAGACCTTGAATGCAGAAGCTCTCCTGGTTTTAATGATGCAACTGACATGAAAGCTTGTTCTGGCAGAGAGACTGCTTGAGTTGAATCAAGCATGAATGTAGAGAATCTGTGGGCTGTTGTGGAGGAGTGATGCCCAGTGCTGTGACAGAAGATCCCCCCAATATGATAGAGACCTGGGTTTCTCGATCAACAACTCTAGAAGGTTGCTGAGCCACAATCACTTGGGCCATAGTGGGGCAATAAGAATGATCTAAGCAGTGGAATTTCTGACTCTTTGAGAACTTGAGGTTGTAGATGGAATGGTGGGAAGGCATATGAAAATAGTCAATCCTACTGAAGGCTGAAGGTATCCACTGCCCACATTCCCTGATCTGGGACAGGAGATACAAAGAATCGAAGCCTCATTGCAAACAGGTCTACGTGAGGTCTTAGCCCTAGTGTGAAGAGAACTCTGTATAGGATTGGTGAAGACAATATTCTGTTAAGATGGCTCTGCCATTCCTGGAAAGGTTGTCTGCTATGTTATTCTTCACTGGAATGTGGCATACTTTGATGGTGATGTTCTCTAAGGTGGTCCAGCAGAGGAGGTTCCAGACCTCCATACAAAGAAAAGGAGCATTTGTGCCTCCCTGATATCAGAGATATGCTACAACATATATGTTGTCTGAGGAGACCATGACACATTGACCCCTTACTCTGTCTATGCACGCATACAATACCAGACATTCTGCTTTCATTTCTAGCTTGTTGATATGAAGAGATGATTTGGTCGGAGTCCAAAAACCCTGGAGAATTAAATCCTCTGGCTCTAAATATGCACCTCAACTAGAATCTGGTGCATTGGCAAACTGGAAGGAGCGGGGCTTGGTGCATGCATTGTAACCCCAGTCAGGAATCTGTCCCAATTCATCCACCAGTGTAAATGATGATGAAACATTGGTGCTAGAGTAACTGGGGTTGATAAAGAATCTCTGTATGGTTTCCACCTTGCAAGAAGGAGGAACTGCATGTCGCATATGTAGTTATCCAAAGGGAAACAAGTCAGCAGAAGCATTCGAGGTTCCCCAATATGGATAAGTAAAGATGAGCAAATGAGGGTATTTCTGCTTGTACTGCCTCTAAGAATGCCAGAATTTGATTTATCTGATCCAGCGGAACCTGGACTATGTTCTGGTTTGTTAGGAAGTTCATCCCCACATAAACGAAGTCCTGAGATGGAAAAAGTCCTGACTTCAATGGAGACTGGCAAAGAGCATTCTAGATTAAGGAAGTGGTTTCCATTTGAAAAGGTTCTTCTAGAAGAATTTGGTTCCAAGGGGGAGACTGATTATAATAAAACACTTTCTGCCTTTTCTTTCGAACCAGGAAGATTTTGGAAAAGAAAGTAGTAGATTGACTGTTTATCTCTACTGCCCTTTCTTGCACAAGGTGTGCACCTTTTCCTTCAATTTCACCAGATTGGACTGATGAAAGAACATGGGAGACCTTAATAAAGGGATTTGTTCATAAAACTGGAGTCGGTTACCCTTGCTCTTGATGGAAAGCACTCAACCATTGTCTGTTATGCTTGACCAGGCCTCTGAAAAGAGGCCTAGACAAGCACCTATGGGGATGTTTGGTAGAGAGATACATGACAAGAGTGTGGGTTCCTAGTGATGCCCCCCTCCCACTTACTTTGGTAGGAAAGAAAGGTGGTTTAGAGGATTTCCTATTTGCAGACCTGTGGCATCTACCTGAGCTCTGTGAACCTGACTGATTTGGTCTAATTTGAGACTGCATGTTAGATTGGGACTGCATATGTTTACAAATTTGGTGGACAGCCCCTGAGGGCGATTCCCATCCCCAATCCCCAGAGTTCCTGGTCGACTGTGATGGGCCAGGAGCACTTGAGAAGACAAGTTGTTGATGGTCCAGCAAGTTTTGGGAAGCAACTCTAGGGATGAGTCCCCTGAAGGTCTTTTGTCTTCAAATGGAGCAGCACTTAAAAGGTCTTTACTGTGGTTAAGCAAGACCTTTGAAGAGTCCAGGGCAATATCACGGCAGATACGCAGAAATTCCACCAACAATGCCAATGCCAGATAAAGTGCATGTCTAGACATCTTGTCTACCACTTCCAGCATGTGTTGCAATATTGGTGGATTCAGCTATGGTTCTCTCAGCATACTATGTGATGTAGCTGAGAAGATGCCAGCATGTGATGCTATGGAGACAAGAGACAAGTAACCTAGCTTTCTCTTCCATGACTTCAATTGTTTTTATCAGAAGGCATGACCAAGCTACTGTTGAAATACCCACTTTGGATGAACCAGCATCCGATTGGGAGGTTTAGCAGGCTATTTTGGGTACCTGTTAGTAAAGACCAACGGACTGATTGACCAGCCTGGATGTTGCTGAGTGACATTTTGACCTGATGCAAGCATCTAACAAAATTCCTCAATAATGGAGGAATGAGAAAGAAGTGATGTGTCTAGCTAAAGTTGTACCCCTGAGATTTTGACCTAAATGGAAAGTATTTTCTTGGCATACAGAGGCTGGTACATCATATGTTCCCTATGCCAATACCGTGAGGCAACAGAGTTATAATCAGAGAATACATCCTCCTCCTGTGTGGGAGGAGACAACACACTACACTTGCCTTGACATGATATGTTCGGTGCTCAACTTCCCCATTAGGAGAGAGAAAGATGCTTGTGGGGTGCTCCACCTCCTTGTCTCGAGGAAGCCACATGCTTTCATGTTACTCTACCTAACTAATGGGAGGTTGCATCATACTACTCATAGCACAAGGTGAGTCTCCTGTCCATGTGGAGGTGATTGACTCCTCAAACATTCAGTCTCTCTTTCAGGAAGGTCCTCAAATGCCACACAAACAGATGGTCCCATAAATGCATGCTACCCTAGAGTGCTCTTCTCAGTTGAAAAGCAAAGCTTCTCACAGACCTGTGTTGGGTGGGTGGGTGTCTGAGTGAAAAACATAAAAATTCTGATTATGAGAGTGAGAGAACATTTTGTTTCTTCCTCAGTCCATAAGTATGAATAATCAGCTTGATTCCATGTTTCAGAGGTCCATAATCTACAATATGTACAACAATTTTTTTATGTATGCTTTGAGCAATGGCTACAGTATGGGTGAATGTCCCAAAAGTGCTTCTTGTGTTCTTGTGGCCACACTGACCCACAAACTGTTCAGGCATTATTCTGTGAATAAGAAAACAAAACAATATATACACATATAATAAAATTGTATTGCTTACTCAGCTTACATGTAAACAGTGCATACTATGTATGCCCTTGTGTATACACAAGGTAAATAACTGACAATCAATTTTACCTGTATGTTTTGTTTTTCAGCAAAAGACTTTGACAAATACACATAGAATTACAGTAAGAGCAAGAATATACCTCTTGGATATTATAAATATGCAATGATGATCGATAAAATCCCAAAATATTTCGTACTGTAAATATTATTTCCTACACAGAGAGAGGAATATGCTAGTCTCTCATAGTTTCTGTTATTATTACACTATTAAATACTCCCCATGTATCTTAGTTGAATATTTGAGAAATAAAAATTTAAGCAGACTCCATAAATGGTAGGATACATGAAGTACTTATGACCCTTAAAGAATTAAAATTCTAAAGGTAAAAAATAATTTACTGGCATGGATATTTAATTATGAACGGATAGTGAAACATTCAGATATTCTTGAAAGAAAAATTGTAGAAGGAAGACTGCTATATCCAATACAGGGTTTTACAGGCAGATTTTATCTAGTGACTTGATCTATTAATGTCCAAAACAACATGGCATCCTTGAAAGGAGATGTTTCTATGCATTACCTAAGCCAGGTGCACTGTTGGATTGGATCATACTGGTAGTTTCCACTCTCTGGGAAACTACCATTAAATGGACAGTGCTTTTCTACATGAAAAAGTATAATACTACATGACAGTGATGGGTAATGCATTACTGCTATTAATAAATTATTTGTGCACTTGAGCAATTGGGCAAGGATTGACATCAGGACCTGGAGGAAAGCATCGCTTTATGTGAAACATTTTGAAAGGCAAATATACACACAAGTCAGTTTAATAAGATTTTAGAACATTTCTTGTCATATTTAAAGTACCGCAATTTCAACATTGTGTCAAAATAATAGTGAAAAAATTAGGGCCCTTTAAGGCACAATTTGAGTCAGGACTTGTGATTATTTTAAGGTCAGGTGCCCTGGACCTGCATCTGAAAAATACTTCTTACAGCACTTATATCATAACATTTTTCTTTATTTATCAGGCTCAAGAAAAAATATCCCAAGTATTTGTCCCTGGAATAAGTGAGTTACAAGAGTTACTGTCCTTGTCTTCATTACATTCATTATACTACACTTCTCCACTACAATGCTTACATTTTACTTACAGAATCACAGGTATCTGATGTAAACTTGATACTAAAATGTGTCAAAAATATTATATTCAAATGCATTGCTCTTTAAATAAACATATCATTGGAGACAAGGTTTATAACTCAAGAAAGTGCAGCTGCACACATAGCCCTTGACTTCTCCGCAGCATTCACTTTTACAGTGAAACCTTTCAGTATTTTAGGTGCCATAAGTTTCCTTTTCTATGAACTATTACACACATTTATAAGTTAGAATGATATGAGACACTGACAGGGAATGTGAAAGTTTTATGCTATTTGTCTGGTCAGACATTGCTATGCTTACCCTAGACTGACAGCATTTTCAAGACTGTGCAGCTTTATTAATACAAAGTCACACTAAAGTATATATACCTGCATATATTTACATACATATGTAATTACTTTTCATGTGACAAATGTCAGTAACCTGCGCTTAAAAAACCCTCTAATCAACTCAATTTCCACAAACTTTCCTACTAAATGATCCATTTTTATCAACACTCCATTCTATAGAGGACCCATGGGTGCCATCAAAAAAAAGACTGCTGATTGGCCAAAAGAAACGGAACATCTTTAGATTTTGACCAATCGGCTGTTGTCATGATATTCTCTGCTTTATATGTAGGTTACAACAGCATGCATCTTCCCTTTATTATCACATGTATCTATAAAGCTTCAGTCTTGAAAACACCAGTGACCTGTGGCAACTTTAACATTGCATGACCAGCTGAAAAATCATAAAAATGTGATTTTTGAACCTTAAAGAGGTCTGGTTGATAAAGATGCTCACTGAAAGAAATCTATCGTCAGATCAAATTATTGAAAAGTGTCACTGTAAATGCATAGGTGTCAACTTTTACGGTTTACCATTAATTTGTATGCTTTTTTCTTTTATGTCAGTGTACAGCCGTACAACTGTTGTTGTTGTAGGGTTTAACGCCATTTTTCAGCACACAATAGGCTATGTATGGCGGCCAATATTAATGGTGGAGGAAGAACCCGAGAAAACCCCGGGAAAAACCACCGACCCATGAGAAGCTACTGGCAAGCTTTCTCACATACCCACATTGGCTGAATCCTTGGCTCAAAACCCATGCAGGCAGAGGTGAGATGGCAGTGATCCGTAACAGAGAGCGCTTTAGACCTCTCAGCCACTCTGGGCCCCCCACAGTGAGTATGTGCCTGCCTCCTACAATAATCACTTCAACAATAGATGATGAACACCAATTGTGGGTGCTAAATTTTCAGGTGGCTAAACATTAAAATTAGTGTCTTTTACTTCCAAACACACCTGTTAAAAAAATCTCATGGGTTATATTATTAACCATTATCACCTAGTCACTTTGAAATTGGTGACATGCATCAAAACAATCTCTGACAAAACAATTCTTAACAGCCTGCAAGCTTGGCATGTTTGAACTCACCAACTGCTGATGGTTAAGTTAGGACCAGAAAGTGGGTGAATCATGTATACATTCAGATATTATGATGAAAAGATAAGCAGGGATGGTGCTGTCTTTAAAAAAGTTGTCGCCCAAAAAATCGTCATCCTCAATATTTTGTCACCAATTTTCAAAAAATGTTGCCAATTTCATAATACAGTGCTATCCATCTATCTCGACATCATTGGGACCAAGGCAATATTGTCAACATAAGCGAATGTTTAGATAAGAAAATGGGGGGGGGGCTGAAAACAAACTGAAATTTTGCATACAAGTGAAATTTTTAAGAGATGACCTGTCGTCAGTGATTAGAATTTAGGCAGAGAGAAATTTTGATTAAATGGAGACAGCTAGTCTGAAATACATTTGTATATTGACAATTTACATTTGTGTAGCACACTCCACATTATGTTAAAAATATACATGCACATGAAAAATCCATGAATTCAAGTATTTGATTATATGTTAGAAAATTCATGTTTCAGTCAAATCCTGTTAGAAAACACAAATAAAGAGTATATATAAAAAAAGTCCTCATTTGATCTATATCCCATTGTTAATAAACATGTTTCCAGAAACAATTCACTCTGATATTTATTATCCTAATAGCACGTGGCAGTATAATTGATTAAATGCTACATGTACATGTACTTAAATTGGCCTCAGCTTCAGTCAGCCAGAAACAACTACCATGATGCCGAGTCTACCAAGGGGATGAGGCTATTCATAGGGAAAATGAAAACATCTGAACAAATTAAAAAGTTTCACATTCTTGCGAGATCTTCTAGCTTCATTTAACTTGATGGCCAATATCTATTGTTTCAAAATATTGGAACTTTAATTTCGGTTTTAAACCATCATTGGTAACGATCTTAAGCACCAACTTTTTTGTTGCAAACAGGAAACTTTCACGGCACAATAAATATGTTCCAACTGCTATGAAAAATGAAACAATGCTTTTATTTAAGTTTGTTGCAGACTTTCTTTGATCAAAGGTCTTCAGCTTGCTTTGACGAAGGTTCACATGTTATTGAAGGTGCCGCTAAAGGCGTTCTTTGAAGGACCAAATTAATGCCCATTTGTTATTGCTGCAGCAGCATCAAATAATTGTAAATCATTGATGGAGACATAATTTCTTTTTTATTTGCTTAGTATGTATACAGAACAATTGATGCTTCAAAGGTAATCAGTTTTCTTTGATGTTTCAACAAAACTATTTTTTTGTCACACTTTCAGTTCCCGCCTTCAGAGGTGGTCAATTGTAGCTAGTCAGGCAGTGTGACTATTTGGGTTATATTCCAGACAGACTAATGAGGCCAGACATCAGCATAAGCGGATTATAAAATAACAATACTGTGTTGGGGTGGTTTGTCAATATGAATAAATGATTTATTAATGTAACAATTGATTCTAGTGCAATTTTATATCCAAGTTTACTGCTTTTCCTGACATCATGCCTTTGAAATTCTCAACTCCAAACCCAAGACCGTATCTACAGTTTTAACAGCCAAAAATGTTGTTGCCAAAAAGATCGCAAGATGGTATATTTTGTTGCCAATAAGGAGAAGAAACAACTGCAATGTGCAATTTTGGCAAAGCCTGAAATAACTGGTAAGTTAAAATATAAATATTTATTTCCTAACTGTCAAAACTTGCTTTAAATAGTATATTCACATTATTTGGTATACATAAGAAAATGCAAGACTGACCATGCTGCCGACTATAGGGAAATGACAGACTGTCAGAATATACACAGTAGCATGGAAAAAATGGATCAAAAGATAAAAGAAACTGAACTGTTATGAATTTGAAGAATTAATACATTAAAACAAGAAATAAAGGTGTTAATATGTGGCAAGAGCACAGAGTATAAAACTCAATAAACATTATGAAATGACTAAACTCTCAATCTGTTGGATGTTTTAAAAAATTGAGCTTGCCCAAGTGCCAAATTTGCATATGTTCTGTTAGCCACAAAAGTGGATTTGCAAAGTCCATATATAACTGATGACCTTTTAATCTTCCTTTAATATCATCGGAAATTTTCTTGGTCCACTCCATAACTTCGTCTGCCTGATACTGCTTCTCAGCAAGCTGTTCTTGCAGAACGGTGTGGATACATTCTTTCACTATCACTGGACGAAACCTGCAGCGAGAGAGCAAAGATTTTTTGTCTAATCAGTACAGTACTGTACAGTATCAGAGGGTATCGTATTATTTCTTACAGTTTACCTATTAGTGACACACATACTATAAAACAACTAGTTTTTATGGTACATTTAGTAAGCCCCTGCGTACCGTCCGTGCTAACCACTAACCTAGTCCTACATGTAAGACCTGACGCTGATATTTAGCACCTAAACAAAATCAACATGTGCTATGTCTTACATGTAGGACTAACCACCAACCTACTATAAAATCCCTTCAAAAAAATCAATCAAACCAATATTACACCATATTATCCTACAGTCTATATTCTATCTAGAGAACTTACTTATGTTGGAAATTTGGTCGTATTATGTATGTATTGCTCGGAGGTGGAGCGGGCTCTTCAACTTCTGTCATGACTGTAAATTCATCAACATTCAATATGGAGCCCTTGACGACAAATAGACTGGTTTCGCTGACGCTGAAAGTTCGTGTTATTGAGCCCGAGCAAGTGCCCGGTGAAACTTAGTATTATGAAAATAAAAAGGAACGTTAATAATAATAATAATAATAATAAAAATTATAATAATAATAATAATAACAATAATAATAATAATAAGAAGAAGAATGATAATAATAATGATAATAATAATAACAACAACAGTAACATCAAGTGTCTCATTTACTGACGAAGATCATACAGTAACAGTTAATAAATATTAATCTTTCATGGAACGCACAATTATATGCAAATCAAGAAAAAACTATTTTTTAAAGACGGACCTGTATTCACAAACGTAAGCTTAAAATATAAAGTAGAATGAAGTCTTTACATTCTTTGATCCCTTCGTCATTATGATCTAACAATATAAGACAGAAATTAAGATTTGCGAACAAATTTTCCTTTTTTGTCCTTATAAAAAGTCTGAGTTGCAAAACATCCTGTTACATGTGGATGCGCCCCACCCCCCTTTTTCGAATACATGGGAAATATCATGAACAAGTCTCATTTGTACCATATCCGCTAGTCCGACTAATCAAACTTCCAAATCTGTGTTGATACTGACAGACGAATTCAATATCATTATAGATGCAAGGTTGATTTATCGTCCTACATATCTGCATGTTCGGGGATATACATGTAGTCTAGATAATAGAAACGGAACACGCTCAGGCCTTTCCACCAATCACAGGCATTTGAAATTCTATCATTGTAGTAATAAAATGTCAATATATTTGAGAAAAAATATTATTTTACAGCTTCTATCTGTATCTGAAATTTTTTTCTTTCTTAGATGATTTGACATTTTCAAATTACAATGATAAAAGTTTCAAAGGCATGTACGCCAACGACTGAAAGCGACAGAAAAACCTCAACGTGTTCTGATTGGGATAAACCGATGTTTTCCGGACGAGCATGCATGTGATTCTACATATCCTTTGGATTTATAGCGTGATTCATTAATAACGTTTAAGGTCTCACTGGATAGTTTCGTATTTTAACACCCTAATTTTTAAGGAAGAAGGCATGAACCTAATTATCACAAGCCTAGCATTTATAAATTCACACATAAGCTAAATCTATAATGTGGTTCAGATTTACTTTGAGTTAGGCTTGGAAATAGGTTGGCTTGTTGGTGACTGCCTGTCACAGTTAGATTTGCATTGGAGATCAAATGCGTAACTTGAGCTGCAAATGAGCTGTCGACTTGGCTTACGTATTTATGTGTGTCTGCTACAGAGGTAAATATCTAAAAATCTAGATGGTTGAGGGGTGATGAAAAGTATGCTAATTTGTTATAGTACTAGTGAACTATATTCTTGCATAAGGCACATACTGATTCTTTTAGCTGCCTTGTCACAGAAAAATTTTCAAAATAGCTATTTCTTGTCAAAAATGAATGTAAAATTTAGGGGTTGGTGGCAGTGTTGGTTCAGTATAAAAACCACCAGTTGCATCAGGAATTAACCTGATTACTGCAGTCAAAATCTCACATGTATGCTTTCTACAAAAATCATTAGTTTGTTTTTATTTGTATCTTCAGTGTAAAATTATTCTCATTTTTCTGTAATTGGTCATCGTCGGATGAAAATTCACCAGATAAACTGTCCAGTGAGACCTTAAATTCTGTTTTGAAGAACATTGCTAAAACAAGTCAAAGTCCGTTTAAGGCTTTGTTCCACCCCACCACGAAATGTGTCCCTAACATCAAGCGTAGGATGGGGGAAATGGATCCAAGGGCCCAAGTCAGTTCTATATTTGATTTGAAAGGGTATATAAAGCATATAGGGAGGGAAGATCAAACGTTGCAGCTGTATGTCCGTGTTCCAGCATCATCTTACCTGTGTTGATACTTATGTCAGTAATAACACACCGATTCTCAAACACGTTAGTCTCAATTTTAAAATTTAATAATAAATAAATATGTAATACAATCCCCACCAAACTTTTCCAGCCCCAGGACGCTGCATCAAGCGCTTCAAAAAGTAGTACACGTCTTCAAACCACCACCAATACAGCCCCAACGTTCGATGTTTCTATCTTTGATTGTGTAGAACTAGGGAATATATGCGACGTCACTCACAGACATTCGCGTGTCCAGGCAGTTTTGATTAAATGATTACAGTCTTTTCTTCGACATGCGCGGGGATAATTAATAAGTACATGTAAATGGAGTTAGTTAAAAAGTGGTCATCAAGTCAAAGGTAATACTATAGATAAAAAGCAGAATATATTTTCTCGGCTAATGTAAAATAAAACATTTTTGTATGGAGGAAACAGATGAATTTATTTAATAAATTAAATTTAGAAAAGTTATCATTCACGTTCATGTTTGTAATTGTTATTAATTTTACTATAAAAACTTATGTTTTCTTATCGAAACTTTATTTTTTATTGAATTTTGACAGAAAAACAAGTTTAAAAAACATATCTTTCAATACATGGAAAAATTATAAACTTTATGTTAAAGTGATTTGCAACAAAGTTATAGCTCTACAACTATATTACAAATTTAAGATAAGTTTGTCACGACTTAGGTCGAATTTAGGTACGTGCATGATTGCTTAGGACGCAGTCGGAAAAAAAAACAAAAAAAAACAACAACACGTGCATCTTTAAAAGAGACGATGTTAGCGTTTAATCGTATTCAGAAACATAAAAAAGGAATTTTATTACCTGAAAGAGATTTAAATTCGTTTATTGAACAGCAGATGTGAAAAACAACCACCATTCTATATTTGGTAGGTAAGACGGTAAAAACCAATTTAATTCATAAGCACGTACATCAGTAGTAATATGTGGCGGTAACTGGGACTATGGGACATAAGAAAACTTTAAAATGGGAATTGCACTATGGGACATAGAGGAAATTTAACATGGGAATGGAGCCATGAAGCATAAGGGGGAATCAACGTTAAGTTGAATTATTGAAAACGCTAAGGGACATAATGAAATTTAACAGTAGGCTTTTATTTTGAAAAATACATTAGATATAAAGAAAAATGTAATGATAAAACTACAACTACTATCCAACACCTAGTTATCTACTATGAAATTAGTTATCTAATATCTGACATCCCATGCTTACTATCCAGCAATTAGTCGTATACTATTCAAAACGCCGTTTGAAGTGGCCAAAACACAGTAATGTACAATCTGACACTCCGCACTTACTATACATACTATCCAACATGCTGCTTAGAATGATCAATGCTCCATGCTTACTATTCAACACCCATCACTTACAATCCAATACCAAAGACATTAGTATCCAAACACGTCGCTTTGAGTGATCAACACACTACTTACTAACGAAAATGGTTGGATGTAAAAAAAAAAAAAAGTAGGATGAAATAACACATTATCACACATAGGAGCACTAACACATGCTATACTTACATACACATAGTTTTATATGCTAGAGACAGGGATTTGCTGGAAAACATCCCTCAAAAGTGGAGACGTGTGCGTGAAAGAAAGAATTATTTAGAAAATATGTAAAACTCGATAGTAAGAAAATTATAGGGTGTGTAAAGAAAACCCAAAAGACAGGAATTAGTCAACAGGAATAAAAAAAACTTTTTTGTCAGTAATCCCCGCTAACTCAAGCATCAACAGAAAATGAAGAGGCAGAATTAAGGCTAGTCTTTATCTCTCCATGTGCAAACAAATGTTAAACATAAACGTATGTACAAGGTTGACAACGTTGTGGATCTAGTCAAGTGTCATTTTGTCATCGATGCACATTATATTTTTGGCCAAAGAAAACATATACCATTATGTTCACAAAACCACCTTTCTATCTTGGCTTCATTTCTAGAGAAATTACCTCCAACACAGATCAGAACATGTTCTAATGGGAATTCTTGACTGCATTGATGAAGAAACTACACTCAGTATTGTCCACATTCTATCGAATCCGACCCTTATAACCTTACATTATTGAACTGAGTTATGACAGCATCTTCAAGGGGAGGTCATCCATAAGAATCAAAATGTTCCACACTGTGGTCGCTGGCAAAGTAGACAGCTACCCATTTGATTCCTGAGCGATGAACGTTGGTCGACATAGGCTTTAAAGTCTGTAGGTTTTCAATGAAGAAGTTTACAGGTATTGATTTTCACACGAAATAATAATCATTCAGTTCATACTTGACTTTTTCCATCAAATCCTGTGAAATAAGGCGATGAACGTCAAATCTCGGTGCTCTGTTGCAATATAACTTCAAGCCAATGGAGGTAGGGAATGGTCACTGAAGTCTATATAACCCCTCTTCATGATATTCTCTTCTGAGACAAGGGTCTATGCATCTTCCAGATACTCTTCAAAACCTTCTTTGTTGACTCATCATTAAATGTTTATCGAACTTTACTCTTGTTATTGCCATCGCAACATCATTGCCATTTCTTCTTCTCCATTTAGTGTCTGGGAACGCTGTTTTGGATAGAAAATATAATTCTCGCCTATCACCATGAATTCATGTTCCATGTTGTAATAATCAAGGATCATTTATTGCAGACTGTTGATTTCTAGAGCATCATCAAATTGTTCATACAATATCATTCTGAGTGCGTGCAAGAGGACAACTGTAAACTGAAGTTCCACACTAAGTTGGCATAAGGTGTTTATGTCCCTTGCCACTGTCTTAGTCTGGAGTTAAATCAAATCCCACAAACGATATCCTTCTGCATAATTATCGTGCGCAATACCGTGGATACTCTTGGTGCTCTAATACATTGTGGTTCCAAAGAGAATCAGTCAAGATACCAAGTAATTTGTCTGGGTAAAATTAGGTTGAAAGGGTCAGGTACACATACGGCCGGTCATCTCAGGTGATGTCTAACTTGGAGACGTTGAAACGTCGCAATTTGAAAGGATTTTGATTAATAGTACCCTTGCAAATATACACACGTTGATGCAGTTGACCTTGGACGACATGCATTCCTATTTTGGATCGGAGTCCAGAAGTAATGGTGAAGGTATTGACTTCCACTTGTTGTATAGGATCATTGACTGTCATTCTGCTCAAAGTTGACTAATCTCGTTTTCCACATCAAGTAAGACGTCCACATGCTGTATATAAAGGTTGCCTTCTTCGATGATAGTTTATACTCGTTAGCCATCAAATGGAACTCGCTAGTACATCGATTCAGTCTCAGACGTACATCCACAACATCCAACAAATAGTTGTCTTGCAATGACATATTCAAGTGTAAATATGTGACGATCACTATCTTCCGTCAACTCTGTCACTGAAGACATATACAATGCCAGGTTTCCACATCATCAAGGCATCCAGATGTGTGTTTATGACTTCTTTTCCGTGCGCCAAAGAATATGCAGATACGCTTGGTAAGGGTAAGTGTCCATGTTGCTGCTGCTGACCAGTTCGTTGTTGAAGTGCACAGCCACTTCGCTAAACAATGAATGCATGAAATTATTAATGGGAGTTACTCTGGCGTCGACAGCTATTTTGATGTTGTACGTTTTGAGGACGTTGACTTCCTGGTACATGTAATTGTCATTCAGATCGATGTAATCTTTGGTTTGTCTGATGATTTCAAACTCGACAGAAGCTGAGATAGTCAAAGACGACATTGTATGAAATTCTTCCCACTGGGATTCTTAAGTCGTCATCAACATCGGTGGCATGGCCAGCTGATCGAGTTCTGAACATTTACAAGAATCTCGTTGCATCATTTTCATTTAGTAACTAAAAAGTCAAAATCTAAAACTGTTATTTCTTTTTTAGTCTTTCTCTGATTTCCTATATGTAAGGTTTGAATGGCTTTCGACGTCTCTTTCTCTGAATTGTAGCAAAGAAGAGGAATGAATGCTTTTTGCAGGAATTATAAGTGTATTTATAAGGGTGTCCTGGAGACCCGTGAGTTCTTTTCCTGTTCGAATCAACGTTTTTCTGATTTCACGAATGCTTTTTGGGACTTTGTAGGTCGATAAACACGTGTTGGAGTTTTTTTTCGTTGCGTTAATGTTGCATCTTATTAAAACATACAATCTTCAAGATACTGTAGGTTTCAAGAAGGGTGTTCAGAAAAGATAAATTTAGCGCATATCCTGAACCATGCTCTCATTGTCAAAATCCGCTCAGTATAGAGGGTTAACCTGCTACAATTCACTGGAAATTTGTTTTAAAAAAAAGTCTTTTCACGGGGACATTTCCTTTCGAAAATATAACAGTTTGTGCAAGGTCTTCTTTTTTTAAAACCAATACTGACGATGTTAAAACACGATTTACTGACAGGAAGATAACTAGGATCCGCACATTCTATCATCGCGAAAGATTGTCCCCCTTTATTGTAATCAGTTGTGGCAGAATCCACTTTAAAAGGAATGACTCTTTGCAATGGATCACCTATGTTTCACATTACAATGTACTCGACAACATCGACTACTTTTAGAATCGGACGTCATTGTTGTTGTGTTGTTGATGATGTCTTTGGTAATATTAGATATATCTTTCCAATCAGAATAGCCACCAAACCCGCATAACAAGTGACGAAAGAGTTTTAACGTGGACTGACAAAAGTTAGACGATAAGAAATTGAACAGTATTCTATTCCAAACAATTGATACAACATAGTCACTTTATCCAGAGGTGAGACTTCTTTTGGAGCACATCTCGTTCAGTGGTGATATGATTCACTGTAAACTTTAAGTAAACTTGATAGCACATCTATGTATTCGAGAGTATGTTGATGTGTAAAATATTTCGACATATTTTCTTTGAAACTTCTTTGAAACCGTTCCACGACACTGGCTTTCTTTTCATGACTTTCAGTGTGATTTGTCAATTTCTTTTAAAACTTTCGTTAAGGAATTCTGTACCTGTTGAATTTGCAATTGCAGAGTGCGTCAACCTCTTCGATTAAAGACAAGATTTAAAGCTCTCCCTATATCTGAATTCGTTGGAAAAGTCAAAGGAACTACCCAAGCCGATTATAAAAACACATCAATGACTCAAAGCAAATATTTGTAACCTCAGTAGTTCGAGTTTCCTCTGACCCTTGACCCCATTTTCGATATTGGGACATTTATGTTGCGGTGTGGGGTCAGAGTTCATTCCTTATCGAAAAGCTGGAGTTCGCCGACACCATTCGGTGTCGGCATGGGGTAGCTGCTTACTAGCCAGTCCAGCAAACTTAAAAGACCTTTCATCGGTATATACCTGCATAAAATCGATAGGAATATAATTTATTTTCTCAAAAATCGTGTGCATAGCAATTGTCATGTCTTTAATCCGTTGATAGAAGAGTCGAAAGTACGTCGTTGCTGAAATTTTACCTGGATCTGGCTATTTGCATTCCGAGTCACATGACTATAGAAATCTCGCAACCTACATGTCAATGACATTAGAGGTCATATAGTCACGTGATATCGACAATAAACAAATTTTCTAAGTTGTTTTAGATAGAATTTGGACATATTATATTGAAGTCACTTAATGTTTGTAAATACATATAATGCACACTTAATTCTCAGAAACGACCAGAAACATGTCGGTATCGCAGCAGGGTGGAGAAAACCATTTTCAAGAAGTATCGAGCACGTGTCAGCGATGTTTTTGTTGGTGTCACGTGACTACCACATTGACATGTGCTCTCTGCATAATGAATTTGTTTTGTTTTTTTCTTCTTCAAATTGCTGCTACAGATTTTGGGTCATTGTTTTCATAATAAATATTTTGAGACGTTTATGGGGTTTTTCTTCATTTTAAAAAAAAAAATTACGTGACTATCTGGAGTGGGTCGCACCTTCATAGCCCACCTCAATTTCAACGTGTAATCGCTTGACGTAAACATTATATCCAAGCAAAACCAAGACAAACGGATATTCGTAATTTATGAGTTCCAATATGATTTGTAATGAACACAAACCATTTGAATGTCAGGGATAGATGACAGAATCCCAGTAATTCAGAGCAACAGGGCAAAACATCAATATGATCACCGCACATAACATTGCACTCTGTTTCATTGACCTTGGAGTTAGTACGGCTATTATACTGTTTGTGTGTCGAATTCGTCTGTCTCAGTCAGTGTTTGTACCAATAATGATCTTTTATTCTACGAACTCTCTCTTTATATCATTGAGATATATGTGCCCGTATGATTATGTGTTGTGATCGTTTCTGGTAAACAATCTGATAACTTTTTCCAAGGGTTGACTGACAGTTTGACTATGTGAAAAAACATTCCGTTTTGTGAGAAAACGCCGTTTTGACACGAACTTATTGATTTTGACCTGACTTTAAAACTTATTTTAAGACGTAAAAGTTCATTGTCAGTTCCTATTCACATCTGGTACGATGTTTTCCTTGCTTATCCCTGTATATGGGACCGCAATGTTTAGGTCCACCACTAGCAAATCTCAGAATATTTTCATCCTGATGTTCGTCGGTGCACTCTCCATAAATTGTCGTCTCTGATATATAGATGATGGTATTTAGCTTGATCAATGTACTATCGGTGTCGAATTCAAAGACTAAATCTCCAAAAGGCGGAGTTTATTTTTAATGGTCATTGCATATCACGTAGTTAGCAATGCCGACATTGGCAAACTCGACGGGGTGCAAACTCTAAAACTTATTCGTAATTCTCATAAATTAAATCTTCACGTGTGCTTTACACCCGTTGAATGAGTTTTCCTTTATCGTCGATGAGTTGAAAATATCGACTTGTGCCTACAAATATTCGGTGTTTCTCTATATCGAACACTGAACCAGTTTTTCCCCACAAGAAATTCAGTTTGACTTTAGCAAACGATCGTTTTCCTTAGTTCTGTTCGACGTGTTCCAAGGTGATGCCTTCTGTGGGTTGGTACCGTTTCTTGATTTTCAACTTTACATTTTGCAGTGCGACACCAAGAAGGATAGCCTCTAGCTTATAACTTCAACAGTATAAATCCATGAACATAACCTGACAATATTCCGACTCTAGTTTTCGTCCTGTTAATATTTTGCTGTGGTAGGAAAATGTGAACTTTAGAACACTTTTGACATATGGTATTCATGATCGAGAGCATGAAACAATTCGACATTCATACAATTTTATCTTGGTACTCATTGCGACAAGGTTGGGTTTGATTACAGGTTTCAGCACACGTGCGAACTAAAGGAAACATCAGTTTTCCGTGACAATGATACAAAGAATAGGATGGATGAAACCAGGATTATGAGGGGTGGGGGTGGCACTTACGATGGGGCTGGGTGGTGGTAGCCGTTATAGATCTACAAATAAAAGCAGTCCTTAAACTGTCTTTTATATGGGTAAAATTATTATAGCTATATTAGGATAAAAATTAGATGGTTTATTTAAACACATGCAAATTAATCCATGGCAACCAGAATGAGTCTAGGATTCGGTCAATGTGTGTATGTGAGAAAGCTTGCCAGTAGCTTCTCGTGGGTCGGTGGTTCTTCCCGCGGTTTTCCCGGGTTCTTCGTCCACCATTAATTCTGGCCGCCATGCATAGCCCATCGTGTGCTGAAAAAATGTCGTTAAACCCCACAACAACAAGAACAACATAACAATAAGAATCTTCAACCACAAACCATTTCTGCAAACACTTTCAAACGTCTTTTCAAAATCAACAAAAACTGCGTGAAACCATTTTACCTTGATTTATATGTTTATCAATCAAAATTTAAATTGCATACGTTGTTCTTAGTCCTTTGTTGCAACCAAACTGTGCATCCAATCGGTTGTCATTTTACTTATTTCAGCTTAGACGTCTTTCGCTTATAATTCTGGTAAAGACTTTTCAAAAGCAACTTAGTGGAGTTGTAGCTCTGTTATACCCTGCCTTAAAAGCATCAGTAGTAAGATATTATGGCTCAGTAACCCTAAAAGTCACCAAAACAAGTACAAAGTCGCCATTTATCGCCACCGTTGGACACCACCCCCGACAATACCCCTGGGAAATAGCCGGGAAAGGTTTTCAAGGTGACATTAATCGTGGTGACAATAATTATGGTAATTGTTGCGAATGTACTTGTTTGGGTAATGTTTAGGGTTACTTCTCCAGAAACCCCACGATACCTAACTACTTTATAATGATATCATCGGATAACAAATCTTTTTTCTTTTTTTTCTTTCTTTGATTTGATATTTTTTAAGTATAAAAAAAATTATATTTAATATTGTTAGATATGTTAGATATTACAAAATCTCGTCACCGATAGTTACTTTTTCAACAGTAGATATCATAAATATTTCATTGTCATGATGATAAAGACGAAGTTTTAATTGCGCACTTATTCGTCTTAAAGATTGAAATAAATCTTTCATCGCTATTCTGTTAATAAGATATATACTACCAGCAGAATATAATTTTGACCGCTCAAGGTCTATTGTTATTGTAATGTAGTTTTGTTGACCGATTGGATTATGGAAGTTTATATATCTTTCTGAAAGTGCTAATCTTAATTGCTCAAGGTAACTGATATATTCTGAGTCTGCTGATCGAATTAATGATAGTTTAAGTTGATCAAATTTGCTAAAACATATTCCAGAAATGTTATTGTTTATTTCGGCAGTCAACGGTTTATTGTAATTTTAAATCTTGCTGTTGATGCTATCTGTCACTGTCAATGTATCAAACATTATTTATTATTTTTAGATACAATTTCATACCCTACCAGTTTGACAACAAAGTATATAAGATGACCCGTTGACGTATTTGGTAGTGACCGAGTGCTGAGTATCTATTCCGTTTTTGCAATACTGTTTGTCATCACAGTTTGACAATCCACGTTTCACAATAACGTCTGTTTCTAGTTTATGATGATTCATTCGGAATGCCAGAGTCCTAACATGACCAACATTTCCATCAAGCGCGTATTTGCAATTCGTTAAAACCAATAAAAATTTTAACTAATCCGCGTGTTATTCCCTCTGCACGTTTCCTAATTTTCTCGTTTACTAATTTCAAGCAGTACATTTTACTTCGTAGACCAATAAAATAACATCACAACATAGTTTGTTTCATCTTAAAATTTAGCGATTACTTTTTTGTTGGTATTATTATGAAACTCACTGTCGCGAGGAAAATCTGACAGATCAAACTGTTGCCGATGGTCATAGATTTCTTGATAAATATCATCACCCGTTACCCCATACATTTAGCGCTGGGCCATTGACTTTTGACAAAATTGTAACGTAAATCGTACCTTTACCATTTCAATAAATCAAGTACTGCAGCTCCAGCATAAATTGGTTTATTTAACATTAGATTTCTTTTTCTTCGCTGCATCGCAACAAGGTTTTCATGAAATATTTTCACACTGACAAAATCATCGTCGGCGAAAAGTTTATTTCGTCGGTTGATATCGTTTACTATCTCGATGTTGACGCGTTTTCTAATATTCTCCATAGTTTTACCAAACATGGAATTCTTCATTAGTTTAAAGAAATTTTTTTGAAAGTCGGCAACAGCCACTGCTCGTCGTGATGTGTTTGAGTCGATATACCCCTTAAACTCTGCGCAAGACAAGTCAAGCATCTACTGCTTGTTTTAAGTTTGTGTAATGAATAACGTAATTATGTTTATCTAACAAATTTGGAACTAACTTGGGTACCATCGAATTTTTTTCTCGGCAGTAAATTTACCTCTGGGGTTATTATTCGTTGTTTTTCGGATAATAAACTATAACTGATCATATATTCTGCGTAAAAATGACAATCAAGATCAACTTCAACGATCTCACATCGACTCCTTTTGGCGTTGGGTATTTGTTTCACGGTTTCTCTTAGAAATTGATCAGGATTTATCCAGCGAAATCCACTTACTGGCATCGGCTCTGACATTGCATAATCGTACAAATTATGTGCATCAAGATAAAAATTATATTTCGATAGAATTTCATCATTAAGATCTGGCATATACTTGTTATACACAGTGGCATACTTTTTTTGTGATAACACTTATTACACCACGGATTCCCTTTTCGATAAAATTAAACATATCTACGACTGTTAACAGTTCTAGTTTTACTTTATTGAATTTTAACAGAGCATCCCATGATAATCCCAGCGTAGATGTAGTCCATCATCACTATATTTGATTTTTCTGAACCATTCGAATACGTCGTCGAGCAATAAAACATCAGTGGGTAGATACCAATCATGATACTCGCCAAACGTTTTACAATCAAATTTATTCCAGATAAACTTCGCGTACTCGTATTCGCGCTCAGTAATATCTTCGTTTTTCAGCGCTGAATAAAATGCTGATCGATCAGGTAATGACGTCTCATCAAGCTTCGACCAGTCGTCGAGATATTCGTAAGGAAATATTTCCTTTTGTTTTAAGAAACTTGCTCGTTCACCGACATAGTTTTCAAGTTTTCAAGGTTATTAACCTCGCCGCAACCTTTTACTAATTAGCCTAAACTTGCAGCCATAAACTGTAGGCTATCAATAGATCTTAATTTACCAAGCGTTACTGACGTATATTTCTAAAAGTTGTTTGGAATACACTTTATTCTGCAATCTAATTTTAAACACTATCGGATTTCTGGGTCACCGAAAGCTTCTACGATAGTGTGGCTGTCATATCGTCGGAAATAGTGAAGGACAACAGGAATAAATTCAGTGTATTTATAACGTAAGTTACAGTTGTCATGAGCAGCGCTGATATAGCGTCATCTCTTATTGCAAATGTGACATAATTCAGCTGCTTCGAATTTTACTTGATGCAGTTGCGTTAAATGTTTCAATGGAGTTATTCTTTTTAGTTTTCCAAATATAAAATCAAATTCGCTGATAAGTTTCTTTAGTAACCAAAGCGCAGGATCTGGCCCACGATAAATCTGCCTTGGCTTTGATAAATTTGAATCAGCAGCACAAACTATTTTATAGGCAACTCCATTTTGAGTGTTTCTTGTACTTGATCGACCAGGATCGTTTTCAACAACAACCACGGGTTGTGGAATACACTCGAAATCAAGATAAATTACAAATGATACCCTCAGTTTGCGATTAAAGCTTGTGAACTGCAATATATTCTTGCCTCGTTCCGGCATAGTTTCTAGTTCCACGTCCGAACAATATTGTGAATGTTTTATTTAAAATTATTTATTGCCAGAACAACCGTGTAAACATCTGTAACAAAAATGTTTTTGTTCTGGATGTTTGTTGTACTGTTTTCCGACTAGTCCGTTAAAGTTCTCGAAGTAAATGTAAAGTTTTTATAAAAGAAAAGATTGATTGTACTTTGTGAGGCTTTTGCTGAAATATAATTTTGATCAATTTGATCCTGCTCCTCAATTTCAAATACGTTTACTGAAATACAGTTCTGTTCCTCAAACGTAAGTATCTGATTTTAGGCAACTGGAAAATCTATCGAGGAAAAATAAAACATTGCAATATACGGAATATATTTATTAACTCTATCAGAATTTCCATCTTGTGGGTAAAGAGCTGACAAAATCGCCCATTGAAAACATCTGTCATTTGTGTTTTGTTTTACAATAATACAAAAGTTTTTGTTTTTTATTTTTGCTGGCAAATCAACGTATTAACGTCCTAGCAATGAATTGTATTTCATCATGTGAAACAGATTTTCGGAAATAGATTCAAACTTCCAACCCGAACCAGATGTAGTATATTCTTCAATCTTTTTATTTATTTTTTGATGAATTTCTTCCGACAATAGTCGAAGATCAGTGTCTTGTAATACACGTTTAGATTTCGTTGTGATATATGGGTCTGCAATTTCTTCGTCGTCGACATCTGCCACGTGTAATGTTGACAGCAACGCATGATATCGTACAAGGACCTTCAGTCCTTTATGTTTGAAGAGTTCACGTTTGTTTGTCTGTTGTAACAGCCAATTCAGTTTTGCCCGTCATCCTTACCTCTGCTGTAACAGATGAAATACATTTTCGATGAAAAATTTGTTAATACATTATGGTTGTCGAATCTGCAGCTGTTATCAAACCTGCAAACTCAGTTGTAATTTTAACCGGATTTACTAATCTTTGTTTCGCAATATCTCGCAATTTCAGCATGTTATTTAATATGGTTTCATAATTTTCTAAGTTGACATCAAAATAAGTGTAATTAAACAAATGGGAACGCTATTGTATTATGACAGAAAAATTCACGACCAATGGTAAATGTTAATGAGCAAGAGATAAATTACGAACACTTTGATAATCCGGAGCGGTCAGGCAATATGATAGGATCGGCCATCAACAAGAAACTCAAGTTCCGTTCGGTAAGAAAACACCCATCGATTATAAACAAAGAGTTAAACAAAGAGATGTAGAAGATTGTACAGAAGTCCTGAGAAAAGATTTGATTTATACGCTAGTCTGCGGAAACATTCCGGAAGGACAGAGAGTACATTCTGTTAACAGTGAAGTTACCGATGATACCATTGCTAATTTAGGTTTACAAAAAGATTTTCAGCTACATCCTATTTATAACCTTTACGAGGCCTCTGACCAAGGATGGATAAGACATATAAAAACAAAGAAATTATAGGAAAACTAAACAATGTGTTTTTCTTGTTACCAGTGGTGGTTAGAGGTAACCAAATTGATAAAGTTTGTTATAGATCACACCGTTTCATTTTTTAAACGTTTTACGGAGCGATTTTACCGGTCTTAGTGATTATTCACAACAACATCAAAATGATAATCGTCTGGAAAATCGTGTGGTAGTTACCAAACAAGAAAATGTTATTAAAGGAAAAGCAGGAAATACTAACAATTTTAGAAATCCTCGACCTTTAATATAAATTAACATTGAAACTAATCAAGGCATAACATTTTCTTCAATGTCGGCTGTCACAAAATATTTTATAATAAATTCATCCTCATTCTAACGAGTTGCAGATAGAACACAATATAAACTACATCAAAAGCAAATTTGATATAATAAGTTTTAAATATCTTTAAGGATTTTGATAAATTCTTGTCTAGTAATTACAATAATTCATTCTGGATTCTCTATCGCAAACAGCAGCAACTACAGATTTTTCTTGTAGTTCAATTTTATCGGCTGCTGTTAGATGCACTTTATCATTTCCATCTTGCTTAATGATTAAGCTGACAAAAACACAGGTGACGCTGCCAAAGAAAGCCTCGCGGGATGCTTCTTCTAGCTTGTCTCGGTTGATAATATTTGCCATGACATGAATTCGGACAATTTCCATTTTTATCTTTACTATTAGAAAAGTTATTTTTTATAATGAACCTGATGAAACGTTTGGCAGATATTTACAGCAACAATGAGGTTGTCGAAGTAAAAAAGACTATAAAATCAAACCTTGTCGTTATCAACGACGATGACGCAGCCATCGAAGATGAATTTGAATTGAGTTTACTAGTGCCAAAATGTGATTACAACGACAACGTCAATGATGACACAATCATCGACAATAGATTTTATATCGATGACAACTTCTTTGTTGACAACAAAAGCTTATGGAAGATAGTCAACTGGTCGATACGATAATAGCGAAGTATGATTTTACTGTTGCAGAACATCAAGTGTTTTGGCAAATGCTTAAACCGTTTGAGACAATGTCTATACCAGGTCGACAAAAACATATAAAATTCGATTTTATATTTGTTGAGATCCTGAATTTTATGACGAATTAATTTGATAGAAACAGTATTTGATATCGTTGTGCAATCCAGTAAAATGTAAGTCTATTCTTAAACGACATGAACAAATTTATAGCGAGTTTGCTAACAGTTGATACTTGATGTTGGTATCCAAACATTTAAGCTTTATGCACATCACTTAACTAGAGTTTGTTTTCCACGCTTTTTTAGCACTTTTTCAATAATAAATATATCTTGATCTGTCTTCTGTAGTTCTTGTTCATAAAAGCTACCAGTTACTAGTTCTCTTGCTAGATCTTTCAGTTTATAACGCAACCACGTTAAACAAGTATTTCTTGTTATCGTTGCAATGTGCTAGATTATACATATTTACTAAATCTATCGCTCAAATATCATCAGCGGAATTTGCGACAACCTTACGACACAGAAACTTTTTTAGGTTTGTGAAGTTCGTGAGCAAGATCGTCATATAATACAATACCAAGCGTATTTAGCTCCAATCAAACCTTGTACCAGTTTTCTGTCAGCGCATTCTCGCACACTGGTAGGTTGCATTTCATCAAGGTCATCTAACATTACTTTATCGCAACCCGGTTTGTCATCGATGTTATCCCGATTGCAAATATCATGTCGCAGTGCTATAGCGTCAACTTGATTATAAGGCTCTTGTCCAGGTAACGGACTATCGGTCTCACGCATCTGTTGATCCAACGGATTATAAACTATTGAATATGTATGACCTGGCAATGTCCAACCGTCTTTTGGTTTTGTTTATTTACCAATAAGTTTGTGTATGTCAATATCGTTTCCTATTACTTCACGTTTGTTGTAGCGCGTGCAATAAGTTCAATTTTATTTTATTCCATTACAAATCTTTATCAGAATCACATTTGTATATCTTACTTTGTGATATCATTTTTATATTATCAGTTACAGAAAACTACCATTAGTCGCTGACAAAAATTAGTTTGTAAGCGCCTGACAACGCAAGAGGAATAACATCTATTCACGAACCTTTTTATTTAAGGAACATAATTTTCTTTCTACCGTATATGCACAAACACTTTTTAACATAATTCTATTTTTTTCCTTCTGTCTTTAAAAAAATCTATGCTCGTTGTTTTCGTACTGCATTTCAATCAATATGTTGTCATTTTATATTTGATTGCTAGATAAAATTGCAATATCGTAAAAAAAATATTTAAGAAAATCTGGTTGCGCTAACAATCGTCGGACAAACATAACACAATAATATCCATATGATGAAGTCCCAACTGGTTGTAGTAGATTAGAAGAATATTTTTTTGGTGTATTTTCTCTTAATTTATTGTTTCATGACATCAGTCGGAGGAAGTCCAAATGAATCAAAATAAATTTTTTTACAGACTGCATCCCAATGTGTACCAGATCCGTCATTGAAATCATGAATATTTATAACACACGAATTTGATTACAAATTGATCAAGAACTAGTGTATGGTTTACTCCTCGAAATACTTTATTGTAATAGCGACAGAATCCAAAGATTGTACTCAGCGGTAACGTCATTGAAAGTCGCCCTGACGCATTTGTTAATGATCTTCCTTTTGCATATCCTTCATTGTAGGATCTTGCAGAAGCTATTTGAACTATATATTTTGCTTAGCTAACAGCACCGCGGTATCTGCTTCTGCAGCTAGTGGATAAATTCCAGTTGCATTGATCAACGCTGTTGTAGTATTATCGTCCGTATTGTGTATGAAGAGGAGCAATAAACGCGTTGATATTTGCGCAAGCTTCAGCGTCGTTAGCGCCTGCAATCAGAGCGGTGGCCGTTCTTAATACCTCATATGCTCCTTCTGTGCCTGCGCCGGTATTTTTAAACCCGAACTTATTTGTAGCTATTGATCGTAAATAATCATCACTAAATGAAAGTATATTTAAAATATTACATACAGTAGGAAGATGTAGTGAATTATCTTCAAAAGTTTGATTAGCAAGTTGATATCGAGAGCTTTTAAACAAACTCCACCTATTACTGACCAACGTGCTTTGCACATCCACACCAATTTCAACTGGACGGGTATCCATGGTCATGATTTGACCTTGTACTTCAAGAACTGCTTTATGCGGTAAAATAAACATCTTCTTCTCGTGTGCTAAACGTACGAGGTCCGGGTATGTTCATATCATTATCAATTTCATCGAAATGCTCTACATATTCAAACTCATTCGTTCAGTCGCGAGCATTGAATTCTTCAGTATGGTCAAGATAATCTTTTACAGACATTTATTCATGATCGTTACACAGATATCAAAATGTGGCAATGTCAGATAGTGGTCTGGTTTTCATTGCTAGTTTTCGTACTATCTGTTCCCCGAGCGGTGATAATATTGTTTTAGTTGTTGCAATGCCAATGTGTCCGTTGTTGGCGTTATCTCAGAAATAACCTGCGTGATGTCCGCGACATTCGGCTGTGCCGACGGTTGTCCCTTAATTCTGACGTCGATGTTTCATCAGACTGCAGTACTAGCTGCCGATGTAGCGCCTGTTGCAAATGCTTTAGATGTGTCCATGGCACATGATTCGATTCTGTTAGCACTTCCTGGTATATTTTCAACAATTGTGGTAAATATATTTTCAAAGAATCCACCTACTATTTTTCGTCGATACATTTTCTCTCTTTCATTTTCTATCAATGTTGCTTCTAAAAATTAGTTAGACAGATCAGACATGTAAATACTAGATGACTTTCATTGTTAAAATCCAATTGCCGACCATATTTATCTGTCAGTTGCATGTTTATAGAAGATATTTGATTTTCTAGATCGATTGGATAATATATCATCTGACGAAGATTAACTTGCATTAACGAATCTGGTGGAAAGTCTGGAGATAAACTATAAATCGATTGTCCACGACTTATAAGTGCAGAATAAGATCCGTATGCGATAGAACAATTAATAAAAATCGTATTTACCTGTGTGATATTTAACGGAACATCACCATCGTAATATATTGTCTGCTCAGCAACTTACCCATATTATTGTTAAATCCTAGCACAGATGTAATGCTTGTTGCTGATGAAAAACCAATTAATGCATTATTTTTAAACGTTATTCTAGAACGCAACGTTATATAGTATGGCGGCAACTCAACAGTTTTGGCAACAGCTGCGGTACCACCGTCCTTTGCGATTAATTGTTTAATCGTGTTATTGAGATCAGTAACGTTGTATGCTTCTTGTGGTATCTTGACTGATATCCAAACACCAGATTGAAACGTAAAATCATCATTGATACATGTTTTAACATTAGCCATAGAATGCCATGCTGTTGCGGAAATTAATCAAATTTCCTATTCTCTTGCTTGATCAAGTTGTATTGGAGGATTATAATTAACTGAAACATAAGCGCTATCGCCACCTGACGACGATGAAGAATCAAGTAGTAATGTAGTTGATATCATTTTTTAAAGTAATATAAAAATTATTTTAGGTCTCGTTGTAAAATATAATCGCTTGTTGTCGATGACCATTTGCGAGTAGATAATTAAGTTTATCCACGATTTTATTGTCGATTTCCATACTTGTATTTCCAGCTTCCTTTGATGATATCAGCAGCATTAATCTGTCAAACATTTACGCCGTTGAGGTAAATACTTTGACGTCCATTACTACATCGTTCCTTTACTCGCTCTTCTTCGAAAATAGTAGCTAATATGGATACATTTTTTCTGCCGTCTCTAAAATGTTTCTCATTTCTTTTATTACTTTTTACGTTTTCAATATAAAGACCAGTAATTAAACCAGATCGGTAGTCTTTATACAATTTATTCATATTATCTAAATCAATTGATTCCACTTCTTGATCGTTATCCCTGTTAGCTTCTCGAATAAGTTTTAGGCAATCAATTAATTTATTTAAATTTTCATAATTCGCTTTTTGTGTGGATATCACTGCCGTTTATTTAATATTAAATTTCTTACCAAAATTTTCGTACTCAATTTCTCTAATTTTTTCATTGCGACTACCAAACAAAGAATTTATTTGTTTTTGGCGATCACTTTCTTTAATGTCTTCTTCTAATACAATTTTTTCTTCAAATATTTTTTCTTCTTGTTCTGATGCTTATTGATATGGTTTAACCTGTTTTGTTATTTTTCAACAGCTGTTTTTTTTTTTTGTTTTTGTTTTTCTCCGTGTAAACCTAACAAACCTTTTGCTTGCATTTTTTAAGTTCATCTGTGGACAACGTTGATGAATCTGGTTGCTTGCCAAGTACTGCCTCGGTTACAGGACTAAAAAGTTTTGCGGTTTCTTCGACGTTCCTGTTTAACTTTCTTCTTAATCTCTGCCTTTGTTTTAGCAAATTTCTTTAGTAAATCAATCCTTGACCCTTCCATTTGTTCATCATAGTCAGATAAAACTATTACGGTTATAGAAATCTATCGATACAACAACGAAACATCTTCGATGGATCTCGTGCAAGTTTATCAAATAAGAAAAATTGTATTTGTCTTTTGTTGCCTCATGGTAAAGTTCAATAAACTTGTATTTTGTCACATATCAGCATTGTTGGCTTGCAACATTCTGCATGTAAACGTTGTCCAATGCAGGAAATAATGTAAACGTCCGGTTTTTCGTCGAATAAATCTATCGACTTTATGCAATCCTTGTGCGTGATAAACCTCATTACATTTTCGATTCCGTGATAGTGAAAAATAAGATATGATCTATTCATTTCGCAGTTGTTTAGTGGAATATCACCAAAAACGATTATTCTCTCATCGCTGGAATCAGGTTCATTTACCGGAATTAAATCTTCTGTTTGTTTCATCAAAAATATATATTCGCCAGCACCAAATTCATCGAGTTGTGTTTCGTTGTAATCGTTGAATAAATCGTATTTATTCTGCTCTGGATTTATTGTGTAAATATAAAATACGATAGCAGTTGAAATTACCGTTGAGCATTAAATACATTAACAAATTTGTTTTTCCGGATCCTGTCCGACCTATTATCAGGTTATGAAAATCAGGCAGTTCGTTGTTGTGATTTTGCGCGATTAGTTGTTCGGTATCAAAGTTTAATATTGACATTCTGTTTTATATTTATACAACTAATACAATTAGTCTTACTCACCTCACTGGCTGGAAGGATTTTATCAGCTGGTATTAATAAACGATGAGTACTACACGAAATTTGGAACAACACTAACAGGAACAACTTCGGTTGATACAACAGTGACAAATGTGACAGTTGATTTATCGGGGTATACTAAGAAGTCCAGCGATACAATCACCGGCAATTTATCGATGTCAAACAGGCGTGTGCTGGGCCTTGAGACGAAACACCCACCATATAAGGTACACGAGACGCAAGCAGTAAGTTATGCTCAGTTGACAATTGTCGACGACAGCAAGATACCACTGGCAGGTGGAACTTTAAGCAGTAATCTCAAGATGGAGCAGGGTTGCAGAATCACAAATCTCGACGTGAAATACCCACCAGCTGATGAAAACAAGATACAAGCAGTAAGTTGTGCACAACTTAAATCAGTAAACGATAGCAAGTTACTGTTCGCTGGTGAAACTTTAAGTGGTGACTTAACAATGAAGTCGGGCAAAAGAATTACCGGACCAGAACAAGATTGTCCATCGGAAATTGTAAACAACAGTCAAGCAGCAAGTTACAATCAGTTATTGTCAGTCTATGGTGCTGTTGTAAATAAAACTGGAGGCACAATAACCGGTAATTTAACGACGAGCAATAGCACATATCAACCGGGTTGTCAACGACGTTACCACTTCCCACAAACACCGACGAAACACAAGCTGTAAGTTATGGACAGTTAAAATCGTATTTGCCTTTGAAAGGAAGAAAAATAACTGGTGACATTGGCATGGGTGTTAAGGCAATTACTAATGCGCAGGTTGATGTAAAAACACTGGACAACGATAACTGGTTGACTAATGTCAAATTTGTTAAAGCTAATTTCATGAAACTGAGCTGCAATACAATGCCTGTCACGCTTAACATGAAAACTTACAAAATAACTGCATCGTATGTTCCAGTTGATGCGGTAGATTTAACAAATAAAACGTACGTCGATGATGTCAGAACATCCACATTCACAGTAGTATCTACCGCAGTTAATAACGCGTATGTAAAGATATCCGGAGACACAATTAAAGGCGATATCGATATGGAAGCGAACAAAACAACAACAACGTATTCTCCAACCACTGATGCGGATTTAACATATTAAAAGTATGTTGACAGTGTCTCTGATAGCGGCATAAAACGAACTAAAACATGTTGGTTATAATCCAACAGTAGTGAAAGGGGTCACTTTACGGACAATGGGAATTAGCATTACAGGGACCCCTGGGTCACTTTACGGACAATGGAAATTTAACATGGGAATAAATCGTGGGTCACTCTACGGACAAGGGGAATTTAACATGGGGAATAGAGTTTGGGCTTGTTTAGGGACAAGGGGAATTTAACATGGGATTTTTTTAAATTTAAAAATTTAAAAAAGGGGTAGGCAATTCAAAGGCTATCTCTTTTCGAGAAAGATGGCTGGCCCTGAAAAGGGCCTTTGGTTTATGTTAATATGCCCTTAACATAAAGGGCATTTGCGACATCTTCTTGTCCTCAAACTTCGTCTTACAGCAGGGCCATACATCAGAGTCCTCTTGAGGCAACCTTGTCTCTCTATATAGACTCTTCTTATCCACAGGCTGCTGTTGGTCCTGTAGACAACGGTCCACTTGGATCGGACATACATGAGCATGTCCGTCCTGAACATCATTGTTGACACAAGGGTTGAAGATTCAACGTCGGTCCACATGTTGAGGCTCCGAGAATAGGTGAATCAATGCAGTGAACTGCACTTATTTATAGGGACAGAAAGGATTGAAACGGATTGAGTTCATTCACCAATCCGAACACGCGTTACAGAATTCAGTCAGCCCGCATCCAATCCGAAGAGAGCAGTCTGTGACGTCACGTAGTCATTATAGATTCGCTAGCGCTTGTGTGCAGTCAATCCATGCGACAGTGATTCAACATGACGGAAACTCAGAAAACGATTCATTGGGGTGCACCAGCAGGGGAGACCGCCCAAGGGAACCCGGACTTACTTTCAGAAGAGGTGAATTGGGATTTTGTGGATTTTCTCTCCTCGCAAGAATTTGTTCCGGAACCTTCGTTACCTTCTTCATTACCGCAAGTGGAGAATTTTAGACAGAGACAGAAAGAAGAATTGGAGAAATTTATACAACGACAAAAGGAAGCGGAACAGGCTTTTCTCCTACAGCAACAGCAACAAGAAGAAGAGGTAAGAAAAAAACAACAGCAAGAAGAAGTAGCAGCAAAGAAACAAGAGGGTGAAAATCAAACGGTCACGGTACTGTTGGACATTTTAGCGGAGTTAAGAAGTCTGAAACAAATGTATCAGACTTCTTTATCACGACCGAAGAGAATACGACCTTCCCGAGCCAAACACGTCAACCCTGTGACTAAGCCTACCGTACCACCCTTAGTGATTTCAACCCAATCATTATCATCATTACGCAGTCCAGAAGTAGGCCTTGGCCGCGGCAAAGGCTTAAGGCAGTTAAAATTGATTGCTTAAACTCACCCCTGCACCATAAAGAAAAAAGGCCCTTTTCAGGGCCACCCACATTTCTCGAAAAGAAATACAATTTCAATTTGCCAATAACTAAAAAAAAAAAAAATAACTCACCCATTTTACCCTTATAGTACGTGTCTGTGTATGAGTGCGTGAGTGTAGCTTCTTATTTTAAAATCAAAACTCAAAGACTCTTACCTTATATCATTCATTTATTCTTTTCTCCATTTTTTACAATCCAATTCACAATTCACAACACAACACTTTAATCAAAAGTTCATTGATTTCTTCTTTTCTCCTTGTTTAGTCTCTCTGTTTTTTGAATTTCTTCACCTTCACACTCTTTTCCTCTTCTTCCTCCTCGCTTTCTTCCCTTCTTCTTTTTTTCTCCTGTTTCTTTTTCTTCACCTGTCTTCTTTCTTCCTCAGAAGAATCCCTCTCTTCCTCTGAAGAATCCCTCTCTTCTTCTGAAGAATTCCTCTTTTCTTCTGACTCCTCTTGTTTCTTTTTTGGGCAATCTGGAGACCAATGTCCTTTTTCTTGACAATAATAACAGGTATCTTGACTTTTGTCTTTTTTATCCCCTGTTTTTTTTCTTTTTTGACGGTCTGGACACTCTGAAGACCAATGCCCTTTCTTCTGACAGATATAGCAAGTATCTTGACTTTTATCTCTAAAGGAAGGAGAGTAGTCCGTAGGCTGGTCTGAAGAGAATTTTCTAATGACCCCTCGCAAAGCTCTGACGAAACGTTCCATCTGGTTAGTCTCTTCCATCGTTGTGCTCGGCTTGAGAGTGAAATGAATAGTGAAAGGACAAGACACACACCCTTTTATATACGCTGGTCTGCTATGACTATAAAGTAGTTTATGGTGTTTGAACTTGAGTCATTTGACTTTTTGCTTTCAAGATGAAACGATCCCATTCATTCGAGAAGAAAGAAGAAGAAGAAAGTAAGAGGCAGAAACGTGATCTATCGCCTCGTACCAGGGCTGAAATCTTGGCACAAATTCATGCTAGTGATTTTGAAGAGGACATGAGTGAACCAGAATCCGAACCCTCTAAACCAAGTTCACCACCCTTAGTCAACCCTGAAAAGTACTATTCCATTCGAGAGACGGAAAAGCGCTCCTCTAGAAAATTTAGAACTACGGCTTACAAATACACGGTGAAGTTTAAAGATTTCAAGGCTGAAGTGCCGTTAGAGAAAGCAGAAGTGTTCATCACCGAGGTGTGGGATTCTTTGCTCACTGCACTCAAGCGACAATGTCAACCCAAAGAAGACGATCGCTTGAGACTTTCCATACAACACGACGGTTTGAAATCCCCTGTTTGGATCGAGTTTAGCACCCCTGCAGAATTGACTGCTTCCAAAGTCATGGACAAGATTCAACACGTACAACAATCTAATGATCAGTTTGACATCACCGATGGTAAAGCCACACTGGACATGACCCACGTCTCTCCTCCTCAAGGGACAGGACGCAAAAAGATGTTATTGGTGGACGACCTTCGCAACACTAAAAAGAGTCTCGTCCGAATTAACAACCCTCATGACCAGATGTGTTTAGCCCGTGCCATCGTGGTGGGACGAACCTATGCCAACAAGAACGACACGGTAGAATGGAAAAGAACCTGGGACACTATTCAACGTTCCGACCGAGCCAAACAACGAAACGAAGCAGAACTCCTGTTACAACAAGCCGGACTGCCCAAAGACACACCCTGTGGCATTCCTGAGATGCAAAAATTGCAAGATGCCCTAGCTCCACGCAACACCTTGAAAGTGCACCCTCAAGAAGTGCGCGGACCTCTGTTGTTTCGAGGCCAAGATTTTAAGGACGGAAAATACATTCACCTTTATCATCACGATGACCATTTCGATACGATTACCAGTATCACTGGATTCCTGAGATATGTTTATTATTGTGAGAAATGTGACTATGGTTATAATAATCGAGAGCAACACAAACATTGTGGATGGAAATGCTCAGGATGTTTGGCCTCTCCACCCTGTCTGAGCGAAGAACCAGTGCCTTGTTCCACTTGTCTGCGCACGTTTGTCAGCCCTACCTGTTACCAACAACATTTGAAGACGCAAGGTTCACAGAAGAAATGCGCTTGTCAACTCCTGAGATTGTGCCCTACGTGTGGACAAGGCATACGTACCAATAATACCAAGGCACACGTATGTTCAGGAAAGAAAAAATGTCACATTTGTCACCACATCGTGGACTTGGAACACGAATGTTACGTGCAAAAATACCAATCCCCACCAGAGAAAGAGGACGGTCACAAGAAGAAAGGCAATTTCATCTTTTTCGATTTCGAATGCATGCAAGAGACTGGCATTCACATTCCTAATTTTTGCGTGGCTCATCGAGCGTGCGAGAAGTGCATTCAAGAACCTATCTTCAGTCATTGCCCTCACTGTAGCAAGATTCCCGGAGGGCGTGAAAAAATCTTTCGGGGACCAAACACGTTAGCCGATTTTGCCCAATGGGTCTTAGACCCCGTCGACAAGACGTGGAGCCAAGAGGACATCGAACGTTACGGAGATTGTCATCGCCATGCCACAGTGATGGCTCACAATTTCTCCGGATACGATGGACAGTTTCTTCTCAGATACTATACGGAACAAGGTACCGAGCGTCCTAAAGTGACTTTAAACGGAGCCAAAATCATTTTCATGCAAGTGGGACAAGTGCAGTTTAAAGATTCGATGAGCTACTTGGCCATGCCTTTGAGCCGAATGCCTAAAACGTTTGGAATGACAGAAATGGCTAAAGGGTACTTTCCACACTTTTTCAATACGGAAGCCAATCAACACGCCGTTCTACCCCATTTGCCTGAGGCTCACTATTACGACCCCGACAACATGCGTACCGAACAACGAGAAGCTTTCTACGCTTGGTACCAGATTCACGCCTCGGACCCTTTCGACTTTCAGGAAGAAATGCTAAAGTATTGTCGTTCCGACGTGGACATTTTACGGCGTTGCTGTGGAAAATTTCGAGAACTGTTCATGGAACATGGAGGGGTGGATCCTTTGAAAGAAGCTTGCACCATTGCCAAAGCGTGTTCCCTAGTGTATCGACAACGATTCATGCCTGAAAACACCGTGGCTGTCATCAGCCCTCAAACGACCCACTTTGTCAAGCGTCAATACTCGGTCAAAGCCCTACGTTGGTTACATTACTTGTGCGACAAGGAAGACAAGTGGATTCAGCATGCCCGCAACGGAGGGGGCGAAAAGACCATCGGAACGTATTCGGTCGATGGCTGGGACTTAGAAAACCCCAAGATCGTGTACGAGTTTAACGGTTGCTTATTTCACGGATGTCCCGTCTGTTACCCTGACCGTGGCACTAAAAATCAGTTTTTACAACGAACCATGGAAGACTTGTACCAGGACACTTGTCAGCGACGCCTAAAGTTAGAACAGCAAGGATACCAAGTGGTGGAAATGTGGGAACACGAGTACGATCACCGTATGAAAACCGATCCCGAGTTTAAACACCTCGTGGAAAGTTACCAGTTCACGGACCCGCTGAACCCGAGGGATAGTTTGTACGGAGGAAGGACCAATGCCACCTGTTTGCTGTACCAAGCCGACGAAGAGAAAGGAGAAGAAATCAAATACTTGGACGTGTGTTCGCTGTATCCCTACGTGTGCAAATATTGTCGCTTTCCTGTAGGGCACCCGCAATTGTTAACTGAACACATCGACCTGAAAAACATTCGACAATACGAAGGCTTGATCAAGTGTAAAGTTTTGCCTCCCACGAACCTATACCATCCCGTCTTACCTCACCATTGTCAAGGCAAACTAATGTTTCCATTGTGCCGTACTTGTGCCGAAACGTGCAACCAAGACCAGCCTTGTCAGCACACCCAAGAAGAACGGGCCTTGACGGGAACCTGGGTCAGCGTAGAATTGTTCAAAGCTCTGGGCATGGGATACCAACTGTTAGAAGTGTACGAAATTTGCCACTTTCCCAAGACACAACAATACCGCAAGGGTGACCCCAGTCAGAAAGGCATTTTCGCCGACTACGTGGATGCCTTTTTGAAACTGAAGCAAGAAGCCAGCGGCTATCCTTCCTGGTGTCACACTCCCGAAGACCAAATAAAATTCAAAGAGAAATACTACGAACAAGAAGGCATCACTTTAGACCACATCGAGAAAAACGAAGGCAGGCGATCGTTTGCCAAAGTGATGTTAAATTGCTTGTGGGGTAAAATGGCACAACGACCATGTTTACCCAAGACGGAATATTTGACAGAACCTTCCCGCTACTTCCAGATGATTCACGACAAAACCAAATACATGAAACACGTGGACGTCGTTCGAGAGAATTTGATCTTGGTCAATTACGAAGAAGATCTGGACTTTGTACAAGACGACCCTTTTGGAAATGTCATCATTGCGGCTTACGTGACAGCCCATGCTCGCTTAAAATTGTACGAAGCTTTAGAACTGTTAGGGGAACGCGTCCTGTACTTTGACACGGACAGCTGCATTTACATCCATCACCCGATTCAACATCACCCTAACATCGAAGGAGACCGTTTAGGAGCCTGGACAGACGAGCATGCCGACGACAAGATTCTAAGTTTCGTCAGTGGCGGTCCCAAAAATTACGGCTACGAATACCGGGACAAACAAGGAGAAGTGCACACGACGTGCAAAGTGAAAGGACTGACTCTGAATTATCGTACCAGTCGAGTGGTCAACTTTGGGGTATTGAAAGAAGCCTTGCAATCGGGAGAGGATGGAAACTTTAAAGTGACCACCTATCAACCGAACAAGATTGTACGTTTACCCACTCACCACATCGTCAGTCGACCCTTGGAAAAAGTCTATCAAATTGTATACCAGAAGCGAGTTCGACTTCCCAATCATTTCACCTTACCGTACGGTCACGTCGGTATTGGTCTGTATATAAAAAAGGAACCCTAGGCAAGATCGATAGTTCATTGGGACTACCAAGACCGAGCGAACAAGATGAATACTTTGAAAGAGGCATCGTTCCAGTTTGGGGATTGTAAAAAAGTTGTATCTTCCTCTAGTGTGACTAATATTGGATGGATAAGACCCATGCATTGCGACGGAAAATGTCCGGAAGGAAACTGCGATTGTCCATGTGGTTACCATTGTAATTGCGTAACGGAGTTTGCAGACGAGTGCGATTGTGAGCCTTGCGATGGATACGATGCTGTACCTTGTGACCTGAGCGATGCCGTAAAGCATCATGGGAACTTTGTTCTCACTGCCCCTATCATGGAAAGTGATGCTGTGCGTGTCAAACCTGAGGGATGCGAAAGCGATGCCGCTCGTCCTCTTAGACATTTTACCGGGTTTAAAGGGGAATGTCGACCTTCACGTTTACCTCCCTACGGATGTCATCCAGCCCTGAGCAAACTCCTGTTCCTGTCACCCAACCCTCATCGAAACGAACCTGTGAAAGACGAATATTCGTTTCCTGTGCGTTTGTCGGAATACTGCGACTTTGAAAATCGTCTTCAATCGTTCAAAGGAAAATGGCCAAAGTATCTGGGAGGACCGACCCCTGAAGAATTAGCCAGAGCCGGATTTTTCTACTTGGGCGAAGGAGATAAAGTCAAGTGCTTCAGTTGCGGTGTGTCACTTCACCACTGGGAACCGCAAGATTCGGCCTACGTAGAACATGCTCGATGGTCACCGAATTGTCATTACTTACCCTTAGTGGGACCGAGACATTGAAGTAACTTCTTACCATAATAATCTGTTCATGGATACTTTACAAGAGAACATTTGTGCTTTGCCTGTGGAGTTGAGAGAACGCATTTATCGAGAACTGGTCAAAATACAAGTGAAACGTAAAGAACAATTGCATCCGTTACGTCACCGGTGTTTGAACCACTGGTACCTTCAGGCTATACAAGGACTGATTGAGTTGAAAGTGTTCCATTGGACAGACATTGATCAACGACCTCCTGGTTATAAAAAGGAATGGTTTGGTATGGACGATTCTATCTACTACATTGTAAACGTACTGCATCGAATTCCAGAGGAAGAGTTAACGAATTACCAACATCTTTCACGCAATGTCAACTTGGTGAAAGAGGAAACTTCTGAACGAATTGTAATGTGTAAATTAGTGGTGAAACGATTTAGATTCGACAATGAATTAAAACCATGTTTGTGCAAACAGTACATTTCTTGTGTCAGACCAAAGAGGATTTAGTATGACCTATTCATGGATACTTTACAAGAGAACATTCGTGCTTTGCCTGTGGAGCTGAGAGAACGCATTTACCGAGAGCTGGTCAAAATACAAGTCAAACGTAAAGAAGAATTGCATCCGATACGTCACCAGATCTTTAACCACTGGTACCTGAATGGTATAAGAGAACTGATTCGTCAGAAATTCTTTCAATGGTCAGACATTGTTCAAAACTTTGAGGTCGCTAATGATCGACATGTTCATGATTATGGTTACTTCGAGATTCACCTAGTGCATCGCATTGAGGAAGACAAGTTAAAGGATTACAAACATATTTTACGTGGAATCTGCTTAGCGGAAGAGGAAACACCTAAACGAACTCTGACGTTTCGGTTACAGTATGCAAGATTTAGATTCCCTACTGGAGAACGAAGATCTCTGGCTAGAAAGTACGTGTATTGCATCCAAAAAAAAGAGAATATAAAAACAGGCTGCCATGCCACGGTTTATGTCACATGTCATCCAACAGATTCCGTGGAAGGAACTCAATGACCATATTCAAACCGCGGATCATTACCATCAATTATTACAAGAATTGTATCCATTTAATTTGGGACGACAAGTGGTGTGTGTCTTAGTGACTTGTTTTCTGGGATTTCGTTTACCAGCCGATTCTTTGTGGACTCTTTACGATCAGTACTTACCACCTCCATGGCCTTAAATGGTCACGAAAAACTCCTTTTGCTCAAAGCCTTGCGGTTTCATCTGGATACTTCTCGACCTCAACAGGAAAAAAAGTTTCGTCAACTTTTAGCTACCCAAGACGTGTATGACGATGTGTGTGTAGCTTGTGACTTACACCCTCATTGGACAGATGTTCGTGACTGGAAAAAGGGGGGTTTTGAGGCTTGGACCCAAGAAGTGGCCCAGTATGCACAAGAGTTGTTCAAGGAAAAAAGTTACTTTTCAACCTGTGTTAGTGACGGTGCCAGAAGAACCCGTCACCGAGAACAACCACTCGCTTCAGGACAGGACTGTCATGGACATTCCTGAAAGGTCATTCCGGGAGGACACTTGTGTGACAATACCTCATGTAGAGACTGTAAGAACATTACACACTGTCCCTAGGACATCTTGGTTACCCAAAACATGTTGTACAGACATTTGTTTATATTCCACTTTGATCGCTTTGCTGTGTTTTATATTCCTGTACATCACTATTTGGGTTGTATGTATTTTTGTCTTTCGTGTTCATATTTGAAACATTCAATAAACGTGTTCTGAAAAAGTATATAAACTCTTGTCTTGTTTGTTTTTCGTGTCACAAGTGACATTTCTCACACCATGGCTACCTCTGCTGTCTCTGCTCCCTCTTCCTCTACTGTCAAAGTCATCGACGAACACTTAAATCGTGCCAGTTGGGAGGCTTTGTATCTTCGCCATCCCTTTAACATGCTCATTGCTGGACCTAGCGGTTCAGGCAAAACCGAATTCGTCAAACGTTTGATCGAACATAAACATCATTTGATCGATCGACCCCCTCAACGGATCGTGTGGTGTTACAAAGAGTGGCAATCGGCGTACAGCCTCTTGCGAGAAAGTCAAGGCGATTCCATCGTGTTCGTGGAAGGCATTCCTAAAGAAGACGACGGCATCGTCTCTGACTCCCGTCAAACCCATTTGGTCATTTTCGACGACATGTTAGGAGAAGACGAAGAAGAAATTAAACTGTGGTTCACGCGCAAAGGGCATCACCGTAATGCCAGTGTCGTTTACATCACCCAAAATTTGTTTCAACAAAGTAAAGCCCATCGCACCATCAGTCTCAATGCGCATTACGTGGTCTTGTTTAAAAGCCCTCGAGATAAATCGCAAGTGCAAGTCTTAGCCAAACAGTTAGGAACGCCTTGGCTGACTCAGGCGTACGACGATGCCACTCAAACGCCACACGCCTATTTACTCGTCGATTTGAAACCTACGACCCCCGAGGATTTGCGATTTCGTACCCACTTGTTTCACCACTGGTGCCAAGACGGAGGGCCTGTCCTGTACACGTCTCCGTCCTCGACTTCATTTCACTCCTCCCATGAAAAAAATCTATAAAAACCTCAGACCCTTTTTCGTCTGTCTCACACAGTGTGAACATGACGTCCCTTCAGTCGCATCTTCCCGTCAAATTGATTCGTGCCTTGTATGGCATCAGTCGAGAAAAAGATCCACAAACACGAGCCCGTGTCTTAGAAGCTAGTCTCAAAGAAGTCTTACGATGGTTCACGGTGACGGCACATCAATTACTCCAAGGAATCATTCAGATTCCTCATCAAACCCAACGCTTTTTCGATCGAAACAAAGTCGCTTTGGTCCAACTGGCCGATCCCCGCATCGACACTCAAACCAAAAAACAAATCATTTTGAAACCTGGAGGGAGCGGTACTCTAGGAGGGGTCATCATTCGCTCACTCTTAAGATGGGATCCTAATGCCCCCAAAGTTATCCCCAAGACAAAAGTCCAACGAAGCCCTAAGAAGAAAAAGAAAAAGACCAAGTCCCCAAGAAGAATAACTTCTCCAGTGGCAGGACCCTCCTCTTACCAGACACCACCACCATCACCCCGGAAAAAGAAAAGAAGCCCCCAGAAAAAGAAACAGAGAAAAAGTCCCCAGAAAAAGAAAAGTCCACAGAAGAAGAAAACTAGTCGCAAGAGAGGCACTTCGGCCAGGACGCAACCTTACACTCGCAAGCCACGACCTGCCACAGCGTCTCCGGCAGCCTCACGTTTGTCCACTTCTCCGTTGATGTCACCAGGAACTGAAGAGTACTTGGAGACGTTGATCACACCAAGAACATCTCCGTTGATGACCCCCAAAAGAACTTCCCCAGTGGCAGGACCTTCCAATTTAGCGGCAGTGGCTGCTGCTCACAAAGTACCTTCTCCCAAAATCAAAGTCCATGAAAGATCGGGCATGTTACAAAGTTTACTGGATTTGTCCAAGCAAGAACTGGCTCGATTTAGTCCGTTACGTACCCCTGCACGACGTGTCATGCCTGTCCTCAAACTGATAAAACGTAAAGACAATCAGTGGCGACGCGTTCCAGTATAAAAAGGCCTGTGACCGAGTAGGGTATCAGTGTTTTTAGGTGCTCCTAAAGACTCAAAGATGTCACCCTCCAGAAAACCCCAAGGAAAGAAAAGGAAAGGACTACCACCACGTTTAGCCAAACATGGGGACCTGTTATCTGTCCTGTCCAAAGCTTCTCCACCCCTACGAAAAAAACTCATTCAAACGGCCTCCAAAGAGGTCATCGATACCGTGTGCGAATGTTGTTTGAACGTTTTGAAAGGCACGATCCCTTTGTCCAAACACCAGAAACAATGCTTAGGCAAACATCGTCACGTTCTTCGGAAAATGGTTCAAAAGAAAATTCCCATTCGTCAAAAAAAGAAGATGTTGGTCCAACGTGGAGGCATTTTACCTCTCTTGTTAGGCCCCATACTGAAAGGAGTCTTGGGAACCATGTTGGGAGGACTGGTGGGAGCAAGATAAAAAGGCCTTCGGAAGTCCCAAGATCTCAGAATTCACCCCTGACAACCCCATGGAAGGACGAAAACTAGCTTTAGTGCCTTACAAACGATGGATGGAATACCATCGGTGGCAAGAACAACGCACCCCGCATTTACCTCCCAATCCCAATTTGAGCGAGATGTCCCAGTTACAACACGAATTGCAATCCTTGATGGATCGCCAAGATTTGTCCGAAACAGAAAAATCGCAAAAGTACGGTCAACTCTTGCAACGACTGCAACTCTTTCACCAGAAAGCTTTAGACGAAACAGCTCTACCCACTCTGAAAGATTTTAAGACCTTGATGAAAAGTCCAGCACCATCACCAGTACCAGTACCAGTACCACCAGTACCCGTGACCAAGACAGAAAAAGGAAAAGAAGAAGAAGAAGGATTTCAAACTCCACCAGAAAAAGTACGCAAGTTAACAAGACCACCTACCTCCAGAATTGGATGGATTAAAAAGATGATGGCCACCCCTTCTTCCTCACAAGAGAAAAAGAAAGTGAAGACAGAAGTGAAGACAGAAGTGAAACAAGAACCGATATCCCCTGCTCAGACATCCTCCTCCTCTTCGACACCTATTGCTGGCCGCACACGCAAAGCCTTGCAATCCAAGAAAATACCCCAAGAAAAAAAGAGTAGCCTCTTCCAAGAGTGGGTTCCTTATTAAGACACCAATCAACACAAAAAATGGAAAAAGTCTTAGCCAGCATTTACTACGATCCCTCCCATCCTGCAGGTTACGCAGGAGTTCAAAAATTGTATCGTGCTGCCAAAACGCGACTGAAAAGTCTCCGTTTACCTCAAGTGCAACGATGGTTACAAGAACAAGCTACCTACACTTTACACAAACCCATTCGACGCAAGTTTGCCAGAAGTCGCACCCGAGTGGAAGGCATCGATCATCAATGGCAAGCCGATTTAGCCGATGTCTCTCATTTGGCCAGCTACAATCGTGGCTACAAATATTTGTTTTGTGTCATCGACGTCTTTTCCAAATTTGCCTGGGTCGTGCCTTTGACTTGCAAATCGAGCAGCGAGTTAGTGCGAGCCCTGCAACGGGTGTTGAAACAAAGCGGTCGTCACCCTCTTCGATGGCAAACGGACAAAGGCACCGAATTTCTGAACCAAGCTTTCCAAAAAGAATTAAAGAAACGTGACATTCATTTTTTTACCACCGAGAATCCCGAAACCAAAGCCAGCATCGTGGAACGTTTTCAACGCACTTTGAAAGAACGCATGTGGAAATATTTTACGCATCACCACACTCTGAAGTACATCGACATCTTACCGCACCTGGTGCAAGCGTACAACCAATCTTACCATCGAAGCATCGGACGTGCCCCGCAAGACGTGACTCCCGAGAACGAAGTGCTGGTGTTCGAGCGCCTGTTCGGTACGTCCCCGACGAGGGCTGTCCCCAAGAAAAGTGGAGAGTTGACCGTAGGAGATTGGGTGCGCATTGGCAAAACCAAACGCACTTTCGACAAAGGTTACTTACCTAACTGGACGACCGAATTGTTTCGCGTCACTGGACGAGTACATGGCCGTCATCCTGCCGTCTATAAATTGGAAGACATGAACGGAGAAGTACTCAAAGGAACGTTTTATTTGCCCGAGTTACAACGTGTCACCAAAAAAGAAGACGACGTGTACGACATCGAAAGCATACTCGAACGCAGAACCCGTAAAGTGGGCAAACGACGTGTCAAAGAAGTCAAAGTACGTTGGAAAGGATATCCACCCAGTTTCGATTCTTGGATCGACGCTTCGCAAGTCATCGACTATAAAAAGAAGAAGTGACCATCATGCCCTTTCACACAGCAGCAGACGCAGCTACGTCGACCACTCCTTCTTCCCCTAGTTCTTCTGTGCAAGATTTACAAAAACAACCCTTGTGGGTGTGGTGTGGAGAACGTGTGCCTAAAACGCAAATCGTCTTTTTCTGCCAAATCTTCGTGGTGTATTGTGTCATCGGGGCAGCCATCGCCAATTTGAGTTTGCAACAAGGAGACAAACAATTGTGGACCATTTTATTGAGCAGTTGCATCGGTTACCTGCTTCCCAATCCCTCCCTGAAATTCTCCTCGAACGGGAACGTTGTGTCCAGTGCCAGTGCCAGTCACCACTCCAACATCCACAATCAGAACCCCATTTTGGGCGGAGACACGCCTCTGACGTCCACTAACCCCTCGGACAGCCACAGAACTCTAAAATTATGAGTCACCAAAACCAATTTTACTTAACCTTACTCAGTGACAGTTCCATGGAGGTGTTTCCCAACAACACGTTGTGCTGTTACACGGCCAAATTACCTCAGGCCATCCCCTTAGATCACGAAGCCCATTGGGAAGTGGCTTTGGTAGAAATGATTCACCCGACCCAAGTCCTCAATGTCATTGACGATCAAAGTAAATTTACGGTGGAAGTTTATGACGAACCATTGCAAAAGTGGATGAATGACAATAACAAATATCCCCATAAAACAAAAAACAAAGTCAATCCAAATTGGATGGACTATGAGTTGTTCATTCCCTCAGGCTATTATTTTAGTGGTCAACATTTGGTCAGCGCCATAGTCTCCAAATTTAATGGCGTGTTTGGGGAAGCTTTTAAGACTTTCAAGTCCAAAGCTGTCACCCTGGAATACCACAAAACAGCTCGTCGCTTCCTGATGAAATTTCCTGAGGAAAAAATCTTGGGTTTCTATTTCTGTGATGAATTGTTTGACATGTTGGGTGGTGACGTAAAGATGAGGAAGAAAATAGAACAAACACTAAAACAAAAAACCGTCATTTACGACAACGATACTTTTGTCAAGTATTTTCGTACCCCGGTAGAACTGAACCAAGGACTGAATTTGATCTTTGTGTATTCCGATGTGGTGGAATACAACGTGGTGGGACACACCTCCGTGCCGTTACTGCGTGTCATTCCTTTCAAAGTGGACTCTGCCACAATCGCTGACGAAGAAGGTGGAAACACTTACCACGTTCACCGCGAATTTGTCCATCCTCACTATTTGCCCGTCAGCAAGTCGTATTTGGACACGGTCAACATTACTATAAAAGGAGATTTGGGACAAGATATTCCATTCACCAAAGGAAAAGTCACGGTGAAACTCCATTTTCGAAAACGGTTCTCTCACGACTCGTAAGTAAGTAAGTCATGTATCCAGTGTACCGAGGGGTTGCTCGACAGCGAGGACACGGTTTAGGAGACATGTTAAAATCGGCCTTTCGTTCGGTGGCTCCAGTCTTGAAACCGATGGTGACACGAGGATTGCACGCCTTGAAAGATGCGGCACTGACACAAGGCAAAGAATTTCTCCAAAATGTCATCATCGACAAACAAAACCCTAAAGAAGCCTTCATGAGGGCTGGCAAAAATGTCTTGCTGCAAACGGGCAAAGACATTTTAGGCCGACGAGACACACCTATAAATGCCCTGCACGCTACCGAGTCAAGCATTCAGCAAGGACAAGGCAGAAAGAGACGACGAAGAAGAAAACACCCTTTCACCAGACTTCAAGCGAGAAAGGCCAAGAAAAGAAGAACCGTTCGAGACTTAGACGTTTTCGATTATTGAAACACAAAACAAAATGATGCACCGAGAGTCTTGCGCCTGTTCCAAGACGGAACTGGATCTGTTTGCCATGCCCCCCACCATGATGACGATGCAAGAATCCCAATGGGTGGAATTTCATCCCGTCTCCTCATTGGCAGCCTCAGCTCCCATCGAGTTTGAAATCAAAGGACAGCCCGAAGATTACATCGATCTGAATAGCAGTTACTTGTACTTGAAAGTCCAAGTTCTAGATAAGGATGATAGTGGAGTAGATGCCGCTGAGATTATAGCTCCCGTCAACAATTTCATGCATTCCTTGTTCAGCTCAGTGGACTTGTACTTGAACAACAAACTGGTTAGCAGCAGCATGGATACTTACCCTTACCGTGCCTACCTGGAAAATCTCTTGACGTACGGACCAGATGCCAAGACAAGTCATCTCAATGCCTGTGTGCTGTGGGTAGATGACGAAGCGGGCAAGTTTAAGATAGCTGACGCAGGTGACAATGACGGCTTTGTGGCAAGACGAGACAGAATCTTAGGTAAAAAGAGTTTAGAACTGATGGATCGTTTGCATTTGGACATGTGGTTGCAAGAGAAATATTTGCTGAACGGTGTCAATGTGCGCCTGAGACTGAATCGCAGCAGTGCCACTTTCCATTTGTTGGCTGATGAAACTGCTACTAAGGGTGGCAATCCTAAAAGCCAAATCGAAGTGGCCAGACTCTACGTACGGCGCGTGGAAGTGTTACCTAAAGTGGGAAACGAAATCAGTCCGACGTTGAGCAGAACGACCGCCAAGTATCCCATCCGACGCGTGGAAGTGAAAACGTTCACCATTCCCGCTAACCTTCAATCCATAACCGAAGATCATCTGTTTCAAGGACAGTTACCCAAGCGTTTAATCCTTGGTATGGTCTCGAATGCAGCCTTTAACGGAGCCTTCGCTGAAAATCCTTTCAACTTTCAACACTTCAACGTGAAGAAAATCGAAGTCAGTCGCGATGGCAAGACCTTGTGTACCCGACCTTTCGAACCTGACTTTACCAACAACAATTACTTGAGATCGTACTTGTCCCTGTACGAAGCCACCGGTCAGTTAGGAACCAACACCAGTCACGGCATTGAGTACGACGAATATGCAGGAGGCTATGCTTTGTGGGCTTTCGATTTCACTCCAGACCAAGGCAGCGACGAGGGACATTTCCACCCTATAAAATCTGGCCAGATTCGTGTGGAACTTCAGTTTGCAGATAAACTACCAACGACAGTGAACGTCATCCTGTATGCAGAATTCGATAATACCATAGAAATCAACAGTTTGAGAGAAGTCATTCTAGATTATTAGAAAGCCATGGAAGACTGTTATCCCTCTTTACCTAGTGGAGAAACTTTGGAGATGGAATGTAAGGAGACCGTGGAAAAAGAAGAATCTCAAGACAAAGACGAAGAAGATATCATAATGAAGTCGAGATGGCCAGAACAAGAAGCCCATTTAGTCTGCTGTTTTGCCAAACACTTGGTCGACAAAATGACGGAATTGATCAAGATAAATTGTTATGGATGTCAAAACGATCATCCCAGTCAAATTCAACACGATAAATGCCTGATGTTGAGTCAAGAAGAAAAATTGGACGAGTATCTGGACGAAGCTTGGAGCCTCATCTCGAACAAAGACGTGTTGCACCAGTGGTATAAAGACTTGCGTGAACATTCTTGTCCACCATTAACCACTCAAGAGATCCATCGTATCGAAGCTCTCCTGAATCAGAGTGAGGAAACAGAACGAATAACCGTTTATTCGTCAGACATTTTCAAGCAAAAAGTCAGGATCGAATTGACGACGTATTATTACCTGTGAAGAAGAAAAGAACCACAAATCAATGGATACCTGGGAACTTTATTACCTTTTGAACCACAGTTCGTATACGGCTTCTTGGAATCCTGTCGTCTGTGCTAAAGATGAACTCCCTCATCGCAAACCTAAAGACCATCAAGCTTATGTGATCAACACGGACGACAGTCATCTCCCAGGAACCCACTGGGTAGCCGTCTACTTTCCTCAAGAAGGCTGTGTGGAATATTTCGATTCGTACGGATTGCCCCCTTTTGAAGACGATATCATCGACTTTATGAGAAGAAATGCTCAAACCACCCGATTCAATAATGTGAAATTACAAGGCACAGATTCCTTGGTGTGTGGACAGTACTGTGTGTATTTTCTGCATCATCGCAGCCTGGGCTATTCCTTAGAACATTTAGTGACTCATTTCGATCCTCGTTCTTCTGCTAGAAACGATGTGAAAGTAGATCGATGGTTTTGTGACCATTATGCTTATCTTTTGTCTCAAGCTAGGAAACGTAGTGTCCATCAATGGCCTAATGATTTCCAACAGTGGAAATCACAATTTCATTCACAACGTTGTCAGCCCTGTTCAAAAAGTAGTTAGTAATTGAAGAAAAAATTGTTTGTCATTTGAAAAAAATATTGTTTGATGTTATCATGTTGAATTATTGTTAGAGTTGTTGTTAGTTAGTGTTAAGTGATTTTTGAATAAAAAATGTTGTGTTTTGAAAAAAAATGCCTTTGTGGTTTGTTTAGCTATAAGAATGTTGGATTGATGCTCTTTCATTTCTTACTATCCCTCTCATGAACGTTGCAGCTCGAAAACCGTGTGGGGGATGTTTTCCTTCACGTCCGCGCTTTAACTTTAAGAACCGGGTTGTTCCCAGTCTAGCCATCCATTGTCGACTCATCCTCCTAAGAAGATGTGCTCCAAACTAGCTAAGCTCAACGAAGCCTACGTGAATTTGCATAGGGTCAGACACAGTCTGATACCGAAGCCAGAAGAAACAGAGAATGTGAGAATGTTAAAAATCACTGAAGACCTGATAGAAGAGCTCTTCAGAGAAGAAATGAACAGGGAGAAAGAAGAATGGACAGAGAAGTACAGACTTCAGAGACAGCAGCAACAGCAGCAACAACAGCAGCAACAGCAGCAACCTGAAGCTGACAGAAGCTTTGTCGATTGTCGTATCGACACCAAAGAATTCTTCTTCTCTTTCCGAAGAAGCAGACCTATCGCCAGAAAGTCTATCCTCAGAGGACATCGCATTCTTAGAAACTAAAAAAAGAATGCCATAGCAAAACAAAAAAAAAACAGCCCTTTTCAGGGCTACCCAATACTCTAGAAAAGAAATAACTATCAATTTGCCAATGTGTGTAGGTAGAGTAGTGTGAAAATAAACACTAACTCTTTCTTAAAAAATGTGAGGGTATGTGTTTGTGTGATTGTGTTTGTAAGTGATAAAGTAGGTTGGTGTGGATAGTAGATTAAAATGATGTTTGTTTTTTTGGGCTGCTTGAGGTGTATATTTGGGGTTAGATTGAATCGCTTTACGTATGTGGATAGTCTATTGAAGTGATTTATAAAAATTTTACAATAGTAATGGGTAGAATAAAAAGTGAGTGAGTGTTTCTTTTAGGTCCGCGCGTTGTTGTTGTTTTTTGGTCATGATCTAGGTAAGATGAATTTTATGTTTTTAGGGGATGTTTTCCTTCACGTTCGCGCTTTCACTATAAATTGAAACTCGCTGGGCAGTCTAGCTACCCTTGTTGATTGATCAACACAGCCAGAAGAATGACTAGCAGAATAGTGAAACTGTTAGAACTCCAGATGCACCTGGAATATGCCAGGCGGATAGTAAACGAACTATCAGCAGAGGCTATAGTAGAAGAAGCAAGAGTAAAGAAGGAAGAGGAGGAGAAGAGAAGAGAGAGGGAAGAAGAGGAAAAGAAAAGAAAAGAGAGGATGTCGTTCAATATTCCCGAGACAGAGGATTGGGGTGTTGAAGCGAATCATCCTCCCTCTGCGCTCCCCAAAAGAAAGGTGAAAGAAGACTGGGGAAGAAGATGCGTGTGCGGCGCCAGGCCAGGAAGGTGCAACCATTAGATAGGTGCATCAGGAGTTCAAAAAACAGCCCTTTTCAGGGCTACCCAATACTCTAGAAAAGAAATAACTATTAATTTGCCAATGTGTGTGTGTGTAGGTAGAGTAGTGTGAAAATAAACACTAACTCTTTATTAAAAAATGTGAGGGTATGTGTTTGTGTGTTTGTGTGTTTGTGTTTGTAAGAGCTCAGGTATGTTTGTGTGAATAGTAGATTATGGGTTTCTTAGCAAATGTGGAGAGTATAGTTAGGGTTATATTATATGAAATGAGAAAGTAGGGGGATGTTTTCCTTCACGTTCGCGCGTTGTTGGGTCATGATCTAGGTAAGATCCGTTTTATGTTTTAGGGGGATGTTTTCCTTCACGTCCGCGCTTTTCGTATAAGAACCCACAGTATTAGTTGTTCAAACCATTCTGCAAAGAATAAAAAGAAGATGGCGTCAAACCAAATGGACAAAATACAAACCTTGCAAGACGTTTTAGACAACTTAGGAATAATGGAACAGATGCTAATAAGACTCGTTGAAGACCATTATTCCTATAGTCCCCATCGTGTAAAGATGGAAATTAACAATTTAAGAAAAGCAAAGGACAAGATTAGTGGTGTGATGAAGGAAATAAAGGAGGAGAAGGAGGATGAAGAGGAAAAGATAAGAATAAGAACATGGAACGAAAAAATTGAAAAAGAAGAGGAAAATGAGAAGAGGAAGAAAGAAGAAGAGGAGGAAGAGAAGAAAGAAGAGAAGGAGAAAAAAAAGAAGAGAAAGAGTGTTGGAGATAAAATAAGAAGTTGGTGGAGGAAAAGAAGAAATTAGAAGAAGAAAACCCAAAGGCCCTTTTCAGGGCCAGCCATATATCTCGAAAAGAGATAGCCTTTGAATTGCCTACCCCTTTTTTAAAAATTTTTAAATTTAAAAAAATCCCATGTTAAATTCCCCTTATCCCTAAACAAGCCCAAACTCTATTCCCCATGTTAAATTCCCCTTGTCCGTAGAGTGACCCACGATTTATTCCCATGTTAAATTCCCCTTGTCCGTAAAGTGACCCACGATTTTTCGCCATGTTAAATTTCCATTGTCCGTAAAGTGACCCAGGGGTCCCTGTAATGCTAATTCCCATTGTCCGTAAAGTGACCCCTTTCACTACTTCCAACACTCACTGAGGCGTCTGATAAACGAAGTGGATCTGCTGCACTTGAAATAATCCGAATAACGCTTTTCTTTCTAGTTTTGTCGTGGCTGGTGGCCAGGAATGGACAACCGACAGTAAAACAGCAAATTGTTTGGATTAGGATTAAATGTCCAGTTCCAGTTACTATTTGTCAATTTCATTTGCGAGATCGATTAAATTCTGGTGTTTGACGTATTTGTAACTGGCGTCTAGAGGGATCTGTTGATAATATAACAATCTCAACAGCAAACACTGTCCATAAATATCAGTATTTCAGAATATACGTTATTCAGCAGTAAGTCCTTATCCTGGTCTGACCGCATTTCAAATATACACACTCGATGATCAAATTCAATCGGACAATGTAAAACAAAATGACATAACCTGTAATTATAACTGTTGCTAAAGAACTTTAAGAAAATATATTTAATTCGGAATAAGATGTTTCTACTAATATTCCCGCTAATTCAAATCCTGGTGAATTGATAGAAGCAAGTGCGCCGAATGAAATCAACAAAATGACATTTTTAGAATTAAATTCATTCAACGAAGTGAATGCATCGCTGACAGAAAACGATGATAATTTTGTTCGTGTTACGCATATGCGAGGACCACAATAAAAGGATGCAATAAAATATTTTGATGTCATAAGCAAATACTGTCATCCTAATGATTGTTCCGAGGAACATCAAAAAGTTGAAAGCTTGATGGAAAAAAAATGTTGCTTGAACTTAACAAAGAAAACGCAATTTTGATTAATCAATCAAATTTAATAAAAGCACGAGCTCAAGGTGAAACAATGACCTGAACAAGAGCGAATAAGGAAAGCCATTGATGAACTTGATAAATTAGCGAAATCTAGAAAAGAAAAATTGAGCAGAAACATAAAACTCAGAGATATGTTCTTAAAACGTCGGATAATTCGCGAAGTTGGAATGGATTATCATGCTAAAAAGACATTGCTTAAAATTACAGATTATAAACCTGATGCTGAACTAATTAATGATAAAAGCATATGCTAATGTAATTTTACCAATGTTGATTCATAAGAATCTTGACAATACTTACATTAATTTTCATCCTATTATCATCGATAAATCACTACAAATAATTTCAGATTTGCATTTTGACACTGATGGTTACATCGATGCTGAAAAAATAACGTTTTATAATGAATTAGTAGTTGTAACTATGAAAGTAAATTTATACTCTTCCTACGATATAAGCAAAGTTGAGGATGACCCATTAACATCGCTCGAACGATCTAGAAAATTAACATTAAGAGATAGTTATGATGAAATTTATAGAATGCTTTCACCTACTCACATAGTTATTACACTTCTTGTTAAAATATATGATTATCTCGGAGTTGAACCAACGAAAGAGTTGTTAAGAAATGTATGCTGAAAATCTTTGCGAAAGCATATGCAGTTCTAGAAAGCATGTGACAATTAACAATCTTAACTTATCTGAGCTGAGTCTGGTAATTGGGTTTGTTATGTATATTTGATTTAATTATATCTGATTTAATATATATTTATTTCAATTTAATTGTTTGTTTCAGTTTTAATTTTTTTAGTTTCATTGCATGATATTGTAATGTAAATTTATTCACTAGAGATGACACTTTTTTCAGAAAATAGTTTGATCTTGACTGTTCGTTTTATAAACACCAGATGTTGATCTAGATCCTGACTTTGATTGAGAATTAGTAGCAACCACGCAAGCAAGTTTTATTTTTTATTTTTATTTTAAAATAATTGGTTGTGTCCAAGTCATGATGGGACTAAGAGTTTAGGATGTAAACAATTTATTAATTTTTTTATTTCTTAGAGTAAAGTGATTGGTTTTCGTCAGGGCCACACTGGGTGGACGTGATCTTTAAAAAGTACTTAATTCTATAAGCTTCGAGAACATGATCACGTGACCCTTGTTTACGTTTTAAGAGACGATATAACCTCTGTTTTGGAGAGTTATTTTCAGTAGAAGATGGGATGTTACACTGCAAGTTATATGATGTGCTGTTTGGAGTTATTTCATACATACATATATACATACATACATACATACATACATACGTACATACATACATACATACAAACAATCATTAGTTTCCTAATTTGAAAATGCCTCGTTTTGTAAATGCAAAGTACTGAAGTACTGGCAAAGCTTCTTAGGCAAAACACTTTCAGAAGAAGACACATGTTTACTTTTCTTGAAGTAATTCCAGACATTCCTTGGATTATAACTATTAAAACCGGAGAACTAATGTGAAAGCTAAGGTTTTGTACTGGTAACCCTGTATTCGTAGATATCTTTTTTAAAAAGTCTTGTTTTTTCTTCAGACATTAGTAACATTCAATTTTTCCACTTTTCTCCTTTAGATTGCTAATTGATCTACATATTGCTTATAACTATCCTTACATGCAATAATTAACCAAACTTTATTTTAATTGGTTCTGTAATAGGTCAGATAAACACTACTGATTTTATTTCCTTCTATATTGGACAATCTAAGCAAGATCTTTTAAGGTAATTTTAAAATACACCTGTCTGTAAGCTATCTCACAGGTTTATTTATACTACGAGGATCATGAAAACGAACATTTGTATTGTATATATATTGCGCTTATCATACATATACACATTAAACCAATTCATTCTCAAAGCTGCACACGCGGTCCGGCTCATTTCTTTTGAGTGCCCCTAGAAATAGTACTCATGCAGCAACATTATATTCGTCTAAAGAGGACACAAATAGAGGTTACTTTTTCAGTTGGAACATGCAGTTTTGTTTAATCTTGTCAATACCATCATCTTTGCTAGGATATACTTTCAGTCGTATAATTAAAAAGTTCATAACCGTAATTGTCATCTTTATGCCAAATGTATTTTTCATCTAACATTCTAGGTTAGAATTCATTACAAATACGTAACAATTCCCTTTAAGCATGGTCGCTCCAAATGAGTCTTCTGTAGTTAAGGGGGTGAGGTTGGTGAAGACACAAAGAGTGACAATAGGAACTGTTAACTACATATAGTATTCGCACACCCTCTCGTTTTGTTTGAACCTATTAACCCCATCGATTTTAAGAACGAAACGCATCAAGGATACATGCCCAAAACTTAGTCATCTCATTCATTAATTTATAGTTTCTAACTAGATAGTCTCTAGGGGGTCCACCGTCACTAATACTTTCATCTTACTGGCTTATCAAACCAAATTTTAGCTCTCGAAGTAAACAAGCAGACAGTCGGTCAATGTCATTTTCTTATTTCTAGAACAGTCCCTTTCAGTAAAAACTGTGTCGTATGCGTGAAATATTTGCGACGTCTAGTTTTAATATTTCTAAGATAAATTTAATAAATAAAATGTTGGAACTATTGCATGCATATGTTCAAAGAGATGCGACTCCAAAAATTTACGGAATTATTGAGATCACCAAAGACGATGAACAACATCAGATCTGCTGGCTTAAAATATAGACTCGCCCATGCAAATATGGCGACCTTGTGGTAAAATAAACTCCCTTAAATTCGAAATGTCAACAAATAGTTAGTTAGGACCCCTGACAAAACCAGGTGAGAAATTATAAATTGATGAATGAAATGAATAACTCTTTAGCATTTTTTTATTATCCTTGATGCCTTTTATTTTTTTTAAAAGAATTATATGGGTAAATGAAACCGGAGGGTGTCAGGATAATATTTATATCAACACCGCACCCACTAACCCTTTTTATGTATATCAGCACTAACATAATGATACAGATGTAAAGATGCACGTGAATGTATCTGACCACAAGACACCGACAGTAAACGTTCATATGTATTTTTTTTCCGATTATGTGTTCGTCATTTTTATTTAAACTATCATAATGTGTAAACTGAACCATTTTCACCAGGTAGGATTCCAGAGAGAGAGAGAGAGAGGGAGAGAGAGGAATATACCAGTATAAAATATATTCTATTGATGATAGTCTAAAAGACAGACTGTCAAATAAATGTAGACCTTATGAACTAATTGATCGATATTGATTCAGTGGAGCTGAAAACGAAATACGACAAAACAAACATGCTGTTAAAATGGTGTACGGAAGCGGATGAATGGATATATCTAATGTGCAGCTTCAATTTTATGACATGAACTCATGAACTGCTGCTGCTGATATATATATATATATATATATATATATATATATATATATATCAGCAGCAGCATCAGTTCATACATACATACATACAGATAAATATATATATATATATATATATATATATATATATATATATATATATATATACACACACACACGCTTGGCATCCAAAACATAGAAAGCAGAGACAAGAGAGAAGAACTGATGCTTCTTTAATCTGCAGTATGCTTAGCGTTTTAGATTCTAGTTTTCCGTAACGTTTGCAACTATTTGATTGCCCTAAATGTTATATATATATATATATATATATATATATATATATATATATATATATATATATATGCATGTACGCTTAGTATATATTATAAACAAGTAAACTGACTTCTCTGCATGGGAGTTTTAAACAGATATAATAAGATGGGGGGTTGAGTATTTAAGTGTATATTGGCCTGTCATTATGCGTGTTTATTTTAACACTGCGTGCAATTGAAGAGAAAGAGTAGAATATTTTCATTTAGCCCCCTTCCACCCAACCCTATTATGAGTGTAAGTAATATATATCTAATTGTTGGATTCAAGTGTTGTATTAATGTTTACAGTCAGTACAATTGTTCGAACGAGCTAATGTTTCTTATTATGTAATGAACTTCGGATTTTAAATAAATATGTCTACTTATAACCATGGAAAAGGCGTCCACAATGTAGACTTTGCTTGGTTTAGGTCATTTAAATAAAAAGATTCGCAAATTTACGTAAATGCGCTCTCCACGCAGAAAATGTTTGCATAATGTGGACTGTCATTGCGTGGGAGATCTAAAAACCCAGAAAAAAAACACCGATCTTAGACGCCCAATTATCCTTGCGCATGTCATGTCGAAACCGGGGCTGCTACGGAGAAAAGTGATCGCAGTATGCCATGTGAGTCAAATATTCGGGCACTAGGCTTTCGGGTATTGAAAGAAAGCGTCGAACTCAAACAAAACCTTAATATAAGGCGTGTTTTATAAATACAAAAAGGGTAACAAAAGAATGCTGAGCTACTGTTCTTTAAATAATGAGGCCCGAACTCGACACCCCGTTTTGCAGCTAAAAGGCTGTTTTACTGTAGACAATGGTCGGACATCGCGGTCATAATTCATATCTGTGTGTGTGTGTGTGTGTGTGTGTGTGTGTTCTATAATATACGGTGTATATTCGATTTTGTATTATTCCATGTTTTATATGTTATGTGCGAATGATGGACATTTAGACATTCTGGGTTGTTTCTTATAAATATCATTGTTTCAGTCTCTGACTGCGATACACATGAAAAATATAGATATTCGATATTTATATGAAGAGTTTTATTGTGTTATATATACTTATTTGTAATATTTATATTTAGGTAAATATTTATTCTTGATTCCTGTTTAATGTGATATGCCTGACATTCTGATTCCAGTTATGGAAAGCAATCCCCGTCATTTTATTAATCGGGCTTGATTGAATTTAGTACCAGATGTTTAAACCAGTCAGCCCGGTAAACGCATCGATCGCACGAGAAATATGCCGAATAGAGACTCTTGACCTTTAACCTGAAAGTGTCTACATGTGAGTGTTTGTTTTTCTGAATAAGTTTACAAGATTAAATTGGAAATAGAATTTACTGTGGCAATTAAATTGTGTCTCTGCTGAAAACTTAAGCAGTATCCTTCTGAATGCTAGATTTTGATTGCAATGATTCTCCTGTACTTAGTTCAGGAAATTCCACATGTGTCTAGGATTTCCCTCTTACCTGGATGACGTCACATCATATCTGGAAGCGGAAGCAGGTGATATATAATTGAGTCAGTGATGCATTCCACATAAACAAAACAAGCAATGATCAAAAACACCGCCAACAAATCAGGTAAGGCTAATTTTTACAATTGATCAGAAAGTACCATCAAAAAGATTGCACTAAATGTAATTACCTATCAGGAAGAAGACCGTAAACGAGTCACTTAATGCGATTTGGTAAAGGTGAGAAACGTATCGGTACGGATTTGCATGAGGAAGGACATTGGATCAGGTGGATGGGGTGGGGATATGTAATCACTATTTTACATAAGATCAGCAGAATACGTTATGGAAATGAGGTTTAATTAGGTGTGACACTATAACTTTGAAATAAGCAATCATCAATCGAGATTTTGTATACAGGTATTGCGTGTGTGTGTGTGTGTGTGTATGTTTGTACGAGTTTAAGTTTGTTACTATGATTTAATTTATTTATCGTAATTTAAGTACTGAGCCTCTTAATTGACAGAATTATCTCAGAGAGTTAACGATCACACTCATATTCATACTCATTTTAAACTAATGGAAAATTCTAATTGTGTAATAAGTCTTTATAAGTACGTTTATCTGACTTGTAAAATCATTTTTTAAAAATGGCATGATTAAATGACATCATCAGTGTGATGCCCTTTTATTTTACCAAGATGTGTCATGCATTTATGACATCACCAATGTGATGACTTTTTTTAAAACCAGGATGTGTCAAAGTGCCATAAACTTTGAAGGATATTATGTAAAATGACATGTTGGTGGCGTTTTTCTTTATAAAAAAAGGAAAAAGAAAACATCTTACATAGTTTAAAAAGAATCACAATAATGTTTTGGTTTGAAAATGATAAAGTCAACAATAAGCACAGGAGATAGTGAGAAAGCTTTTGGGTTATGAATTACCATAAGTTGACTACACAAATTTTTTTGTTAATTTTTTTAATATGATTTCAGTAATCATGTTTTACTGAACAAATTTTATCACAAGTATATAGTTTCATTAGTGTATTCACTAAGAGCAGTTTCTGATCATTTGTCTGTGCAGATCTGATCAATTGTAAGCATGCATTCAACAATTATTTTATGGATAATTTATGACAAGGTCATTTTCCCATGCAGTTCTATGTAATGACTACTACGCATGTATAGATGTTGAACTTTTGATTTTGAATTGCTTGTATCCTTATGCTGATATCCCGTGTAAATTATAAATAAATCAAAAGATATATATATATATATATATATATATATATATATATATATATATATATATATATATATATATATATATATATATATATGTGTGTAATAATAAAATGATATGTGTATCTGTACTAAATAATATGGCACGTTAATATAAGATGTTGTGGTCAGTATCCAATGGATAGCATTATAATGAGGAGATACTGTATCACATTCTTTATTATGTACCAGTATGTAATAATAAAATTATATGTATATCTGTACTTCATAATAGCGGCTAATGTGGGTATGTGAGAAAGCTTGCCAGTAGCTTTTCGTGGGTCGTGGTTCTTTCTGGGGTTTTCCCGGGTTCTTCCTCCACCATTGATACTGGCTGCCATGTATAGTCTATCATGTGCTGAAAAATGGCATTAAACCCTACAACAACGCCACCACCAACAACAACTTCATAATAGGGCACATTAATATGAGGTGTTGTGGTCAGTATCCAATGGATAGCATTGTAAGGAAGAAATACAGTATCACATTCTTTATTATGTACCAGTACTTACATTTTCAACTGAGCACGAACAAAGTTTTCAGAACTATCCATGCTTTTATTCATGCTGAATTTATGTCCACAAAAAGAGAAATCTTGAAGGAACCTGGTCTATTGACAGTAAATGTTTTCCAAAAAAAGTTTATTTTTATCTTTGGCTTTAAGAAAATCAGAACATTCCATCCTTTTCAGCATAGGGTCATCTTGTATAAAAGTTATATTCAACCATATTTGGACTATTGTAATGTAATTTGTGGTAATACCTCTAATGCAAACATAAGAAAACTATTAAGACTCCAGAAGAAATCATGCCATTTAATTCTAGCCAATTTTGAGTAAGCAGTGGATTATATAGAAGTTTTACCACTATTTGAAAGAATATTCTTTAGAAAGCCAAATTTGTAATATATATCAAGTATCCAGAAAGCTAGTCCTGTCATCATATGCAATATCTTTCACCAAAGTGATGCTGAATGTACTCCAAATTTAAGGTCTGTTAGAAGTAAATATTACATTATACCAAAACCAAATAAGGAATTGCTTATAAAGAGCTTTCAATATAACAGTCAACCATTATAGAATTTTATTTTCTGTAACATAAAGCATGCTCCGTGCATTTCCTTTTTTCATAAGCATTTTCTTACATGTATAAAATATTATGACGCTTAGACTGGTCTAAGTAACATTAATAATTTGTGTGTTTCTATAATTATACATCTTTTTTACAGGTGAATTTGTCAACACAATCTGATAATTTATCTATTGTTATGTTCTCACTGATGTTTGTGTTATGTATATTTGATTTAACTTATATTTGATTTAATTGTTTCTAAGTTTTAAAATCTTTTTATTTTTAATTTCATTACATGTCAAGATAATGTAGTTTTTTTTACTAGGAACTCAATATTTTTCAGAAAATAGTTTGACCTTGACTCTTCAGTTGTAAACACCTAAAGCTGACCTAGTTTCCAACCTTAATTCAGAAATCACTGAGACAAGTAAACATCTTTTTATTTTTATCCTATTCTTAGAGTAAAATGATTAGTTTTGTCAAGGTCATACAGGGACTTCATGCTTTTGTACATAATTTGTTTTGCATTTCGAGTTACTGTATAATCATTGATTATAGAGATTTTTCTCAGCTGGGCTTTTACTTTACATTGGAAAGTGTCTGTTGTGCCTGTTATAATTTAATTTTTATTAGAATTATTTGGATTCTAAAGGATAATTCTTTTTCCTGGAAATATTTGAGTGCTCATACAGAATTCTTGGGCAAAGACATTTCATTAATTCAAACACTTGATTATTGTTTGTGAATAACACAGAACTGTAGACATTCCAACAACACAAAAGATACAGTATACATCATTGCCTTGTAACATGAGACTTGTGTGTGGTATTATGAAATTGAAACTTCGTTTTATTTTCAAACTAACTCAGTTCTTGTCACATTGTGGTATATCGATATATTGGGTATATATTGTACATAACAAAAAGCCTGCAGGTGTACTATTTTCTTTAATTAAATGAGTTACCTTCCCTACAAATAAAGCTGCTGTGAAGGAAATCAGAAGAAGTAGCACAACGCTTAAGGTCTTTATTAAATTTGTTGTATTGATCCGTAAAATGATCCTGTGAGTTTTCAAAATTTCTGTTAGAAATTACATCAGTAGCTTAAATTCAACTGAAACTGATCAGATTAAACAATGTAAATTTTGATCAGGAAAAAAATTTCCAATTTCATATTATCTTTGGTACCAATATTTATAAAAATGTCATGGTTTTAAAAAACTGAAACATTGCTATTTAATCAGAATGATAAGAAACTCTGTTTCTCCTAATCTACCCATTAGTCTTACTGTACAGCATGCTGCTATCATAATGTGAATTCTTTAGCTTGGCCAGCTTGTGATTCTATCATTCTTTTACTTACTATGAGAAGATTCAGTTGGTTATGTCTGTCTGGAATATCTCTGACAATATAGATAAAATATCTTTATGATATTTGTCCAAATGCTACATATATGTACATGATGAAACAGATAATGCAACCAGTCAGCGGACATGCTCATGGGTACTTTTATTGGATCTACAATGTCTAAGCAACATTAAGGTGGCTAAAAATCTTGAATAATGTTTCTTTCAAATGAAATGTTGCTATTCAAAAGTTCTGTTAACAAAGATGTTTTTCAAATGGGAAATAATGTCACTGAAATAAAATTGTATCAAAATTATCAGTAATAATTGGAACATAGCTAAGTCTTTTCCATCAAGTTGGTGCAAAACGCTTCAGATGTAATTGTGGGCATACACATAAATTTGATGGTTTTGGGTGATTCACCTTAGGTGGAGTGTATTAGATATGTTGCATCAGAAATGGCAGACAATGTTCTGATTGTGACAGATTGTGACATTGTTGTCTTCTGCTACCGTATTGTGCCATGTGAACAAAGGTAGTTCTGAATATAGTTCTCATTTTTGGTGATTTGTATCAGAGGTTTCTTCTCCGATGGAGAAGGCTGAGCAATGTTCTTATTTTGTCATTAAATATGAAATGTTATGTAATGTGTGCTAGTGAACTAATCATCGTCAACTGTAGCGATGACACACTTTAAACACATTATTTGGCTACATCAAACCAAGGAAATGGGAGATATAGGGTCAGTGTATTAATTTAGCTGATATAGTAAACTTGTGGAAACACCATTGTAGTAAAAATTGAATAACTTTAAAGTTCTGAATAATCAAAAAGCTTCATTTCTTATTACAGACACATCCTTTTCTGTAGGCATTGTTTTAGTCTGCTTGAAATGTGTTTTTGATTCTGTACGTAAAGAATCAGGTGTTGATTTCACTAACGAGTTTTTCAAAATTTAAGTTAGTAAAAGGACTGTCATTGTCTCGCTTTTTTAAAATTAAAAATAGGATAAGCTCACAAAAAAGTCTTTTTAATAAATGTTTACTTTTCATTATCAACCAGTAATGCCTGCCGAATCAATATATACTTGATTTCATCTTCTCCTTTATTTGACTGGTTCCCATTTTTTCATATAATTAATACCATGGGTCCTATAAGTGCTGTTTCCAATGACACAATGAGACAGCCAATCTGTAGTGACTTCCTTAATACCACCTATAGGTCAGGTTTTATATATCTGATCCAGTCATAATGCTTAACTTATATCTTTTTATAGAATAGTTGAAGTAAAAGAGGCAGACCATTAAAAAAATTTGATTAAATTGATTTATGTATAAGTATGAAACAAACTAAAATTCTGAATGACAGCAACGCAAATATGGAAAGGGAAGTTATCCTGGAATAAAGGTTATCAAAATGAGTGGTGTGAATTAGATGAGTCAGAACTCAATGTATCATTGCTATTTATAGAATACTGAATTATGTAGAGTGCTTAGTTCATAATAGTTGTGTTTCATTACCTCCATCCCCCAGAGGTTATTAGCAAATCTTAATGTCCTCAACGGTAATATCAATAGCCATTCAGCCAATATTCAGAGAATGCTGTTTTGATTTGAATTGAAGAGGTGCAGTTGTCGGGGACAGATCCAGAGGAATTTCAGGGTTAAATTGAAAATATTCTGTTTTCCAGTTGAAATAGTTCATTGTGGCAGCAGTGACAAACTTTTGAGTTTCCTCAGTGTTTCTGTTTGAAATTATGAAGAGTGTCAATTACTCAAAGGTATATGTAAAAGTCTGATTGGGACTGCCTAGTTCCTGAGAAGTCTGATTGGGACTCCCTTAAGTTCCTGAGAAGTCTGATTGGGACTTCCTAGTTCCTGAGAAATCTTATGGGTAACATTAAGACCCTTTATAGTTCACAGTTCTGAAATTCTAAAACAGGCAACTGCCATTAAAAAGGTAGTGTTATTGTGTATAAGGCATGCTTCTGAATATTGCACTGCAGTGACCTGCCAAAAAAAGCACAGACTCAAGGGTCAAGTCCTAGAGGTTAAAGATAGAATCACAGATAAATTTAGTTGCATATATGAATTGTCTTTTTGTGTTCACTAATTGTAAATATGGTTATAGAATTGGCATCTTAATATTTTGCAAGTTATGACCCAGGGGGTAGAGATGGATTCATGAGTCTTTGTCATCTGCATGTCTAATTTAGTATTTTTATATCCCATTATGCATATATGGTTAAAGGGTAAAGACCCCAATACATGTAGTTTCAAATTTGTGACCAGGGAATAGGTTCCTTGGGTGTAGGGAGGCACCCTGGGGTAAGACCCAAGAGTCCCAGTCAAAACATTTATTGTTGGTCATTGATCACACAACTTTTTTCTCAGACATATGAGTAAAACAGCTGAGGAGTTTTTTGAAACTTATGTAAAACATACCCCAGCCTCACTGCTTGGCCTAACTGCCCCCCCCCCACAAAACAATGCAAAACCACCTGCCATCCCCAGGGTCTATATCAGAATGTTAAAACAGCAGTGCTTTGATTGTTTGCTTGATGTGCAGGCTATAAATAAGACTTTTAAGTTTGAGATCATCTGACTGTAACGTATGGCACCATGTTTGGCACATGTCCTGCATCATCCATCAACTATAGGACATTACTCTTCTTGAACCTGTATCTCAGAATATATTTTGATCAAACTTTGTATATGGGTCAACAAGTTATATCATGATTGAGAATCACATATACTTGCATCATTTGAGCTTGTTTGTTTCCACCCCAGGCAATATTTCAGATCTGATTTTGGTCAAACATAGTATGTAATCTTAAATCATCCAATTCTCATATGAGCAAGTTCTGTATATATTTATAAAAAAAATTATGTTGGAAATATAGCCATTTGTACAGTCTGTCAACTCTCATTGGCTAATATAACTTTAACCGTACATTACCTTCATATTGGCCCTTGTTGCCTTTCTGAATATATTGTGCATTTGGTTTTCATGGGTCTATCCACATTGAGTGTGGGTGTGGCATATGTGCACATGGTCATTACTTTATCTCTCTTTAATTTGTTTTACCTGTACTTACCTGTGTCATCTTCATTGGCTTTTGTAGCCTGTTTTATATTAAGTTACCAGTAAGAGCCTACCTTGAGACAATTGACCTGGGTTGGCCTGGGCTGGTATTAAGCCTGCATCATTGGATTATGAGTCTGACATTCTAACATCTTTAAATTACCATTATTCTAGGACTTAACTGGCACATACATGCTGGAGTAATATTTCTTGCATGTGAAGTGGATTACCCCTGAGATCAATGAGGCTAGGCACCTAAGAGATAATTTCCACAAGAAAAAAGACATGAAAAGCTATAGAAAGTGGAGGAATAAAACTAAGCACCTGATAGATAAGGCAAAAGAGAACTACTATAAATAGGCCACTGATGAAAGTAAGAGTACCAAGACATTGTGGAAGCATCTAAAAGAGTTGAACCTACCCAAGAACAGTTGTCTTCCCCCTAGACTTAAGCAAAATGATGATATAGCAACATCTGTACAAGACATTGTGGAAATGTTCAACAATTTCTTCATAAGCATCTCCAGTAAGAGTATTCAGAACCAGACTAACATCCCAATTGAACTTGATGCTCTTCTATTATTTATAAGAGCTAAAATTCCTAATGATAATTATTTTTCAATAGCTAATGTTAGTGAAGCTGATGTTTCTGATATGCTAATTAAGGTGAATATTAATAAATCCTCTGGATTGGATGGTATTGATCCACGAATTCATAAAATTGCTGCACCAGTAGTAACAAAGTCACTAACGGATATCATAAATTTAAGTATAATGAGTGGTAATTTTCCAGAAACACTGAAATGTGCAAAGGTTACACCTATCTTTAAGAAAGGGGAAAAGGAGTATCACGGAAATTACAGACCAATATCAATTCTACCTGTATTGTCAAAACTGTTTGAAAAGCATGTAGCCATTCAGGTCTATAAATTTTTTGAAACATACTCTCTATTTCATAAAGTGCAATCAGGATTTAGAAAGTATCACTCGTGCAAAACAGAACTTACCAAATTAACTGATCTTTGGCTGAAGGAAATGGATAATGGACATATGACTGGGATTGTTTTCCTTGACTTCAAGAAAGCCTTTAATCTTGTTGATCATGAAATTCTGCTGCAAAAGTTGAACTGTTAGGTTTGACAATCCTTCTTTAAACTGGTTTGGATCATACCTAAACCAAAGGTCTCAAGAAGTAAGCATTGACAATATTAGCTCTCAAACTTGCACTATTCATTCAGGAATCCCTCAAGGCTCAGTTTTGGGCCCTATCCTCTTCCTTATCTATATCAATGATCTACCATTAAATAATGAATCCACAAATACATATTTGTTTGCAGATGATGCAACCATGTATACATCTAGTTCTGATACTGAAATTATCCAAACAAGATTAAACTCAGACCTTATTAGAGTCCAAAACTGGGCACAACAAAATAGGATGGTAATTAATGAAGGTAAAACAAAATTTATGATTTTGGGGACATCACAAAAGCTACACAAGTCAGGGAACCCAAAACTGTCTCTTGCAATAAATAATCATCCATTAGAAAATGTCAAACATGAAAAGCTTGTAGGTGTGTCTGTAGATAATAATTTATTAAGGAATTATTAGGACAGACTTTTTTTAGTACAAGTAACAAGATTGAAATTTTCTCTAAATTGTATTAAAAGTAAGTTGATAAATTATATTGAAAGTAAATTTCTATTAAAATATATTGAGATTGAATCCATTTATTTCGGTATTACAATTATATACTACTTAATACAGATTGCGCCCTTATAAACAAGTACAAACCGTCTTATACATACATTTCCCTTGTATCCTAAAGTCAGCACACAAAATTCTACATGTAAAGTACCGCATTGCAGAAACCCAAAAATTCCTAAGGTATAGCTCCACACGCTGCCTTGGTATAATTGTCTGTCTAATGACGTACATAGATCTAGATGATAATCTGTAAGAGACTACGAAGCCTCACTTTGAGATTCTGGCTATCGCAAAGAGATAGGCGCGCGCCATATTTGGGTTTGTCTTAAGAAACTGATATATAAAGCCCCAGCCATGGGCTGACACTAGCTTTGCTGGCCAGAGAACTCAAGTGGCTTTTGTCCTTGCAGGTAAGATAACCGTCTATGTACAATTTTTCATAGTATAAGACTTTTTAGTGTTACGAGAATTTTTAGTGTTAAGATGTTAACCTAACATCAGTATTTTTAAACATTAGATCATTTTAATATTTCTTTACTATTATTTAACATAATGTATTAGAAAGTTAATTTGTTTGAAGAACTTGTATTTGCTTGTAATTATATTATTGATTATAGTAAAAAGCAACGTTCACTACAGACTTCATACTCAGTAATAGTTAATTTAGAAATGAAACACTCTTTAAATAATAGAGTTTAATATATTGACATTTTAGAATAAATTCAGTAATATATATTTCAATTACGATATTGGTCTGAAATATTGAATTTTAGTTTCTTTTACTATCGTGAATTTATTCGATATTTAATTATCTGTATTATATTCTAAACAGCAGATATTATACAAATGTATGATGTTGATAAGTGAAATATATTGTAGTTTTATATGTATTTCTTATATCCGCAATTTAAGCTTATGTAGTTTGATATTGGAATATAATTTTATATGTTGAGTATTTCAATAAAGTTTTGCTGGCCAGAAGCTCAAACAGACTTTTGTCTTTACAGCTCGATCCCCTACCCTCACAAGCCAAATTCCCCAAAGATGTAGCCACATCTTCAAATGACACTTCTTTCAAGATGATTGAACTTCCTTTCTTTTCTCTCTCTCTCTGTGTCGGGTTTTGGAACAGATTGACTTAGAGTTTACGAGGCAAATCACCTCGTAAAAGAATGACCATATTTATAAGCTTTGTAAAACACTGTCATCCAAAATTGCCCTTCTCAGCAGAATCAAGAAATATTTACCTATGGAAACTTGCAATCTATACTACAAGTCATATAATCTTCCAACAATGGATTATTGTTCTAATGTATGGGGAAACTGTGCTAAATCTGAGCCTGACAGGAGTTATAAACTTCAGAAACGAGCAGCACATGTAATTTTAGATGCATCTGTTGATCATCCCTCAAAAGCATTATTTACAGAACTCAAATGGTTCACAATATATGACAGGATAGATTTTCACAAGGCAGTTCTTTTATATAAATGTCTACATGGAACTGCACCAGAGTATCTTGAAGACTTATTCAGGCCTTTTTCAACACAATGCCAGTTGAGATCAATATCACACGGAAACTTTCTAATACCAAAACCAAGAACAGAGCGATTTAGATGCATCTGTTGATCATCAATTTAAAAAGAGTTTTCAGTACTCTGGTACAGTTCTGTGGAATAAGCTTCCACTACATGTAAAATCGGCTGAAAATATTAGAGTATTTAAGAAGAGATATCATGAGCATGCATGTGTTTCTAACAGATAATGGAATTTAGTATTTTAATTCTAACATGTTAAAATAAACAGTAATTATTGCTTTCTTCATATAATGTGCATTGTTATACTCTCCTTAAGAGGGCCTCAAGGGAGAATAGTCGTTGACTAATGAGTCACCCTCTATAAATAAAGCCTTATTATTATTATTATCAATTGAGTGTTAGCATTCATTGTGCCTTACATTTTCCAACTGTTAAAATCAATGACTATTCTTGCATGTGCTTTGCTTCATAGAAATTTTCAGTAATTAATGTTTCTGTCATTTATCAAACATTTTTGACCTGAATTAAAACATTTGATTGACTTGCTCATTTAGTAGGTCAGTTACTGGAATTCAGCCAATCAGAAACCACTAATTTGATTGTATCCCTTTTGAGCTTCTGACTTTGATAATGGATACAAATTCTTTGAGTCTTTGAGACCTTTATTTCAGGATTAAAGATTTAACACAAATAATATTAAAATTTGTTAAATAAATTCTGTGATTATACCCGAGTCAGGAAATTGATGAATGTTGCACAGTAAGACCCAAATTAACCAAGAGGTTTTCACCTACTATAAACAGGACTGCAGAGTGTACGTTAAAATTGGGTATAGTGGCAGTACTGATAATTTCAGTCACCAAGTCCAAAATGAACATGAATTATACATGTATTATTATTTGTATCACCACTGTAGAATTTGTAATTGTTTTGTTTCATATATGTATGCAGGATGGTTATTAAGCCTATAAATGGCAATAGTTATTTTGTTTTTGTAATTTGCCTCAATTACTGAGACATTTATATGGTATTATCCCTTCAAGTTTAGCAAGACCTCATTAGCTCAAGAATTTCTGGTCTTTAAAAGTGATACTCACAGATGTCTAAAAATAAGGCTGTGTTTTACAAATATAAAATTGATAGTTACATCTAGGAATATGGCGATGTAATACAAGTATAAAAAGGGTTAAAAATTTGATAAAAGCTTATTTAGAACTTTATGGAAATATCTGAGTGTAAATTTTCAGACCGCTTTGGTGGCCTAGTGTTTAGAGAGTTCACTTTGGATGTGGGAGGTCACGGGTTTGAACACCAGTAAAGTCATACCAAAGACTTATAAAAATGATATTAATATCTGCCTTGCTAGGCACTCAGCATTAAAAGATTAAAAGGTTAGTGTTAGGGCTGGTCAGCCTGGTATCAGGATAGTGTGACTGGGTGGGACATGATGCCCCAGTGCTAGACGATTCACTGTAAACTGCCACACTGCAGACATTGTAGCGATATGACCAAAAATTGTTAAGGCTACATTAAAAATCTGAATTACAAACACACACATATAATTTTCAGAGGGACATAACATCTGACAAGATCATTGACACAATGTTAAATATTTTGGATGCTACTGAATATCTTTGAAGACAAATTAATTTTGTTTTTGTCACAGTTTAGAAGTAGAAAGATATAGAAAATGTTTATACATATTTGCAAGTTTATTTGAATAATTTTAGCAAAAATAATATTTAAAATTTAAAGATTTTTTTCAAGTTGAATTTCTTTCATTCCAAGTATTATAAGTGATGGACCATTTTCATATGTTACTGTTCACTTTTGGAACTTTTTGCCTCCAACAAATATACTCAAAATTAGTGAGTTTCTTGCTCATTTCTCCGGGGAAACTAAAGTTTAATTCTTAACAACAAAATTTCAGCTTTTAACTTGTCACTGATATAAATCACTTCTATTCCTTTCCATTTAAAAATGTTTTCAGGAACTCATGAAGTTTATGGAAGTGTCATGGCGTTGAAGAGAAAAGATATAAAATGTCTTTTATACTGTTAAAAAATTTTTTCAGATGAGTTTTTCTCACCTGTAATGTAGTTCAGAAAGAAAAATATAACATTTTGCATCGAGATAACTCCCTGAAATATATAAGATGCCCTTAATGTCAAAACTATTTGCCTTTTTTTTTCTCACGCTGCAAGTTGTTTATGTAATAGGATGCCTTCTTTTTATTTATTAATCTTTTTTTTCCATGCTTCAGGCTACATGCCTGAAAAACTCAAAAGATTTTCTGCTTGCTTGTAATGGAGGTCATCAAGTATTTACAGTTCTTCATCTCTATAAAATTATGGACCAGTCACTAAAATGTTGACTAGCTCAGCTATATTGTTATCTAAATCTATGCAGCAGGGCACTGAAATTTTGCATTCCTGTTGTAAATGAATATCACTTTGTAAATGATGTATGTAGTCACTGAACATAAATTGATTTTGATTAGAGTTTCAATCTCTGGTATCCTGGAATCTAGTGCCATCATCATTAGTTTTAGCATTACAGCTCACAGTTGATCAATAACACAAGAAATTTCTCACACTGGTAGAATGAGTGGCTGGTAGGTAAGGAGAAAAACTGTATTTGTCAAGGGATGTTGGAGTTAATCGAAATTAAACAATAATGGAATCAGTTTTGGGATTGGCTTGTTACAGTTTCAGTCACCAGGCTTGTAGTAGTCTGTCATTCGTCAATAGTACCATTATCATCTTCAATGACTTCCCAAAGAATAAATACCAGAAGTCTACTAGACTTCATTTTGTTGATTTAAAGGAATCAATTTTGAGATATTCATTATAATAGGCCATTCTATCATTTATTTTCTGGGATGGGGGTGTGTGGGAAGGTGAAGGGTTTTCTTTCAAGTTGAGAAATGCATTTCTTTCAAGATAGTTTATTTTCAACTAATACAACAGATACTGTTAGTTAATTTATCACATTTGAGGGCTTTAAATTTAAAATAAGAACCCTCCCAGGTCCACTTTCCTTGAAAATAAAATGAGCTGTCCCCAATGGTGGAAAAATCAATCTGGCTTTCATTGCAACATTGGTCACATGATTATGGAATTGTATCTTGAATTATGTGTTTTTTGGCACATTATGATTTTACAATGCCTGTCTACTGTAAAGCTGGAACCTTCATGACTGTTTGTCTGATTATTTAGCATCTGCTTGCATGAAGACTTGAGCTATAAATGACTAGTTCTTGGTTGATTAAATGTCATCCAGGTTGTAGGAAAATGGTAGCTAAAAAGTAGATTGTCAGAAGGTAGGCATAGTATTGATCAGACCGGAGCTGCTGAATGCACGTGTCTGGTAGATGGGTAACAGAATGTTGCAATTTTATTCAGGCTGAAACAGCGTCCAGTTAGTGACTCTGGAGTTGCAATTTGCACATGACCATTACACTATGAATTTGAACTGACTAGATCTAAATGATGGAATAATAATGTGTTTTTGTGTCAGTTTTATATAATTTATTTTCATATTCTTGCAGTCTGCAGTTCTAGTGTAAAATGTGTATGTTAGCAACACTGTAGGTTATGCAACAAGACCATGCAGATTGGATTATTGTATAAAATGAAGCAAGTGCTGACAGTGTAAATGCTTTTTCTTTTATAGTGGTAATATTCCTTTCTTGTGGTAATATTCTTTTTGCAAATGGAGATGTAACTGCTTTTAAATTTTTTTATAATTATGACGGTGAGAAAGCAGGACTATTTTGGTCCCCTGTTATCATGGAATTAAGGACATAATTACGTTCTTGCTGTCTGCATGAAAGCCACATGAGTAAATTATGTGCACAAATCGTCGGCTGCGAGGTCAATCCCGTTATTCTGGACTGGAGGCATACAAAATTGAACAAGAGATACAAACTTTTGTTGAAAATTTTAAAAAGAAGGGTTCAGCTCTTGATCGGCCACCGAGCCTTGAATCATGTAGCTCGTCATTATCCGGTGTTCCTAGTTCGATGTATTCCACAGATGATTTGACAGATGACAGTCCAGAAAAGACTCCATATTTATTGCCGGAGATTGTTCGTAGGTATCGTTATTGTAGCACGACAACAACAAGTGATTCTGAGGCAGCCGAGGAGGATATTCGTCAGTTAGTCCTGGCATATAAACAGGGCAAATTAGATACGGACTTGGATACATCAGAAACAGATGGCCCAGATAGGGAAGGTACTAATTATATGAATAGTTTGGGTTTGCAACAAAAAAGGAAAACTTTCTTGACTTGTATATTGCTTTTAATTTATAGGGTAATTTTTTTGCCCTGATCATATAAGTTCTGACAACTTACTGTACGTGATAATCATCTTAACATACATATATGTTTATAAGTCAAATCCAGCTGCAAACTGGACAGCTCTAGTGGCCAAAGTGGTTAGAGCATCCATCTCAGATGCAAGAGGTTGAGGGTTAGAACCCCGGCCAGGTCATGCCAAAGACTTAGAAAAATGGTACTAGCAGCTGTCTCGCTAGGGGCTCAGCATTAAGAGGTTATTGTTATCACTGGCCGGCCTCGTGTCAGGATAATGTGACTGGGTGGGACATCATGCCACATGTCTATGACATTTTGCCCCAGTGCTAGACATCACTATACACTGCCACACTGCACTGTCTGACATCTTAATCTGTTAAAGTTCCAAATCACACACACACACACCAGCTGCAAACTGCATGGAATCAGACCTTCCTTCACATAATGTAGGGCAGATATGGGTGTGTGCTGTTTGTAATCAGTAGAATAAACAACATGGAATCTGATCTGCTGATGCATATTGCAGGTTCTATGTTCTTTGCAGTTGGACCTGACTTTTAAAGATGGTATACCATCAACATAATCATGTACACTTCTGAAGGGCTTATATGTTGCTTAAAGTTGTACTTGAATGTGAGGCAGTGGAAACGAGATGGACCACTGAATTTTGACTGGGAGGATTAATGGACCTAATATTATAGATGTGAACACAGCTCTATCTAGGGATGGTACTAATAAGATTGTGGGTTTGCATGTTGTTTAGAAAATAATTTGGACTGCAAATCACTCTCTTACTTGCATAGTCTTATTTTAATTGCTCCCCACCACCACATTTTCAGCAAAATGCAGAGGACATAAATGAAGCATATTGAAATATGTTTAAGTGAATATTATCCTAGCTCTATATAGTTACCCACATCCATCTAACCTGCCCTGTCACAAAAATTTGTTTTGCACTCAGTAACATTTTTTAAGTATTAATGGATTGAAGTGAAATCCATTATCAGATCTTTTAAATGTAGATCTAGGACAAGTATAATATTCATAATTTTCCTGGGGGACCCTGAATGGCTGAGTGGTCTAAAGCACTCACTGTTACTTGATCACTGCCATCTCGCCTCTGTCTGCATGGGTTAGAATCTTGGGCTCTGCCAATGTGGGTAAGTGAGAAATCTTCTCAGTAGCTTACTGTGGGTTGGTGGTTCATTCTGGGGTTTTCCTGTGTTTCTTTCTCCACCATGTTATACTAGCCACCATGTAAAGCATATCATGTGCAGAAAAATGACGGTAACCCTCATAACAACAAAAACAACCATTTTATGGAAGTTTTATGGAGTTATCATCAATGTTTGAAGACTTTGCCCTAAGTTTTTGCACACAAACAAGTTTGAAAAATGTAAAGGGTTGAAAATAATACTGTATTAGAATTTACATGAAAGAAAAGTATAGGTTTATGCAATTCAGCCCTTGCTGATTTGTGCCTTTGTGTGTGCATGTATGTGTAAGTAAATGGACCACAACTCCTCATGTCATTCAAACTCTGTGATATGATGGGGGTGAGTGGGTCTGTAGATGTGAATAATAGTTTAAACTTTTGATGTAGGGTACAGGGCTGATGGAGATTGGGAGTCATTTTACAAACATTTGTTGACTCCCAAATTAGGAAGCTAACATGTATGAGAATTAGCATATGAGGGATTAGTAATCCAAGTGACAGATGGGGCATTACATGTGACACTTGATCATGCCTCAAGGCATATAGTTGAGACCTTTAGGTTGAGAATATAGACATTACTGTATATTAAGTGCTTATAAGTTAAGTCCAACTGCGTACAAGATAGACTCTAATGTGTCAGTGCATAATGTGTTGGCAGAGCAGAGTTTGTTGTTTGTTCCACTGATTGTAATTACTGATGATCATTTTTATTTTTTAGTCAGGTCCAACTGGATGGAATTTATTGAATCATTAGGCGTAGTCCAGCTGGTAAATGAGCCCACAAGGGTAACAGAAATATCAAGCACTCTAGTATTGATCACATTTATACCAACCTACCAGACAATGTGGCTTGTGTTAATGTAACGAATGTTGGTCTTAGTGACCACTATCCTACTTTTTTGACAAGAAAGGTTCAGTGCAAGAAAAATAAGAAAAATGCACACAAAACTATCACTTACAGATCATTCAAAAATTTTAATGAAGAACAATTTCTCAATGACGTATATAAAGTTCCATGGAATATGATTCAAAATTTGGATGACATAGATGAAGCCATGAGGGTGTGGACTGACTTATTCATGGCTGTAGTCTCTAAGCATGCACCAGTGAAAGTACATAGAGTAAAAAATGAAATCCAACCTAATTGGCTTACTACTGAAATCCTAGAGTATGCTATAAAAACACGAGACCAATTCAAGGCTATGGGAAACCATGCACAATATAAAGTATGGAGAAATAAAACAAGTATGATTAAAAAAGCTACACAAACTCCATTTGGAAAGTCACAAAGATCAGACAAATAAAATTCACTCACTTTTGGTAAATGACATCATAGTCACTGATGACACTGACATTGCAAATGTTTTCAATGACTTTTTCATCAACATTACCACAAAGTTAAAAGAACCAGTGATAGAAAACAACTTTAATGAACTGAAAAAGTTCTGCAGCAGCAAAATCTCTTTAAAGAGGTATGTTTCTCTATCCCACCAGTATAAAAATCTTTGTTAAAAAATGTCTCAGTGAACTAATTGATACCAAGAAAGCTACAGGACTTGATCAGATTGGTCCAAGACTCATTAAATCTTCTGCCTCTGCTATTGTAGATAGCATAACATTCATAATTAATTTAAGTATTGCAACCTCATCTGTCCCCAAAATATGGAAAACTGCAAAAGAGCTCCTATTCACAAATCTGGTTCTAAGGATGACGTTGATAACTACCGACCAAGCTCAATACTATCAAACTTGTCAAAATTGATTGAAAAACATGTCCATGACATTCATGTCATATTTAACCGACCACTTTTTTTGGGTGCTGTTACACCCTAATCAATCATGCTTTAGACAGAAACATTCATGTGAGACTGCCTTGATCTCCCTAACTGATAAATGGCTTCAAGCACTTGACCATGGTAGAATAATAGGATCTGTATTTGTAGATTTCAGGAAAGCTTTTATTGGTGGATTATGAAATCCTTTTGAAGAAACTGAAAATCTACCAATGTGATGAAAGAACAGATGGTTTACTTCATACTTAAGTGAGAGAACACAACATTATTACATAAATAATGTTCTGTCTGAACCTGGAACAGTTGGATATGGAGTACTGCAAGGCTCAATTCTAGGTCCATTACTATTTATTTTATTTATTAATGACCTACCACTTTTAATAAGAGACTCAATATAATCTACAGATCTCTGTGTAGATGACACAACATTGTCAGACATCCAAAACACAAAGCATGAACTTGAAATTTCTTTACAGAATGCCCTAAACTAACTGGAAAACTGGTGCACTTGCAATGGCATGATGGTAAATACTGGTAAAACTAAAATATTACTTATCTCAACATGGCAAAAAAGGACAAATTTTGATAATGATGATCTATGTCTGACATGGAAGGATAAAAATTTGCAAATGGTCTGTCATAGTAGACTACTTGATGTTCTGGTAGATAATAACCTATCATGGACTGAACATATCAAACATACATTATCAGTAAAAAAAATTCAATTCAAGTTTATGGCTTCTCAGTAGGATAAGATATTTTCTCCCTGAAAGGCACAGAAAACTATTTTATAACAGTTACATACAACGCTATTTAGACTACTTTAATATAGTATGGGGTAAGTTAAATGATAAAAACAGCAAAGCTGGCACATCTTCAAAAGAGAGCATTAGGGCTAATATCAATCCAAAAAGAAAGCAAGGAAAATTTAGCTGGTAAGTTAAAAATATTACCTATTAAAGACAGAATCTGTTTGAGATAAACCAAATTAATGTACAGGATATCCCATAATGGTGCTTCTGAATATTTACAATCACTATTCCAGTATAGGCTACCTGGCAATACTCCCCACCTGCGATCCATGTCTACCAAACAGTATAAAATTCCCAAACCAAATAAGGAATTATTTTTTAAAAGTTTCCAATACTCTGGAACTTTGTTCTGGAATAGTATTCCAGTTGAGATTAGAAATGCCTACTCTATTTCCTTCTTCCAAACCCAATATATCCAGTGGCTTCAAAGATGAAGCTAAAATAAATAAATTCCTTTGTATGAGGGCCTCAGGGTAGATTAGTTCTTAGATAATTGAGTTACATAAGTGTACCCTCTTTTAATAAGGTTATTATTATTATTATTATTATTCCTCACAAACTGCTGAGACCCAGATCTGCTGGTGCATTATGCAATGGAAGATCAGGGTCTTTGCATTTGCAGTTTGATTCAGCTTCTAAGAGAGTTTAAACTGTATTGAGATCTACATCCAATATGTAAATGTTCAGTCATTGAACATAAAAAACAAATTCATATATGCAGTGGGCTTGGCCCACTGTATTCTTTCTCTTGGACTTGATTCTATGGGCACATGATTGTTTAAGGAAAGAAACAAAAATGGAGTAGCACGTGGATGTGTGTTTTACTGATACTCTAGTTTTGAATGTCTTTAGCACTCCCAAGAAAGGTGTACGGTGAATAGATAGTGGCTCATGCTGCTAATTATAAAGAAAAATGGGAACCAGTCCAGAAATGGGTTAACTTTATTTTAAATAGAGTTTATTTGGGTTTGGCTGGCCAGGAATGGTTGATATTAAATAAATGTAAAATTTGAGTAAAAATAATCTTTTGAGAGTTATACTAGTTGTACTTGAACAAAATTGAAAATTTTTTTACTGATGAAATTTCAGTCCTTTTACATACTTGAGTTTGGAGAACTCGTTACTGACATCAGTACCAGATTATTTTTTTTATGCAGAATCGGAAACACATGTAAATCAAGAAAATGCATGCCATGGGACGTATGGCTTCCTCCACACAAAGCTTGCATCATTAATGGGTTGATGCTGATGATTAACGGTTGATCATGAACATCTAGAAATTTATTGACTTTTTGATATCACAGTGTCTGCTTAAGTTTACTATGGGAGCTATATTGGTACTGTGAATCCCATAGAGAGCAACAGCCCTACAGTGGTTCCACATGTGCATGTACAATTTACTTAACTCTTCTGATTCTGTTTGCAGATAACAAGCAAAATGAATACCTTTTGTTTATGTCAGAAAGACTCCCTGTGAGATATTAAACACACTTTCAGATATGGTAGTTGTTGCCATGAAAAGGGGAAGGGGTTTCAGAATGGAGAGTAGGCAGATATGACCATGCAGGATGGGGTGTTTTGCAAATTGGTTAATATCTTTGCAAGAAGATATCTAAAATTTATGCAGTTTACTAATTACAAAGTAATTATGGTCAGCAATGTGATGTTTCCTATTTGTGTTTTGAGATGATTTGTTTCAAATGTTGGTCATTTACTGTATGTACTAGCTTATAAGTCACGAGAAACTGCAAACTGCACAGACCCAAATCTGTCATCTCAACGTATTGGCAGATTTGGATCTGTGCAGTTTATTAGGAGTAATCAGTGAACAAACAGCATAGACTATCTGCAGGTGCATTATGCTACAGCAGATCAGGATCTTTGTTGTTTGCAATCTGACTCGACTTAGTAGCAACAAAAGGCAGGTTTTAAACCACCTTGCTTCATGGTGTTGACTATTCATAATTTTGTGTCCTGCCAATTTCATTTGGTGAATGTTTTGGAACTTCATATTTTGCAATTTAATTGGCTTATGCCTACCTTGCTTTAATTTCAAATTATATGCATTATGGGGGAATGTTAGGTAAATTTTGTAAATTTAATCTCCTCTTCTGTAGTAACACATACACATATTGATGGTCACCTTGACCTTTTTCTCATTTGTTGCATAATATGCCGAGGCTGGTAATATATTTCATTCTTAAATTGGAGAGAGATAAATGGTATTTAAATGGTAATAGCAGTTTGCAGTTGGACTTGTCCTAAAAGCGAGTATATAGTAGTAATTGCATAAGAGTGTAATTAATTTCAGTGTCATTCAGTATTAATGAAATGATTTATTTTGGGAATAACTGACTGAGTTGTGTTCTGTTGCAAGTATCACAATATAATTGCATCAGGGAAGTGTGTAACATAATGGTTTCTAGTGACTCCAGCATATAGTACCATCTATACTTGCTTATAAGATGAGTCCGACTGCAAACTGCACCAACCCAGTTCTGCCATTGCATAATGCACTGACATATCAGGGTTTGTGCAGTTTGTTGGAGTAATCCGTAGAACAAACAACACAGAACCTGATCTGCAGGTGCATTATGCTACGGCAGATCTTCATCTTTGTTGTTCACAGTTTGACTCAACTTATAAGCGAGTATACATGGTTCCTTGCAGTTTAGCTGTGGGATGGTTTAGGTTCTATGGTTTTCCTACTCTCTGATTGCTACCAACATTGGGAATCATTTACTTTTCTGTTTAAGTCATTTTTTTCCTCTAACAATGATATGACTGCAGGTGCAGCTTCTGCTACAAGTTTTGTAGTGAATATAGATTTATCAGTAAGGTAGAATTGGTAGTTTTGTGTATCTTATTGGCATGTTTAACTTAATCAAATGCCTAAATAAAAATGAAGATTTTAATGTCGAAATAGGTTACAGTTATTGACTTAAGCTGAAGAAGAAATGAATGTTGCTTCATAATATAGGTACATTTTAACTTTAATGTATATATATTCTTCTGTGCATTATGACAGAGGTGAAGAAATAAAAAGAACTAATTCTTGGGTGCAAAACAGTGAAATTTTTGTGAAGAGAAAATAAAGACTTTTTCATTTGTGTACTTTAGTTTGGATTTTATGGATTTTGAATGAATTGGTCACTCCAATGAGAATAGGAATTGACTAATGACCATGACTGATGTAACTGTTTTTCTGTGTCACCTATTATCAAATCAAACGATCTGAAAGGGCCATCATACAAAATTAAATTTACATGTACTACATATACAGTAGAACCTGTCTTGAGAGACCACCCCTTTTTGCCAAAATTTTCAGCCAAGTCCAACTGCATAATGTGTCAGCTGATCTGGGTCTCTGCAATTTCTTCTGAGTGATATTCAAACAATATAGACTCTGATCTGCTGTTGCATTTTGTAAGAGTAGATCAATCTGTATTTGCAGTTGGACTAGACCTATGCATGAGTATATATGGTAACTGAAAATGGTATGAAAATTCAGTAGAACTCATTTATTACTAATTATTGAAATGAATGATCTGATACTTACAGTAAGTAATAATTTTTAAGTGTCTTTTTGATATTAAGTTTTGTGATATTGTATTTCCTACTCAAGTTCTGCATCTAACCTGTTAGATTTCTATCTTTCTGTTCGACACATTTTGGAAATTAAACACATTAATAATTGAGTTTTGTCCTTCTTTTTTAGTAATCCTTTATTCTTTACATGTACATGTGGATCGGGAAGAGGTCAGCATGTCCTTGGCCTTCATTTAATATTTTGCAGAAAATCATGACCAGTAAGTCAATTATCGTCAATGATATTTTTAATCAACCGTTGAATTGTAAAATTGCCCATAAATTCCCAGCTCTTCAGCATCATTATTTAACTCATTTTACCAATGATACTTTTTTCTCAGTAATTATATTAAAAATATAAAATTTTGTTTACTTATAGGAGATCTGATGGGGACCGAGTCCTGCCCTTACAGTGTTTTGGATGTTGCAGAAGTTCTGCAATCAAACTATGCTTTTCTGTCAGGTAAGTGTTATAATTGTGTTAAAATAGAATCCTAAACTTTCACAAATTTAGTGAATTAAACAAATGAGCAAAATCATGGGATGTGTAATGTACCATCTATACTTGCTTCTAGGTTGGGTCCAACTGCAAAGACCTGGAGGTGCTGTTGCACAATGCACCAGCCGATATGGAATATGAGTAGGTTGTTAGTAATAATCAGTAGAACAGACAACATAGACCCAGATATGCTGGTGCATTATGTAATTGCAGACCAGAATCCATGTTATTTTGCAGTTGAATCTGACTTATAAGCAAGTATTTAAAATTTAGTACTGTATATACTTACTTATAAGTCAAGTCAAACTCCAAACAACAAAGATCATGATCTGCCATAGCATAATGTGTCTGCAGATCAGGGTCAATGTTGTTTGTTCTACTGATTATTCCTAACTGACTGTGCAGACCCATATAAGCCAGTATGTTATGTGACAGCAGATCTGGGTCTGTGCGGTTTGCAGTTTTTGACTTACAAGCTAGTATATATGGTACATCATTGGCTACTATGATTAAAGTAAATATCTGACAACTCTAAATTTCTGGACACCATATTTTTCATAATTTATAAATAATTTTCAATGGTACTTACAATTTTCAGACATCAAGTGTGATACTTTAAGCTGAAAGCCCAAACAAGTTGGAGCATAATCTAAGGAATGTTTTATCCATACTCAGAAACAAGTGATTCAGTAGATGATCATGACAGGCCTTGAAACTAGTTTGATTTCCCTAATTATACCTAAAATTCCTTGGGTGCTTCCAGCTTTTTAAAAACCTTTTGGCTGGCTGACAGGGTTGGAGACTGGCAAGTAACCAAATTTGATTTTTTTTTTACAAATTTCTCTCATGGATCACATGATTCATATGACACTGCAGAGTTTTTCAAATCCCATTGTGGACATCCCGGACAATACATTTTCAAAGTCAAACAAGTGAAATTTTCAAAGGTCTTTGCCCAGGACAAGTGCTTTTTTCCTTTTTAAAGCAAGTTGGGCAAACTTTAATTTTTATACTTGAATTGCTGTATCTACCTTTACCTGTCCATTTATGCCCTCTGTGTATACTGAAGGCTTGAATAAAACTCCATTTATTTATTCACATCCTGTGATACTATAGTAGCTGGTCATTGATAGCTATTGCATGTGTGTGATTTCTTGTTGATATATTGGGCTAAGTGACCAAATTATTAGCCAATCAAAACACTTCATGTAAAAGAAATCTGGTATGATTAATAAGCAGTGCTTTAAACAACCTTTTTATTTTATGCTTACTCAACACAAATACTTGTGGATGGATCACCCTTTGATTTGAGTCCACTGTGTCAATGCAATAAAATTAGTGAAAAAGCACTTTATCAGCATAACTGTCCATTATAAACTGATTAAATGGCAGTAATGAATTCTATACATGGGGGTTGACTTCAGTGTGAGATATTATGGTTGAAGTGAAACAATTACTTTTTGTTGTTGTTGTTGTAGGGTTTAACGCCATTTTTCAGCACACGATAGGCTATGTATGGCAGCCAGTATTAATGGTGGAGGAAGAACCCGGGAAACCCCCGGGAAGAACCACCGACCCACGAGAAGGAAACAATTACTCTAAAGCAATGGTCTGTGTTTGGATTTCAGTTACATAGTATATTTGTTCTGATTGCTTTCGTAGAAGCCATTGTAAAATGTGGTGATCTTTTCTATATGGATAAAATGAGTTTACTGATATTAAATTATTTTTGCAAGGAAGGTCATAAGGAAGATTCAGAGAAGGAAAATTCCTGTGACACTGGAAGGATAATACGTAAGGCTGCCATTGATTCTGAGGTATCTTTTCCTCCAAAGAGACATAAATCATACTCTGGCTGTAAAAATTTTCAAGTATGACACATTTTAGAAACAAAGAAATGTTCAGCCACATTGGGTTGATAATTATCCAAGGCTTGAATTCTGCAGGAAAGATGTTTTGCAGTTATTGCAAACAATATCCCAAGCTGGCACAGGTTGGAACTTCATCCTGTGTATTTGTCAATGGAACTTAAAAATTCAGGATTTTTAATCTTGCAGATTTCATGACAGTTTTGTAAAGCCTTTGCAGCACAATATGTATGCATGACACTAGCCAGCTTTTGCAGAAAATCCCTGAAGTTAGAGTTGCTAACACTCCACTAGGAAAGTATATGTAAAAACTAGATGAGAATGAAATGAAAGCAAATAAAATGAGAGTTCTCTTTAACACAGGATACACCCTTGCCCACAATGAAATACCATTTTTGTTATATGGAAATTCTCAGGGGAAGGGATTTTGTTCTGTCAATTGATCCACTCTTGAGAGAAGTTAGGGAGAGTCTGAACTACAGTAAATTCCTTTCCATTCTTGCTGATGGAAATACTGATCTTACCAAATCAGTGCAAAAAATACTTCACTGGCTTGAATTCAGTTTTGTGCTTAAAATTTATTTCTCAATCACTAAACTTGATAACTATATGCATCTCGATTGTTACCACAACATTTTAACAAAAGAATGTTACTGTAACCTACATTTCACATTTGACTGGTATAAGTAATTAAGTTTTTGCATTTAGCTTATGACCACATCAGGGCTGAGCAAATTTCTTTTCATTCACTTGTCCAGGACAAGTGGTTTCAGACAATTCACTTGTTCCACCTGCCTTTCATATGTCCAAAAATTTAAATCACTTGGCAAGATTTGATGAGATGTATGCAGTAATATCCATATAAAGAGCAAATGCAAATAATGTACAACTTTTTTGTTATTACTTAAAAAAATTGAATTTTTCAAAACCAAAGGTTGATATTACACATTTTGTTAACTCAGAGTCTTTTAGTTTTCCATTATGCAGGTACATGTATCTTATATGCACTGTTTCTTGTTCCAATATGATAGCATGGAAAGGAATTTACTGGAATTTAGACTTTCCCTAACTTCTTCTCACAGACTTTGATGAATTAGTATGAAATCTCTTGCACTGAATCTTTTTTTCTCCTGGAGTGCATATAGCATTTCGATATTTTAAAAAATTGTTTTCCAAAGCGGACTAGGCTGTAAGATATGTCAAAAAGAGCTCTGATATTTTTCATTTCAGTTTCATTTAGTTTTGACAGAGGCTTTCCAAGTGGACTTACAGCAAATCTAACTTCCAAGATTTTCTACACATGCTGGCTAGTGTCATGTATATAATATGATCCACAGGCCTTTTGAGGTATAGACCTGTCATGAGATTTGATTAGTTCAATCCTGAATATGTCATATCTGTTGACAAATACACTGGCTGAATTTCCAGTATGGGGACACTGTTTGCAATAACTGCAGAAGCATTTTCATTCCAAGTCAGTGAATTCAATCCATGGATAACTATCAACCCAATGTCTTTGAAAATCTCTCATGTTTGCCATTTTTTGTTGCAATGTATTTGATAAACAGTTATCACTCAGTGACAGTCTTATGGTACATTTTACCCCTCCACTTTTTCACATGAATTTTCCTTTTCATAACCTTACTTATAAGCTTTTCTTGCACATTGCTTGACAATTACTTCTAAAGTTATCATAATGTACATTTGTCATTTAAATTTGAACAAAGACAGTTCCTTAATTGACTTTGAATGCATAATCAGATGTGGAAGTTAGTCCGGTGCAAATTAATTAAAATTAAAGACTCATTGCTGCCATTTAATCTGTAAAGTGCCTGTTATTAATTTAATTGGATTGACTTGCTGTGAGTTGTTTTTGAGGCTGTGGTTTGAGTAAACACAATAAAATGAAGTCATTTCAATGTCGGTTAATTAATCAAACCGGCCTTGTTTTGTTTCACGTGTTTTGATTGGCCAATAATTTGGCTGCTTAGCCCAATATGCTGTCCAACAGTAATGAACATGTGCCCCTGCAACGATTATCAGTGACCACAAGTGGGTGTGATGCACATTGCAAATAATTACATGGTGAGGAGTAGAATCAAGCATTCAGTATGCCCAGAGGGCATAAATGGACAGATAAAAGGTGATAAAGTGATTATGGCTTGAAAATAAGCACTTTCCTGACTTTTATAAAAGTAGGAACAAAGCACCTGTCCTAGACTAGTGGCATGGAAAATTTTACTTTCTCGACTTCAAAAATGAATAGCCAAGGTTGTTGAGTTGTGGGATTTGCTCAACCGTGCACATAGAGTTTTTATCATTATGCATACATCCTGTTACACCTGGAATCATGAAACTTAGTGAGGGGATGCAATTTGATGAGTACTACACCTTTATCACAAGAACAGGTCACTATTACCTGTATTTCATGCTTCAGTGAATTTGGTTAAAATTTGTATTTTAACAGTTCATAATAGATCATTGAACTTGATGATTGTATACATTTGTGTTCATACCACTGGTATAGAAAAAGATCACTTTAACCTGCATTTTACATTTTACAAGCTTAGGTTATGTTTAGTGTTAGTTGTAACCTAGTTTTGTTTTTGCCTACTATGTACATGTACAACATAAAACTTGGCAAGGGGGTGCATCTTGATGAGCACCACTCCCTCCTTGCAGAAGTAGGTCATTATGGCCTATATTTATGCTTACTAATTTGGGTTAAATTTTTTGTTTGATGATCATTTCTCTGGCACTATTCATGCTACAATCTTCAAATTGATGATAATATGCATCTCTATTCGCATCATTCAATTACAACAAAAGAAGTTCATTGTGATCTATATTTCATCTTTGACTGGATTTGCTTAAGGTTTTATATTAAATAGTTACCACGTGAGTTTTTGGGCACATTATCCCATTTAGAATCATTAAGTTTGGGGAGGGGGTGCATCTTGAAAAGTACTGCACCCTTATTGCAAAATGAGGTATCTGTAATCTATATTTCATGTTCCAGAGACGTTTTTAAAATTCCATGTTTAAAGGTCATTTATTGACTGCTGTTTATGTTAGAAAAATGAAACTTGATAATTGATATATCTCAGTACACCCTTACAACCGAAGTAGGGATCTACATTTTATGCTTTGCTAACATTTTTGGGTTTTGCTCATGACCACATAGATTATTCCATAATTTATACAGCCCTTTATCATCAGTGGAATTGAAGTTTGAATAAATATATTTCTCTAATGGTAAATTTTCCATTTTAATAACTACATACTGTATATTATGCTATTAACTGCAATGTATCGTACATGTGAATGAATATAGGACTTACTTGAGTGGACTGTTTGCATTTCATATGAGGCCTCAGCTGTAGTGGCTGCTCAAGATAATTACTGACGCATAAAGTATTCTTTAGATAGTGGCCATCAGTCCAAAGTTACATATAGCGAAGCTAGTGGCTCCCACCCTGTTAAATCTGGTTACGAGGGGTGGATAATGATAATAACCCTTAAAGCAGATTTTAAAATGATTGGTTTTCAAGTTCTTTGGTTTATATTGATAAAAAAGAATGTTCTTTGTTCTTGTTTTATGTCTTATATCTGCCATCACAGTAGCCAAGATTACTTTAGTAATTTTTTTAAAACTTGATGTTTACAACGGCTATTAGAGATCAATGAAAGCTTTGTAGTGGTGAGCCATGTAATATTTGACAACACTCAGTCTACCATCAGATCATGTGTTGGCAAGTATGACTGTGTAAAAATGCTAATTCATGCACACACACACATACACATTCTTGCAGAGGTATGTCATGAGATTTAATCCTGGCAGCTCAATCAATATTGTGCAACAAAATGGAAATTATTCCATGCATAATACATTAAACCCCTCTTGAATGCTATTACCACATAAATCCATATCAAAGTGCCCTCAAGAGTAGCTGGAGTGCTTTTACTGCTTCAATTGTTTATGTATTGAGAAGTTCTAAAGGTCAGAGGTCATTAATCTATCTTAATTTAGAGGGAACTTTGGAATGAATTATAAGTCTGAATGCAATTCTTTTAAAATTTTAGTTGTTTCATCAAAACTAAACTTGGCCTAATATTTTTCGTAATGAACTGAGTTAACTTTAAATGTGAAATATTTGTAGTCCATATTACCTCTGACATACTTTAGACAGATATTGCTGGGATCTTTGTTCAGATATGGAATGGTCCACTGCCTTACAGTTAATGTAATCCAACTGGCAAATGGAAGCATAGGTTTCATGTCGGTGAGCATTCACTACTTAGCTCAAAGGGTGTGTTGGGAAAGGAAACACGGGTGGTGAACCATTACCACTTGTACATAGGTATGTGGGGGAGGGTATGCAAAATTGAAACTTATTAGATGGGATGAAGGTGTGTGTGTGTGCTATTTTCATTTAGAGCATGCTAGCAGATTTGACTTCTAATTTGTAAAAAAAAACAACTCATACATTTCAATTAAATAATAGTAAAATTAAAAGGAAATTAATAAAGTGACAGGTGTCAGTTTTAAATATTGCTTTGTTTGTAATACAGCATGGATCAGGAAAAGCACTTGTCCATCTATCCTGACTGGATACAGTTTGGCTGGGTAAAGTGTTACTACCTACTCATCCCTGGGCCAAGTAAAGTGTTACTACCTACACATCCCTGTGCCAAGTAAAGTGTTACTACCTACACATCCCTGTGCCAAGTAAAGTGTTACTACCTACTTATCCTTGGGCCAAGTAAAGTGTTACTACCTACTCATTCCTGGGCCAAGTAAAGTGTTACTACCTACTCATCTCTCGGCCAAGTAAAATGTTATTACCTACTCATCTCTTGGCCAAGTAAAATGTTACTTCCTAGTCATCCCTGGGCCAAGTAAAATGTTACTACATAATCATCCCTGGGCCAAGTAAAATGTTACTACCTACACATCCCTGTGCCAAGTAAAGTGTTACTACCTACACATCCCTGTGCCAAGTAAAGTGTTACTACCTACTTATCCTTGGGCCAAGTAAAGTGTTACTACCTACTCATCCCTGGGCCAAGTAAAGTGTTACTACCTACTCATCTCTCAGCCAAGTAAAATGTTACTACCTACTCATCCCTGTGCCAAGTAAAATGTTACTACCTACTCATCCCTGGGTCAAGTAAAGTATTACAACCTACTCATCCCTGGGCCAAGTAAAGTGTTACTACCTACTTATCCTTGGGCCAAAGTAAAGTGTTACTACCTACTCATCCTTGGGCCAAGTAAAGTGTTACTACCTACTCATCCCTGGGCCAAGTAAAGTGTTACTACCTACTTATCCTTGGGCCAAGTAAAGTGTTACTACCTACTCATCTCTCGGCCAAGTAAAATGTTACTACCTACTCATCCCTGGGCCAAGTAAAATGTTACTACCTACACATCCCTGTGCCAAGTAAAGTGTTACTACCTACACATCCATGTGCCAAGTAAAGTGTTACTACCTACTTATCCTTGGGCCAAGTAAAGTGTTACTACCTACTCACCCTGGGCCAAGTAAAGTGTTACTACCTACTCATCCCTGGGCCAAGTAAAATCTTACTACCTACTCATCCCTGGGTCAAGTAAAATGTTACTACCTACTCATCCCTGGGCCAAGTAAAGTGTTACTACCTACTCATCCCTGGGCCAAGTAAAGTGTTACTACCTACTTATCCTTGGGCCAAGTAAAGTGTTACTACCTACTCATCCCTGGGCCAAGTAAAGTATTACTACCTACTTATCCTTGGGCCAAGTAAAGTGTTACTACCTACTCATCTCTCGGCCAAGTAAAATGTTACTACCTACTCATTCCTGGGCCAAGTAAAATGTTACTACCTACACATCCCTGTGCCAAGTAAAGTGTTACTACCTACACATCCCTGTGCCAAGTAAAGTGTTACTACCTACTTATCCTTGGGCCAAGTAAAGTGTTACTACCTACTCATCCCTGGGTCAAGTAAAATGTTATTACATAATCATCCCTGGGCCAAGTAAAATGTTACTACCTACTCATCCCTGGGTCAAGTAAAGTGTTACTACCTACACATCCCTGTGCCAAGTAAAGTGTTACTACCTACTTATCCTTGGGCCAAGTAAAGTGTTACTACCTACTCATCCCTGGGTCAAGTAAAATGTTATTACATAATCATCCCTGGGCCAAGTAAAATGTTACTACCTACTCATCCCTGGGTCAAGTAAAATGTTACTACCTACTCATCCCTGGGTCAAGTAAAGTGTTACTACCTACTCATCCCTGGGCCAAGTAAATTGTTACTACCTACTTATCCTTGGGCCAAGTAAAGTGTTACTACCTACTCATCCCTGGGCCAAGTAAAGTGTTGCTACCTACTTATCCTTGGGCCAAGTAAAGTGTTACTACCTACTCATCTCTCGGCCAAGTAAAATGTTACTACCTACTCATCCCTGGGTCAAGTAAAGTGTTACTACCTACACATCCCTGTGCCAAGTAAAGTGTTACTACCTACTTATCCTTGGGCCAAGTAAAGTGTTACTACCTACTCATCCCTGGGCCAAGTAAAATGTTACTACCTACTCATCCCTGTGCCAAGTAAAATGTTACTACCTACTCATCCCTGGGTCAAGTAAAGTGTTACTACCTACTCATCCCTGGGCCAAGTAAAGTGTTACTACCTACTTATCCTTGGGCCAAGTAAAGTGTTACTACCTACTCATCTCTCGGCCAAGTAAAATGTTACTACCTACTCATCCCTGGGCCAAGTAAAATGTTACTACCTACACATCCCTGTGCCAAGTAAAGTGTTACTACCTACACATCCCTGTGCCAAGTAAAGTGTTACTACCTACTTATCCTTGGGCCAAGTAAAGTGTTACTACCTACTCATCCCTGGGCCATGTAAAGTGTTACTACCTACTCATCTCTCGGCCAAGTAAAATGTTACTACCTACTCATCCCTGTGCCAAGTAAAATGTTCCTACCTACTCATCCCTGGGCCAAGTAAAGTGTTACTACCTACTCATCCCTGGGCCAAGTAAAGTGTTACTACCTACTCATGCCTGGGTCAAGTAAAGCGTTACTACCTACTCATCCCTGGGTCAAGTAAAGTGTTACTACCTACTCATCCCTGGGTCAAGTAAAGTGTTACTACCTACTCATCCCTGGGCCAAGTAAAGTGTTACTACCTACTCATCCCTGGGTCAAGTAAAATGTTACTACATAATCATCCCTGGGCCAAGTAAAATGTTACTACCTACTCATCCCTGTGTAAAGTAAAATGTTACTACATACTCATCCCTGGGTCAAGTAAAGTGTTACTACCTACTCATCCCTGGGCCAAGTAAAGTGTTACTACCTACTCATCCCTGGGTCAAGTAAAGTGTTACTACCTACTCATCCCTGGGTCAAGTAAAATGTTACTACATAATCATCCCTGGGCCAAGTAAAATGTTACTACCTACTCATCCCTGGGTCAAGTAAAGTGTTACTACCTACACATCCCTGTGCCAAGTAAAATGTTACTACCTACTCATCCCTGGGTCAAGTAAAATGTTACTACCTACTCATCCCTGGGTCAAGTAAAATGTTACTACCTACTCATCCCTGGGTCAAGTAAAGTGTTACTACCTACTCATCCCTGGGTCAAGTAAAGTGTTACTACCTACTCATCCCTGGGTCAAGTAAAGTGTTACTACCTACTCATCCCTGGGCCAAGTAAAATGTTACTACATAATCATCCCTGGGCCAAGTAAAATGTTACTACCTACTCATCCCTGGGTCAAGTAAAGTGTTACTACCTACTCATCCCTGGGCCAAGTAAAGTGTTACTACCTACTCATCCCTGGGTCAAGTAAAGCGTTACTACCTACTCATCCCTGGGTCAAGTAAAGTGTTACTACCTACTACTCATCCCTGGGTCAAGTAAAGTGTTACTACCTACTCATCCCTGTGCCAAGTAAAGTGTTACTACCTACTCATCCCTGGGTCAAGTAAAGCGTTACTACCTACTCATCCCTGGGTCAAGTAAAGGGTTACTACCTACTCATCCCTGGGCCAAGTAAAATGTTACTACCTACTCATCCCTGGGTCAAGTAAAATGTTACTACATAATCATCCCTGGGCCAAGTAAAATGTTACTACCTACTCATCCCTGGGTCAAGTAAAGTGTTACTACCTACTCATCCCTGGGCCAAGTAAAGTGTTACTACCTACTCATCCCTGGGTCAAGTAAAGTGTTACTACCTACTCATCCCTGGGTCAAGTAAAATGTTACTACATAATCATCCCTGGGCCAAGTAAAATGTTACTACCTACTCATCCCTGGGTCAAGTAAAGTGTTACTACCTACACATCCCTGTGCCAAGTAAAATGTTACTACCTACTCATCCCTGGGTCAAGTAAAATGTTACTACCTACTCATCCCTGGGTCAAGTAAAATGTTACTACCTACTCATCCCTGGGTCAAGTAAAGTGTTACTACCTACTTATCCCTGGGTCAAGTAAAGTGTTACTACCTACTCATCCCTGGGTCAAGTAAAGTGTTACTACCTACTCATCCCTGGGCCAAGTAAAATTTTACTACATAATCATCCCTGGGCCAAGTAAAATGTTACTACCTACTCATCCCTGGGTCAAGTAAAGTGTTACTACCTACTCATCCCTGGGCCAAGTAAAGTGTTACTACCTACTCATCCCTGGGTCAAGTAAAGTGTTACTACCTACTCATCCCTGGGTCAAGTAAAGTGTTACTACCTACTCATCCCTGGGTCAAGTAAAGTGTTACTACCTACTCATCCCTGGGCCAAGTAAAGCGTTACTACCTACTCATCCCTGGGTCAAGTAAAGCGTTACTACCTACTCATCCCTGGGTCAAGTAAAGTGTTACTACCTACTCATCCCTGGGCCAAGTAAAGTGTTACTACCTACTCATCCCTGGGTCAAGTAAAATGTTACTACATAATCATCCCTGGGCCAAGTAAAATGTTACTACCTACTCATCCCTGTGTAAAGTAAAATGTTACTACATACTCATCCCTGGGTCAAGTAAAGTGTTACTACCTACTCATCCCTGGGTCAAGTAAAATGTTACTACATAATCATCCCTGGGCCAAGTAAAATGTTACTACCTACTCATCCCTGGGTCAAGTAAAGTGTTACTACCTACTCATCCCTGGGCCAAGTAAAGTGTTACTACCTACTCATCCCTGGGTCAAGTAAAGTGTTACTACCTACTCATCCCTGGGTCAAGTAAAATGTTACTACATAATCATCCCTGGGCCAAGTAAAATGTTACTACCTACTCATCCCTGGGTCAAGTAAAGTGTTACTACCTACACATCCCTGTGCCAAGTAAAATGTTACTACCTACTCATCCCTGGGTCAAGTAAAATGTTACTACCTACTCATCCCTGGGTCAAGTAAAATGTTACTACCTACTCATCCCTGGGTCAAGTAAAGTGTTACTACCTACTTATCCCTGGGTCAAGTAAAGTGTTACTACCTACTCATCCCTGGGTCAAGTAAAGTGTTACTACCTACTCATCCCTGGGCCAAGTAAAGTGTTACTACCTACTCATCCCTGGCCAAGTAAAATGTTACTACCTACTCATTTCTGTGTAAAGTAAAATGTTACTACATACTCATCCCTGGGTCAAGTAAAGTGTTACTACCTACTCATCCCTGGGCCAAGTAAAATGTTACTACCTACTCATCCCTGGGTCAAGTAAAGTGTTACTACCTACTCATCCCTGGGTCAAGTAAAATGTTACTACATAATCATCCCTGGGCCAAGTAAAATGTTACTACCTGCTCATCCCTGGGTCAAATAAAGTGTTGCTACCTAATCATCCCTGGGCCACGTAAAATGTAACTACCTACTCATCCCTGGGTCAAGTAAAGTGTTACTACCACCTACTCATCCCTGGGTCAAGTAAAGTGTTACTACCTACTCATCCCTGGGTCAAGTAAAATGTTACTACCTACTCATCCCTGGCCCAAGTAAAGTGTTAGTACCTACTTATCCTTGGGCCAAGTAAAGTGTTACTGCCTACTCATCCCTGGGCCAAGTGAAGTGTTACTACCTACTCATCCCTCGGTCAAGTAAAATGTTACTACCTACTTATCCTTGGGCCAAGTAAAGTGTTACTGCCTACTCATCCCTGGGCCAAGTGAAGTGCTACTACCTACTTATCCCTGGGCCAAGTAAAGTGTTACTACCTACTCATCCCTGGGTCAAGTAAAGTGTTACTACCTACTCATCCCTGGGCCAAGTAAAGTGTTACTGCCTACTCATCCCTGGGTCAAGTAAAGTGTTACTACCTACTCATCCCTGGGCCAAGTAAAGTGTTACTGCCTACTCATCCCTGGGCCAAGTAAAGTGTTACTGCCTACTCATCCCTGGGTCAAGTAAAGTGTTACTACCTACTCATCCCTGGGCCAAGTAAAGTGTTACTGCCTACTCATCCTTAGGCCAAGGAAAGTGTTACTGCCTACTCATCCCTGGGCCAAGTAAAGTGTTACTGCCTACTCATCCCTGGGTCAAGGAAAGTGTTACTGCCTACTCATCCCTGGGTCAAGTAAAGTGTTACTACCTACTCATCCTTGGGCCAAGTAAAATGTTACTGCCTACTCATCCCTGGGCCAAGTAAAGTGTTACTGCCTACTCATCCCTGGGTCAAGTAAAGTGTTACTACCTACTCATCCCTGGGCCAAGTAAAGTGTTACTACCTACTCATCCCTGGGCCAAGTAGTTGCAGTATTGCACCTTGAGAATAAAGCTGAATACATTTTCTACCTTAACATTTGCCAAAGTTCAACATTGCTTAGCATTAGGCATACGCCAGTTTTAGATAACTTAAACCTAAAATGCCTACTTGTTGTGACTCTAGAACATGTTGTAATGAAAATGATTTTATTTAAATGCAGATATGTAATGTAAGCATGATACAAAAATGGGTAAACATTAGGAACATTTTGTGATGCAGTTTTACACATAACCATCAATATCTTAATTGTGTTTGCATTTACATTAACACTTTTCAGTAATTTAGGCATCACTTTAATCTGGAGAAAATCCCTTTTCAATTATGTCTTGATGAGTCAGACCTCATAGAAGTGAAAAAAAAAGGCAGAGAATTTAAAACATTTTATGATTTTACACCTGGTCAGGCAATGTTAGTTTCAGCAGGTTACCATTTTTTTTTTTCAGGACAGAAGTTGTATTTATACATTGTCATGCCAAAGTGAAAATGTCAGCAAATATTTATATAAGCATCTAATTACTTTTCACAAGAAAAATGTTGCCAATTTAGACATGAAGTGTATGATACTAAATGTATGATACTTAAATGTTTCAGCCAGTTCCCACCAACTTTCACACAATGCATGCTGTTGTAATATATTTATAAAGCTGACAATGTTGCAACAATAGCTGATTGGTTGAAATCTGGTTAGGATAATAATCTTGAAATATTCCAGTTCTTTTGGCCAATCAGGAATCTTCCTTTTATGACACCTGTCTGTAGCTGTCTAGAATGGAGGTTTAACCAAATGGATCATTTTGTCTGAAAATTGGTGGAAATTGAGGTGTAAGAAATCTTTTTTCAATGCAAGTTACTGACATTTGTCTACTGAAAAGTAATTGTTTACTTATATAAATACAGCCTGGCTTCTTTGCAATAAAAAGCACATGACCAGACAAAAAGCATAAAATTTTGTCATTCTCTGCCTCTTACTACTCCAACATCTAACTCATACAGATAGCCAATTAGAGTACTGTACAGTATCACTGTAAACATTAATTATACAGATAGCCAATTAGAGTACTGTACATTATCACTGTAAACATGAATTATACAGATAGCCAATTAGAGTACTGTACATTATCACTGTAAACATGAATTATACAGATAGCCAATTAGAATACTGTACAGTATCACTATAAACAAGAATTATACAGATAGCCAATTAGAGTACTGTACAGTATCACTGTAAACATGAATTATACTACTTGAGGTTATATGTGCAACTTCATTTTCTAGAGTTACTAGCCTTATATCTGTTACATGTTTAACTAAGGAGCCATATATTAGAAAATATTTTCATAATTTTGGCCCATTTTAATATCAAACTTGCATCAGGTACCAGTGGATCTTTTGTAGTGGAGAAGTGTAACTGGGATATTAAATATAAATGAGGTCAGTGATGAGTAACTCTTGCAACGTACTCATCTCAGGCATGAGAGCTTGGGAATTTTTTTTCCTTAGCCCTGAATATGGCACTTGCAGTACCTTATAGTGAGCCTGCATTATGATGAAGTACATTAGGGTACTCCCTCTTTATAATGCTGTCCATGAAAGCCATAGAGTATACTGCTTTAAAGTGAGATTATCTTATAATGAATTACTTAATACATTACTCCCTATTTATAATGCTGTTCATGGAAGCCATGGAGTTTACTGCTTTATAGTCAGACTGTCTTATAATGCAGTACATTATAGTACTCCCTCTAAGTAATGCTGTTCATGGAAGCCATGGAGTTTATTGCTTTATAGTCAGACTGTCTTATAATGCAGTACATTATAGTACTCCCTCTAAGTAATGCTGTTCATGGAAGCCATGGAGTTTATTGCTTTATAGTCAGGCTGTCTTTTAATGCAGTACATTATAGTACACCCTCTAAGTAATGGAGTTCATGGAAGCCATAGAATATACTGCCTTATAGGCAGGCTGTCTTATAATGAAGTACTCCCTCATAGCAGCCCTACAGTACAGTGCCTTATAGTGAGACCATCTTATAATGAAGTACATAATACTGTACTCCTTCGTTATGAGTATACTGCCTTTTAATGTGGGTGCCTTATAGTCAAGTACTTAATACATATAATTTTACTATGACTTACTTAGATGGAATCCATATAACAGGAATCAAGTTACAGTGAGGTGCATTACAGTACAAAATGCTGTATTAACAAATTACACATATTAGTAGTTATGACAATAGAGTGAGAGAGGAGAGTGGGTCAAGAGAAATGCATAACAACTTGATAGTTCATGACACACACACACAAATTAAAATTTGAATTTTAACATCCACATGGATAGTTGTAAGGTAATTTGTTGAATCTGCATTACATAAAAAGCAACACAGTGGGTGGAACATTTATTATGCTATTGCAAACTCATTATAGGGATTACGTATCTGTCACATTACAGTGAGATGTTGGTCTGTATGTAGCTATCCTCATTGTCACTTGGACCGTCAAGTAAAGCCTTTCAATAGATTTTTGATCTTCTTTGATGTGATGGGTCTACTGCCCTCAAGAATCAACTCTATCCATTACTTTCACTCAGACTTTCCCATATGTATATTCACAGTATTCACTCATTATAATGTTGTCCATGGGAATATCTTCCTTAGCCGTGGATCATTCATTTGCTTCATTTCACATATGCCTTGCCAAACATGGACACTTGCCAAACATGGACACTTTACATATGTAACCCGCTGAAACAGTATCTACTACTCCATTATTTAAATGGATACTGCAGAAGAAACTGATCCAATCAGGTTACTTGTTATATTTACCAAGCAAGATACAGTGGTTCCGAATAATGGTAAACAATGACACTTGACACATGTACCATATATACTTGCTTTTAAGTTGAGTTCAACTGCAGACTACTCAGACCTCTATCTGCCATCACATAATGTACTAGCAGATCTGGGTCTCTGCAGTTTGTTAGAAGCAATCAGTAGAACAAACAACACAAACTCTGATCTACTTGCACATTATAAAATGGCAGATTAGGGTCTGTATTGTTTACAGTTGGACTCTTAAGTGAACATATATGGTAAGTTTCTCTAATTTAAACCATTCAAACATATCTGTTTTGAGCCAAGGATATCATGGAAGATGCCATACTGAATAGTGATAGGTTGCACAGTTAGCTTTCTGATTGGTTAGTTGATTTTCTAGCCATGGGTCATAAGTCTTGGACCTCTAAGAAGGCACTTGTGGAAAACACCGTTTTACCTAGCTACACATGTTTTACCTAGCTACATATGTTTTACCTAGCTACGCATGTTTTACCTAGCTACACATGTTGAAGTTTTAGACCTAGAATGAAGTGGATTAACCTCCAGTGGTTAGTGAAGATGATAATTTTGCTGCCACTTAATTCACAAAATAGGATCAATGACATACTCTCCTTATAACATGAATCATATAATCATGGAATTTTTGGCATATCATATAAAAAAGATAAAAGAACTATACTCAACGAACATGACATTATGTAAGATTCTGAGAGTACTGTCATTAGTTTCATCTTCCTTTATTTTAACTGTAGCTGTTATAGCAGCTAGTATCTTGCATAGTGTATACAGTAAAAATATACTTAATTTTTTCTGTGCTGGAAACAGTGTCACACCCCTGTAGCTTATGATGATGTACATTACAATGCTCTGTCTCAAAAAACGCAATGGTTTATCATTGCATTTACTGTTGACTGTATTTTGCCAAATTAAAATCTATGGTTTGTAATATGTGTAGTATGAAAGGGTGACAGTTTTTGAGTTGGATTGTAATTGCCCTTGGTTAATAATTTTGGGGGCCAGTGTGGTTCGAAATGCATCCCCTGCTGGCTATGGTAGATTTGCCAGGAATGTAATGCCATCTTGGTTCTCTCTACACGACCTCCTCACCCGTAATCACAGTCCCGACTTTGCCATGATCTAATTTTGTGTTATTTGATTGCATTTCTAGATATTCCAATCGTGCTGATTCCCAAACGAGCATGCTTCTTATCTCTTACTTGAAAACAGTCTCAGTCTGAGTGAACATGATCTTTCACTGCCCATGTTCGTATATATCTGCTACATACATGGCCTCTGAAGTGACTGATAAATCCCCTTCACTTATCAACAAGCACTACTAACCATGTACAGTGGCTACATCCATTTGCATTTAGACCACCTCAGCTAATTTTGCAAGACAAAAATATTCCATGGAGATATTATCTGCAGGATTGACCTCGAAGTTGTGAATGATCCATTTGCAGGTAATGCACACTAGTCTTTATTGATGGATAAATCCATTTGGCATGTTAATGAAACAAAATATGGATACTAATGGAGGGTGTCTGGAATATGTACTATGTGATAGTTAATTCATGCGGTTGTTTTTTGATAGTGGATACAGTAGTGTTTCTAGCAATTCAGCGCTTTTTAGTTTTTTTTGTAAGGACAAAATTTGTATTCAGAGTTTTGAGGTTTTTCTAAGGGTGAATTTTGTGATATTGATTTAGAGATTGTTGGCATTGATACTGAATTATCATCTTAGTCCATTTCTCAGAAACTGAGACAAAATCATGTGATATATGACGGTACAATTTGGACATGAGAGCTACATACTCCCATGTTATTGAGTTTACTGAAAGCATCTCTCCTTCTTTCATTTTGAATGAGAGGGAAAAAAGAAATAAAAGTCTTCTTGAAACATTTTCCCTTGTATTAATTGAGACAATTGTGATTAAAACTAATAAATGTAGACTAGAAGCCTGATTGTCTCTGGCAGTCCACAACAATGCAAGAATTACTGGCCTTTTCAGGTGTACATTTAGTATTGTCAGTCTTGACTCCTCTGACATATGCCTTAGTTTGTGGTCTACATCATTCTTTCCCAACACCCAGCATCCTGGAAATTGTAACAGGTTTTGAGCTGTGTCACATAAGACTCATTATAAATGAAGCGTCGAAAATATATATAGAAAATTACATGGTAAACAAGGAGCAGATTGTGGATAAAGGGATGATTGATTTTCAAGAATGATTTTCCTATAAGTAATTTTTGCCAGCTGAGCCAGTGAAATCTGGAATTAAAGTTTGGAAACAAGCTGACCCACATAATGGCTGTCTGCATACGTTGCAGATTAATACAGGGAGATGAGAAGGTCAGGCTGGACAAATGACATAAGAGATCTCTGGTGCTAATGTTGTCAGGGATCTTACTGACAAATTATGAGGGAAGTCTTGTTTAGTTTTACATGGACAGTGTCTTCTCTCTCCAGTACTGAGTCTCGTGGGAAAGAGGAAATCTGTTGCCTGGGGACAGCATGTGCAAATCAAATGGGAATGCCCAAAGGGGTGAAGTCACCAAAATTAAAGAACAGGGGTGACAGTATGGTAATGACAAATGCTAGTGTCTGTTTCTTTACCTGGATGGACAAAAGACTGTTTGTCAACAAGTTGGATACTTATGCAGAAGGCAGAAAGACAGAAGCTACCAGGAAGTTCCAATTTCATGCATATTTAAGTACATGTTTGGACTTGATCTTGTTTACAAGAAGATGCATTATTCCACCAGCTGCAAAGCTGCAAGATGCTAGAAATACATGTATCTCCTTTGGTTCTGCTTTTGATATAGCTTTAGTAGAACAAAATGACAATATAAACATTTATAAGTAATCATTGGTTCGAATTTAATCTGTAACTTTTTATACAAGAAAGAGAGAAAAATGTTTGTGCTGCAGTAGTTTGTGATCATTAATCCCTGGAATTTGTTGCCAATCATGTAGAAGTCAGAACTATACAAAAATCACATTGAAAGGAGGTAATTATAGCTTTGATATACTGTATAATGAAAATGACACAAAAATTGCTCCATATTCCCAAATCATTGGCTAACAAGAATTCATTTCACATTTGGTTCCAGCTGCATTATTCTCTGGTAGTCAGACACCATTGAAATAGTAATGACCTTGGAAGCTAGACTGAGTAGTTGCTCACCATAGTAGTAGTGATCTCAGAAGCTTGATGGAGTAGTTGCTCACCATAGTAGTAGTGATCTCAGAAGCTTGATGGAGTAGTGGGTCACCACAGTAGTAATGGCAATTCAAGGGACTTGCCTTGGGGAAGTGTGGCAGCTGTGATTTGAAGGAAACAAAGTATCTTAATAATGCTGTTGTTTATCATAAATAGACTTTTTCCCTCATTTCCAGCATTGGTACAAAACTGTTCTCCCCTGAGGCCATACAATTCTTTTAGAAAATTTAAGTTCTGTGTGTGTGTGTGTGTGTGTGTGTGTGTCTGTGTGAGTGCCTATTGCTTTGGTAGTCTTTTTTAAAGGTCAAGGTTGCTCATAATAATTTGTTTCCTTTGCCTTTCTTGTCAGCATAATAATTTAAATAATAAACATGGAGTTAATTCAGTGAAATTTAAGATGTTTTTGATTCTTTTAGCCTTGGTTAGAGTTTTGTTGATTTATGGAGTTTAGATTTAAAGTCAAGATCTTACTGTTCTTAAAATGCTAGTTTTAATGCACTTTAATTTCTACACTAACCTCTTCATCCATTTTGGCATAGATGTAATGACCACTCAGAAACCAACCACAAGTAGGATGTGTCTTCATTTACATGGTAGACCTTATAGGTAGGCATATGGAGTTTGGCCTTTTTATCAGTTAAGGTGGATCTTATATGAATGTGGTTACTGTAGCACATTGTACTTTATAACGAAGTGAAGTATGGTATGTGTTATTTGCATTACATTTATCTTATATGAATGTGGTTACTGTAGCACATTGTACTTTGTAACGAAGTGAAGTATGGTATGTGTTATTTGCATTACATTTATCTTATATGAATGTGGTTACTGTAGCACATTGTACCTTATAACGAAGTGAAGAATGGTATGTGTTATTTGCATTACATTTATCTTATATGAATATGGTTACTGTAGCACATTCTACTTGATAACAAAGTGAAGTATGGTATGTGTTATTTGCATTACATTTATCTTATATGAATGTGGTTACTGTAGCACATTGTACCTTATAACGAAGTGAAGAATGGTATATGTTATTTGCATTACATTTATCTTATATGAATGTGGTTACTGTAGCACATTGTACCTTATAACGAAATGCAGTATGGTATGTGTTATTTGCATTACATTTATCTTCATTCCTCCATGATATGCCTCTTTCCAGGTGGAAAAGCAAAGAATGGAGCTCCCATCCTGACTTTTCCAGATCGACCTAGTGTTCCAGATGTCACTGAGGAGGAATATAGGAAAGTGGTCACTTATTTATGCAGTATCGTATCGTAAGTAGCACACATCCTTAACTTGTTGCAACTATGTTATAATCATCCATTAATTGCCATATCTCTCGGGTTCAGTAATGATTTTTATTGTATGCATGGCCATGAATTATTGGATTATCCAAGTAAAATATTGTGATAATTCACTGGGGTGAATTGCAAGAAATAATATCATTGCTGCATCGATAACAAGATATGCATAAAAGGTGCAAATATATTTTTTCTTAATGTGCTATTTTAATTTGAATTGGGAAGGAGAATTATGTAACTCTTTAAATTGTCTGTGTGAATAATCACAAAACACAGCAGAACATAAATGGTAAACTGCTGACATCACCAGTAAGAGATCCGCAGCTTCAATGTTGTAAGGACTACACACACAGTATATCTTGCTAACCAATACATTTTAGCATAAAATAAGAAAGAAAATTCACTTAATTGCTGTTGAGTGAATAATGAATATATTTCATCTTATGGGGAAAAAACTTAAGAATTTCAGTTGTGCCTTAATGCCACTCGTGAAAATAGTTTTTCACTCACTCGATGAAATATATCCATTCTTCACTCGTTGCAAGCAAATATCATGATGTGTCAGCATATATGGATGCACCGTTTAATGCATGCCAGTTATACTCCAATTGCAAACTGCATTGACCCAGATCTGCCATCACATAATGTGCCAACATATTTGGGTCTATGCAGTTTGTTTGGACTAGGTAATCAGTAAAACAAACAGCATAGACCCTGATCATATGACATCAGAACTGCTTTTGTCTTGTTTGCAACCGAGCCGACTTATAAGTGGGTATATATGGCACATGTAATTGCAGTATATTTATTAGAAAACTCGGTGTGCATTATGTGGTGTAGAATTACAGATTACTGTGAGTTACTGAACAGCTCACTAAAATTAATTACCCCTGTCCTTTTCAAGGATGGGGATTACGTACAGTGCCTGCCCATGTATGCATTTGTGTGCATGCATGTATATGTTGCAGAACTACATTGTTAAAAAAATTGAATTAGGGGATATGATTAGGGTGGTCTATGCATTAAAGTGTTAGTATTTTTTATTCAGCCCTTGTGGGTAAGGCTGCAGAGGAGGGTGGTTTTACATTAAATAAAAATAGCTTCCAGTTTGTTAGTCAACTGTCTTAATCATGCTTGAGAAGGTGTGGTCATTAATCTTTGTGTCAGTGCATATTGTTTTGGCTGAGATTCCTGGGTAATATCTTATCAACTATAGAGATTTCCTCCCTATAAGAACAACCTGTCATAAGCAGCCACCTCTGGCAGTTAGGAGATTGTATTAATTTAGGTTTATTTGTACAAATATTTGGTCTCTGTGACCTATGCTTAAGTGGCTGTTTAAGACATGGGATTGCTTAATTGAGGTGACCTTGTCAGCAGGTTTGAGACGTATAGCCATTGAAACTAAATCAACTATGTCCAGGTGTTAGTAGTTACATAATGTAGGACATGTAATTGTTCCACAGATCAGGTGAAAATATTGATTGTAACTTTTAGCTTATTGAACTCAGAAAATAGATCTGTTGCTTTAATTTAATTAGTTGTAGGATTGATTTAACTGTTGGCTAAATGTCTGTAAAATTTCAATTCATTAAGAAACAAATTTTTTCATGTGAGGAGGGCGGGTGTTAGAACAGATTTTGGAAATTCCTAATACATGTACTGGATCACTGAAAAGAAAATCTGAGATTTAAATTACTCACCCCACCCCCCCACCATAGTTACTAGGCACAGGCACATTATATATCACCCTTTATGTTAATCTTACTAGGCATGAAAAGACAAGTTCACATTTGCAACAGTGACTTATGGGTCCATTCTTAGTCCTTGGGATTAACACAACCAGAAAAATTGATGGTTCTTTATCCAACACTCCATTACCACAAGTTTGTTATTGCTACTTCACTGAAACTGCCATGAAACTTTATACACACACAGTCATCCCAAGATCTTATTGATTCTAAATGAAAATGGTGCTGCTCAGACATCCAGGGTTGAAAATTATGTTACCAATACTCTTGAAGTCAAAACAGACTTCTTTTGATGTCTAGTTGGTTCTAAATGAAAATGTTCGGCTCAGACATCCATTATGGCCACCACATTAGCCATCTTGAAAATATTGCTGTTCAGTGGATGGTGACATTAACATGGGGCTTTTACTGAAAGACCTTTTTATGATGTCTAGTTGGTTCCAGATGAAAACGGTATTGATCTGATGCCCACTAGGCCCACAGCATCACTCTTGAATTTTTTTAATGCTATTCCAGAAAAGAAAATTATACCACCCAGACATCCAACATGGCCACCACATTAGCCATTTTAAAAATCTTATTATTGCTATTCCACCTCACTAGCTAGTGATATCAACATGGCATTTTCACCAAAAAACTTCAAATGGTGTCTGTTTTGTTGTAATGAAAATGGTCTTGATCTTAAAACAAATATGCATGCCACAGTGGCTAATTTGAAATATAGCTTTAGAATGCCAGAGATGGTTTCAGAAAGAATTCAGTTGTTAAAAAGAAGAAATGCTCTTTTCTTTAAAAACTGGGAATTCTTATCAGACAGTCAGAATCATGGTCTCATCAGAGGACTTGTTCATTTAAATATAGCTAAAATACTACATGAATAATATTCTGAATGTTTCTGTCTTTTTATTACAGATAATTTGATGATTTAATGTTAGTACAATAAATTCTTCTTCATGCATGTTACAGAAATGGAGGTCAGCTTTGAACTGATCAGGTGAATTGAAAAATTCATTCAGTTTTGACCCCAAAAGAGGGCAGATTTTCAAAAACCCAATTTTTTTGCAAATGGGCAAAAATTACAGTTATTAATTAAATTTATGTCTTATTAATATTAAAATATGCAGATCAGTATTTTTAACAGTATCTTGTTGCCATTCATACTCCCCTTATATCCACTCCAAACATTTGTAGAAATTCTAAAGGAAATTGTTACCTAGATTTTATTGATGTCAGTACTTATCATTGTGATCTTAACAGTTAAAACTGTGCTGTCACTGAATCCAGGTTTCTTCTAGAGACTGCCTGAATCTTCCTCAGGATGGATAGTGTCCTTTCAGTGTCTGCATTTGAAAGTGGCAATGTCAGTAAAACCCCACTGAGAATCCACCAAGAGGTTTCAAATGTTTCCTGCCTGTATGTAGATTAGGGGTAGGCAAAATATAGCCCACAAGCCGGATCTGGCCTGTCACCTGATTTATCCATTAATTTCCATCATAGAGCATGGTTTTAAAAATCACATATCTGGCCTGCACCCAGGAAGAAGTTGCCCATGCCTGGTGTAGATTCACATTGCTTACTGACTACCAAAACTTCTCAAGACTATCTGGGTCAAATTTGGGAAGTTCTTCTTTGGGAGTCAGAATGTGATCCTGAATTTTATCTTTCAATGCAGTTCTCTCACTCTGGTTAATGTCATGAAACTCTCAGACAAAAATTTACTTGCCATGAATATGTAATAGTCATATTAAAATATTAACATGTAAAGCAATTCTGTTTATAATAAAATCTTTTTTTGTAGTTGTCAAGATACCAAGAAAGATTGCATGTCTGTGTAAGTTTATTGATAGAAACTTAAGGTATTTCTCATTTTCACAAACACATATACTTTGAACTCACCTGCTGGAGTTATCATACAGTTGGTCCAAGAGAGATCTATGTTTCTGAAATATAAAATCTGTTGCAGTGGTTTTCTTAGGTTTAAATCTAAGAATTTCTTTTCTGTCAATATGATTTTTTGGAAATTTTACTGAAGCAGATAAAAAGCACAAAAAACACTGGAGTGAAAGTTTCCTTTATAGGTACCCATTGCTGCCTTTAATTTCCAATTAGCAGTGCAGACCTATAATATTGTTTCATCGTTCACCCATCAGTAGCTGATAATTTTCAAAATTATCAATGTTGATCATAGGAGATAAGACAACCTACCTAATTGGATTAGTGAGAATGCACTCACAAGCATCTAATGTTATTTGAGTGGCCAAACAAATTGTCATCGATAATTTTGCATATGCCTAAGATTTAAGTCAGTGACCTGAGGGATGAGAGACACCCGTAATATCAGAAGAGAAACTCAACCATGCTATAGGTTCAAATGTAGGCATGTGCTCCCATAATACTCTGTTAGAACCAATGGTGATACAGTCTTAAACATAAACCCCTCAGCTATATTTAAGGCTGGTTTCGGGAAATATTTTGGGTTACAGGGATCAAATAATTGCAAAAACATTTTATAGTTAGTAATTGAAATTTACAAAGAATTGTCAAATTAGCCATGTTATATGCAGTATTACTAGTAACTTTGCCATATAACTTACTAAGCTGACACAGCCACATAGACATTGCATGCAAAGTGTGACAAGATAGGACCCTGTATCCTGATACATATTGTATCATCACTCCTATATCACAGTATCACCTGCTAATTGTTTGATACATGTCATGACTGGGATGGTATCATGACACAAAAATCATGATATATATCATGTTTTGATCACACAGGCAATGCATTATTCTATAGTAATTGAATGTTTAGCATTTGCCACTATGCCTTTAAAAAATTTCCTGGGAACTCTGATGTAAACTGTAGAACATCAGACAAGCTGATAAGTTGTTTGGATGCTATTAGCTGAATGTTTTAGGACAGACCATATTAAGTTGCAAATGATTAATCAAAGCAAAGATCAATATTCTGGTACTAATGTTGTTTACATTATAGATGTAATGGCTGTGTTATTGTCAGGAACTGAGTTTAACTGGTGACAGCTGCTTATCAGAGCTTGAAAACAGATTCATATAAAAGTAAAATCATTATTAATATGTTGTATGCCTAATCCTAAACACACAGTATACCGGTATTATATACTTAAGTTTAAGTCTAATCCAACTACAAACATCATAGACCCAGATCTGTTATCATATAGTGCACCAGAAGATATGGGTCTATGCAGTTTGTTAGAAGTAATCAGTATTTAAAAAAACCCATAGATTCTGATCAGCCTGTGCATTATATGAGAGGTCCTGATTTGCCAGTGTATTATATGATATATATTGTTCTGCCAATGTAAAATATGATAGATCCTGATCTGCCAGTGTAATATATGAGAGGTCCTAATTTGCCAGTGTATTATATGATATATGTTGTTCTGCCAGTGTAAAATATGATAGATCCTGATCTGCCAGTGAGAGGTCCTGATTTGCCAGTGTATTATATGATATATATTGTTCTGCCAGTGTAAAATATCATAGATCCTGATCTGCCAGTGTATTATATGAGAGGTCCTGATTTGCCAGTGTATTATATGATATATATTGTTCTGCCAGTGTAAAATATGATAGATCCTGATCTGCCAGTGTAATATATGAGAGGTCCTAATTTGCCAGTGTATTATATGATATATGTTGTTCTGCCAGTGTAAAATATGATAGATCCTGATCTGCCAGTGAGAGGTCCTGATTTGCCAGTGTATTATATGATATATATTGTTCTGCCAGTGTAAAATATCATAGATCCTGATCTGCCAGTGTATTATATGAGAGGTCCTGATTTGCCAGTGTATTATATGATATATATTGTTCTGCCAGTGTAAAATATCATAGATCCTGATCTGCCAGTGCATTATATGATAGTAGGTCAGAGTCTATGTTGTTTGTGGGTGCATCTGACTTCTACATGAGTATATACAGTGGTTACATAGTCAATGCATTTTGGAGATTTGTTTGCAGAGATTGTTCGAAAATTTTATCTTTGTTGCTCAGTTTGAAATGGTTCACCATGAGATGATTTTTCTAATCAATTTAATTGCTTTTTTTTCTTCTCTTCAATTGGATAATCTATTTAATTGGTTAATCTTTGGTTTGCATTTGATTAAGAATATACATGTAAATGTTTCTGTTCATTTTTAGATGTCATGAATTTTCATGTAAACTTTATAACATAAAAAAAATACTTAGAGATTTTGGCATGAATGTTCATTGCAGATGAATATGTAGAAATGAAGTTGAATAATTTCTTTGTGTTGCAAGCCTTGGTGAAAATCAAGTTGAAATTGTTGAGTGTTGTTAGTACTACATGATATAAGCAAAATTAGAAGACTGTATATTTCACCTTGTACATGTATCATCAATCATAAGTGTTGATATTTAGTTTATTATATTTGTACCATTGAAGACATTTAGTGATACTGTTGTAATGACATGTGGATACCTTCTGAATTTTACTTATATCCAGTATTATTTATACTTTGGTACTGATTTTTAAAAAAAGATTGGAAAATATGCCTCTGATATATCAAAAATATTGTGGAATAAAAATGTGTTATTAGTTGACTATGTTAATAAAAAATGTCATTTATTTACGTTTGCCATCATATATTTGTTTTAATTTGCAGACTGAATGAGAGACAGATGGGGTTTGTGGTGCTGGTGGATAGGAGACAAAGTGCCTGGGGGTTGGTCAAGACTCTTTTCCTCAGATTCAGTGTAAGTTGTGATATTATATTATGATCAAAATTTACAGGCAAAATTGTTGAATGTAATATAGAATCACATTTACATATTGTCTGTTCATATGTTTTTGTGTGTATCAGTTTTCATGGTTTTGTAAAAAATTATATTTTTATTGGTACAGATTTACTGTTGTTTTAACTAGGATCGCAGCCATTTCCATAGAATGAGTTGTATTCATTTAGCCTTTGAATTCATAGTTTGTAACAAGCACAGAATCTGTGACAATTGATACCCCATGATAATTAAAACAAAGCAAAATCAGTGCATTACGGTGAATTTCTAGCTGAGATATGACACACACACACACACACACTTGTATTTGGTAGATATTTTTCGCAAATATTCTGTATAATCCATGCAAACTAAGGATGCATACTATTTGACAAAATCACAGAGACTGTGAGGACATATTTGCATATCTAGTCCAGTCTTTACAGACAATACAACTGCTCAGGTGTCCTAGTGGTTAGAGCATCCGCCTTGGATGTGGGAGATTGAGGGTTTAACCAAGGCCGAGTCATAACAAAGACATAAAAATGGTACTAACAGCTGCCTCGCTAAGCACTCAGCATTAAGAGGTTAGTGTTAGGACTAGTCGGCCTGGTGTCAGAATAATGTGACTGTGGGACATCATGCTACATGTATGCAGCATGATGCCCCATGTACTCAACATCACTATAAACTGTGACATTGCAGACATCGTAGCAATGTGACTGAAAGATTGTTAAAGCTATGTTAAAATCAAATCCAAATCTCATACTAGTATAAAGTAACTGTAACCTCCATAAGGGTTTTGTGTACAACTGTTCTTTAGGGCAATTGCATTATTATTTGAATATGTATATATCTTGTTGTTATTGAAAGACTGATGAATTTATTGATTGTCTTATTGTCCTGCATTTAGTCTTTAGTACGACTTATCTACCGCTTTGGAGATCATATTGTAATAAATTTGGAGTATTCGCATTTGGTTATGGTGCCTGTTTTAAGGAATTCTTAGATTTGTGTGATTACTTGTTTGATTACTGGAACTCAGTGCAATGGAAACATTCCTTAGCCTGAAATAATTAGCCAGTTTGTAGGAGCAAACGTCACGGAGTGAAGTGCTGGTGATTTTCCATGATGCCATGGTTGACTTTTAGTGAATTCAGGTCAAAACCGCATGTGTGTTCCTGGAGTAATATTGTCTCTATTAAAACCTAATGGTTTACATTGGTGGTGTGACTGCAGTGGCAGTATTTATGGTAGGAGACCAGTAAATTTCACGAAGGAATAAACAAGAAGGGACTCAGCAGATACCATTTGGCAAATGTGATGCAGCTGTACTGGCGAAATGTGCCTTGAAACCTTGGATTGACTGGCCTAAGGTGGGGCAGAGAAATTAGTTCCCTGTCTTGTGGGATAGTTGTATAGTTTCTAAGGTGTGAACTGCTGACGATACGGAAAGTTGACAAAGAGAAACCATGCAGATGTGTGGTTGATAGATATTTGGTAAGTTATGAGATCTGTGGTCTTGCATTGATTAGCAAACAATTTATGTATAGAATGGACACGTTAGGCTTTCTAATTTACAACTGAAGTTGTTTAGAAGTCTTAGGAAATTTGGGGTAAACTTATGACTTCTAGTGGAATCTTGCCAGGGTTTGACACCGCTTGGTCAAGCAAATATCCCAGGCTTGTAACAATACTATTTAGCTGGACTTGAGCATTTATGGGAGGAAACTCACCTTATTGGCAAAGACTATTCGCTTTTAATATGTGTACAAGTCTTCTCTCTCTCTCTTGGTCATGTGTAGATGTAATGTTGAAAAAAAAAATGAATGTTTGTGTTACCCATATTGTGTATTTCACGGAGACTTTGTATTTTTCAAGTCACTTTGTCTGAGTAAATCGATGATGCATACAACGTTATTTCTGTTGTAATCTGTATTGTGTTTTATCTCAACACGAAGAAGAATGACAGACTAAAAACATCGATAACAACAACAACAACAACTTATCTATGTTAACTGAATTGAAAGCTCCTAAATAGCTTTAAAGTTCAGTAATTGTAGTACATGTATGTTTAGAGTTAGTGGATGGGGAAAATTTTCTAATACCTTTTTATAAACAATTTATCCTGTTTTATTGTTTTGGAGCCATGAATGAACAAGAATATTCTTCAGTGGTACAACACTCTCTTGGTTCACCTTCCAAATCACTTTGTTTATTCATTTGCTAATTCAAGTTACCATGTAAAGGTGTTTTGTATCACTGATTGGAAGTTTTAAACAGTTTTTTTTTCTGCATTGCCTTCTGTATAAAACATACTGAAAAAAGACTAAATGAGTAAGAATATTACAGTCTAATGCAGCTCTAAATAAATGTTCTTTTAAGGTATAAGTACAAGTTGGTCCAGTAGAACATCCTGAGTGTTTTGGCTATTCTTAATAACCTCTATAAATTAGGGAAAACACTATGGATTGACACTTTGTTTTTACATTTTGTGTGTTGTTTTAATGAGACTTCATTTACAACAGAACTATCGATACAAATATAATTCATGATATGTTAAGCAAAGTCATCAAATCACCAATTGAAGCATGTATATACATTTAAAAGAACATTGAATGCATTCAACAGTTTATGATTGCTTGCACGTTTAGTCGCAGGTCTTAAGAGCGTGATAATGAAAACATATTGCTGTAATTAAATGTTTCATTTTGGGACTGATCATCTTGATGATAAATGTTTGACTTCTGTATTATATTTATCTTTCTATATATTTAATGAAGTTCTGTGCATCTAACTTCCAAATTCATTTAGTGATAACTCGAACTCACCTTAGCGCGAAATTTCACTTGGTTCACATCTGTTCTCTCCTGTTTGAATACTAAGCTGGCAAATGATGAAATGGGGTGGATGTCTTTTCAATATCATTACGTTGTAAAATCTTGCCGCAAACAGGACATTTTAACTCTACAGATGGGTTGGATAATTAGGTAAATTTGGTACAACTCTACAATGAATTCATGCATATTTCCAATAGCATTTTGATGTACCTCATTCCTACATGTCACAGATTTATTTGCCTGTATTGGACGTGTATGGTAGGAATGTACCAACACTTTTGTCTTACATGCATAAAATATTTATAAAAAATAACAAGGAATGTTATATGCACCAGCTTATCTTCTTATAGTTTAGCTAAGTAGTTGGTATATGATGCTTGAATCTAAAGGGAGATAATACGTTTTTGCAACGTGTAATTTGATAGTGGAGAACTCTGTACAAGTTGTCCACCAGGCAGTTGAAGACATGGTTTCAGGCATGTGTATCACCAGCTTTGGAAGAAAGATACACTCCAAAATCATGAACAAGTACCAAGCATGTAAATGGGAACCTTCCTACAAATCATGATTTTATGTTATTCTAGGCTAAAATAGTTGGGAGAAGCCAGATTTTACCATTTTTCCAACCAAGAATATTCTCGGTTGGAGGTGTGTCCTTGGTATGTTGGTGTGTAATCTCATGAATGTCCTTGGTTTACACCAAATGCACACACACACACACACACACACACACACACACACACACACACACACACACACACACACACACACTTGTTTTAGCATGACCAGATTACTCATGAACCAGCTTATAATATGAAGTTGGGTGTGGGTGCTACATTATTTTCATATAGAAAAGGCAAATAATAGGCTGCTACAATAAAAGCTGTCTTGAGCTGCCTCTGCTATATCCCTCATGTCAACTTGTATGGGTTACCTGTTGTTTGTACATTTTTTTCCCCATTTTCGTCAGTGTACAGCCATGCAACTGAGTTGTAAAGGGCTGTTCAACCGTATTCTATAGTTTTTTCATTTCAAAATTCAGTCTGGACGTATAAAAAAAAATAAAATCGAGCACAATCCAGATTTTTTTTAGCTATGCACAAGCAGCCTGGGTATAACTCTGATATACTTTGGAAAACGATGAAAGCCGGGTTAAGTTTAAGTATGCTTCGTTAATGAAACGAATAAAAATATATTCACTTTTTGTAGAAAATCGTCGATATGGAATGCCAAATGTGTGAGATATTCCTGAAAATTTGACTTATTGTTCCGATGTTAATCGACAGCAGAACATTCTGCACAGCACCAATATTGGGCAGTAAGACCTTGACTCCCAAAAAATTAATATCAGGTCGAGGTCTTACATTGTAGGACTAAGGGTTTATGGGGCGAAAATATAAATATGTAATAATGTGACCTCAATAAATCCAAGGAAGTTAATATTACACCTTGAAAAATTGTTTTTCAAAATACCTTGCACTTATCTTTTTTTTATACTAGTAGTGACACTTTCATTTTTGAATTTCCCCACACCTGGATCATGAAGCACTTAAAGATGAGTTTGAGGATTACTGCATGCTGTCTGATGAGTGTTTGCCTGTATTAACAGACGATCACCAGAAAAGGAGCTTTTGTAGCTACTGGCTGGATATTATCAGCCAAACAATTAGTACTGGTGGCATCCGCTTCCCAAATCTGTAATTAGTTATTCAGTGACCACTTACCTTGCCACACAACAATGCAGACTGTGAGAGATCTTTTTCTAAGATACATATTGTAGAAAGTCCCTGAATGCAGACACACTAACATTTTTTACAGTGTAAAATAAACACTGACACCTGATGCATAGGCTTTAAAACCACTGATTACATTTTGTTGTTGTAGGGTTTAACGCCATTTTTCAGCACATGATAGGCTGTACATGGCGGCCAGTAATAATGGTGGAGGAAGAACCCGGAAAGAACCACCGACCCATGAGAAGCTACTGGCAAGCTTTCTCACATATCCACATTAGCCGAATCCGAGACTCGAACTCACGCAGACAGAAGTGAGATGGCAGTGATCCGTAATGGAGAGCGCTTTAGACCACTCGGCCACTCGGGGCCCCGATTACATTTTGAAAAGTGCAAAGGGTGCACTTGTTGCATATAATAACATATGTGTTACAACACACTCAAAATTAAAAGAATAAAATAAAGTTTTAGAGATGTAAATAATTATGTAAATGTAAAATTAGTTTGTTTATGGCATTTGTTGTTTTAAAACTTGATCTTATGTAACATATGAATACATTTTTTTTGGTCTTTGTAAGGTTTTTATTGGTCTGGCATGCATGTTTTCATCTCATTGAGTTGACAGGTATGCTGTTATGAGGAGCCACCTGTCATTTATGACCACAATTGTTATGCATGGATGAGTGACAACCTGCAAAACAAGACCAAGGACCATGATTTTTAGGCAGAATATGTATTTTGACACTGCTATGAATGACCACATTGCAAAAGCATATGAAGATCACTAACCTTGATTTAATTCTTTGTAAACATAACCACTTGGAGGGTCTGAAGGCAAAATGCAAATTGTTCTAAACAACATTGCTGTGAATGACTGCATTGAACAAACACCAGCAAACATGACTGACCTTTATTTAATCCTTTGCAACTACAACTGCTTAATAAGTTATGAATCAAACAGTTCTAAAGACAAAAATGAGCCCGGCTACTGGTTTCCTAAATTTATCAGGTCCTGCAGGTTGTGCCAATTGTTATGGATTGTAAACCAGACTAACGTGTATGTCGTTCACTGCCAAAGTCATGTGGACACTCATTGAAGTAACCATTTTTTTCTTCAAGTGTCTGAATAGTCGTGGACAAACATAGTTGAAAGGTGTATATTGTTTCTTTAACTTTTGTGAAAACCTGACCAACATGGATATGTCATAATAAGGAATCTATTTAAAGGGGTTTCGATAATGCAATCAAGTAAATTATTTCTGAGATACTCTGTAATGCCTGGAGTGAATGAGTCTATGTCCTCATCTTTAATAACAGTAAGTGATACTCATTTTCTGGATTGGATTGCAATTGTTAAAGGATTGTGTTTATTGTTGCTTTGTTTTGATACTGCATTAATTATAACCCACACACCTAGCATTAGCTCTTAATTCACCTTGATGCAGTCAGTTACAACTTTTGTTATAGAGTTAATCCATTTATGTCACGGGTGTATAAAGCCTTTGGCTGTTTTTAAATAAATTGATTCTGTTTCTGTTTGGATTCATTTAACTTCATTCATTGGCGTATATATATATATATATATATATATATATATATATATATATATATATATATATATATATATATGTGTGTGTGTGTGTGTGTGTGTGTGTGTATATATATATATATATATATATATATATATATATATATATATATATATATATATATATATATATATATATATATATATATCCATATTTACTCAAATTTGCAGCCATTATTACAGTTGATTACCAGTAATGTTAATATCTTCATTACATAATATTGGCAGAAACGTCAAGAAGGGAAAGTTATAACATGGGAGGAAACAAATTTATTTGATTGAAAAAAGCAAAATTCACTTTTGGATAAGAGAAATCTTTGCAATTTATGAGCTAATACATGTACCTGTCATCTTACAATATAAATGTGAATGTTGTATGATAGATGTTTATCAATATTGTTATATAAAATTATTTTCAGATAAATGCATGCAATATTTTAAAAAGAACTACAGATAAAGAATACAATACATATAGAGTGATAGTGGGTATTTTTCCATCTTAACTTTTGACCTTGGTCTTTTGCACAAACCTGTAATGATAGGTCACTAGTCTTGAGAGACATCTTTTGTTGGCTGAAGGGATGGTCTCTCATGACAGGTTTGACTGCATTTTCCTATAATTTTAAAACTGTTTAATAGCAGTGCTATCTTACTAGCTTCTATTGCATAGCATTTACTTTCTGTGTCTAAAAGCCTCATCAATCTGATGTAAATGCATCCTCCCACAAAGTGGAGAATTGTAAATGACATCCTCCCACAGAGTGGAGAATTGTAAATACATCCTCCCACAGAGTGGAGAATTGTAAATACATCCTCCCACAGAGTGAAGAATTGTAAATGACATCCTCCCACAGAGTGGAGAATTGTAAATACATCCTCCCACAGAGTGAAGAATTGTAAATGACATCCTCCCACAGAGTGGAGAATTGTAAATACATCCTCCCACAGAGTAAAGAATTGTAAATACATCCTCCCACAGAGTGGAGAATTGTAAATACATCCTCCCACAGAGCAAAGAATTGTAAATGCATCCTCCCACAGAGTGGAGAATTGTAAATACATCCTCTCACAGAGTAAAGAATTGTAAATACATCCTCCCACAGAGTGGAGAATTGTAAATACATCCTCCCACAGAGTGGAGAATAGTAAATACATCCTCTCACAGAGTGGAGAATTGTAAATACATCCTCCCACAGAGTGGAGAATTGTAAATACATCCTCTCACAGAGTAAAGAATTGTAAGTACATCCTCCCACAGAGTGGAGAATAGTAAATACATCCTCCCACGGAGTGGAGAATTGTAAATACATCCTCCCACAGAGTAAAGAATTGTAAATGCATCCTCCCACAGAGTGGAGAATTGTAAATACATCCTCCCACAGAGTAAAGAATTGTAAATACATCCTCCCACAGAGTAAAGAATTGTAAATACATCCTCCCACAGAGTAAAGAATTGTAAATGCATCCTCCCACAGAGTGGAGAATTGTAAATACATCCTCCCACAGAGTAAAGAATTGTAAATGCATCCTCCCACAGAGTGGAGAATTGTAAATACATCCTCCCACAGAGTAAAGAATTGTAAATACATCCTCCCACAGAGTGGAGAATTGTAAATACATCCTCTCACAGAGTAAAGAATTGTAAATACATCCTCCCACAGAGTGGAGAATAGTAAATACATCCTCCCACAGAGTGGAGAATTGTAAATACATCCTCCCACAGAGTAAAGAATTGTTAATAATTGTTGCTCCGCTCACACACCTCTCATGCCCATGCAAGAACACAGTCATCTTTTTCAACTAATGTGTCATAGATTTTGACCAAAGAATATTTAGAATATTTATTTGTGATGAGTGTTTTAATCATTACGGTCTTCCCTTCAACAATATTCTATCTCCGAGTGCAACTTCATCCATTCTTTTTTAGGCCAAGAAAATAATATGTGTCTCATATTGCACTGGTTTTAAAATTAGGGTAGGCAGGTATTTTTTTAACATTATATATATATATATATATATATATGTTTGTTTTGTTATTTTTTGGTGTTTTTTTTACCATGGGGGCAAAAAGTGCTAGGGTTGGCAATAAGAAAGAGAGATGGTCAGCTGACCACAAGCACACATATGTTTTTGTTTGACCTTACCGTGTATTTGTCCCACCCTTTAGGGGTTAGGGTACACCCTTCTTCTTATCTAACTTAGTAGGAATTTATATTCCTTTCTTTTAAATAATTGATTAACCATCATTTCAGTGTTTTTCCTTTTCAACTTTTTTTATTAATAATTGTTTATGCTACTCACATCACATTGTTCTTGTGTGTGCTTCTAGAGAACTATACAAGTTTAATGAAACATCTTACAAAGGAAAGATAAGCAAATTCCTAATAAGTGAGTTAATTGTTTACCTTGTACATATGCTGGGGTGTATATAGCACACACTGTATTCAAAGCAGGCAAGTTTTGCATGTCACACAATAACATATTGTCATTATTTATTGTTGTATTTCAAATATTTTTTTATTTAAAAAATAAATTGGGACAGACTATGGGAAAGCATGGCTACAATAAGGGCCCTTGGGACATTTACCAGGCTGCCTCACATGTTCAAAGTGCACATTATATAGTCATTGTGCATTTTGCTCAGTATGGTCTAATGAAATCTGGAATCTAGCTGAACATGAACACACTTACGTTGGTGTAGAGGAATGGTTAATCCTCCTCCTCTTCTAATTTTTCAGGTTTTTCTCTGCAGAACCCCATGGGTACCACTGCAAGATGACTAAGTTTTCAGTTTGGAAGATCACTTCCTGGTCTCAGGAGCTTATGGGACTATTTAAAGAGTAGATTGCCTCCCCTCCTCTCACATCCTGGGTTGTTTGTTGCAACCTCCTGTGAGGAAGGAGCTTCTCTACACCCAACACTTCTGGTGTAGGGTACTGCACCCAATTTGAGTGGGAGGAGCAGCATCACACCTCGGTGAATGATGATTCCGACAAACTAAACTCACACATTATGTTGCCTGACCAGTCAAAAGTGATCAGTGTATGGTTACAGGTCATTGGTCAGTTTTTTCCTGTGATTGGTCAGATTATACCGGTCACCAGTCACTGGTCACTGTTCATCTCATACCGGTCACCAACTTTCCACCAGCCATTACTCACAGGCCTTATTGTAGGGGTTGGAGTTATCCCTTTCCTTGCTGTATCATGACATCCTGTGCAGGAATGAAAGTCTGCCCAGTGGATTCAGACTAGGGAGGTGGAACAGATCAGTATTGTTCTCTTTCCTATTATCACATGGAATCCACATGGAATGTGGGATCCTCCATCTCAGGGTAATTGGTGCCTTTTGCCTCCTTGGGCTACTTGATCTTTGATCCAGAGTAGATGCAATGCCATGGCTTTTGCCCCTTGTGTCCCACCATCATCTTATTATTTGGTGGCATCCACTAGAAAGGCTGGAAGTGTAGCATCATCCACAAAAGACAAGTGGTCTCATCTTCCTCCTGAAACTTATTCTGCATATAGAGCCACAATTCACCATGAAGAACAACAGGCAGTAGTACTGAGTGCTTATGTGTCACTTCCATTGACAAGCAGTGATGCCCAGCCAATCTCCTGCTTGGAGTGTACTAGATAGTAATGCCCTATCATTCCTTGTTGTCTCCAATGTGTTCAAGATAGAAGCAGCTCCACTGACACCTACAAGACCCACCATTTCCTCTCAGTTGGATAAGAAGGAGGAGATCTGGTCCATGGATAAGATGGTAAGCTTTATTTACTGCCTCTTACCCATGGATTTGTGATGAAAGCCATCTGGTGCACAGTCCAAGAAGATCCTTTCTATTTTGGAAAATATCTTTGAGGCTCAACCACCACCAGCTCTCTAACTTCTTCCTCATTTCTTCATGATAGAGTAAATTTCACAGAGGTTTTCAACAGCCCAAGACAAAGCTCAGCAACATAGAGGGTGCTCTTTTTCTGTCTTTACCTTGAGACCTATAGTCCCTTTTTTAGTTAGTGGGTAAATGTCCTGAAATGACCTATTCAGGCTCCACAGTTGGATGCTGGTTTGCTCCATGTGGGTATCTCAACTGGAGCCTGTGCTTTCCTTCCCATAAAAAACAATTGAAGCTATTGAAAAGAAGGCCTGGATTTTCTTCATCATAGTTTCTCATGCTGACTGTTTTTCAGCAATTTCATTTAGTACACTGAAGACGGCTGCACTAATCCAGCTGCATTACAATACATGTTAGAAGCTGTGGCCAAGGCAACCATGCACACGCTTTCTTGCCACAGTGGCATTATTTGCTGAACTGCTGTATATTCCTTGTGATGTTGTGTTGGACTCCTTGAAAGTAAATGTATCAAATCATCATACAGCAGAACCTGTATTGAGAAACCACCTCTCATGAGAGACCAGGTTCTTAAAGCACAGATTTATTGATCATATAGTGTTATGACCAGTATTGAGAGACCATCAACCTTGAGGGATCGAGTTTTTAAAGCTCAGATTTATTGATCATATAGTGTTATGACCTGTATTAGCAAAGTGTTATGACCTGTATTGACAAAGTGTTATGACCTGTATTGAAAGACCATCTGTCTTGAGATACCATAGTTTTTGACAGAAGGGTTGATCTTTCAAGACATGTTCAAACATGCATATTTAATTTTTTTAGAAAATGTGTACCAAGCATTTGCTGGTATTAAATGTGTTTAAGAGCTTGATGGTCTTTTCCTCTGCTACCATGTACCCCACAAAATTATACATTTTGAATCAGTACTAAACTGCTACCATATACCTCACAAAATTATACAACACTAAATTGTTACCACATACCACTCAAAATCAAACATTTTAAATCTGGGCTGAACCATGGTGTATTTCCAGTGGTCAGTACCAAATACCAAAATGTCAGTAATCTCCAAGGAACCAGATGTGAAATTTTTTGGAAATAACTATCACTAAAAAATTCCAGCAAACATTGTCGTTTTTGGAATCTGTATTTTATAATGTATATTATATGATTTTCATTAACAAATACATATTTAATACATCTTTGAATTATTCATGCAACTACTGCTAAATACATGTAATAATAATAATAATAATAATAATAATAATAACAATAATAATAATAATAATAATAATAATAATAATAATAATAATAACAATAATAATAATAATAATAATAATAATAATAATAACAATAATAATAATAATAATAATAATAATAATAATAATAATAACAATAATAATAATAATAACAATAATAATAATAATAATAACTTTAAAGAGGGGGACACTGTTGCATGGAACTTATCCTTATGGCCCTCTTATATATGCATATTTACGTTCAGCATACATGTACACTCACACACTCACACACACACTAATATGTTACATTTATATAGGGACATTATAAACAGAAAATTTTAATGAACATGCTCCAACTAGGTGCATTGTTTATATACAGTACAAAAATAATGACCCAACAAAGTGGAAGGTAAGTGAATTTGTACTTAAGTTGTAATCAAACAGGTTCCACTTTTCATCCACTGAATTACATTATAATTAAATGCATTTTTATTTGTACTTTCTCTCATTTCTTTTGGGATTCTGTTTCAAATTAGTGACCATGAAAATTGAAACCTTTTCTTAAAGAGTGAGTGACTTACAAATACTTACAAAATAATGTCGTAGTTTGCCTGAATAAATTTTGATGTTGTCTTGGAGTTCCTGCAATTCTACCAACGGTCTAAATTATGAGTTTTCCACTGTACATTTTATTTTTTATTTTCCAGGCTTTCTTTCCATACCACATACAGGTTGTATTCCTTCTGGAGCCACACGGATTCTTCCAGAGAGCGTTTTCTGATTTCCGATCAAAATTTAAAGAGGAACTTGAATTTAAGGTTAGAGATTCATTAACATGTTAATATAAGACAAAGAGATTTAGATAGGTGTTAAGTTTAGGCAAAGAAATCTAAACAGGTGTTAATTTAAGACAAAGAAATTTAGACAGGTGTAAATTTAAGGCAAAGAAATTTGAGTATTTGAAGGTGCTGTAAATAAACTTGTTATTTTTTCACTACTGTGTTTGACATTTGGGGAAAAAATTCTAAAAGTAAGAACTTTAAATACCTTATTTGCTTCCATTGCAAATTGCACTTACCCCAGACTGCCATTACATTAGAAGTTGGCAGATCTGAGTCTGTGCAGTTTGCTATGAGTATTCTGAAGAACAAAAAATACACTCAAATCTAGAGGTACATTATAGCAGAACAGGGTCAATATTGTTGACAGTTGGACTCAACTTATAAGTAATTATATATGGTAGTCATGATGCTACTTTTTTAATATCAGTGTAATTCAATCAGTTCTTGTATGGTACATAGGTGTCAATTTGCATGGCATAGCTGAAAATAACAGTTTAGTGGATAATTGATTTTTATGGATTGTGCTATGACTCCATGAGTTTAGTTGATAATTAATTTTTATGGATTGGGGTATGACTCTATGAGTTTAGTTGATAATTAATTTTTATGGATTGGGGTATGACTCCATGAGTTTAGTTGATAAATAATTTTTATGGATTGGGGTATGACTCCATGAGTTTAGTTGATAATTAATTTTTATGGATTGGGGTATGACTCCATGAGTTTAGTTAATAATTAACTTTTATGGATTGGGGTATGACTCTATGAGTACTCTATGAGTTCAGCCGTATAATTATTTGTTAGATTTTTATGGATTGGGGTATATCTCCATGAGTTTAGTCGGATAATTGTTTGTTTGATTTTTATGGAGTGGGGTATGACTCTACGAGTTTAGTTGATAATTAATTTTTATGGGTTGGGGTATGACTCCATAAGTTTAGCCAGATAATTGTTTTGTTTGATTCTTATGGATAGGGGTATGACTCCATGAGTTTAGTTGATAGTGAATTTTTATGGATTGGGCTATGACTCCATGAGTTTAGTTGATAAATAATTTTTATGGATTGGGGTATGATTCCATGAGTTTAGCCATATAATTGTTTGGTTGATTTTTATGGATTGGGGTATGACTCATTGAGTTTAGCCAAATAATTGGTTGATTTTTATGGATTGGGGTATGACTCCATGAGTTTAGCCAAATAATTGTTTATTTGATGTTTATGGATTCGGATATGACTCCATGAGTGTAGCCAGATAATTGTTTGTTTGATTTTTATGGATTGGGGTATTACTCCATGAGTTTAGCCAGATAATTGTTTGTTTGATTTTTATGGATTGGGGTATGACTCCATGAATTTAGTTGATAATGAATTTTTATGGATTGGGGTATGACTCCATGAGTTTATCCAGATAATTGTTTCTTTGATTTTTATGGATTGGGGTATGACTCCATGAGTTTAGTTGATAATTAATTTTTATGGATTGGGGTATGACTCCATAAGTTTAGCCAGATAATTGTTTTTTGATTTTTATGGATTGGGTTATGAATCCATAAGTTTAGTTGATAATTAATTTTTATGGATTGGGGTATGACTTCATGAGTTTAGTTGGTAATGAATTTTTATCGATTGGGGTATGACTCCATGAGTTTAGTTGATAATGAATTTTTATTGATTGGGGTATGACTCCATGAGTTTAGTCGATAATTAATTTTTATGGATTGGGGTATGACTCCATGAGTTCAGCCATATAATTATTTGTTTGAATTTTATGGATTGGGGTATGACTCCAAGAGTTTAGCCAGATAATTGTTTCTTTGATTTTTATGGATTGGGGTATGACTCCATGAGTTTAGTTGATAATTAATTTTTATGGATTTGGGTATGACTCCATAAGTTTAGCCAGATAATTGTTTTGTTTGATTCTTATGGATAGGGGTATGACTCCTTGAGTTTAGCTGATAATGAATTTTTATGGATTGGGCTATGACTCCATGAGTTTAGTCAATAATTAATTTTTATGGAATGGGGTATGACTCCATGAGTTTAGTTGATAAATAATTTTTATGGATTGCGGTATGATTCCATGAATTTAGCCAGATAATTGTTTGTTTGATTTTTATGGATTGGGGTATGACTCATTGAGTTTAGCCAAATAATTGTTTGATTTTTATGGATTGGGTTATGACTCCATGAGTTTAGCCAAATAATTGTTTGTTTGATGTTTATGGATTCAGATATGACTCCATGAGTTTAGCCAGATAATTGTTTGTTTGATTTTTATGGATTGGGGTATGACTCCATGAGTTTAGCCAGATAATTGTTTCTTTGATTTTTGAATTCAACGTTCAAAGCCATCTTGAAAGTCATAAACATTGGCCCACACACAAATGATATGAAATTGACAGCAATGTCACATCATAACTCTAATACGATGCACAGTAACATAACATTTACTAGTATTGAACAAAAGTATGTTATAGGACACAATAACATAACAATTAACAATATTGATCAGTGCATTATGAACAAATGAAAAAATTTGCAGCATGTTCTAAATTACTTATCCATTTTCATTGTATCATGGTACATTTTAAGGGGAAGTATAAATGATCACATGTAAATTCATATTGAACATTCCTGAGAGACTGTTTTTCAGTCGTTACATCTGTGAATACTTAAACATGTAGATTCAGTGTGACAGGATGATAAAAACCGGATATTTATTGTGGGTATCATTCCTCCTGATAGTTATCAGGAGAACCTCAGACCAAAGTGTCAGAAAGTTACCTACTTGTAAGAGACCCTTAAAAAAAATGAAATCGGAAAAATTCTCTTTTTCTGTACAGGTTGTTTCTATCAGTTCTCCAGAAGAGATGTTTGAGTATGTTGATGCCAGTCAGATGACTTCTGAGTTTGGGGGCAGCATCCAGTTTGACCCCATCGAATGGACACAGCATCGATCTGTAAGTAGAGTAGTTGCAGGTGTTTACTAGTATGATGCTGCAGTTGTTTTATGATGACAGTCATAATTCAAGTCCCCTTGTTACTTCAGCTGCCTTCCAATGACTTCATAATCAGAGTTGAGCCTGATGTTGCCAGTCTTGCCTGTTGTTGCCAGTCTTGCCTGTTGTTGCCAGTCTTGTTGTGTAAATCATTATCAGGCTTGGGCCGTTAAGTTGTTATGGTTTTTTATGATCAGATACCTAATTGTTGAAATAATATACAACGGAAGCAAGTGCAATGAAATACCTCAGTACGAGAATCCCCTCCAAGTTTCTTTTTTTTGGGGTGGGGTGGGGTCTTTAATATCATAATTTTTTTCAGTAAACTGAAACCCTTCAGCTCCAAAGACTGAAAGAAATTTTGATCCCAAACTTGTGTTTTACTCTTGATAACATCCCATAAAACTGAAACTCACTTCAAACTTGGAGTTGTTATTGACCTGCTAAATTCAGAAGCCACAAGTACCAGAGTGGTCTAGTGCACTCACCGTTCCGGATCACTGCCATCTCACTGCTGTCTGTGTGGGTTTGAGTCTCAGGCTTGGCTAACGTTGGTATTTGAGAAAGCTTGCCAGTAGCTTCTTGCGGGTCAGTGGTTCTTCCCAGAGTTTTCCAGTGTTCTTCCTCCCAGTTGTCTGGCTGCCATATATACCATATCTTCTGCTGAAAAATGGCATTAAACCCTATAGCAACAACAACTGCCTGCTAAATTCACATAAACATGCATGGCCAGATAATTTACGATCAGCCCATTTTGTAGGTTAGAAAATGACCCAAGGGCACACAGTTAAAAGAACACTTGACATGCACAACAATATAGATTAAATCAGACAATAGGATAATCTGAAGTCTTTGCATCATAACTAGAGCAGCTTTAAAGGTAAATTGTTAATAACTATAGTACAAGTCACAGGGGTGATGTATGCACAATTATTCATTTTAAATTTAATATAAATTGTTTTTTAACACTACTTTTCTTTAACCAAAGTCTGTTCAATCCTGATTATTGAATTCTCTCCACCTATACTGTCATCAGGAAACTTCCAGACAAAAATTATCGATCTCTTTGGTTTTTTCACAATGGTGGCCATGTGCTATACATGGGTAAGAAAAAAGGAACTTTGAGTGTAATTGTCGCAGTAAAGGGCAGTACAGATTTGTTTATCTATATATGTAGCTTTCATTGTGACACCACAGCATGTGACATTCAATCCAGATTGTACTGGATCACACCATTAGGTTCATTTCATCCAAAAATATCTACATACTTTAACATTGATTTTGCTGTATGCACTTCTTGGGGCATCTGAATAATGACCTTCCATAGGAATTTGGATGTATGAGAATTCAAATGAAGTGAATCAGGGTTGGTCCTGGCTTTTAAAAAGTTGTCGCCAAAAAATAATCGGCAATCTCAATATTTTGTCGCCAGTTTTAAAATAATGTCGCCAGAACAAGTAGTGAATATTTTTCCAAATCTATTAATGTAATAGGCAATGAAAATTGAGAAAGATGGGATAGTTATTACTTTATTGGCAACAAGCAATGCAGCTATAATATTACAAAATAAAATCATTATATGACTGTTTTGCACTATTAAAGTGTTATAGAAGGTCACATGATGATCCGTCGTGATTTTAGGGCTGCCCATTTGTTGAATGTAGATTGTAGTAAGCCACAAAGACAGTGTTCCTCATGGCACTGATAATAGCATTTTAAATTTTATTAATAGCAGCGTTCTTTGCTTCTTCCATGGTCTTTGCATCCCTTATCAGCTAAAGTACTATTGTCATCTGAAAAAAATGCGTTATCAAATGTAAAATATCTACTTTCCTGACATGTACGGTGTCTCTCTTATTTTTTAATAGAAACATCAGGTATTAAGCAAATCTATATAATGTATATTATTTTCTAAATAACAGTTTTGTAAGGGACTTTAGTTAATGACATTTAATACAAAACCCTATGATCGTTCTTTGCAATGTAAGATAAATGATGTATAATGCAACCATCGATTTCATGCATTCATTAATTATCCCCCCCCCCTTTTTATGGCTAGCTTCACAAAGTACATTTCTGTCAACCAGGAGATCAGAAATTTATTTTTTTCTGCACTTTACATGCATTGCTTATAGTGAATTGCTTCCTAAATTCCATGAATGATCACTGCATGCTGTAGAATTTTTCTCAACAAGCAAACAAGGATCTCCATTCCCACCAATGAAACTTACACGAGTCAGCATGACCTGGCATTACTGTACCATATATATAAGCATTGATTACCATCATTAAACTTAAAGAAGGAATGAAGAAACATCTTACAGTTCATATGTGCCCCCAAAAAACTAATTTGGAAAACATTTGTTTTTGAGTCAGCAGTGTTATATGCATATACTAGTGAACAATAAGGAAATAAGGCAGGATATAAAATGTGGGAAATAGTTATCACATGCGTGGTAGCTTGATACAACATTTGAACTGTTAACATAAATTCACACCCATTTTAGGCATTGTTAGTTAAAACAAATAGGGCATGATTTATTTTTGTCAATCAGTTCACTCACTGTAGAATAAGCGGTTTCTTTGAAGTATGTTGAAGAGGCTTAAGTCTAACCTTCCGCTATTGTATTAAATATGAAATGGGTGCACTTTGGGTGTGTGTCTAATAACGCACTCCACAGGGAGAAACGGCGTCTTCTTTTTGAGAATTTCACTGTATTGGACCCAAAAAATCTGAGAATATTTAGTGAAAATGATGCTTATAAGTGCCTCAAAAAACTTCCTGATGGTAGGTCCCAATCTGCGTGTTTTGGGATTCAATCTCCTGACATGACTTTTGAAAAGATTTAATTTTTGCTTGACACGCTAGAATAACTGTATGGTATGAACTAAATTTATTCAACGACTATTTGAATTCTTTGGAAGTTAATGAATTCTTACTGTACATTTGAAACATCAACACAGATGGGGCATTTTTTGTTGGAATGTATTCAGATTTCTTGGATCTATTGGAATTGATTGGATGTTTGCAAAATAGAAATTCATTCACTATGCTCTGTGTTAATTTAATTCATTCACTCTTGTATTTTGAGAAATAAATTCTTGTTTCTGCTATTTCTTGTTGGGTAGATTAAGTCCCTGCAGTCACAGCATGGGATTGACGGCAAAAGTAAAAGATCAATGAGCAAAGTTAACATATATTACTTGCCCTGCCTGGATTCCTGTTTGGTGACACTCCTTCTTGAAAATATGACAACCAGTTGTAAATGAATTGACAACTTGTGCCTTGATACATATATCACAAAACATATGCTTTAACTTTTGTATCCTATCTCAGCTATGGATGCCCAAGTTTTCAGCTGTCGAGAAATTTGTGGGAACTTTTGACCTGATGATTGTGGTTATGGTGTTGCACTTGAAGCATTACTACCATCACTACATGTAGATGATGTTTGACTGTCAGGTATAACACCAGGTATAACATCAGGTATAACATCAGGTATAACACCAGGTATAACATCAGGTATAACACCAGGTATAACATCAGGTATAACACCAGGTATAACATCAGGCTCAGTGACCGTGCTATCTGATGAATTTGCACTAAATCCAAATGCTGTTGATTTCGTTAACTTACTCTTAGGATGAGATGATGAACATGCAATGTCTCACTTATGTTTACCCATAATGTTGCACTGTTGACAGTACATAATTCTGATTGAGATTTTTTCCATTTGCTTTGTATTTTTACACAGCAATCAGTACTTCAAAGGTAATCAGTTTTCTCTGAAGTTTCAGCAAAACTATTTTATTGGTATATTTAAAAAAAAACAACAGAAGGATTAGCCTTCATTCAATTAATTGCAGCTATATGTATTTCTGTTTGTCTTCAGAGTCGGTTGATTGTAGATATAGTCAGGTAGCATGACTGAGTGTATCACAGCATACATTACTCAGGCCAGATGTCAGCATAAGCAGATTATGATGTAACAATGCACTGTAAAAATGGGTTTGTCAATATGAACAAAGGATTTGTTTATGTAACAGATTCCAGTGCATTGTGTATCCAAGTGTGTGGTTTCCTTTTGCAGTCCCTTTGAATTTCTCCACTTCAAATCCATGATTGTGTGTACAAATTAAACAGCCAGAAAGGCTGTTGGCAAAAAAATTGCCAGATCATATGTCTTGTCACCAATAAGGAAAAAACTTCACAATTTGTGACATTGACGAAGCCCAGGAAGATCCCTGAGTGAATACTTGGCACTTAAAGGTATGTGGAATCAAACTCTAAAAAATGACACCCTTACTGAAATAGTCTTGTGTTGAATGCCTACAAGACCTGTGTGACTTTTACTAGAAAAATGCTTGTAGATAAGCCATTTAAGAAAGATTATATTTGTCTGTGGGGACTTTGTATTGCTGTAATTGTTTACATTGTTATATGTTATATATGATTGTGTTAACTTGCATCATGATGCATGGGTCAGATTATGTTAATAATAATAATAATAATAATAATAATACCTTATTTAAAGAGGGTAACACAGTTAGCTAAGAACTAATCTTCCTTGATGCCCTCATACAAAGGAATTTATTTATTTTAGCTGCATCTCTGTGTTGACTTGCATCATGATGCATGGGTCAGATTATGTTAACTTGCATCGTGATGCTTGGGTCAGAATTTGTTAACTTTCATCATGATGCATGGGTCAGATTATGTTAACTTGCATCATGATGTGTCAGACTTTCATCATGATGCATGGGTCAGAATATGTTAACTTACATCATGATGCATGGGTCAGATTATGTTAACTTGCATCATGATGCATGGGTCAGATTATGTTGACTTGCATCATGATGCATGGGTCAGAATATGTTAACTTACATCATGATGCATGGGTCAGATTATGTTAACTTGCATCATGATGTGTCAGACTTTCATCATGATGCATGGGTCAGAATATATTAACTTACATCATGATGCATGGGTCAAATTATGTTAACTTGCATCATGATGCATGGGTCAGATTATATTGACTTGCATCATGATGCATGGGTCAGAATATGTTAACTTACATCATGATGCATGGGTCAGATTACATTGACTTGCATCATGATGCATGGGTCAGATTATGTTAACTTGCATCATGATGCAAGGGTCAGAATATGTTAACTTGCATCATGATGCATGGGTCAAATTATGTTGACTTGCATCATGATGCATGGGTCAGATTATATTAACTTGCATCATGATGTGTCAGACTTTCATCATGATGCATGGGTCAGAATATGTTAACTTACATCATGATGCATGGGTCAGATTATGTTAACTTGCATCATGATGCAAGGGTCAGAATATGTTAACTTGCATCATGATGCATGGGTCAAATTATGTTGACTTGCATCATGATGCACGGGTCAGATTATATTAACGTGCATCATGATGTGTCAGACTTTCATCATGATGCATGGGTTAGATTATGTTAACTTGCATCATGATGCATGGGTCAGATTATGTTAACTTGCATCATGATGCTTGGGTCAGATTATATTAACTTGCATCATGATGTATGGGTCAGATTATATTAACTTGCATCATGATGCATGGGTCAGATAATGTTAACTTGCATCATGATGCATGGGTCAGATAATGTTAACTTGCATCATGATGCTTGGGTCAGGTTATATTGACTTGCATCATGATGCATGAGTCAGATTATATTAACTTGCATCATGATGCATGGGTCAGATTATGTTAACTTGCATCATGATGCATGGGTCAGATAATGTTAAACTTCCATCATGATGCATGGGTCAGATTATGTTGACTTGCATCATGATGCATGGGTCAGATTATACTGACTTGCATCATGATGCATGGGTCAGATTACATTGACTTGCATCATGATGCATGGGTCAGATAATGTTAAACTTGCATCATGATGCTTGGGTCAGATTATGTTGACTTGCATCATGATGCATGGGTCAGATTACATTGACTTGCATCATGATGCATGGGTCAGATTATATTAACTTGCATCATGATGCATGGGTCAGATTATATTAACTTGCATCATGATGCATGGGTCAGATAATGTTAACTTGCATCATGATGCATGGGTCAGATAATGTTAACTTGCATCATGATGCATGGGTCAGATTACATTGACTTGCATCATGATGCATGGGTCAGATAATGTTACCTTGCATCATGATGCATGGGTCAGAATATGTTAACTTGCATCATGATGCATGGGTCAGATTATGTTAACTTGCATCGTGATGCTTGGGTCAGAATATGTTAACTTTCATCATGATGCATGGGTCAGATTATGTTAACTTGCATCATGATGTGTCAGACTTTCATCATGATGCATGGGTCAGAATATGTTAACTTACATCATGATACATGGGTCAGATTATGTTAACTTACATCATGATGCATGGGTCAGATTATGTTAACTTGCATCATGATGCTTGGGTCAGATTATATTAACTTGCATCATGATGCATGGGTCAGATAATGTTAACTTGCATCATGATGCATGGGTCAGATAATGTTAACTTGCGTCATGATGCATGGGTCAGATTACATTGACTTGCATCATGATGCATGGGTCAGATTATGTTAACTTACATCATGATGCATGGGTCAGATTATATTAACTTGCATCATGATGCTTGGGTCAGATTATATTAACTTGCATCATGATGCATGGGTCAGATTATGTTGACTTGCATCATGATGCATGGGTCAGATTATATTAACATGCATCATGATGCATGGGTCAGATTATATTAACTTGCATCATGATGCATGGGTCAGATTATGTTGACTTGCATCATGATGCATGGGTCAGATTATATTAACTTGCATCATGATGCATGGGTCAGATTATGTTGACTTGCATCATGATGCATGGGTCAGATTATATTAACTTGCATCATGATGCATGGGTCAGATTATGTTGACTTGCATCATGATGCATGGGTCAGATAATGTTAACTTGCATCATGATGCAAGGGTCAGAATATGTTAACTTGCATCATGATGCATGGGTCAAATTATGTTGACTTGCATCATGATGCATGGGTCAGATTATATTAACTTGCATCATGATGTGTCAGACTTGCATCATGATGCATGGGTCAGATTATGTTAACTTGCATCATGATGCATGGGTCAGATAATGTTAACTTGCATCATGATGCTTGGGTCAGGTTATATTGACTTGCATCATGATGCACGGGTCAGATTATATTAACTTGCATCATGATGCATGGGTCAGATTATGTTAACTTGCATCATGATGCATGGGTCAGATAATGTTAAACTTCCATCATGATGCATGGGTCAGATTATGTTGACTTGCATCTTGATGCATGGGTCAGATTACATTGACTTGCATCATGATGCATGGGTCAGATTATGTTAATTTGCATCATGATGCATGGGTCAGATTACATTGACTTGCATCATGATGCATGGGTCAGATTATGTTAAACTTCCATCATGATGCATGGGTCAGATTATGTTGACTTGCATCTTGATGCATGGGTCAGATTACATTGACTTGCATCATGATGCATGGGTCAGATTATGTTGACTTGCATCTTGATGCATGGGTCAGATTACATTGACTTGCATCATGATGCATGGGTCAGATTATGTTAATTTGCATCATGATGTGTCAGACTTTCATCATGATGCATGGGTCAGAATATGTTAACTTACATCATGATGCATGGGTCAGATTATGTTAACTTGCATCATGATGCATGGGTCAGATTACATTGACTTGCATCATGATGCATGGGTCAGATTATATTAACTTGCATCATGATGCATGGGTCAGATTACATTGACTTGCATCATGATGCATGGGTCAGATTATATTAACTTGCATCATGATGCATGGGTCAGATTATGTTAACTTGCATCGTGATGCTTGGGTCAGAATATGTTAACTTTCATCTTGATGCATGGGTCAGATTATGTTAACTTGCATCATGATGTGTCAGACTTTCATCATGATGCATGGGTCAGAATATGTTAACTTACATCATGATGCATGGGTCAGATTATGTTAACTTGCATCATGATGCATGGGTCAGATTATGTTGACTTGCATCATGATGCATGGGTCAGATTATATTAACTTGCATCATGATGCATGGGTCAGATTATATTAACTTACATCATGATGCATGGGTCAGATAATGTTAAACTTGCATCTTGATGCATGGGTCAGATTATGTTGACTTGCATCATGATGCATGGGTCAGATAATGTTAAACTTGATCATGATGCATGGGTCAGATTATGTTAACTTGCATCATGATGCAAGGGTCAGAATATGTTAACTTGCATCATGATGCATGGGTCAAATTATGTTGACTTGCATCATGATGCATGGGTCAGATAATGTTAACTTGCATCATGATGCTTGGGTCAGGTTATATTGACTTGCATCATGATGCATGGGTCAGATTATATTAACTTGCATCATGATGCATGGGTCAGATTATGTTAACTTGCATCATGATGCATGGGTCAGATAATGTTAAACTTGCATCATGATGCATTGGGTCAGATTATGTTGACTTGCATCATGATGCATGGGTCAGTTTACATTGACTTGCATCTTGATGCATGGGTCAGATTACATTGACTTGCATCATGATGCATGGGTCAGATTATGTTGACTTGCATCTTGATGCATGGGTCAGATTACATTGACTTGCATCATGATGCATGGGTCAGCAGCAGGGAAGTTCTACAGACCAGACGGTTCCACCAAAATAAAGCCTCCTACGAGAACTTTCTCCGTAGAAGCCTCAGATTTCAAAAATAAGCCTTCCTGCGAGAATTAATTTGTGTAAATTCACTCCCGACTGCAATTTTTTGTGTGCAAATTCAATGATTCCAAACAAGTATTTTAGGGGGGGGGGGAATTTATTCTGGTGTCGACGAAGTTTGCAAAGTTTGGCTGCTGATCCTAATTTTACCTCGCATTAAAACAATATAGTTGAAAATAATATGAGTCGGAAAGCTAGTAGAGTTGGAGAGCCTCATTCTGCCAGATTAGCGCGAGAAGAATTAGCGGCAGTGAAGAAGCTTATCCCGACAAAACAATTATTTAAGAAAAAAGTTCGTGATTACGAAGATTCTCAATATCATCTCGGTGAGATATCGTCGAAATTGTTGAGTCCAGTCACTGGAGCAATCGAGCAAGTCGCATACGGCGACGAAAAGAAGGATAAGGAACTTAGGAAGCGCGGGCTTATTCCTATGACAAGAAACATCGAGCAATACACTAGAGCGGTTCCGGGTCGGCTTGACCAAATTCGTCAAGAACAAGCGCGAACGCGGCAAGAACAAGCACAAACACGAGTACGAGCACAAGTACAAAAGCTACAGGGACAAATACAGCAGGCACGAACAAAATCGCAAGTACAAGCACAAACACAAGCGCTGCGAGAACAATTGCAGCAAGAACAAACACAATTGCCTCAAGAACCAGAGCAAGAAGAGGAAGAAGAAGAAGAAGAAGAAGAAGAAGAAGAAGAAAAGAAAAGCAGTAGATTACCTCGGGAAGTAATAAAAGATAAATTTACCGATGATGGTTGGAAAACAATGGAAAATCAATTCGAATTATCTGGCAAAAATATTGATGAACTCGGTGCATTTGCCGAGGATACCTTTAATTATAGATCGAAATTTTTAACAAGTGACGGATTAAAAAAAATTAAATCGCGAGATGCTTGGTTCAGGAATATATACCGAGCTAAACTTAATATAGATAAGATATCTCCTGGTGACCAAATTTTTCGCCGATTTCAAAGATCTGCACAGGATAGATACACGTATAATATGAGTCAACCTCGGGGGGGAAGAAAATCTGAATCTTCGAAACCAACGAAAATACCACAAATAAAATCTCCCGATACATCTCAGGTACTTTCCCCAATAGAGAAAACAACCAATATCTCAGGAAAATTTCCTCACCAACATTTTGAAAAAGATGCCATCGATTATTTTAACACCGACGAGGATACCTTAATTAACGTTGCCAGAATTGACTTTGATAAACGAGAGAAATACATGAAACCCGGACAAGTTGATAGATTTGCTAAAGGAAATTGGATCCCCGCGGTATATTTTGCTTCAAAAAAACAACCCGTCAATTTTGATGACCCGGGTTACCAAGATTTTATGGGAAAAATAATACAAAAAAATGAAGAAGAAAAAGAAGAAGAGGAGGAATTCGAGGAATCGTTATCGCCATCGTCATTTTCAAAACCAAAAACAGGAAGCGGATATACCGTTTGCCCTGACAGTGTTGTCAACGACGTGTCTCGCCTCGAGGTATTAATCGGAGGAAAACGAGCCGGAAATAACTCCCATGAAATAATCAACGAAGCCTCAGATATTTGTCAGCGATTATTCCGCGGTGGTGTCATTGATTCTCACATTTACAAGGAACTTGTCGATGAGCTCATCGATTAAAACAACACAATTGAAATAACATGATTGTTCACAAACATCAGCGCAGACCCAAACAGGTCCGCGTAGTAAACTCTCGATTGCCCGTATACAGATATATCCACGGTAATGGATTCGGCGATATTATTGGAAGTCTTTTTACGCGAATAATACCTAAAATCGGACCCATGATCAAACAGCTCGGGTTAAAAGCAATAGGAAAGATCGGCGAGACTGCCGTTTCTGGTATCGGTAATTTGGCCAGTAAAGGCTTCAATATTGTCAAAAGTAAAATATTAAATTTAGTGCGAAAAAAACAACCCGTCAAATTACCTATCACCAGAGAAATGCCACCCGAAGTCAGCAAAGTCATAAACGACGCGGCAAATAAAAAAATAAACGATCTAGCAAAGGAAGTTGCTAAGACAAATATAGCGCAGGAAGTTGCTAAGACAAATCTCGCAAATGAAGTTGCTAAGACAAATCTCGCAAATGAAGTTGCTAATACAAGTTTTATTTCAGGCAGTGGTCTTCGTTTTAGATGATATTCTTAATAATAATGTTCGCACAAGTGTCAAATGAAGTGTTCGACATGGACGAGCCTGTAGGCAGAGACACATCCGTGCGGGATTTCCAGTATTTCTCGTACGATGCAGTTGACCCAAATACACCTAATCGCTTGGAAATTCAAGTTCACGATACAACAAGGTATTTTCTTCCATCCGAGGCATATATCGAAGTTGTTGGGAAAATCAAGAAAAACGATAATACCGACTATGGGGCAGATTTAAAAATTGGATTTGTCAACAACGGCATCATGGCATTATTCAAGAGCGCCACTTACATGATCGATGGAAGAGAGATTGAATCAATTACAGATAACGTTGATATAGCAACGACGATTATAGGCCTAGCGAGATACTCGGATGATTTTACCAGATCAGCTGGTCCTAGCATAATGTTCGCCAAAGATAATTCTAATAACGCTGATCATATCCAGTATATCGTCAGGAGACCGAATAATAACGCTGGTGCTGCTGCTGCTGACGTCGAAGATATGATTATTAATACCAATCCCAATTATAACCTTGGATTTGCCACGCGGAGAGCTATGTTAAGTGGAGTTGAACGAAGATTTTCCTGTGCAATTCCACTATCTCACATTTTTGGATTTTGCAGACATTTCAGGAAAGTTATTTACGGAGCAAAACACACGATAACTTTCGTTCGAGACGCTGCTGGCAGTGACAAAGCTATCTGGAGAGACGCTGTTACTGTTGTTGATGAAGGTAAGGTATTACTAACTAAATTTACCCTGTGGATGCCAGCGATAACCCCATCGATACTCGAGGAAGAAAAATTATTATCATTCATGAATCAAGGTGGAAAATCCGTCATGTCCTGGTTGACAACGATGACCGATTCCTGCGATGTTAATATCAACGGAATATTTACCTGGCGAATTGCGTCACAACAAGGTGTTTCGGCACCTAGGCATATCTTCGTTGCTCTTCAAGCCGCAGACAGATACGATCAAACTCACAGTCATATGATATTCGACAAATTCGCGGCAACAAACATTTCACTGAGAATAAACGGCCAACAAGAACCATCAGAGGAAATAGCCATCGATTTTGAAAGTTTCTCAACTGCCCGCGCATATCATCGCTTGCTAAGTTTCATGGGTCGCGATCAAAATATCGATACCGGATTGCAAATATCACAGCTAGATTTTAATAAACTTTATCCCATCTATTACTTTTCCTTGGAGCATCTTGATTTGGTAAAACAATCCGTTGTTGATATTCATTTCAAAGCTAGAATTAACACAGCCGGAGCAGCAAGAGCTATCGCGGTAATCCTCAGCGATAGAACAATGATCTTGGAGGGAATCAGCGGTAAAATGAGAGTCATCGATGCTCCCGTCGAAAGAATGTGACAAATTCTAAATTTAGATTAAGTGATTATTAATATGCCATACGAACACGTCAGCGTAACTCTGACCCCGGGTCAGATAAAAAAGCTCCAAGCAGCAACAGCAAGGCGAAGCGGCTTGAATTTAACCCTGAAAAACGATCAGATTCACGGTGGGCCTAACAAACTGTCGCTAACTAGAAGTCAACGTGAACGATTTACCAAGGCCAAATCAGCAAATTCTGGCGTTCATGTGAGCCTTTCCATAGGCGCCATCAGAGATATGGTCAAAACAGGCGGATTTCTTCCTTTTCTCCCTCTGATAAAAATGGCCCTTCCGATTATTGGAAAGACATTAGGATTAGGCGCGCTCTCGGGCATAGGTTCCAAATTAGGAGAAAAAGTGGTGGGAGGACGATACGGTAAAAAAAAGGGAGGGTTACTTCCCGCCCTCTCTCCGCTAATCGAGAGAATGTTGCAAAAACGGCAAAAAGGATCCGGTCTTTATCTAAGACGACCCCCGTACGGATCCGGCCTAAGATTAGCACGGCCTATTCAAATTTAGATCTAATCAACGAAGCAAAGAAAAAAAAAAAAAAATTTTTCAGAGGCGTATTTATGCGAGATCAACTACCAAACAAACCAAACCCTACCGAGACGGGAATAATAAACCTCGATAAAAATACCGGCCCTGGCACACACTGGGTTGCCTACGCGATTAATCCTCGCGAAGTCGTTTATTTTGACTCTTATGGATTAGCACCGCCAAATGAATTTATCAACTATGTGTCTTCGCTGAAACTTCCGGTTTGGTATTCGACACTTCCAACGCAGACATTAGCGGATCCACCAATATGCGGCCCTGAATCAATTAACGTCCTCGATGCAATTTCAAAATCATCCGGTCCGTATCATAAAATTGTATTTGAATATGTCATAGATAAATATCATGGTTGATATTTACGGTAGATTTATCTACAGGAAGGAAAAAGCAGAAGTGACTGACGTCGATCTATCAAAGTTCGCAACCAAGAGCGATATTAACAATCTTCTATCGCTGTCAGAGGTGGACCCTGGCGAAGTTGCTGTTTTTCAAAATACCGAAGGAAGATTACAAACCAGCAACGTGAAAATAACTGATATAATCAAGCGAGACGAATACCGCGATCATATCAGTCAGTTTACTCGCCAATCGGAGATGGTATTAAAATCTATTGCTGATATTACCGATATTATCGCGGTATTACCACTAAAGGCCAATATCGCGGATGTGGAAAAATCCGACAAAGAGCTATCAGCGGCGATGCTTCTAAAGGCCGATAAAGCATTACACGACGATCTTCAGGACAGAATGATAAAAAGATTTACCAAGCTAACTAACGATCTTAAAAAACTAGACGATACATCAAAAAATCTCAATAAAAAACTCGACGAGGATATAAAAAAATTCATCGAAACCTCCTCAACTACACACAGCGATCTCATCGAGAAAACAAAGAAAATAAACGAAGATATCGCCCAAATCAACAAAGATATTGAATCGGCACGCGCATTAATATTTCAAAAAGCCGATAGAACATCACATAACGACCTCAGCGAGAAAACAAGAAAAATCGACGAGGATATTACTAAAATTAACGATGATATTAACGCGGTACGCGCATTAGTGAATGAAAAAGTCGACGGATTCATTTACCTCGGTGAAGTATCAAAATTGAGCGGGGATCTTATCAATGCGACTAAAAAAATTAACGATATTAACACAAAAATATCATCGTTGGATATCCCAAGATTGGAGAAATTATGTGACAAATAAATTGATAGACAGAATTTTGCGATACAATCTAACATTTGTGTTAACCATAAATGATTTTATCTGGACACCCGAGAATAACACATTTAGCTTTACCGCGCCAATTGCTGGCACATATCGAGTACATATTATCTCCGATATAAAATTTAAGGTACAACCGGATCAGAATAATAAAATTTATGAACTCTGCCCTGGATTTTTTATTATTATTTCGTTAAGTGAATATAGCAAAACAACATTCACGCTAGAACCGCCAGACAGAACCACCATGAGATCAGTGTATTATTCTGTAATTTTCGAATTTTTATACGAACATACGCCATATTATCCGTAATTGTTATCGTAGATTAATAAATGACCGCATCTGACTACCGTTACAATCAGGCGAGGTCATGGCAGGATTCGCTAAAAAAACTCCTAGACGAGTATCAGATAAAAATAAAAAAATACCAGCGTAGATTAGTTATCATCGATGTTGCTGTGTACGCGGTATCTGCGGTAGTCGCCGGTGCTGGAATAATTTTATCCGCGGTAACAACAATCGCGCCAATCGTTGCAACAATAATAATCTCGTCAACAACGACAATCGCTGGTGTTCTCAATATCGTAGCGAAAAAGATATCCTCGTGCACGAGTGAGAAATTATCATTGTACAAAAACAAACTAACTAAGGTCAACGACGCGTATTCGAAATTATCATCGCTGCTTTCGGAGAGTCTCAACGATGGCGTTATCTCCGATCCAGAATTTTCGGCAATGATCGGTATTTACTCCGAGATTGAACAAATGAATATTAATAATGTCCGAACTAGCCCAGATCGTGACAAACACGACACCGCCGACAACAACGTTAATATCGTTAAGCTCAACCAAGCCTGAATTTAGCATCAATTTTCCAACACCAATCAGCGTCAAAGAAATTGCGTTAACACAATTGCGTGTCTACAACAGTTGGCCTAATGTTAGATCGACGTCATTCGGTAAATTATTGTCAAATAATTCACTTGTTTTTGCCAACAAAAACAAATCCGATGGAACACCTGATTGGATACATGTTGGTATACCAACAGGCAGTTACGAAATTGATCAGCTGGATAAGGAATTTACCACCAGAATATCAAATATAACCGGCGATGCTACTCCGGGAATAAAAATATCTGCGCACGAACCAACGCTATCATCGATGATAGAAGTGAAATCACCATATATGGTAGATATTTACCAATCATCGATTAGGACCATATTAGGTTGGCCTGAAATTCCTCCTGCGGAAACATCGGATGATACAACTCCCGGGTTTACCTCGTTGGATTTACCAAGTACATTAGAACCAAAAAAATCCGACTTTACCACGGACGAGGTATCGTATGAAGTTCTCTCATATCACTTGGATCGAGTCAGTGCAGCTATTGATTTCATTAATCAACATAAATCCGGCAAAATAATAATCGTCTTTACTTCCGTTAATGAGGAATCGATAACATTTATTTCCGTCCCCTCCACACCCTCGGATACACAAATCGTCTATATCGGTGCAAATAAGCACCCGACCATAATATACGGCGATTATATAAAAAAACTATCGACGAATTTAACGCGGAACATAAAATGTATCTATCTCACGTGAGAACATTATTCAACGAATGTATCTCAGATAAATCAATTTCATGTGAATTAATTTCCAAATATGTGAAATATTTAAATGGACTCGCGAACGATCTTGAATATTATCACGGTATGTTCATTAGGGCTATCATCGACGATATATCAGCTGGGTTTAATTTCTACGGCCACACATTGATCAAAAATTCAGGAAATAAGAAAAAATTCATGGAATTACATAAATTAACCACGGAGACACTACCAAATTTCAAATTTCCCGGTTATGACATTGATAAACTAAGAAAATCCGTCACTGATACCATCGATGAGTTATTTCCGAAATTACATGCCGCGTGGGCAGAGAAAAAACAATTAGCGCTGTTTCTCAGACACGATAATGATCCGACCAAAGGCGGGCGGCATATCTCGCCAGGTATCGTTAATATAACGGAAGTTATCGCGATTTATCTTCACGCGGATGTTGTCGAGGGCAGCTACAATGTTGATTCGTCAGAGTCAAATCAAGCGCAGCAGGGATTTATCTTGTATTCGTTTTCACCTAGCGCATCTCCGGGTTATTTGATAATAAAAGAGCCAGTAAATCCGTTTTACCTAAGATGTCATAATCGATTATTGTCGAGGATAAATTTCAAACTAACGGATCAGAAAGGAAATTTGCTTGATATCCGCGGGGAAACTGTTAGTATCAATCTGCTGGTGAAATCATAGATTTTCAAATCGTAAATCTGTACACCAGGGAAAAACAGGCCCAAAAAATAAATAAAATCCAGGGAAATTTTCAAAATTAGTAATTTTTGTTTTTTTTTGATGGGGTAAATACCCGTCAAATCGAGTAATTTATATAATTTCGTGAATCTGCCGGGTAAATTACCCGTCAAATTGTGAAATTTGTATAATTTTATGTTTTTGATGGGGTAAATACCCGTAAAAATAAAGAAAATTGGATAATTTCAGTAAATAAAATTATTTGGTAAATAACAAAAAAAAAAATAAATAAAAATCAGAAAAAATAGGAAATTTGCGTAATTTTATGTTTTTTATGGGGTAAATACCCGTCAAATCGAGTAATTTATATAATTTCGTGAATTTGCTGGGGTAAATACCCGTCAAAATTATGTAATTTATATAATTTCGTGAATCTGCTGGGGTAAATACCCGTCAAAATTACAAAAAAATAAATAAAATCCAGGGAAATTTTCAAAATTAATAATTTTTGTTTTTTTTTTGTTATTTGTGGAATTTTTCAGGAGGATATTTCCTTGGTTTTGTTCTCATCGACAAGTTTTTTCAGCTGTCTGATGCGCGAACTTGTAATTTTTCTTGATTCATATTCGTCGGATAAAATCAATCTAGCTTTTTCTACCAGCGTAGATAATTTAACAAAATCCTCGATGCGATCATCGCTGACTGTTGCAAGCGATTGGTACATCGCGATTTGGATTTTCTTTATTAATTTGTATTCGGATGGTAGCGTGTATTTGTATTCGAGTTTCCCCTGAACAATCGTCTCGAATTCGGATCGAATTTTATTCGTGTCCAACTCCGAGGGAAGATTTATTTTTTTCCTTAGATCATCGATAGCTTCGATAATATTGCTTATGGTTTGTTCATTCATGTTATATTAATTTTGTAATATTTAATTAATTTTCTTCGGATATTATCGGAATATAGTAAAACTCGATCCACTCGCCAAATTTATAGGAAAATGCTGCGCTAGTTATTTTTTCTGCCGCACGATGCACCGATGCTGGATTAATATTATAATATTTTGCAGCGGCGCTCATCGACGTGAATATAATTTCTTCATTTGTTTCTCTATTTACTGATTTAACTGCCTTTGGTATTCTGTATCCGCCATTAAATTTACAATTTTCACTTGGAGTTACTGCGCGAAGGTTAGATATTTTGTTGTTAAGTTTATTTCCGTCAATGTGGTCGATAACAAGACCATCCCTGATAGGTCCTTTGTGACATTCGAACACAAATCTGTGACAGAAATAATTCGTTTTTTTATTCTCACTGACAGTAAATCTGAGATAACCCGAATTACCAACCTTACCAGCATTTTTCTTCGTTCTGATATTTCTGACAATACCATCTGATGATGACTCGTATCCCTTGATCGTAGGATGAGATCTAAACTCGTGTGTGATTTTCATTGCAGGAATCGTCGATTTCATTTCCATATACAATATTCCATTTGTTTAAATCATAATTTGCCTTGAATCGATTAATATAATCTTCTTCGCATGTTATCACCGAGGAAGATTTCTTTTTGTAATATCTGAGCAATTCCCGATAATTTTTCCCTCCACAGGATAAACATAATCGAGTTTTTCCTCGCGTGCCAACTTGACAAACTAAACACCTCTGTGGTCCTTTACTGCCTCGTCGAATTGCATATATGTGAGCGCCACAATATTCGCCTCTGCAGGATTTGTCGCATAATTTTGTTGATCCGATTGGTATCCATTTGCATTGCATTATATAATTTAAACATTTGTCTAAAATATAATAATGGATACATTTGATCTTGATGAGGCAGAATATATCATTCCTGAGGTTGATCGCGCCAAGAAGGAATTCTTCGATGATGGAGCGGTTCACACTTGGTCGACATGGAAAACTAACTTTGTTGATGCTACGATGAATCTGGAGCGAGCCAAGAAGATAATCGAGCACATAAAATTCGAACACAAGGAAGAACGATTTATCTTTGGAATAAAATTTATTGCACAAATGCCTGACGACACTTGGATTATTCGCGATAAACGAGATCCCGTGCGTGGCGGTAAGAAAAACGTCGTTCTTGATAAAAATTCGAAGCCAGGATTATTATTGGGAATTGACGGTCCTTATTATGCTAGGGCGTATCCATCTAGCGCTGTTGTTTATGGAATTTATCGGCTAAATAATAATCCTGACATGAAAAATCTACCTGCGATGAAAGAATCACCGATGATAAATTGCGTTGCCGAGCGCGTTATCGAGCATATGAAAAACGCTCGTCGTGGATCTGGATTGACACAATTGAGGTTGGATAAAATTAACGCGTGGGCGAAGACTGTTGTTGATGGCGCATCGATTGACGATGTTGCTGTGTTGAGCAAGAAACTTAAATTTCCTATCACGGTGAAAACGCTATCGGGAGAAATATTATATTCGTCGCCGTATAGATCTCGAGGAGTACCAATCGAGATTGTTGATCATAATTCACATGCGTGGTCGCAGTCGGTAATGATATTCCCGCGAAATCGTGCTGTTAAATTTTATCCTGTTGATGATGCAAAGGATAATTCCGATGCCATGTTCCGATATATCAAAATATTAGCCGCATCTGATCCAATATCGGTTTGGTTATTCTCGAGCGAAGAAAAGTATGATCAGTTTATATTGCCGCGCGGAGATATTTACCGAGATGAAAAATTACATGAATCTATGAAAAATATCGCGGTGAAATATTCGTCAAATCCTGATCAGTTATTAACGAATTGCTTTACTGTTCCGTCTGTTGCCGCTCACGCTGCCAGAGAAAGAAATTCGTGGAAACCTACAAAAAATGAATTTCTCACTGATATTCAACTTAGCTGTATCGAATACGGCCATGGCGGATTGTGGAATACCAAATATTACTTCGAAGATATGATCTCCGTTGATATGAGCGCGTGCTATCCTGGAAGTTTCCTTGGATATGGCGATTGTGCGGATTATTTTGCTAAATTTGGCCATCCCACCAACGAAATGACAAGGGTAGCAATTAACGGACCGTTACCTGATTTTGTCATGACCGGATTCGCTTGTGTCACTTCATTCGAGCTTGCTGAAAATTTACATAAAATTTGTTATATTTGGTTTGGTCGGCATTTATCTCAACGCAGATGGGTCCCTATAGTGTTGTTGAGATATATGCTAGATTCGTCAATGTTAGTATCGTTGACAGTGAGCGAGGCAATTATATCGTATAGAAAACAAACTAAGGTGTGGCTACCGACGGACTGTGAAAACGCGAAAGATATCGGAAGAAAAATAATTGGCAAATTTACTCAAGGAGGATCCGTTGATCATAAACACCGACACGCTAGGTTGTTTATCAACGATGCCGAGATGGACTTTATTATTGCCGATACGGTATCGCGAGGAATATTCTGCAACAGAGAGAATATTATCATTGACGGAGTAAAGTTGGGTACCGTAATTAGCTATCTCGACAGAGAATCAGCGCAGTATACGCATTTGAGATCATCGATGCTCGCTTATGTGAGTATAAATTTGCTATCGATGATAAATAAATTTTCTGATATCGCGGTAAGGGTCGCAATGGATTCGTTTTATATCGATAAGAAATATCAGTATAGGCTGGATAATTTAATCGCCGATGGTTCTTGGGGAACTTGGAGGATAAAAAACGAGGATATCCTAGATTACTGTGAGGACGCCGATGTCAAAGATTGCGATAAATTTCATCGAGATAAATTTGAGGAAATATCGATGGCTGCATCTGCATTTGACCCAATTTCACGTAGTAAATTCGTTTACATGAATGGTCCTGGTGGTAGCGGTAAAACAACGCGAGCGATAAATTTATTTGCGAAATCTGATATGATCGTGTTGACTCCAACTCACAGATTAGCGCGAGAAATAAGGCAACGCGGCGTTGATTCTTGCACGTATCATAGTTATTTCAAATACAGCGGTGGATTATGGGATTCGGCTCGTATGGGAAATAAATATATCAACAGGATCATAATATTTGATGAAATTTGCACAGTAAATTTAGTTGTATTAAAATCTTTCCTGACCTGGCTGGAGGAGAAAAATACAGCCGTGATAATGTGCGGAGATCATGGCCAACCTGATCCGATTGATGGTGAATCTCCTCACGAATGGCTCAGGAACTTTGTTGACTATTATGAGGAAATCGACGCCGATTATAGATCCGATGATATTTTACTGACTGAATTTAAGAAAATAATTCGATTACAACCGAATAAAATTCAATGCGATGTGATGAGAAAAATAATCGACGAGACTCCGATGGATATTTTTCTAAATTTGTGGCGTCCCGATCATCTGATTGTTGCTAGTAGGAAAATTGTTCGCGATGTTATTCAGGATATATTATTCAAGCTTCATTGCGAGAAATTTCCAACATTGCAGGTGCCGTTGTGTTACAGGCCCGCTGATACCAGGAAACAAAATATCAGTGTTACTTTACCATGCGGAGAGGAAAAGATCTTAGTCTTGAATGATATTATTCTCGTTGATATTAATCTTGTCAATGACGCGATAAACGCAGAAAGATCACCATGGAAACTAGGCTACGCAACAACGATACATTCATCGCAGGGATTAACCGTGGATGGCCAAGTTTGGATCGTCGATGATAGAATTTCCTGGTCAAATTTAGTTTATTTAGCCGTGTCGAGGGTAAGAAAATTATCTCAGGTAGAATTCGGTTTCACATTAATGACGCTGGCGGTAGTTGAGTATCTTTCGGTATTATCTGTAATTCCTCCTTGGTAAATCCGCGTTGTGGCGCTAGTGAATCTAGGAAATAAATTGCCGGTCTTCCCGATGATCTTGTTACGGCTGATATTTTGTGTGTTGTAACGCTCCAATTTGGATCAGTTGCTCTTTTTCTTCCTCCTTCGGCCTCGCCTTCTTTATATAAGTACCGGACATTGACGCTACCTAATACAGGCGGAATTGCGGAATCTCGCTTTAGGGGTATATTTGTTTTTGTAATTGCAATTGCGGGTTTCATTGCTATTGTTCTCGTTGTCTTGTTATTTAGTGCGTTAATCACATGAGGCAACCTCGATACCCAATCATGAGATCGATTATCTTGAATAAATTCACGCGCGTACTGATATCCGAATAATCGTTCTGCGAGCGTTTTGTTGAATCTCTCAACGATAGCTTGATTGTGATGAACACCTACAATACCGCGACGGATTTTAACATTATTCTTTTTCATCAGTGAAGTAACCGCGCCAAGAAATTCTCGACCTGGATCAACCTGGAGAAGCTTCGGCCATGTTAATGGAGATCGTGAATAAATTTCGCTAAACGCCTTAGCGATCTCCGTTGCTGTTTTATTCGATAACGGTTCCGCTTCCTTGTATCTGCTAGCGATATCAACAACCGTCAACACATACTTGTATGTGACTCCGTCGACGGTATCGTAAGGAAGAAACATTAAATCAGCCTGATGGACTTCATTAGGGACGCTGACAGAGAAACTCGCATATGATATTTTCTTAGGTGGAGGAAGATAAATTTGCCAGACTGCCTGTTTCGATAGCCACGATTCAGCAACGGACTGTTTTACTTTAGCGGCTTTGGCAAGTTTGGCTATTGCTGATTTTCCTCGCCAGAATCCTCGCGGAGAATAATATATTTGCTCCATTATTATTTACCAGCGCCGAATACTAATTTACCTTTCATCGCGCCTTTTATCAACCAGGTTGCCAATTTTTCTTTGAAACTTTTGTCAGGAATTGCGTCTATTGCATGAATTAGCCTAATATCAGCGAGATGTCTTTGTTGTAAATCCCCGCTACGATACGCAAGATCGTGATAGTAACACGCGTTATCGATGGCGTTTACTGGATCTTCGCCGGGATTTGGTTGATTATTATTGTTGAGTCTTATATCGAGCCTCGTGCCGGGTCCGCAGTAATTGTATCCTGGCAGATGCTTTTCTCCGGGATATTTTGCCCAGGGCAACCCAGGTAGATTTTTCATGGAGGCGGCAATGTCTCCTCCGGTTCTTCTATTTTTTTTTTTACAAATTTGAACTTGCGTGTTTTACAAACTTCGCATTCTCCTGCAATTGCGTTCCTGTTATTGCGTGTGACGATTTCGGTTGGATTTATCGTAGCTGTGCGCGTGCGACACTTAACACAATATAGATCCATAATATTCTAGTAACATGAATGTAATTGATTTTTCCGCCACGAAGAAACGCGAGCAAGCGAAACACAACGCGGTGTTACCAAATTCGATTAGGATGATAATTATCGGCCCGTCCGGTTCTGGAAAAACTCAATTGTTGCTAAATTTGATAATGCGATGGCTAAAATGGGATAAGTTGTATTTGGTTGCACCATCCGTTGATGATCAGCGTTGCTATCAAGTACTAAAAGAATTTAGCGACAATACCGACGAAGGCACAATCGAATTCATCACAGACATCAATGAAACTCCATCCGTGGAAAATTTAGATGGCGATGTTAATAATCTTGTTGTATTCGATGATGTTATGCTGGATAAGCAAACTAATCCGGCTAGGATATTCTCGCGTGGCCGACACAAGAACACCGATGTTATTTACGTGACGCAGCGATATACACAAATTCCAAAGGTAATTAGGGACAATTGTAACATTTTGTCGGTTTTCAATGGCGTCGATACTCACACGCTGAGAAATATTCATCAGACTTGGTGCAACGGCGATATGGACATAAACAAATTTAAAAATTTCTTCAGCCGCGCTCAGGCAATACCGCATGGTTTCATTACGATTAATCTTCATGATCCGCGTAGTAGATATCGAATCGGTCTTGATCAAATTTATTCATGAGACTCGCAGCCAAACTTTGCAAACTTCGTCGACACCAGAATAAATTTCCCCCCCCCCCCCAAAATACTTGTTTGGAATCATTGAATTTGCACACAAAAATTGCAGTCGGGAGTGAATTTACACAAATTAATTCTCGCAGGAAGGCTTATTTTTGAAATCTGAGGCTTCTACGGAGAAAGTTCTCGTAGGAGGCTTTATTTTGGTGGAACCGTCTGGTCTGTAGAACTTCCCTGCTGCTATGGGTCAGATTATGTTAATTTGCATCATGATGTGTCAGACTTTCATCATGATGCATGGGTCAGAATATGTTAACTTACATCATGATGCATGGGTCAGATTATGTTAACTTGCATCATGATGCATGGGTCAGATTACATTGACTTGCATCATGATGCATGGGTCAGATTATATTAACTTGCATCATGATGCATGGGTCAGATTATGTTGACTTGCATCATGATGCATGGGTCAGATAATGTTAAACTTGCATCATGATGCATGGGTCAGATTATGTTAATTTGCATCATGATGTGTCAGACTTTCATCATGATGCATGGGTCAGTTTATGTTAACTTGCATCATGATGCAAGGGTCAGAATATGTTAACTTGCATCATGATGCATGGGTCAAATTATGTTGACTTGCATCATGATGCACGGGTCAGATTATATTAACTTGCATCATGATGTGTCAGACTTTCATCATGATGCATGGGTCAGATTATGTTAACTTGCATCATGATGCAAGGGTCAGAATATGTTAACTTGCATCATGATGCATGGGTCAAATTATGTTGACTTGCATCATGATGAATGGGATAGATTATATTAACTTGCATCATGATGTGTCAGACTTTCATCATGATGCATGGGTCAGATTATGTTAACTTGCATCATGATGCATGGGTCAGATAATGTTAACTTGCATCATGATGCTTGGGTCAGATTATGTTAACTTGCATCATGATGCATGGGTCAGATTATATTAACTTGCATCATGATGCATGGGTCAGATTATGTTAACTTGCATCATGATGCATGGGTCAAATAATGTTAAACTTGCATCATGATGCATGGGTCAGATTATGTTGACTTGCATCATGATGCATGAGTCAGATTACATTGACTTGCATCATGATGCATGGGTAAGATAATGTTAAACTTGCATCATGATGCATGGGTCAGATTATGTTGACTTGCATCATGATGCATGGGTCAGATTACATTGACTTGCATCATGATACATGGGTCAGGTTATGTTGACTTGCATCATGATGCATGAGTCAGATTACATTGACTTGCATCATGATGCATGGGTCAGATTATATTAACTTGCATCATGATGCATGGGTCAGATTACATTGACTTGCATCTTGATGCATGGGTCAGATTATGTTGACTTGCATCATGATGCATGGGTTAGATAATGTTAAACTTGCATCATGATGCATGGGTCAGATTATGTTAACTTGCATCATGATGCATGGGTCAGATTATATGGAGACTTTGTGCTTCATTTTATATATAAATATGAATTTTTTAAAACATATGAATTAAAATAAATTTCAGTTTAAAAAATATTGTGTAAATATCATTGTCCATTTTGTTATTGCAAAATATTTTATTTTTTCCTACAGGCAGTGGAAAAGTTTAGCAGTAATGCAGAAAAAATATCAATTGCCATAACTGCACTGACAAAAAGGTGGAGTGAGTGTCTGGTTCCAAATGATGTTCCAGGGACAGAGAAAATTATCCACGACCATGCTTTGCAGAGAAAAGAGCTGCTGGAGGACCTCGAATCTGCAGAAACTCATGGGAAAACTCTCCTTAGTTGTATCAAGGGAGATAGCTCCAGACCTCCCCTAGTCCATTTTTCTCATGTTCTCTCAATTGAAATGTAAGATTATCTCCCATAGTTCCTGTTTCTTATAATTTTGTATTCTGTACTGTTCAAGTTAAATGACAATTGTTAAAGAATATACTTGAAAAATGTAACAAGTATGGCCTAATTTCTGTTCATTAAACACTATTATGTTTTAAAATTATACAAATTTTAGCAGGATATTTGTGTTTTCATCTCGTCAGGTTTAGTACTATGTTTTGTGTTTAAGTTTGCAAATAAATCTCACCATCTTACATCAAGAGCATGCATGAAGGATTTTGGCTGTGGGTTTATGCCAATAACAAGAAACTGTCAAAGTGATTGAAAAAATATGTTTGAGCTGTTCAAACTTGAAAAATAAGATCAATAGCTACTGTTTCAGCAACACTGGTGTGCTACATTGTTATGGCAAAACATTAATTGTACTCAAATGATGTACTAAAACTGAACTTGAATTGGTTGTTGCCATGAGATGTTTATGGTTAGTTTTTGTCTCCAATTTTGCAGTAAGCAGTGTTTCATAAATATGATGTAGTACAACAAAGACGATAAATAAGCTGCTGTTTATGTCAGCTGGTTTTCTTTTATGAGTTGCTTTGATTTTTGCAGACACTTTGATCAGTCATTTTAATTAGTTAGGATAATAAAGAAAAGCTGGAAGTCTTTGCAGTATAAGTGATGTAGGATTTTGATATTTAATTATAAGGTGATCTTTTATATAATAATATATTGAATATTAGCCTGTAGTTTTTAAAACATATTTTAATATAATTTCACAATTGTTGAAATATTAGATTAGTATAATTAATTTCTATTAGATTAATACATTTCTTGTAAAAAGACTGACAGCATGCATTCATTAGTTGCAAATATTTTTGCTTACCATATACGAATTAATGTTACCATTATTATAGTTTGTTGGTGCAGCTAGAGGAAACTCGCACAAAGTTTGATGCATTCTGGGACAAACACAATAGGAAGCTGCAACAGTCATCATCCTTGAGAAAATTCGAAGAGGAGTTTAAGATAGTAAGTTGACAAGACTACTATAAATAAGAGTTGAATTTTTTTCTGCGTTTATCTTTAAAACTATCAGTTGCTGAATCACACAGGAAACAATGCTGGAAGGAAAAATGTCAAAGAAAGAATGATTTTTTTTAGAAATCTCTTTACAGAAGATTAGATGTTTGATTCTGTTAAATCATTTTATTCAGTTGTCAGCAAAAACAATAACCTGTTTATTTCATCTTGAAGGCATGCAGTGTTTTCCTTCTCTTTCAAATAATTGTATATACAGAAATAAATGCAAATCCTGCTAATCACCTGCTTACATTCTGACCAATGGAAATCTTTGTTATATTTACTAGCTAATGCAGTTGCAATTATGTTAAAATAAAGCTTGTACAAGCTAATTTTGAAAATTTTGGATACAGTGTAGAGTTTTTTTTAAAAACTTCTGTTAAACATAATATAAGAAAAAAAAATAAGTGGCTCATGGAGTTGACATTTATGTAAAAACTGAACTTTTGTTTTAATGGATTCATGAAGTCTTGACTTTGGGAATTGATTACACAATGGATGAATGGCCATAGTGATGCCTGGGCTCTTCATGTGTACCGGATGAATGGCCATAGTAAAGTTTAAGTTCTTCATGTGTACTGGGTGAAAGGCCATAGTATATGTGTGTGTGTGATTTGGATTTTTAATATAGCTTTAAAAAAATTTCAGTCATATCGCTACATGTAACATGATGTCCTACCCAGTCACATTAATCTGATACAAGGCCGACCAGTTCTAACACTAACCTCTTACTGCTGAGCACCTAGCGAGGGAGCTGTTAGTACCAGGCAGTAGTATAGCCTAGGATTTTCATGCGTACTGGATGAATGGCCGTAGTGTAGCCTGGGCTTTTCATGTGTACTGGATGATTGGCCATAGTAAATCCAGGGCTCTTCTTGTGTACTAGAAGAATGACCATAGTAAGGTGTAAGCTCTTTATGTGTAGTGGATGAATAGCCATAGTGAAGCCTGGGCTTTCCATGTGTACTTGATGAATGGTTGTATTGAAGCCTGGGCTTTTCATGTGTACTCGATGAATGGCCGTAGTGAAGCCTGGGCTCTTCATGTGTACTTGATTAATGACCATCGTGAAGCCTGGGCTCTTCATGTGTACTTGATAAATGGCTGTAGTGAAGCATGGGCATTTAATGTGTACTCGACGAATGGCCATAGTGACGCCTGGGCTTTTCATGTGTACTTTATGAATGGCCATAGTGAAGCCTGAGCTTTTCATGTGTACTCGATGAATGGCCATAGTGATGCCTGGGCTTTTCATGTGTACTTTATGAATGGCCATAGTGAAGCCTGGGGTTTTCATGCATACTTGATGAATGGCCGTAGTGAAGCCTGGGCTTTTCATGTGTACTTGATGAATGGCCGTAGTGAAGCCTGGGCTTTTCATGTGTATTCGATGAATGGCCATAGTGAAGCCTGGGCTTTTCATGTGTACTTGATGAATGGCCATAGTGAAGCCTGGGATTTTCATATGTACTTGATGAATGGCCATAGTGAAGCCTGGGCTCTTCATGTGTACTGGATGAATGGCCGTAGTGAAGCCTGGGCTCTTCATGTGTACTGGATGAATGACCGTAGTGAAGCCTGGGCTCTTCATGTGTACTGGATGAATGGCCGTAGTGAAGCCTGGACTCTTCATGTGTACTTGATAAATGGCCATAGTGAAGCCAGGCCTCTTCATGGGTATTTGATGAAGGACCATAGTGTAGCCTGGGCTTTTCATGTGTACTTGATGAATGGCCATAGTGAAGCCTGGGCTCATCATGTGTACTTGATGATAGGCCATAGTGAAGCCTGGGCTCTTCATGTGTACTGGATGAATGGCCATAGTGAAGCCAGGGCTTTTAACCCTTTAGCTACAACTGTCGCATCTAAGCGTCTCCTGTAAATAGCTCCTGAACCCCACTGACACATATATGCAGTGCCGATAAGCCTAGTTTGCTACCCCATTGTCACTTATGTGAGTAAAGTTCAGCAGTTTTTGAAACCCCAGTGTCGCATCTATGCGGACATGACTGCAAGGTTAGCTAAACGTTGATTGGTTGAAAGTACAGAAGTTTACATATTTTTGATTATCATAACCAGCGAGAGGACTGTTTACTCAACATTTTGATACAAGTTTGAAAGTTGAGAGTTAAATTTAGACACACTGTTAGAGGTTTTCTGCACTTTACGAAAAACACGTGTAGTTGATATAAACAAAGATGGATTCTGATTCAGATTTGAGCAACTTTGAAGGGTTCAGTGCAAGCAATATTGAAGAGTTTAATGGATCATTCTTAGCAAATGGTTCAGATATTGATATTAGTCCGATCAATAATAATTTTTAATAACGTGCACTTTCTAATGAAGTATTTCATTATTCTGTTTAAATAACATTTATTTTCAAAATATCCGACATATGAAAGATCGTTCCATCTGGTTTCAACAACCGTCACGTGTACACAAAAAAATCTGTGTATTATGTCACTGCTTTTTGTTTTCTTGATGAGTCTGGTTCCTGTAGTGGTGTTTAATATTATCCTGCCAAATTGCGAGTCCATATAGCAGGAAACTAGACTACTGTTGATACACCGCTAAACAAAATTCCTTTTTTTCAAAAACACGCTACATTTATTTTGTGAGACAATTGTCTACGTCGAAACTCAATTTTTTTTATTGTTCATTTAGTACAATATTGATGTCGTGATTTCATTGGAAGTAATAATGAAACATCTTATCATCCTTGATGATATCTCTAAGTGTCATTTCAAGAATTCTCACAAAGTCGCTTTTTGTTACATACACAATAACATTTATAAGTGTTTGATTGATGAAATGAAGTGAGTTCACCTGACATATGACGGGGGCCACTAGATTTTAAGCTTGCTGGATTTTCATGCCTTTTAACCTTTCTTTTATTCCACCTCCTTTATTTGATTCAAAGAACATAATAAACATGATAATTCTAAGGAGGCCAGCTTTTAATTCAGTGCAGCAATACAACAAATATTTCCGAAAGTCAGTTATCAAAACACGGTAGGCACTTAATTAGGTTCTCAGAGAATTAGTGTTCTCAGAGAAAGGCTCGTGGACATAGCTGTTATGGTGGATTGACACATTTTATGTTTAATTTTAAGAGGACACATTGCATTTATGACAATTACACTTAAAATGAACTAAAAGATAGAACTAGAACACAAATTTCAGTTGATAAAAGAATTATTTAATTTGTTATTTATTTATTAAAGTACCACCTCCACTCTGCGTATGTGACATTTTCATTGATCAACATTTCTTTACATATCATTAATTGCAATGTACTAGGAATGTCTTTTGGAAAGAAAATGTTAAACATTTTATGACCTATTTTTAAATTAGATATTTCTTAGTGTTGATTAAAATTTCCAGGTCCTATCTACTGTTTTCGACAATAAAACAAGCGATAAATCAAAGTTTCCATTACCAATTTTGATCGCGATTTTCTTCAAGTTCAACAAATTGGGATAAATTTTTGGTGTATTTTCTGGTATGAAAAATGGGATCCACACCTTACCCTGTGTTATAAGCGGGTTCTCGAGTTATCAGGACGCGTGTTATCGAGGGAGTGGTGTATGTAAATATTGGATTTTTTGTGTGTGATTCAATACAGTTTGCATGACTGGGATTTCTTGTATGATGGGATGTAGGAAATATATAAAGTGAAAATATATGAATAACAGACTGTTTTTTTATTTCACTGAAATCCTCCAAAAACTATTGAAATAATGAATACAAATGTAACCATGTTTTTATTGTCAGTTTCTGCAGTCAGCCTTGATGCTCTAGTATTCAGCCTTGGAAGCAGCCTCAGTAGTCTCAGTAACTGATTTGCTATCACTCAGCAGTAGTGAGACTGCACAACAGCTGTAGTAGCTAAAGGGTTAATGGGTACTCGATGAATGGCCGTAGTGAAGTGTAAGCTCTTCATGTGTACTGGATGAATTGCCGTAGTGAAGCATAAGCTCTTCATGTGTACTCGATGAATGGCCATAGTGAAGCGTAAGCTCTTCATGTGTACTGGACAAATGGCTGTAGTGAAGTGTAAGCTTTTCATGTGCACTGGGTGAATGTCCATAGTGGTGAGCGCCTAGTGAGGGAGCTGTTAGTACCAGGGCATAGTGTAGCCAAGGCTCGTCATGTGCACTGTGTAATCAATTTTCAAGCTTTGCGATTTTCACGAATCCTGTAAAATAAAAGTTCAATTATAGTTGCAAAAAAAACAGAAACAATAATAAAACACAAGAATTAAATAAACCTATATTTTTTAAATTTTTGACAAATTGTTTTCAGATCATACAAGAATGGTGTATGAATACATAAGTAGTTCCTTTCTGCTGTTATGAACTAATAACGTTTTGTTTTCTGCACCTTATGATGTGATGTTAATGTAAAAACAACTGTCCCACAATTCCTTGCTCACAATTGGGTCCAAAAAAGTAGACTGAGGGCGTGAATTACCAGGGGACCTGCAAAATAATAAGGGGATGCTATCCCCACTGGACATTGAGAACATTTTTAGGGGGTAATGTGGCTGTTTAATGACAGAATACTCATTTTATAATTGTGTTGTGAATAATCGACAAGAAAGAGCCTTTTAGTTTTGGGAATAATTGTCAATGAAAGAGACTTTTCTAATGAAGTTGTTAACTTTCTGTGTTACATTACCTTTATTTACAAGATACCTAACCTCAGAAAGATCATTAACATTCCTCCAAGAGGTTTCAAGAGCCATCGCATGCATGTGAAACATTGTGTATCATGTCAATGCATCTTGTTGTTGATTTAAAACGAAACAAGATTCCTTTTTTGCAAAAGGCAGGGACATTTATTTTGTGAATCAGCCATTAACATCAAAACTCAATGTTCTGTTAGTAAAAATGTTGATGCCTTGATTTTATTGCAAGTAATAGTGAAACTTCTCGTTCTTGACAAAATCTTGGAGTGCCAATTCAGGAACTTGAAGTTCAATACAAACTCTGGAACTCACTTCTCCATAATCTGTGAAAAACAAAGCATTTGATTCACCAAGTACTCATTTCACTTGGTGACCTTTCTATCTTTGATCACATTTGTGAATGAGTAGGATAATATGTCAGGAAGTTTCATTTATTACTTGCATGATAATATTTATAATAGTGTTTGATTTAATCAATTGAAATGAGTTGGCATGATATATATTACCATGACTACTAGCTCTTACACAGGTAGGACTTGCATGCCTTTTAACTTTTTAAAAATTCATCCACCCCATTTATTTGATTTGATACAAAAGCTGTAATTGATGTTATAATTCTAAGTAGGTCTGTTTTAATTGAGTATAATTATATACCAAATAAATCTGCAGGTTGTATATCAAGATAAGCTTCACACTTAATTAGGTTCTCACAGTAATGCTTGTAGACAAGCTACGTTGGTAGATTGATATTTTTTTTACATTTGAATACAAGATGGCATATTGCATTTGTGATGATCACACTGAAACCAAATTAAAAGATGGAACTAAAATATGAATTTCACTTGACAAAACTTATTTAATTGGTTTTTATTTATTAAAGTGTTGCCACCAGTGGCTTTATTGACATTTTCATTGATCAAAATTTTGTAGGATTCTTTTATATACAGAGTACTGGTACTGAGAATATTGATTGGAAAGAAAATTTAATAAAATACATGTCTTCTTTATTAAAAGTTTAGAACTTCATAATGTTGGTTCTAATTTCCAGGTACTAACCACTGTTTTTGATAGTAAAATAAGGGTATCTAGGTTTCATATACTAGTTTTGAGAATGATTTTTTTTTCATGTTCAACAAATAGAGCCAATTCCGTTTGTGTTTTCTGTTTTTAAAAAATGGGATCCACTACTGACCCAGTTATAAGTGAGCTTATGAGCTATCAGGGTGAAAATTATAAAGCGAGCGGTGTTACAAAAGCTTCCTAAAATTTTACCAGTCAGGTTCTTGGATCCTCAAATACCTGACGACTACCCACACGCCTTGAAGAAGTTGTCAAAAATGATGTTTTGTATGACTCAACATTGTTATTTTGTATTGTAGTATTTTAATTTTTTACAGCATCTTGTGATTTTTTTCTCACGTTTACTATTGTAACTGTCTGATGTTTGCTGATGTGCCACTGAACCCTACATGTACATACATACTATAGGTACATACATACTATAGGTACATACATACTATAGGTACATACATACTATAGGTACATCGTAAGAGAAGCCATGATCTCATCATGCGGTGAAAATCAGTTTCATATCTAGATGTTAAGAAAAAAAAGATGTCACATTAGATGGTGAAGTTTTAGAAACAAGTTGGAGTATCCACTACTCCCACATAATGAGGTTACTTCAGAATCTGCAGACTTGTAAATATAGGATAGGCCCAGTAGAGGGGTACAAACAAATGGGAGGGTGTGCAGATGCTATAATTTTTAGGTCACATAACCCTTTTTGGCTTTGAGTAATTTTAGTCCCTTGGGGCCTGTGGCATAGTGTCTGTTTTCTTTTACTAAATATAGCTTGTATTACTAACAGTGTTCCCAGTTTCTTCCTCCACCATTAATACTGGCCGCCATGTATAACCTATCGCATGCTGAAAAATGGCGTTAAACCCTACAACAACAACAACTAACATTGTTTAATAACTTTATGGTCTAACAAACAATAGAAAAAATTCACTGGCCTTTCATGTAAATATTTTTGTGTCAAGGGAGACAACTCAAAGACTTTAAATGGTTAGCCTAGACAGTAGTTATTTTACTTGAATATGATTTCACTGGTAGTAATGACTGAAACAATTAGAAATGCGTTTAAATGAATTAACAATAATTTCTCAGATAATGTATCAAATGTTAATATAAATTCTCAATTTAAATAATGAAGAAAAGAATTTTACAAAAAATATTATACACATTATTAAAAGCAGTATGTTTCTGATCATTAAATGAACCTTGAACAGCAGGGTAAATGGAGTTATGTTCATCTTTCTTACCTTATTTAAATCAGTAACACTTCAACCTCCCAACAATCAGTATTTTCAATTGTTTTCAATATAATATTACAATGAAATGCCAATACTGTCTGCTACAACAAGTTCCTGCTCATTTAAAAGACCATGTCACACTTTTAGAAAACTTGAGTTCAATTGAAGGAAGGTTTATTCTGTGATAAACCCAACCCTTACTTTTCACAAAATTGATTTGGATGAGCTCCCTATTGAGTGTGTCAAAAAAGTACTGTAAATTTTTAAGTTAGGTGATAATGGATAATCCTTAATTTTTAGTTTCAGCTGAGTTCAGAAAAGAACATGGAATGGTTGGAGCAAAAGATGATGGAAGTTGGCGACACCCTTGCACAAGTTGAGACTCTTATCCAGGAATTTGATCAGTTTGAAGAGAAAGCCCTGGTAAGTCCATTGTATTTTTAATCTGTTTGTCAAAAGTAAGAATAAGCCATGCTATCCCTTTCTCAGTTGAGATGCCCAGGGAGACTGTAGAAGGTAGAAATGGGCATGGACTTATTGCAGTTTTTGCCCTTTTTGTGAAGCCCTTCTCAGGAGAGGTCACCCACTGATCAGAAACCACCCTGCACTTTGCCAAACACTAAAATCGTATTGACCCTTCAACCCTTTCCCCAGCCCCCATTGAGAGACCAACTTTTGTTCTAGTATAAGACCATCCTTAAGGGGTGGTCTTACAAGAAAGGAGTGTAGTGAATGGGAAATCATTGCATTGGCAAGCCTATGTCCTGTAATTTTCTTACAACTAAATTTTGATACGGTAATTGTGTTTCATTTTTAAAAAGTTATGCATCAGTGAGATGCCATATTTCTTCGATGGTTAGCCATACCATATTTCACCAATAACAAGGGTGGAAGATAGGCGGTGGATACATTTTAATTTTTGCTATAAAGAAATGTATGATTTTACCTCATATCAAGCAAATTGTTCAATTTGAATGAAAAAGGTCATCATCTGTTTTATTTTCATGCAATACAAAAGTGATTACTAAAAGAACATAAAGGGGCCCATTGTTTTCTCTTTTTTATTCTATCGATTTGTCCGTCTGTATGTACATATTTAATTAAGTATGTGTCTTCAACAACATCTGTCATCATTTTCAAAGGAAAGCTCTTGTAGGTTCAGAAGCATGATATTTTATTAAATGCTTGACTGTAATGTTTTAATGAGTTCTTGTCTGTTTCTGTTTTGCCCCATATCAAGTTCAGCCAGACGGATTTATGATAAATTCCACTAGCTTCACACCTGTTGTTTGATCATCCATATGATGTTACAGACACCTGATTCACAGGTGTTAATGCTAAATCTGGATGAGCATTTATTCTTTACATGCCTTTTGCCACCTGTCAAGCATAAATATAATTGTTGAAATTTCAGTGCCCAGATATAGGTATTTTATATAAAATATCCAATTTCAAAGTTAATCACCATCTAGTGTGCCACAATGCCAATAAATTTTCTTACGCTATTAAATGTGCCTTGATAATGTTTTCACTGACCGTTAATGCAAAAGGTTCTCGTGACTTTTAAGGTTCTAGCTCTAACACACAAGAAAAAAATTGTTTCCAGGAAAATTTGTTCTTCTTCAAAAATTATATTTTTTCCCCTGAACCTTGAGTCATTATATTAGACACAGTATTTCTAGAATATAGAGGGACAGGACTGCACAAGTTGCAAGATGGAACTAGTTACTACATGATCCATTCTCAGTGAGTCAGTATATTTTTTAAGGAGTACAGTAAAAAGTTTACATTGAAATTAGGGCACATTTTGTAACTGCAGCCTTCAAGCTATTGTGCATAGAACTAAGAATAAGTAATAACTGTAAAGTAACAGGTGTATATAAAATTGATAAAGTACCTATCAACTCTGATAGCACTTTGTGTAACATAATGATGTACAACTGTGATAGCACTTTGTGTAACATAATGATGTACAGCTGTGATAGCACTTTGTGTAACATAATGATGTACAAATTGCAAGACATTGAGAACCTTTGTTGAAGCCAAACAGATCTTGAACAGACAAGTAACAAATGGATGAATTATTGTACATGTGTATTTTTTTTATTATTTTCTGTATACTGTCATTTTTGTGGTCACCTTTAACTCTGTTCCAGCATATAGAACAGGGTTATAGCTTTAGAGGTGACCCTTAATGAACTTTCCAAATACTGAAAGACTTTCTTTTACTAATTTTTGAGAATGAGGTTCTTCTATTTCTGTTAGTTCGCTTAGATCCAAGTTTTCTAGAGATTTGGGCTTGTACTCCCCTCCCTTCAGGTATTTATTTTGGGCGGGTTTCCTTTCCTTTCTTTCCAAATTGAGTTTTGAGTCATCAATGACCTTTGCGACTTCAGGTCATTTTCAGGTGTGACTTTATTTTGTCTGGTCCCTTTTCTTATTATGTTCATTTTGTACATGTTTGTTGTTATGCTTTGTTTCTTGTTTGCCTTGGGATGAGCCTATATTTATGCAATTTTCCAAGTTATACTGTGAAGCAAAAGCTTGTTATTTTGTTTATTGCATGACACATGTATGTCTGTTTATCTTTACTTCTCCTTGCCTCTTTATGGGTTACTGGTGGAGCTGTGGTGCACTGTTTTCTTTTTCCCTTGGTTTGCAAGGTCTTGTGTAATATCTGTTGAGTCTGCACTTATTGCATATCCTATTCTAGATGCATCCATGATTTTTGGTACAAAACTGTGGATGTAAAAGATGGTCTTTTGTTGGGTATTTTCAGTATTTGTTTTCCTTAGTCATTTAGTATGCATTAATTTTTAGTTTAAATATATGTTTAAATCTTTCCACTGCAGCTTCATAGAGATTTCTAACGGGATTGCTGTTAGACCAACATTGTCTTATTTGATGGTTCCCTTATTATTGGTGGTTGATCTATAATTTGGGCCTGTTTCCAGTTGTGTCTATATTGCCTTTGGTCAGTCATTTATCACCCTTTTGGAGTACTATATATATATTCCATTTCCTGTGTTGCTTAGTACATGTACCAGAATCTTTTCTGTATCTGTTCCTTTTGTGTATAGTCTGTAAAGGTTGGCCCTTTTCTGCCTCAAGGGCCAATAGGTCAATCCACTGCATTCAAGTGCAACAGCTGGCCATGAGCTAGAAACTTGCCATGCTTGGTTTCAAGAGCTGACTTTTTAGAAGACATTGCTTAGTACTGGCATTAATCTGTGTATTGTAGGTATGAAGTTCTGAATACTCATTCTTAGTGCAATATTCTTCAAATGTTCAATGCTAAAAATATGTTTATATTTCTCATTGTTCTGTTTCTTGCATTGTCTCTGTGATAATTTAGTTTTTTTGCTCACAGTGTTCATGTTTAGTCCTCCATCCTAGAGTCTTGGACTCTTAGATGCTAGACTTGGTGATGCTGTTTGTGTTGTATAAGTACATACTAATTCTCTTTACAATAGACACTGATTTTTTGTATGCTACAGTACAGTCTGTTTTGAATGGTAGGACTTTAAATGGTCCAATTCAGTTAGCTCTGGAAATTCCCAAATATTTAAAGCAAATTTTGCAGTTTACTTTGAAGTTGTTAAATTGATATAATAGTTTAGTATATTTTGAGTCTATCCTGTTTACCATGATAGTACTTGCTAACCAACAATTATCCTTAATTTGTCTACTGCTTGCAAAGAGTTTTTGTTTGGTAAGAGTGTTGTGAATCCAAGGAAATTCCTTGTAATAATTTAACTGCCTCTGCTACACTGTAATTCTAAAGCATTTGTTCAGTATATAAAAGGATAAGAAGTCATTATGTTTTGAATTAATTTGGTCCTGTGAATTGGGTTTGCAAAACAGATCTCTTTGCAAATCTAAAAGATATACAGTTTCAACTTTCAAAACAACAAACAATTATAATATGAATTTTGAGTGACCTTTTGGTTGTTAATTCAGAAAATTACCAAGTTTTACCCATTGTACATTGATAAAGAAGCAATTAGCATGCAAGTCTGAGCAGCTTTATAAGACTTGTGAATGTTAATTGATATTATTAAATAGTTCGTGCTTATTGAATATCTTTAATTGAAGGTGACAAGTTTTCAATGGAGAGAAATGAAAGGAAATGAAATCCAAGGAGTTTTTTAAAAAGAGTTGACAGGGAAGGAGAATAAGTGCTGATTATCAATTACAGTTGCCTTATCAGTAAATATGGTTATTGAATTATGATTGGTTGGCCTTATGAATATATATGGGTAAAGTACCTTTGTAAAATCATCTAAAATAATTTATTACATTCAAAGGGGCCCTGGGTGGCAGAGTGGTCTAAAGTGCTCACCTTTACTGATCACTGTCATGTTACCTCTGTCCGCATGGGATTAAGTCTTGGGCTCAACCAATGTGGGTACGTGAGAAAGCTTGCCAGTAACTTCCTGTGTGTTGATGCTTCTTACCTGAGTTCTTCTTCCCCAGTTATACTGGCCACCATGTATTTAGCCTGTCTTGTACTGAAAAATGGTGTTGAACCCAAAACAACAAATTTATTACATTCAAACCTCTTTGTAACCAACTTAGAAAATGTAATTTTTCAAATATAATTGTTCTGTCTACAGTTCAAACTGTAAATTTAAATTATGTGCTAAATCTTTTTGTTTAAAAACATTAATTCTAAAAATGTTAAAAATAAATTTTAGTTTATTTTTCCAGTGTTCCGGTAGTTTAAACTCTTTCTTCCTTTAAAATGTATTATTTAGGACTTGGTATTAGTTAGGTAAGAAGTTCAATACATGTTGATTTCTTTACTTGGAACTAATGCACACACACACAGACACACACACAGACACACACACACACACACACACACACACACACACACACACACACACACACACACACACACACACACTCTGCCTGTCTCCATGTCTCTCTCTCTCTCTGTGACTCTCCCCAATTTCTAGGGCATGCTTTTCAAAGACTTAACATCTGGTTCAAGATAATAGCATTAACCACTATTATTCAAAACTGCTTCCACCGTGACCTGCCATTTTTTATAAAATCCATCATGACCTTAAGAAAGTTGATTAAGAAACAGTGATGTGACAGCATGTCATCTCCAGCAACATGTTTAACTTGATCAAAACTTCATGCAACTAATTTGTAAATATTTAAATAATGAAATAAAATAAGAATTAATGAAAATACATTAAGAGTTCTAGTCTGGGTACAGTATGTGATATACATGTACTGAACTATCAGGTAAATATCTGTATCATACTCAAGTTCAGCCATGCACGATTAAATGGGTATTATTAAGTAACATTTATTGGTGGCAGATTAATAATCTAGAATTAGTTCTTTAAGCAAGAAATTATGATCAGAAACTATAAGTTAATAAACTTGTTTAGATACATTGTATAAGTTATGATTCATCATACCACTTGAATCCATTTGCAATGAATTCCGACTCAAGATAATTTCCTGATTGTGTTAGAGTAATCACAAATAGGGAAAGATATTTAATAAACTGCCACTAGAACAAACAATATAGATTTTGATAGTTTCTAAAACTTCACCCAAAATTGACCAATTCCTAAACATTTCAAAGTTATTTGGAAAGAAAAGTATCCACATGCACTGAGATCTTTATTACTCAATAATAAAAACATGAACTGGCGATCACTTTTGACTTTTGTATTGACCAGTCACATACCTATGCATCAATTTGTGGGGTCCCTTAGAGTATGGAAAATTTAGTGAAATGGTCATGTATTCAGGCCATACTTGTACTGAATAGTAGTCACTGATAAGTGAGAACACATGCTTCGATGGTATTGTTACTTTATATGTGCATAGACTAGTGATGTGTTATTGCTAAAGACAAACGTTTCACTTATTATCTTTTATTAAAGGGTACTATGACATCAAGCTGTTTGATTTATATTTTAATAATTTTTCTTTACTAACAACATGATCTACACAACAGATTACAGGATAATGTTATTATAAGAAGCCCATATCTTGTCCAACATACAAGTCACTGACCATTCTTTCATACTGAATTAGTTCAAAAATAACTCCATCGAACAATGCTATTCAAAAGTGTATACGAGTGCTTTATGGTAGACTTGATAATTTTGGGTGAAGCTTTAGAAACTAAATATTGATTGTTTGTTTTAGAGTTTATTAAATATTTTATCTATTTGTAATTAACATCTATAAGCTAGGTACTACTTGCAGTTAAACTCATTACAATGTATAGTTTATTATGTGTTCATTTAAAGTGACATAGTCAGAATACATGGTGTAATGGACTAAAGTCATATAGTCAGAACACATGGTGTAATGGATTAAAGTCATATAGTCAGAATACAATGTGTAATGGATTAATGGTCAAATACAGTGTGTAATGGATTAACTTCATATGGTCAAAATACAATGTGTAATGGATTAAATTCATATAGTGGGAATACAATGTGTAATGGATTAAAGTCACACAGTCAGAATACAATGTGTAATGGATTGAATTCATATGGTCAGAATACGATGTGTAATGAATTAAAGTCAGACAGTCAGAATACATGGTATAATGGGCTAAAGACAGAGCGAAAATACATGGTGTAATGGATTAAAGTCATATAGTCAGAATACAATTTGTAATGGATTAAATTCATATGGTCAAAGTACAAGGTATAATGGATTAAGGTCATATAGTCAGAATACAATGTGTAATGGATTAAAGTCATAGTCAAAATACAATGTGTAATGGATTAAAGTCACACGGTCAGAATACAATGTGCAATGGATTAAATTCATATGGTCAGAATACAGTGTGGCATTTTCCTAGGGATGACCTCCCTCGATTTTATAGCCCAGTGTGAGTGGATAGATAGAATATCAACAGAGAACTGAGCAAGACTATTGGGAAGAAATAATGCAATACAAGCCCCTTTGACAAGAAAAATAACAAAATTTAATCAATGACAATTTATAGCAGCAACACCAATTCAGTCTAAGCAATGTCAACAGAATTTAATAGCAGTGTCTAATTTGGATTCATTTCATCATAATAATGTGTGATGAAAAGAGCGCAATGTCCACGACTGATTGCATCACCTTCCTCTCATGACCCGTGTATCATGTCTTCCTATTCTCTCTAGTCTTCTTATTCTGAACGCTTCATCTCTTTCTGGACTTCCTTCTTTGGTCTGTCCCGTCTTTCCCAGAAAGCTGTTTCCTTAGAGGAAAAAATTACCCCCAAATCTCTATTGATATCACTTCCTACATAAAATCACATACATAAAATTCCCTCACTTATGTTACTCAGAAGCATAACCATCTATCCAAACACTGCATAAATTCTGACCTAATTTGATAGATCATCACTCTCACTTCACAGCAACTGACCATAAATTAACAGGTTAGCGGTGTATCTAACATTACCGTATCTCTTTACCTATGCTACCACATGCTCGATTATTATTGCATAAATTTCACAAAATTCTAGCTCACAGCAATCCTAACCTACAAGATTATTTAAACATTACAAAATTAGGTATAAATATGTGATTATCGTTAACTCGCAACAATCAGTATCATCCTAACAGACAAAGGAAATTATTTCATATAACTTATGAAGTACAACACATATGAAAACTTAGATAGCATGCAATCATCAATTCTGTCAATGAGCTAGTAACTGTAAAATTAAGGAGATAAATTGCATAACAACTCTAACATCAACAGGTTTCAGTGAAATTGAATAGATGATACATAATATGGGTCCTAGTCATATCAAACACATTTGCACAAAACAAACAATCAGAAATAGAAAATTACATGAAAAATTAAAATTGTGTACCTTAATGCTGTTCTCTTTCAGAAATTGTGCATCCTAGCACTATAACCTGTCTTTTCTTACAAGACAGCCACCTGGTCCTCTTTTCTTGTGTAACGAGGAAAGCACTATTCTTTTTAGGCTTCCTCATGACCAAACTTTTCCTTTCTCAGGAATTTTTGGACTAAAGAATTTTGATCAAAGTTGTCACTTTAAATTCTCATTACTTCCAAAGTGTACGCCTTAATTTACCAATTATATGCAGCAGTTCCTAAATTTTTCCCAAGATAATCATTTTTTCCTCAGATTTTGGACAGCCTAGAATCTCTGAACTACGTTGCAATCAATGTTTCCTTTGAAAATGACTATTTGACATGGGTTCCTATCAAGCAGTTATGGTTGGTAGCTCAAATGTTTACTTTCTCAGGACAGCATTGCGATGCTCTGGTCAAATCTCAATGAGCCATAGATGCTTGCCTTTCAGGTTTAACACTGACATGGGGGGAAAGAAGAGAGGTCGAAGTGATTTTCTGGTTTAAATGTGAAAAAATTAAAATGCTCAGTGCCTTCAACTTTAAGGTTCAATACTTATTCAAAATTCAACATTTACAATAGTCAAAATTCAGTGTGTAATGGATTAAATTCATATAGTCAAAATTCAATGTGTAATGGATGGAAGTCATATAGTCTGTATACATTGCACAAAGGATTAAAGTCATGTAGTCAGATTACAACATGTAGTTGATTAAAGTCATAAGGTCAAAATAAAAAGTGTACTGGATTAGTCATATGGTGAAAATACTTGGTGTATTGGATTAAAGTCATATGGTCAAAATAAAAAGTGTACTGGCTTAGTCATATGGTGAAAATACTTGGTGTATTGGATTAAAGTCATATAGTCAAAATAAACAGTGTAATGGATTAGTCATATGTTCAAAATAAATAGTGTAATGGATTAGTCATATGGTCAGAATACTTGGTGTATTGGATTAAAATCTTATGGTCAAAATAAACAGTGTATTGGATTAGTCATATGGTCAAAATAAACAGTGTAATGGATTAGTCATATGGTCAAAATACATGGTGTCATGAAGCTATATGATGGAACTTAAAAGGCTTATTCATATAATTTTTTGTTGTTATGTGGTTTATCGCCAGATTTCACCACAAGATAGGCAATATTTGGTGGCCAGTATAACTGGTGGAGGGAGAACCCGGTAAAAACCTGGAAAGAACCACCAACCCACAGGAAGCTACTTGAAAGCTTTCTCATGTACCCACATTGGCCAGGCCAGAGACTTGTACTCATGCAGACAGAGGTGAGATTGCAGTGATTCATAAGAGTGAGTGGTTTAAATCACTCAGCCACTCAAGTCCCCTGAACCTTTTGGCCTTGGGTGGATAGCAAATATCTAGCAACTTGTGTCTTTACTGGAACATTGGACTTGTACACAAATTAGAGTATGGTCTCATCTACTAAAATTTTTAACATAACAGTCCTTCCATTTGTTGTTTCAAGCCAAATGGTTGATGATCTTGTGGTTTGTAGCATGGAATATTAGGCAATAAAAATATAAATAAATTAAACAAGATATTTTAATGCATTTAGTAAATATTTTAGTTTACATTTTAAAAAATTCATTTCAATCTTCCTTAGTAAATAAGATAAAATACTGAAGATATCCTGAAGTTAACCAAAGTTAAATTACCACGGTTAGCATGAATGAGTCCTGACAAGAGGTAAGCTTTAAATCTGTTTGGATAAAAAAAGAGACACATTCTTGATGATTTAAAAAAAAAATGTAAATAAAGAAATTCAAAATTTAGCTACCTAGTCAAGTAAGGAGTATAACATTTTTCTTTATTCCTTTGACCTGGTCTTAATTAGTGTTTGATACAATTGGAACTTTTGTTATTAAAAATGGGTCAATTATTCTTATGGTGCATAAAATGCATTAAAAAAATCTTTTGACCCGTTAATTAATTGTGACTAATTAATCTTGATGTGACTTGAAGAAAAGTCTTAGATTAAAGTACAGGTACTTAAACCTGAGATTATTTTACACTTTGTAATTTCTCAAAAGTGGTGAATAGCACTAACACTGTAGTGGTGCCAATATACAGCTTCCCATTGAAATTATTAATTTATGTTCAGGTGAGAGAGTTCATGACAATTACCTGTTCAGTTTAAAGTGCTAACTTAACAAAAACCTCCTTTATCCAGAAAATGTCAATGGTAGCATGTCTGCATTGCAGACCATGAAATTCGTCACACTGATCTAGTTTTCAGTTATTGTTGTAAGTGCTCCTCCTGAAACAGTGACATACACCAAGTCATATGACTTAACAAACAATAATGTTTGAGAAAATAACATAACAAATAACATAACAAATCCTAACCTTAGTGTTAAGTCCAGATAAATGGACTGATGAGCTTCTGGGCAGAAGTCATCAATCAATCAACTTGTCATGATGTGTAATCTAGCCAGGATGACTTAAAATTTGGGAAAATATGAAGTTTAAAATTGTGGAAACAATGAAATATTGCCTAACTAAATGTCAATAAAAGCAGCACTTCCTTGGAATTAATGACCATCTATATAATGGTTTAAATAAAAAGAATATTGTAACTTCGCAGGAAATGTTTGTGTGTGTGATTTAGATCTTTAATGTAGCTTTAACAATTTAGTCCTATCGCTACAATGTCTGCAGTGTGGCAGTTTATGTGATGTCTATCACTTGGGCATCATGCTGCAGACATGTAACATCATGTCCCACCCAGTCATATTATCCTGACACCATGCCGACCAGTCTTAACATTAACCTCTTACTGCTGAGCACCAAGTGCAGCAGCTGCTAGTATCATTTTTATAAGCCTTTTGTTTAACATGGCAGGGGTTTGAACCCATGACCTCCTGCATCCAAGGTGGCTGCTCTAACCAGTTGAAGGAAAGATGTCTGAAAAGTCTGGTTAATTGGCGTAGACACTTGTAAAGGAAAGTCTGGATTTTAGATGTGTGTGTGTGTGTTTGTGTGTGTGTTATAGCACATCAACACATGAAGATTATATGGTGTCAAGGTAAGTAGAGCAAAGTGCCCAGCACAGGGACATGTCAAAGCAGGATTTGAACCTGCGCCGGTCTGGCTGCAAGTCTGACACACGAACCACTGAGCCACCATAACTCTTCCAGCCTTAATAAAGAATGATTTAATGAGAAATATCTGTGTTATTAGAAATGAAATTGATTTCATGTTATGACTTATATTATAACAGTGGTGAGTTTAAAGTTCCTGTCATGCATATTTTGTGGTTGCAGATGCTTTATTAACACAAGAAAACTTTTGTTGATAAGAATACAGAGTGGTATATGCAAGTTTGCTCTTTAGTAGTTACCTTGAGAATTTATCTTTATGGAGGATAAACAGTTATCTACCATCCATCTATCAATTATTCTTTTACAATGCATTCATTCTTCCTCTTTTGGTCTACAAGTTGGGGAAATACAACTAATATAAATATTGAAACAGTCCACAAATTTCCCAAAAAGGTAATGAGAATTATCCTAAATTTGATACTATCAATCCAGAATTCTATTTTTGGAATTGAAATGGCTGTGATTTGGAATAAGTAATATATTAGAAAACAAGAATGAATGAAGTATCCCTTTAAAATTATGTATGCAAGTTTTAGACTTCTGGTCAGATAATGAGATAAACATTTGTGGTGCCTCACATTGACACAGAAGGCAGGTGTCACTGTTACTATCCATTGATAAGTGGGCAAGTTGCCACAAAGCACATGGCCATTGTTTGGATAATGGAACATTTGTGTACAGGCAAAATAACAGCTCCTTACTGGCAGATATCCAGTTTTCTACTTTAGCCTTGTACAGAGTGGATAATGAGATAGATAAAGACTCTAGAGAAACTATTTAACTCCTTGAGTTCCAGGGATATTGACCCTACACTCATCCACAACATTTGAGCAATTTAGAAATTGTTTTAATTTTAGACAGCCTTGTCTGTTTATAAGGTCAACATGTCCCTACTCCAGTTTGACAATTTTGCAAGGCTGTCCCATTCAGTTGGTGTTGGGCTTATCATGTGAGAAATACAGTAGGTGTTATTGAAGAACAACTGAGAAAGGCTTTCATGGTCAATAAATGTTTATTTTGGTTATGGACAAGAATTTATGTCAGAGGGGATGAACTATATGTTGGGATTTGTTTCTCTGAGTTGTAAAGGTACTTTAACACAGTATTGACTAGAGTGCACAGGAAATTGGAGATAAGTGCTTTTCCCAAGGACACAATGAAGCAGCTGACAGTGGCTGGACTTACGATATATACTCACTTATAAGTCAGATAAAAAAACACCTGTTGATCAGAGTCTTTCTTGTTGGTTCTACTGACTACTTCTAACAAACTGCACAGACCCAGATCTGCTGGCACATTATGCGATGATGGCAGATCTGGGTCTGTGCAATTTGCAGTTGGAGTTGTCTTATTGATGAGTATATGTGGTATGGTCTGTTCTTAGTGTTATTCCAGGCAATTTTTCAATAAATAGACCATACATACTCACTTATAATAATACTCATAAGTTGAGTCAAACTGCAAAACAATAAAAAGTTCTGATCTGCCATATTGACTGCAGACCAGGGTTTATGTTGTTTCTTATTCTACTTATTACTCAAAAAAAGCTGCACAAACCCAGATCTGGATGTGCAGTTTGCATTTGGATTTCACATTTAAATGATATATACAGTACTTGTGCAAGAAATGAACTTTTCCTTATTTGATTATGATAGTTATTTGCAGAATTCCTCATTTCAATCAAATCAAACACTGCACTAAATTTACCATATTAGATTTTTGCTTTGCCTAGTTCATAGAAGAGTACTTGAGTTGAATGAAAATGGTTAAATTTTCATTGGAATGGAATTATTCCTACATACATTGGCAAATATTTTTTAATGAAGATTGTTGTAACGTCGCCCTCTTAGTAAGAGGGGTGGTTAATTGGATTTGGCTGGCATTATCTAGAGGATGACCTCCCTCGATGTTGTAGCCCAGTGGGAATAAAAAAGAATAGAATTTCAACAGAGAACTGAGCAAGAATATTGTGAAGAAATAAAGCAATATGAGCCCCCTTAGACAAGAAAAATAACAAATTTAATCTAAACAAATTAATAACGGCAATTCCAATTCAATCTAAATTATGTCAACAGAATTTAATAGCAGTTTCCAATTTGGATTTATTTCATCATAATAACGAGTGGTGAAAAGAACGCAATGTCCACAACTGATATGCTTCACCTTCCTCACTTGACTGTGTATCAGCGTCTTCCTATTTCATCGACTTCCTCTTGTCTATGCTTCGTTCCTTCATGGACTTCCTGGTCCTTTATTCTGACCTTGTCCTTCTTTTTTCTCTCGGACTTCTGTCTTCAGACTGTTCCGTTTCTCCCAGAAAGCTGTTCCTTAAAGGACAAAATTGCCCCTAAATCTATGTATGCACCACTTTCTACAGTACTTACCTCACTTATGTTACTCAGAAGCATTAATAACTATTAATAACTATCCGAACATAAATTCTGACTTAATATGGTAGTACATTACCCTCGCTTCACAGCGACAGGTTATAAATTACCACATGAGTGTCATCAAACATTACCGAATTCTTTTACCTATGCTAATACATGTTCGATTACTATTGCATAAAATTCACAGACTCTAACTCACAGCAGTCACTAACCTACAAGATTATTTTAACATTACAAAATCAAATATAAATAGGTAATTATTGTTAACTCATGATAATCCTAACAGACAAAGGAAATTATTTCATATAATCTTATGAAATCCTACACATATGTAAATTTGGATTGCATGCAATAAATTCTACCAATGAACTAATAACTGTAAAATTAAAAGGTTAATTGCATGACAACTCTTGCATCAACACATTTCATTGAAATAAAATAAATGGCATAACAACTCTAGCATCAAAACTTTTCCATGAAATTTAATAAAATAAATTGCATAACAACTCTAGCATCAACACTTTTCCATGAAATTGATTAAACGATACATAATATGGAACCTAGTCATATCAAACACATTTGAATAAAACAAACAATCAAAAGACAGAATAGTATGTGAAATTAAAATTGCATACCTTAATGCTGCTCTCTTTCAGAACTTGTCTTTTCTCACAAGACAGCCACCGGGTCCCTTTCTTGTTTAACGAGGAAAGCACTATTCTCTTTAGGCTTCCCCCGGAGTTAAACTTCTCTTCTTTCAAGAAATTTTTAGACTAAAGAATTTCGACTAAGGTTGTCACTTTAAATTCTCAGTGCTTCCAAAGTGTATGCCTTAATTTTTTTGGCCAGTCGTAGGCAGTGGTTCCTAAAATTTCCCAAGACAATCCTTTCTTTTGTCAGATTTTCAGACAGCATAGAATCTGTGAAGTATGGCCTATCAATTGCCCTTTGAAAATGATAATTTGACATGGGTACCTATCAAGCGGTTATGGTTGGTAGCTCAAATGTTTACATTCTCAGGACAGTGTAGCAATGTCCCTGGTCAAATCTCACTCAGTCATAAAATGTAGCCTTTCAAGTTTTAACACTGACACGGGGGAGAAAAGAAGAAAGGTCGAAGTGACTCTTCACAAAGACATTTCATGCTTAAATGTGATACAATTTTAATGCTCAATGCATTCAACTTTAAAGTTCAAGACAATTCAAAATTTGATACTTCAAAATTGTGAACATTCATAATTTGATTGATGTACATCATTCAATAGATAAGGATTGTTTCCTGGACATTGCTTGTATTGCGAATAACAGAACTCCACAGTGGCTCATTGGTTAGCGTGTATGACATGTGACCAGACATATCTGTGTTCGAACTCTACCACATGAAAGACTAGGTTGGTTGCTGCAGTGTATCTCTGGGCAAGGCCCTTCGCTCCAGTAGCCCTCAGTACAACATAACTATTATATGTTGATACGCAGTAAAGAACTAATTAACCAAAGATGACACCCCACCCCCAGCAGTGAACAGCATTAATCTTAGATTTGCCATTACATATTGCATCACCAGAAATTTTTCTAATATTTCCAATGTGAATTTGCAATCCTTGGACTGACAGAATTTGCATATAAATGAGCTATATTGTGAATTATTGGAATAAAAGATGAACAAGACTACACAAATAAATATATATATATATATATATATATATATATATATATATATATATATATATATATATATATATATATATATTAGCAAACTGGGCACAGCATATTTTTAATTACATGACATAGTAGGCAAGTGTTGTCCTAAATGGGACTGATGGGACTGAAATACAGCAAATGAGTTAATGAGTCATACATCAAGGCAAAATCGATCTACTTTTTAAAAATTTGCTGTGATGAATACAGATTCTTTTATACAGGAAATGATATTTTGGCTGATCAAGTGTAAAGAATGCACAAGAAAATGGAATAATCACTTCATGTATATATATATATATATATATATATATATATATATATATATATATATATATATATATATATATATATATATATATATATATATATATATATATATATATATATATATAATGAATAAAAAGGTTGGCTTCAGAATTAACCAAAATGAAAAATAAGATTTTGTTTTGTAACTTTGAAGTAATTTTTTAAGAAAACAAGCGCCCATTATAGAGTATTTGGTGTGTGGGCACTGATAGTTTGATGCCATTGTCATGCATTTGATGAAGTTCTTGTATTGAAAGGAATAAATTTGTGAAAATAATTGAAGAATAATGTTAATTTATCATCCACCATAGTGAACTACTATTATGAATTTACTGCACTATTTCAAAGGAATTTGTTGTTAATGTGTATAGTAGTGGTGATGTAATAAGCAGGGAGTAAGAAATAATATAAAAAAGGACCGTACTCCATAAACATATAGAGGGCCCCAAGGACCCCTTTTCATTGCAGAGAATGAAAGATAAGATAATAATTACAGAGAATAAAAAAGATTAAATGATTTAACATGATGTAAGGGGCCTTGACAGAATCATAAATCATAACATATTATTAGCTAGTACAGAAGTTAGGAGCCAGTATTTGGTTTTTGAATCATTTATCAAATTATGAAATTCGTGTTTATCAGCTAAGTCCCCAGGTTTGCTTGTAAAATTATGTGCATTCTGATGTATCTGTGACAGATTGTAAAATATATGTATAAAGTTCTTGGAAAGAAAATGTTGCGTCTGCTCATTGTAGTCACATCTTTTTGATGAATCAGAATAGTAAAAATTCTTTTCTGCTTTTGTGGACAGTTTAATTTCCATGAAAATTCACTGCATTCAAGAATTTTCTTCATACATGTATTTCTTTGGACAACTAATTTTACTTGCCTTGAAAACATTTTAAACTTGACCTCTTGATACTGGACAAGAAATCATATCATAAGAATCAAGAATTGTTTGTTATATTCCTTAAAATGTTTTGTGCTGGCTATATATTCTTGTATTTGCCCTGCAAAATTTTCAACTTGCCCTTTGCGGCTAGAAAATTATTTTGGAACCCTGTGAATATTCAGTTATTCCAGGCTAGTAATATCTATCTATGGTTGCCTTATTTAATACTCATTTATTACCTGATCATTGAAGTTTCTTTATATTTGTGAATGAAATGAAACTCACAGATTTTTCTGATGTATAATTTTTTTGTATAATAACTGAAAATTTAAATCGTCATTTTAAGCCCATAAGCAACCCATAAGCAATACGGTGACAAGAGACTGTTGTTTATTTCAAGCCATTATAATGTGGGTGTATGTAGCAAAATTTTTTCATTAACAATAATGTGTACATTGGCAATTGACCCTAATAACATTCCACAAATGCATCTACTACAGTTAAGAAGTTATTGATTAGGTGTCAGCGATGATTGCTGATAAGACCTAATTATCTCCACAAGACAAATTGACAACTGACCATATTTCGTTTGAATTATAATAGCTTTGAGCATCAATATCATACAATAATTAAGAGCCGAATTTTATTAAATTCATTAGTTAAACTTAATATCTTCTGTCATACTTCAGAAATTTTCACAGGCAAATTTTAACAAATTAAAGAAATGAATATGCCAATGAAGTAGGAGGAGTCAGAAGTCTTTTGCATCTGGATCTGAAATTATATTGTTCTACAGTAATACATCCACTCTAAGTCATAATTATCCCTATTTCAATGGATGAAATAGGCCATTCAGGCAAGAAATTCAATACCTATATATCCTTACCGTATATACTCACTTATATGACAAGTCCAGCTGCAAACTACACAGACCCAGATCTGACGTTTTATAATGTGCCAGCAGATCTTGGTCTGTGCAGTTTGTTAGGGGTAATCAGAAGAACAAACAACATATACCCTGGTCTGCAGGAGCATGATGTATTGGCAAATCACGATCTTTGTTTTTTGCAGTTTGATTGGACTTACTAGTGAGTACATATAGTATGTATGTCACATCTGCAAACATTGTCAACCCAGATTTGCTGTTATGTGATTTACTGACAGATCAGAGTCAGCCCTGTTGGGTCTACTTATAACTTCTAGCTAATAGTGTAGAGCTGGATTTGCAGTTGGGTCTACAGCAGGTTGGAATGCACATGCATTAGTAAATATGGTAGAATCTGATAAATCATTATTGAATTGAGGCAGTCGCGGAGCTGTTTGGATGTGAATGCTTGTTGCTTGCCGATCCTATTGATCGTCTGCTGATCCATGACTGACATGCCTTAGCGTGAGTGGGCCTTTAGTTGCTAGGACAAATGACACATTTTGTATAGTTAAAGAGATATAGGTAATTGCTTCTTCACCCAACCTTGATCACGACACACTGTTTCGACGGGTGGCATAATGTAGATTATATATTTATTTGTGATTTGAAAGAAGGAAAATGACAGACAGATAATCCTGTTTGGAGCTTTTATTGTATGGATTATGTTTGTCTTTGATGTTAAACAAAGTACATGAGATGTGGATGTATACCTGTTTGGAGCTTTGATTGTGCTAATAATCCAAATTTACCTGTGTTAATTTCAGAACCTTTGTAAAACACTGAAGGACTGTTGTATGTGTGTTTTTGGTTGCTCATTGAAGCTATTCCATGTAGGCAGTAAGTACAGAATAATCAGCTTCAAAAAGAATTGTTAGAAATGAGTTGAACTAAGTACCTTTATTTGAAAAACTTTGTAGCTATGTGATCGGGGTGGGTGGGGATTTCACCCACTTCCATCGTACATGATCTAAACAGTAGTGGGTTTTGGTTATAAAGTGTGAGAAGGGTGCACTATTATCACCAACCAGTAGCTCTGAACTGAGACAGCTGTTATAAACCAAAGCAAGTTACCTCAAAGTGGTTTTGTGTAGAGACGGTACTATGCAGTTCATGTGAAGCATTGAAATGCTAATATTTCAAACACTCCTCTAAATGGCCTGCTTACTCACATGGCCTAACTGGAAAGTATTAATATTAGATTTATTGTCATATTGATAATTAAAATATTGCCTGCAAGAAATCATTGATTTTACTGTGTTTAGCTGTTCCTTGGATTTTGTCATGAGTAGAATGAGTATCAATTTTAGCTAGGTGTGCAACTGTGGGAATATACTGACACAACTGGAGCTTCTTTAAAAGTGCTTTCTTGTGCTGTGATAACTGCAGTCTCAGAGTATTCGTAGAGAGAAGTGTTTTTAGATTAAAATTAATACAAGGATAATTGTGACATACCTGTAAATAATTAATTCTGTGTGTATCAGCATATTCACAGGAACCTTATTTTTCTGTGCCATCCTTGAAAAGATAATATTTTCAGTGTGAATGAGAGGATTCATGCAATTGGATATGGACAGTGGCTGTAATTAAAAGGCTAAATTCATGCATTATTGAAACACATTTCTGTGTCCAGAATGCCTTTATATCGTAGATGGCGCTGGTCGACATCATGTGTTCCAGCTCTTTATGCACATCAGGTAATTATGCAAACCTCATTTATGTAGTGATTACTAACTGGTACATATATATGACAAGGTACTTTATGAGAAACATTTTTAAAAATTTATATTAGTTACACTATACATTTACATTTTAGAGTTTGCAGAAAGACACCATTCTTTTGCAAATTGTATGTGGAATCAATATTTCTGTAGATCAGTCTGTACGTATAATCAGACTGCTGACATAAGGCTAAGTTATCTCTCTCTTGTTAAACCAGTTTTATCAACACAGCATAGATTTGTTAATCCAATTTCTATTTATCCAATTGTTTTTTATATCATGAAAGGTAACACATGTCCATCAAAATTCTGACTTGCAGCTTTATCCAAAACTTCTTGTTAGGAACCATTAGTAACTTTATTAGCACTGGATTAATACACCAGTGTTTTGGCTAGGTATTTCTTACAGAGGGGAGGGGGTAACTTTTAATGAAAGTGCACTTGTGTTGAAGAAAAAGGTACTTTTGTTGTAACAAAGATTATTTATTGGATTATAAAAAGATTTAATAATTTGCAGTGAAATTTACCCATTAATTTTTTTTTGGAAGTTGAGGCTGATAGACAAATGCACTTTCATAAGATTATCTTAAACTAAATAAAGAGAAAGATAAGTGGAATAAATATAAAAACAAATACAGATTTAAGGAGCTGTTTTAGTGATTGAACAGAAGCAGAGGGGAGTGCCCTTGGAGGGCAAAGGGAATGGGCTAGAAGGGTGCTGAGGACAGAGGGGAGGGCACCTTAGGCAGAATGAAGGGGCTGCCTTTCTGCTTCTATGTAGCTGTATCACTGTACACTTTATTGTATAACCAGCCAAGTATTAATCTGCTAGGACTTGTTGTCACCTGGAGAATCCTGTCTGATTTAGTTCAGTTGGTTAATACCTGATTACCTGTTCCATGATTAATTGAATTTCTTAGGTCATTGATAGGTGTCATATGGCCAAGTTCTATTGAAAGCAAAGCCATCTTTTTATTATGGCTTTCATAAATAAATTTCTTTCTTCCCTTTACTTTATATCACAATGGTCACTGTTGCTGTAGTGTTAGCCAGTCTGAAAGTGTATTGTCATCTATTATAGTGTAGTTCACAAGGGAGACATCATGTAGCCCTTCTTTACAGATCGGTATTTGCAGGAAATGCTATTGCTTTTACAAATCTTCAGTAGCAGTTGATAAATCCCTAACTTGTGTAGATCAGTCTGCATGTGTTTTCAGGTGGCTGGCTTTTCTTCTGTTCCTGTACATACTCTGTCTTAGATGGATTCAACTGCAAACTGCATAGACCCATATCTGCCACTGCATAATGTGCCTGCAGGTCTGAATCTATGCAGTTTGTTAGAATTAATCTGTAGAACAAACAGCATTGACCCTGACCAAATGGCATATGATGGGATGGCAAATCAGTGTTGTTTGCAGTTGGATCAGACAATTTAGTTAACACAGCCTATGTTTTGTTCATCAGATTTCCAGATTTATTTGACTGTGGATTATATGATATTATATATTGAGATTGTTAAAAAATATATTTGAGTATATTAATATAAATAATAGTGTTCATGTATTGTTTACTAAATATAATAAGTACAAACAGTGTATATACATGAACCTGACATGGATTAATCTGTCATTTTTAATAGGAACAGTTCTGAAAACAGATTGCAGTTTATGATGGATGTTAGTTTATTTACAGACACACATTGATGTTGCATAGCAACCGACACTAAATAGTCTCTATTCATGTAGTGCAAAATTTTAATATTACCTGTTGAATAATTAATAAATTTGACAAGGTAATCAGTCACATGAAATCTGCATTGATTTTTATGATAATAGTCCACTAGAAGGCTTGTACATTAATATTGCAAAGCTGGTTTACAACACTGGGGCAGTAATAAAAAGCTTCTAAATAAACATAATATTGTTTGAAAATTGGATCCAGATTTTATGGTGCAATATAAAGACTAAATACAGAAAGAAAATTCACAAACATGATTCATATTTATAATACTAAAGACATTAAATAAATACAAATTAATATTATCTTTTGTATGATGCACATTGTTCTGGTTTCTTTTCAGTAGGGCCTCAAGGGAAAATAGTCCTTGATTAAATCTGTTACCCTCAATATATCAGTTATTATTATTATTATTATTGTTATTATTATCGTTTGATGGTTGAAGTCCAAAATTTGTTCGCATACAAATCTTTAATGTAATGGTCAATTTAATTGACTTAGATATTGCTAAATTTATGTTACATAATACAGTAAGCAAAATTAATTTTTAGTTCCATGATAATGTATGAATAAAAGTACCTTGTTACCCCCCCTTGCCAGTGAAGTTGGGAGATAATATATGCATCTTACCAGAATTAATTTTACTATATATAGTCTTTCATTTGCTTTTCAGTACTGAATATTTCAATGTCCAAATCCTAATAAACCATATGTTAATCTTAAGTACCTTCAAAGATGAACTCGTGTTGAAGTTATTGTCATAGGTTATCCAGTGTTTTTATGAGAGGCTTGACTCTAAACAATGGAAAGTGGGATGGGTTTCAGATTTCACTGCCAGATAAGCATCCAAGCCTTGTTACCTATTGTGTACAGTCATCAAAACTGTTACTTAATTGTAGCAGTTTTTCAGGGCAATAATAATCAAATTGTAATACAAGATAATTTCTGTTTGAAAATATGTTGGAAATATAGAAACATTGATAAATTAATTTTTAATAGAATTTTAAATAAAGATGTAAATTCAGAAAACTAAATTTTAAATTAAAATTAAATTTTCACTTAAATTTTACAAATCAAATTAAAATTTTTTAGACAGCGAAGTTTGCTAATCAATAGTATTTAAAACAAATGGTAGTTTGGGTTTGTACAACTGAAAACATTTTTCTCAGGGGTAGTGAAGTAAGATAGCTCACAGTGATTTTTTTTTAGCAGATTGCAATATGCCTGTCCAAATATATGCATACACCCTAAAGAAACAACGACAATTGTTATGCTCCACAGTTACTGTGTCAGGTACTCAGCCAGTTGTTAGCATAAATAACTGTGCACTCAAGTTTTCCATTTTGATTAGACCAGTCTGTGTTATAGCAAAAATGCATTGTAATTCAATGCCAGTAACCACAAAAGGTGATAGTATAATAGGAAAATAAGCTCTAAGGAGGCTCTACCTTACTGAACAGTGGTGCTGCTCTCTCTCATGAAGACCTAAGCCATATCTTTGAGGTGCTATATGTGTGTGATAGTATGAATTAATCCTGGTAACTTATGGTGGGTACAGTGGAAATTTGTTAATGAGACCTTGGTATCACCACCTGACTACTGGAGAGCTTCCAAACTAATCCAACTCTTCCACCTTATTCCAGATACCTGGCTAATCCTGAAAAGATTTAACATGTTTGACTTAATCTTACAGGTCAGTAGGATGTAGGTAACTGAAGTTAAAATGTGCTAGATAATGGAGATTTCAAAATGAGTTGTTTGAGCATACAACACAAATTTTTTATAGTAATGTAATTATTCAAGGAAAATATGATAGCATAGTGCAGACCACAGAGTTAATGTGGCAAACCTGTTGAAGCAAGTAAGATTTTCTCATAACACCATTACTGCATTATTTACTGTTATTTTCTTTTTATCCCTTTAAAAATATTTGTCCCCTAACTTGGGAGGGTCAAGGATACAGTGACCCCATCCCATAGGATCCTTTGTGCAACACTGTGTAAGGCATGTTTTTTTTTAATTGAGTTTTTTAACCTACAAAATTAAATGGAAATGATTTACCAGGATTGCTTTGTGGTGATGATACACTGAATATCATAGTGGTAATGATACATGGATTGCATATTGGTAATGATGAACTGGATTGCATAATGGTACTGATACACCTGGATTGCATATTGGTACTGATACATTGGATTGCATAGTGATAATTATACTATGGATTGCATTGTGGTAATGATGCACTGCATTGCATAATGGTACTGATACACCTGGATTGCATAGTGGTAATGATACACTGGATTACATAGTATCAATGACACTGGATTGCATTGTGGTAATGATACACTGGATTGCATAGTGGTAATGATGCACTGGATTGTATAATGATACTGATACACCTGGATTGCATAGTGGTAATGATGCACTGGATTGCATAATGGTACTGATACACCTGGATTGCATAGTGTAATGATACACTGGATTGCATAGTATTACTGACACTGGATTGCATTGTGGTAATGATACACTGGATTGCATAATGGTAATGATGCACTAGATTGTATAATGGTACTGATACACCTGGATTGCATAGAGGTAATGATACACTGGATTACATAGTATTACTGACACTGGATTGCATTGTGGTAATGATACACTGGATTGCATAGTGGTAATGATGCACTGGATTGTATAATGATACTGATACACCTGGATTGCATAGTGGTAATGATGCACTGGATTGCATAATGGTACTGATACACCTGGATTGCATAGTGTAATGATACACTGGATTGCATAGTATTACTGACACTGGATTGCATTGTGGTAGTGATACACTGGATTGCATAGTGGTAATGATGCACTGGATTGCATAATGGTACTGATAACTTACACTGACAAAACCTTTTGTATCTCCATGCATGGTGTTTCAGTTATTTGGAGACCACTCTGGTGGCCCAAGTGGTTAGAGTGTCTGCCTCAGATGATGGAGGTCGCGGGTTCAAACCCCATCCAGGTCATACCAAAACTTATAAAAATGGTACTAGCAGCTGCCTCACTTGGCATTGAACATTAATAGGTTAGTGTTTGGGATTTTTTGCCTGGTGTCAGGATAATGTTACTTGGTGGGACATGATGCTGCAAATCTGTGGCATGATGCCCCAGTGCTAGGCATTACTATAAACTGCCACACGGCAGACATCATAGTGATGCGGCTGAAAAATTGTTAATGCTACATTAAAACCCCCCCACACACACACACACACAGAGTTATTACCATAGGCTCACAACATAGTGGGTAATTCAAATCCTGTCTAAACCAGTCTGGGTTGTTGACTATTTGAAAGGCACTAATAACTTCCATTGCTGCTGCATCAATACTGCATAATTGTGTGTGTATGTGCTGGCAGGATTCGAGTATGAGGCAGAATAGTTGATCTCACATGAAGCATTTATAGGCAAGGATGGACTATAGTTTTTGGCTGCCAAGCGCTGAGGTTCTAAATACACAGGTGACACTTTAGACAGGTTCCCAATGAAGCATGTGTTTGCAGATATAGATCTATATAAAAGAGACTTCTAAAGGACTGCATTCATAAACCCTGTTCTTGAGTATTCACATTTTCCCCCATGTTGAAAGGACTCCAGTCAATAAAGAAAAAAAATTGAGTTGTCCCAAGTGTCCCTGCTGAGAGATATCCTTATAAAGGGGTATGATTGTACTTAAATCTAGACGTAAAACCTACTTTCATCTAGTTAGCTTTTGGTGGAGTTTTTCATCTTGTGTGTATGTTTGAGTACTAACACTGTGACATAGAGTGAAAGGTCTTCTGTTATTAATGTTAGTTGGTAAGTTCCCTAGGGGGTGTTTTTTTATACATACAAAGGACATTTTATCCCAAGGCTATGGTGTTAAGTTTCACAACATTGTTCATTATATTTGCTTTCTTACTAAGGTAATGGATACTAATAGCAGTTTTTTAATAGATGTCATTCAAGCATAAATTTCACATTTGTTGTGGACCTCAGTGTGAAATTTATGTATGCTGGCATATTGTATTTCTCACTGAGTCAACAACACAACATATAGTATCAGCTAAAATACCATCTATAATTATTCTCATTCTTGGCCCAATGGCTCCATGACACCATTCATAGCCTATCATGTGCTGAAAACAACAAACAAACATCCATGTTGTCATAAAACTTTATACATGCAAGCTTTCTAAGAGATACTAAGCCATTTTACAAAAAAGGTCACCATAACCTAATTTTTTCACACTCCATTTTCCTAACAAGTTATCACATGTGGGTCTATAAGTGACTCCTTCTTTTTCTTTGAAATTTGATATTGCTGACAAATCACAATCAGTAATAATCAAGTACTTACTAATATCATTGTGACCTTCTTGTCATGTTCCTATCTTCATGCTAAATTTTAGATGGTTGTAACCTTTATCACTCAAACTTTCATTTTATCTGTCAAGAAACATACAATGCTGGCATCTGGACAGATATGCTTCACACCAGAAAGTTGGTCAATATGACATATTTTATGTTACTGATAAGTGTTTTGTTTTTTATGTCACCAATATTCTCACATTTTCCATACTGAAACTTCATATGAGCAAGTAATCTCTTTCCACCTTCCTGAAAATTGATATCTGCATGTGATCTCTTACCTACCCTTCCTGAAACTTGATATACAGGTATATTTTTGCTTTTTCCTCTCCCATAAACTCATTGTGTGCATGCATGCAGGGAACACTTAACAACTTTTTTAATGGAAGGTAAATGTAATTCATTTAATTCTTTTTTATTTATCCCCATGCAATTTATAAAAAAACACTTCAGGAATACATTGATTCCTTCTGTTTGTTGGTCTTTCCATTCATTAGCCCATCCATCTTTTTTAATACCCAAATCCAAATTGTGGGGTGGAAATTCAAGTAACATTGTTGGGATATTGCCCCAGTAGTTTGAGATCCAGAAGCGGGCTGTGATTATTGACTTCTACCTTTTGGTTTCTGGGAGGGAGTCAGAGGTCAGATATATCAACATTTCAATTGCATTGGCATTTTTGTTGTGACAAAACTCTATGTATTCAGTCATTTTAGGAAATATGCATCATATTTGTGGCATATTTTGGAATTGTAACTATTGAATAACTGGATGAGGTGGGGGCAAATTTCAGGAGTTGTGTGAACTTGGAATATGCAGTATTATGTAGTGTAGGTATTTGCCATGACAAGCCATTGCAGATGTCTTAGACCAATTGTATAATGTAGTGTAAGGATTAGCCATGACAAGCCATTGCAGATGTCTTAGACCAATTGTATAATGTAGTGTAAGGATTAGCCATGACAAGCCATTGCAGATGTCTTAGACCAATTGTATAATGTAGTGTAAGGATTAGCCATGACAAGCCATTGCAGATGTCTTAGACCAATTGTATAATGTAGTGTAAGGATTAGCCATGACAAGCCATTGCAGATGTCTTAGACCAACTGTATAATGTAGTGTAAGGATTTGCCATGACAAGCCATTGCAGATGTCTTAGACCAACTGTACAATGTAGTGTAGGGATTTGCCATGACAAGCCATTGCAGATGTCTTAGACCAATTGTATAATGTAGTGTAAGGATTTGCCATGACAAGCCATTGCAGATGTCTTAGACCAACTGTACAATGTAGTGTAGGGATTTGCCATGACAAGCCATTGCAGATGCCTCAGACCAACTGTTAGAATTATTTATTCTTCTTTTATGACAATGAGATTTTGTTCCTGATTTTATTACCAAAAATATTCTTGTTTGGATAACTGGTGCTGAATAATCTTGTATGGAAACATAACAATCACAGCTGTAGTGTTAAGAAACCACACTTTGTCTCTCTGGAAATCGAACATGGCGTGGGGTGGGTGGGTGGAGTGAAGACACATACGTGAGTGAGTAAAGATAAGTTTATAGTGTTCTGCACTCTTTTGGTGGCGCTATACAGTTTCGTATTTTGTATAGGTTAGGATTTTAAAGAAAAAGAATGTCCCCGGCTTTCCTCACTGGTTATACTGGCTATTTAAAAAAGACCTTGTATATCTTAGGTTTAATGCAAAGAACCTTTAATTCCCTTTATTTTGGTGTATGATTGATGGGTGTACTATGGGTTCTAGAGTATACAGCTTGGCCTTACTTCAAATGTGCACCTTTCAAAAAAGTACTAGCTCTACTTGGTCATTTTCACTTCTGAACTTCAGAGGTAAATTGTATAAAAAAAGAGCCGATAACTTTTTTTACATTTTATATATTTGGTAATTCATTCATTGCATTTTCAGAAGCTGGTATTGTCTAGTCTGGCAAAATTCATTTTCCCTATTTTAATAGCTGCTATGTATAGTGTACTTAAGACTAATTCAGACTGATTTTTTAACACAAGGGAGCAGTCATTTTAGTTAGCAGTGTGCTTAAATCATGTAAAATTTCCAAAAGTACAATATCCAAAAGAAATATCATCCACATTACATTAATGAAACATAGAGGTATGCAAACATTCTCTCCACTGTGCATGTTTTAAATGTGAACTACTTTACCTTACATACGTCACTCTCTCAAAAGTACATATTATCTGGTGAGCGCCACCTTTGCCATCACATAATACACCAGCAGTGGCAGAGTTTGGTCTGCGTTGCTTGCAGTTAGATTTGACTTAATCACAGACATGTATGGCATGTATAATATTTGAAAACATACAAAGCCATCTGTAACCTATATAGCATACCCCCAAGCAGCAGTAACCTAAATAGCATACCCCCAAGCAGCAAGTCTATTGTGTACCATTTTACAATCTATCAGAAAAAGTAATAACTCTGACAACATCCTGCCAGCATTGAAAGTTGGCATTTTCATTGCGTCTTCTTTATCATTTCTCATCTTGTTTCCAAGTACAGTATCTGTACTGAAACATTTTCAACATTGCATTAAAGAATATTCACTAGATTCACAAAAAACAAATCCTTTGTTAGTGAAACATTAATTCTCAAAAAGCTATGCTAAACAGATCATGATGCCAAAGTGTTATGTATATAAGTGAGTTGTATATAAAATGTATATTTATAAAATGTATATTTATAAAAAGTATATTTATAAAAAGTATATTTATAAAAGTATATTTATAAAATGTCTATTTAAAATTCAGATAGCAATTGAATGAATTGTCTTAAATGACATTGCAATAAACGTGTGTATGTGTGTGTGTGTGTGTGTGTGTGTAGGTATATATATATATATATATATATATATATATATATATATATATATATATATATATATATATATATATATATATATATATATATATATATATATATAAAGACAAATCATATGGCAGATAATAGTCCTTTCAAGTGCACTGGATCCAGCAAGGGATTATGTGTGTCAGGAATTGATTAAGATAAATGCAATAAACTGACAACGAACAGTGCAAACTAGTATCTTACTAGCCTGAGTGCTTTCGACTCTTAATGAGTCTTTTTCAAAGGCAAATACAAAACATAGACGAGACAAACAAATAAAACAACGGATGGTAGGTCAGGATAAATGGTATCCTATCAGCCTTTTCCTTCTTTCCATATTTAAGTAGGTCATCATGGTTTGTTTGTTTAGCCCTTTATTTATATATATATATATATATATATATATATATATATATATATATATATATATATATATATATAGAGTCCAACTTCAAACTACATAGATCACCACTCCGGTGGCCTAGTGGTTAGAGTGGCCACCTCAGATGCGGGACTGGTCATGGGTTTGATCCCCGGCTGAGTCATACCAGAGACTTAAAAAATGGTACTAACAGCTGCCTCGCTTGGCGTTCAGCACTAAGAGGTTAGTGTTAGGACTGGTCGGCCTGGTGTCAGTATAATGTGACTTGGTGGGACATTATGTTATGTCTGCGGCATGATGCCCCAGTGCTAGACATCACTATAAACTGCCACATTGCAGACATTGTAGCGATATGACTGAAAAATTGTTAAAGCTACGTTAAAAATAAAAATCACATCACATCACATCACAACTACATAGATCCAGATCGGCCAGTGCATATCAGCTGATTATTAAACATGGGGTCTGTATTGAGTCTATACAATTTGTTACGAGTATTTATTAGAACCAACAACATAGACCCTGATCTGCTGGCATATTATTGCAGATCAGAGTCTGTTTTATGTAGTTGGGCTCGGCTTACAAATGAATAAGCATGTCAGTTACAATCATATTTTGTTGATACATGAAGAAGGAACAAAAATTGATCACAGAGAAAAATCTTATACCTGCATGAAACTAGCTAACGTAGCATATTTCCATTGAAGTAATTAAGTAATATGTGACTGAATCATTCAAATATTTTTACAACTTTGCTCTGTACACACACACACACACGCACGCACGCATGCATGCAGTCATACATGCGCACACACATTTGTGACATATATACATACATACATACATACATACATACATACATACATACATGCATGCATACATACATACATACATACACACATACATACATACATACATACATACATACATACATGCATAATACATATTCTTTAATTTGGGTGCCTTTTTACACACACATATACATGTACATACATACATACACACAAATGCATACACACATACATGCATACACACACATACATACACACACTTACACACGTACCTCAACCAGCACAATTATCATAACATGTTTAGATAGTACAGCTTTGTAAACAGTTCAAGGTTTTATTTATCAAGAGCAGTTCTATATCAAGCAAAATTACCCGGCACTGTCCTATGACATCTTAGTTTTTTTTCTATATTGACAAAGATGATATGTATAAACACCGGTCTGTACAAGAACATAAGTTCAGCCTAATACAATATTACAATTCAGGTGCAAACTTTTAATCTAAATGGAAATGCTTTGAAGTGAAGACTAAATGTGTGTCCTTTCTGGGACTGATAAGGTTAGTAAGAAAAGTAGTAGTATATGAATCCATTAAAAAAGCAAGTAAGGAGATATTGGTAAATGGTCATTATTTGATGTATGAGGAATTGTTAATTTGTTGAAACGAAAATAACAAAATTCATTTTTCTTAATTTTCTTTATTAGTCCATTCAGCTGTATATTGCATGTCTACCAGGGTATGTAATGTGTTTTCTGATTTGTAAGATGTAACAATTTTGTGGCAGAAAAACCTACAAAAAATATCAGAATTTTCATTGCTTTTGTGATATCATGATACTGCTAGTCACTTAAGTCCATGGAAATTTACATATTTTGCTATTTTGAAATGTCCACCACAAGGTATTATGTTATGATGTCCACTCCTTCTGTCTATTATCATTTTGGTTTTCACACAATAACTTTAGTTGTCCACAGTCTGTAGTGACCAATCTGGGTGGTTGGCTTGCAGTTGTGGTAACTAAGAACCCCATCAATTTTATGCTCAAAAGCTCCAAGATCAAGGTCACCTTGACTGTAACAGTAAAAAGTTTCCAGACAATTGCACTTGTTGATTTCAGGGTCAAAGGTCAAAATCACTGTGACTTAAAGAAGAAAATTGGTTTTGCAGAAAAGTTTTTTACCATCAAACTTTGTGGGTGATTTGTAATTTGGTTATGCAAGAAGGTTTTCAGTGTTTGGTTCAGAAGTTGAAATGTCAAGGTCACTTTGACTGAAAGAGGAAAAATGGTTTCCACACAACTATAGTTCTCCATCATCAATGATTACCAAACTTTGTGGATGACTTGCACTTTATCTCAGGAAGAATCTTTTGCTTTTGGAATCAAAATATCAAAGATCAAGGTCTTTGACTAAAAGCAAAATAGTCTCAGCACAATAACATTACTTTCTCATGACATACCTCAACCAAACTGGATGGCTAGTGCACTTGGGGTAAGGAAGAAAGCTACTCTTTTGGGATCATAGGTCAATTTTTAAATTGAAAAATGGATTTTGCATGATAACATTAGTTCTACAACACCAGACTTTGCCTAAATTTTGTGAATTACTTGCACTTTGGGTAAGATAGAAGCCAATTGAATTTGGGTTCAAAGGTCAAGTTTACTCTTACTGAAAGAAGAAAAACAGTTTCCATACCAATATTTTTCAGTTGTGTACATAAAGGCACTCTTCTTCATGAAATTTGTGTGTTTGAGGATGTTAATGGGTTTACTGTCACAGTAAAACTAAATGCTTGTAAGTAAAACTGCCATCTGACATGTTTCCACCAAATCATCAAATCAGTAAATGCAACATTGCTATCAATTAATTCATTAACTTGTATGTGCAGGTTCATGAAAAAGTCTTAATTATGACCTGTGTTCTCCAACACAGTATGAACCAGTCATCTAGAACAAAGCATGAAGAAACTGGTGTGATCATACATGCTTGAACAAGACTTTTCCATCCCAGAATGTCTATGAATCTATTCAGTAATGAAAACTGCCATTTGTAATTTGATATTTTTTGAGGTAAGTACATAATAGGGACCCATTTTTCTTCTTCGGTAGATTTCTGTGCCAGATGATCTCTAAATGGGTTTTTAGCTTGATATATATTAAGTGAAAGAACCAGAGCATGCATTTAAATCAGTCAATAGTATACCATATAGAGGATTAAAACAAATCTTACCTGTATACATGTATTTATTACCTGAAGACAGGAAGCTTAATCTAGATTCGGGTTATTTATTCTCAACACTGAGTCTTTTCTTTTTTTCCTTGTTTTATTGAAATGCTGTTTAGTTTAGCATTTTACAGCACCACTATACAAATAGGTTGTTTATTGCTGAGGCATTTGTAGCCGAGTGCCTTGTCCAGGATACACCATGGTAGCTGACCAGGGCTGATCCTATGGTAGGACTGGAGCCTGCACCCTTTCTGATTAGTGTGGTACACTAACTACTGAACCACAATGGTGCCTGCCTCCATTGGTTGCATATTATAAAAATCAGAAGCGCACAAGATGTACTGTAAATATTTGACTTCATTTATTACTTTCATGATAAAATTTAAACTTTTGAGTTGATTAATGCTGTTGTTGTTGTTTTGGGTTTAATGCCATTTTTCAGCACATGATAGACTATACATATTGGCCAGCATACTGGTAATTGGTGGAGGAAGAACCTGGGAAACCTCAGTAAGAACCACTGATCTACATGGCCTGAGACTTGAACCAACACAGATGGAGGTGAGATGGCAGTGATCAGTAAAAGCAAGTGCCTTAGACCACTCGGCCACACAGAACTCCTTGAGTTGATTAATAAATTTTGTTCATTTATCAACAGTATACTTCTTTGTAAACAACATTGCTCATTGTGGGTTAGTATTATAGAAATGAAGCTTGTACTGTTATATTCTAAAGGTATTAAGAATCAAATTGATTATTTGCACACTTTTTCACATTCATTTCTTTCTCCTTAAATAGGAAAGCAAGTAAGTGGTCTTAGCAATAACTTTTATACTATTTGATTTCATGCTTTATATTTATTTACAATAATAACATGTTAAAAAGTATGCATTAAATGTGCAGAAGGGATTTGAGTTTATCTTTAGATTTAAAGTGAATTTTAAATTCCAATGTTGACATAAAATTGAAGCACCAGATTTCATCTTTGAAAACATCTTCCATTGGTAAAAAACCGCAAGAATAATATCCTCAGGAAATAGGTACCTAACTGTTCTTTTGATGGTCCTTTGATCTGGAAGTGTTAAAACATGGGTTGGGGGCTCATTTATATATTAATAGAGAGTTATAAATTCAGAAAGGGTTTATTTACCAATCCATGTGTAATTCTAGTTGCAGACAGCCTTTAAAATCATTAGTAAACGGGAAATTTGCAAAATTAGCCTTAATTACCCATTTCAATTGGATAAAATCATATATTTTGTGGCAGTATGGCAGGCGCAGACTACATGTATATCAATACGTAATATGCTAATTGGTCAAGAGGGTACAAGGAATAGTTTTTATGCACAGCTGTAATGCTACATCCACCTGCGTAATATAAAAATTCATTAAAAAAATACACATTCATAATGCTACATCCACTTGCCTATTATAAAAATTTGTATTAAAACATACAGTCTTAATGCTACATCCACCTGCCTAATAAAAATAATTCATAAAAAAATACATGTGAGGTAAAAGAATGGTCTGTATTTTTGACAGTATTGTTCACTTGACCTGAGAAGTCAATAAGAAAAGAAGTTTGTGCCCAGACCCAAAATTTTTACTAACTTTTTTCACATCCAAAGGTCTGAAGGTAATTTTTTTATGCAAGGTGATACAGTGCAAACAAAAGCCCTCTCCCAAAGTGATACAGTGCAAACACAAGCCCTCTCCCAAACTGATAATGCTGAAAACACAAGCCCTCTCCCAAAGTGATACAGTGCAAACACAAGCCCTCTCCCAAAGTGATAATGCTGAAAACATTGTGTACTAAACAGCTTGATGCAATTCAAAATAGTTGCCAACCAGGCAGTTTTTGAGATATTCTGCTTGCCTTGAACCCACATGTCTACAGCTGAGGGTGGCTAGCTCTTCTTCCTTGCTGACTATTCCTGTTTTACTGTCCACATGATGTGAAGTAACTGGGAGGTGGACATGACTCACATCCAGATTTTTAATTCTTAAACAATAATACTTTTAAAAAATCACATCATGACCTTAAGAAACTTGATAGGGGTAATTGTACAAAACTATCCCCTGCCACTAGAGCAATGCCTTTGCATGATTAACAAGTACCATATTTTCTTCAAGCAGCTTCACTGACTGAAAGGTAAGGTATATCCAACCAATGCTGGAATAGGTTGTTATTTTTACCCTATTCATTAAAACACTGTAGTCAGGTGTGATATCACTGTAAATAGTTAAAAAAAAGTGAAATCTTAGAGAGAACAAACCAACCATGGATATTGTATGATATTTCTATATCGTCATGATGCATTGCTGCTCCAACATTCATAGACTCTGCATTTTTTGTACTTTAAAAAAAAATGTTTTTGGATGATACATTAGCATGCTTGAGGATGTCTGTCATTGCTTATTTCTAAACATTTTTAAAACTGATCTCCAGTGTTTTGTTTTGGGGCCAATTTGCTATGTCTAAACATCTTTAAAACTGATCAGTGTTTTGTTTTGGGGCAATTTGTTAACATTTTTGTCCAGCCTAAATTATCTTTGAAACTGATCTCCATTGTTTTGTTTTTGGGGGGGGACAGTTTGATAACATTTTTGTCCAGTCTAAGTATCTTTAAAACTGATCTTCACTGTTTTGTTTCTGTGCTTAAAGTTCATTTAGAATCAGGCATGTTCTGTTCCATATTTCTTTGTTCCATTCGGACATGTACATTCTCTGTGTTGATGACTTTTACATGACTCCAAGATATTTTACTGTAAGCATGACATTCAAACTTGAATGACATAATTCCATCAGCAATACAGTTCACTTCAAGATGGGCATCAGAGAAAAAGAAGCTCATCTCGGAGATGGCAGTGAGATAAAAAAAAATTCCTTAGAAAGCTGCATTAAGAAAATATGTCTTGATGTCATTAACTTCCATTTGATTGTATCCAAGAGACAGAAATTATTCCACCACTACAATAACAATTGAATAACCTGTCTTTCTGGGTGGAAAAGGGTCACAAAGTCAGCACAATTATCTGTGAAATTTAATATCATTCTTTGCAAATACAATTTTGTCCTTTGTTTTGGTTTTACTATGATTCAGACTTTTATTGATACATTTTTTAATGGTTTATAAATTGAATGAGACAAAATTGAACTATATTACCCAACTATACTAATGGTACAATATAAGTCAGGCTGCAGACAAAATAGACCCAGATCTTTGTGCTGGTAACTCTGACTCAGTGTTGTTTGTTTTGCTGATTACTCCTAGCAAACTTTGTAGACTCTAATCTGCTGGAACCTAATGTGATGGCAGTTTGGGGTCTGTGCATTGTGCAGTTTGACTTGACTATAAGCAAGTAGTTACCCATCCATTTGTATTTTTGGACAGTTAAATTGGAATAATTTTGTCTTGTCATTTCTATGGGTAATTCAGCAAGGGCTATATTATCATCAGAAAATATCACAAGTTAGTCAAAAATGGACTATTATGTTTTATGTATATTATATGTTTGTCCATTGGTGTTCATCATCACCACAGCTTCAGTTATTTGTTGTCAGGTGGTGAGTACAGAGATGACTAGTGAGGACAATCTGGACATGGAAGTCTGTCCCACATGTGGCACACACAAAGGAAGTCAGTTCCACATGTGGTGTACACAAGGGAAGTCTGTCCCACATGTGGAGCACACAAGGGTTAGTGTAGAAGTAGAGGTGTTGGCATCTCTGGCCTCACAGTGCCACGTTTTCTCTGCGCCTCAGCAATTTTCTTCTGTTCTGCTGCATGGTTGCCAGATTTGATCTTACTGTACAAAGATGGATGGTCTTGCACATGGGTCTTCCATGAGGCACTTTTGATATGCAGGTTTTCCAAGGACATCTTCAATGAGTCCTTGAAGCACTCCAACAGTGTACTTTCCCTCGCAGTTTGCCATAGAGCAGAAATTTTGGAATTTGTTCCTTGGGTATACAGATGATGTGTCCTGCCCATCAAATATGGACTCTCTGCAGCAGTGTGAAGACAGCATAGGATGTTGGCCCTTGCAAGAATCTCAGTATCAGGAATTTTGTCTTGCCATCTAATCGACATAATCTTTTGGAGACAGCTCATGTGGAATTGATTGAGTTGTTGGAATGTCTGCTATAGACACTCCATGTCTCGCTGGCATAGAGGGGGGTGGTGAGCCCTACTGCAAGGTACACTTTCAGCTCTGTGGTAAGACTGATACCCCTGTAGTCCCACACCATCCCACATGGTCTCTCAAATGCTGAACTGTTGTTGTTATTGTTGTAGGGTTTAATGCCATTTTTCAGCACAAGATAGGCTATAAATGGTGGCCAGTATAAATGGTGGAAAGGCTGAACTGGCTTTGGCAGTTCTGCTGTTGACCTTAATGTCACTATTGACTGTTCTTGAGAGGCTGCTGCCCAAATACGTGAAGACGTAGACAACCTGGAGTTTCTGACCCTTCATTATAATGTTCAGTTCACAATATGGTTTTCCAGGGACAGGTTGGTACACGACTTCAGTCATTTTGCTGCTGATTGTGAGGCCATAGTTTTCGCATGCCTCAGCGAACCTGTCCATGCTGATCTGTATGTCTTTTTGGGGCAGAGAGGAAGTCCCTGATGACTGTTTCCTTCACCTTTTGTGTGATTGCCTGCAGTTGCTTGGGGTTGAACATCTTACTTTCAGTCCAGTATCTGACATGGATGCCCTCCTCACTGTTTTTTTTGTGGAATGCATCTATGAGCATGGCAGTGAACATCATGTTGAAGAGTGTGGGTGCCAGAATGCAGCCTTGTTTGATGCCATCTGTGAGAATGGCAGTGAACATCATGTTGAAGAGTGTGGATGCTAGAATGCAGCCTTGTTTGATGCCATCTGTGAGCATGGTAGTGAACATCATGTTGCAGAGTGTGAGTGCCAGATTGCAGCCTGTTTGAGTGCCAGATTGCAGCCTTGTTTGATGCCATTTGTGACTGGGAGGGCATTTGAGGGTTTGCTGTTATCCGTTATATGTGCCACTGTGAGGTCATGGAGCTGATGAATGACTGATGAACTTGTTCGGGCAGCCAAATTTTGGCATGCTCTTCCATTGTCCATCTCTGCCATGTAGAATGCCTTGGTCAGTGATTATTATGCATCATAGGTATGATCATACTTATTCAGTTATTTATTTATTTTGATTTCATTTCTGTAAAATTTATTAAACATTGAATCTTCTAAATGATAATTATCCTTGCAGTACTATTTGGCAAGCTTTTTTCCCTCTGTCTTTGTCATCTGCACACTACTGTATCATGGTCTTTGTCATCTGCACACTACTGTATCATGGTCTTTGTCAATTGCACACTACTGTATCATGGTCTTTGTCATCTGCACACTACTGTATCATGGTCTTTGTCATCTGCACACTACTGTATCATGGTCTTTGTCAATTGCACACTACTGTATCATGGTCTTTGCCATCTGCACACTACTGTATCATGTAGTTCATCTTACCGTATATTCTCATTTATAAGTTGAGTCAAACTGCAAAAAAACAAAGGTACTGATCTGCTGTAGCATAATGTGCAAGCAGATCCAGGTCTGTGCTGTTTGTTCTACTAATTACTCATAAGAAACTGTGCAGACCCAGATTTTTCAGAGCATTATGGAATGACAGATGATACTTCTGATCACCACCTTGCGTTCATATGATTTTCTTTAGACCTATTCATACATTTTGTTTCCTTGTCTGAAATTTTTTTTATTTTGCTGAAATTGTAAACCCACTGATTGTTGGTAGTTTTTCATGAGTATGTTTTGATTACATTAGGCTGACCTACTTGGAAAATATGTGTTTATATTGTTTAGGAAGCATGGTTAGTCATGGTGTCTACTGTAACAAGATCAACATTTTGTACATCTGGCAAAGACCTGGGCGTAAACACATTTCACCATAGCCATCTCTTCCTGAAGCAAGCATAGCATCCTTCTGCTTTTAGATGGTGATAGTGGTACAGTACTCACTCTCTATAATACCCTTCATTATAACACCATTCCATTTATAAGGCCGGTATGGTCATGGATCCCATCTCATTATCTTGTAGTAAAATTATATGTATTCATTATATTGCTTTTCATTGTAAGGTATCTCATTATAAGGCATTCTATTGTCATTAATGGGTGTCATGGACAGCATTATAATAAGTTAGTACTAATCCCGGATTATCTGAAACCACCAGTATTCTTTGGGTGCTAACATATATGTGTAATACTTCTTGAACAGTCTTCTAGGAAATTTCCAATAAAAAATTTCCCAAAGATTTTACAAAATATGCACAATAAATAAGGAAATTCTTGATTAGCTTTCCAGTTTTTCTCACGGTTTGGGCCAAATTTTAGAGTTAGAATGCAAGGAATGATGACCAGGGATTTATCTCATGACTTGCATATTATATGCTGTTAGTAATAATAATAAAATATGATATTCAGGGTTGATCCCAAGGGGGTGGGATTGGGTGGGTTAAATGGTTAAGAAATAAATTTGTAATGAACACATTTTTATATCACATTTTGTGACCCCTCTAATTTGAATCTATTATAATTATTGTGGAAAATTTTGTAGATTCTTACAAATTCACATATAGATTATGTCTGTTCCATGTGAGCCTGTGTATGTATTGCATGATGTCATCACCAGATAACCTTAGATAGCTCTCAGATAGTGAGTACTGTTCATGTCATACTTCCTGTTGCATCTGCCTTTGTAGGGTTATTTCAGGTTATCACTACATCTTACTGCTCTTAGTTGTGTAATCACCTCTAAGTGAACAAATTGGAAGACCAAAAACATGCAGGATTTAATTCAATCATCAACACGAATAACTTCAAAAGCTTATGCTGGACATTAAAGAATAATAGACACTTATGCTGGAGATGGCTGTGAGATAAAAGTTATGGAACAGTTGTTACAGACCATATGCCACTGCTCAGATGAGTCATTACAAGTTAAGTGTATGTTGATTTTAAAATGGTGTCCACTTGGAAAAAGTGTCAAAGGGCACATTCTAGAAGAATAATTACAGTTGTTTAACAGACATTTGACTTATAAGATCATCTATTTTTGCTTCCCTAAGATGGCTTCCTAATTTAATTTACACATGTTTGACATGGATGGAAAAGCAAGCACAGTACTATAGTATTCGTTTAGGTCTCTCAAGAATGTTTGCCACTCATATTTGTGAACTGTTGTAATTTGTACATCCTATTCTATAAGATTAATTCTTCAGAGAAAATAATATATGCATTGTGGTGGCTGTCATCAAGGTCATATTGTGATTGGCGTCATTAAGTCATTATTGTGGTGGCTGTCATCAAGGTCATATTGTGATTTTCGTCATTAAGTCATTATTGTGGTGGCTGTCATCAAGGTCATATTGTGATCGTCATCATTAAGTCATTATTGTGGTGGCTGTCATCAAGGTCATATTGTGATCATCATCATTAAGTCATTATTGTGGTGGCTGTCATCAAGGTCATATTATGATTGTCATCATTAAGTCATTATTGTGGTGGCTGTCATCAAGGTCATATTGTGATTGTCATCATTAAGTCATTGTGGTGGCTGCCATCAAGGTCATATTGTGATCGTCATCATTAAGTCATTATTGTGGTGGTTGTCATCAAGGTCATATTGTGATCATCATCATTAAGTCATTATTGTGGTGGTTGTCATCAAGGTCATATTGTGATGGTCATCATTAAGTCAGGATTGTGGTTGTTTGTTATGGCAGTACAGTAATACCTCGTGCATTTGCGTTTCTGGATTCGCGAATTCACGGATTCGTGAAAGTTTCATTGGTACCCTCTACGTACATGTTTTCTTTATTTTATTGAATTGTACGTTCGTTATATGACTTCTGTGACATATGAAGTTTACCTAGTTTACCTTCCTGACAATGACAAAGAAAACGTCAGTCATTAAGTTTACAGTCCCATTCATTACTTGGTTTTACCTTACTGTGAGTGCAAAAGAAAATGGCAGCCAATGAATTAGTATAGGGGTAATATTAGTATACATGTACCATACTGTAAATGCGCTAGTGTGGCAAATACCCATTAGGCGATACTGTACTCTACTTTTACGTCAACCATTTATTTCTCTTTTTAAGGGTAATGTATTAAGCTAACTTTTAAATGAAATTAAAGTGCTTTGGGAGCATGATTTGGGTCATATTTAGGGTTTAAACCCTAGAAATAAGCATTTATTAGCATTTTTAGTGACTCGTAACAAACATTCGAGATTCCTCCTGATCTGCGACTGGTTCTGGAACCTAACCTCGCGAATGTTCGAGGTATTACTGTATTATTGTAGTTGTCATCATGGCCATATTGTAATGGTCATCATTATGTCAGTATCGTGGTGGTTGTCTTCAGGACCGTATTATAGTGGTCATCATTATGTCAGTATTTTTGTGGTTGTCTTCAGGACCATATTGTAATGGTCATCATTTTGTCAGTATCGTGGTGGTTGTCTTCAGGACCATATTATAGTGGTCATCATTATGTCAGTAATTTTGTGGTTGTCTTCTGGGCCATAATGTGATGGTCATCATTATGTCAGTATCATGGTGGTTGTCTTCTGGGCCAGATTGTGGTGGTTGTCATTATGTCAGTATCATGGTGGTTGTCTTTCAGGGCCAGATTGTGATGGTCATCATTATGTCAGTATCATGGTGGTTGTCTTCTGGGCCATAATGTGATGGTCATCATTATGTCAGTATCATGGTGGTTGTCTTCAGGGCCATATTGTGATGGTCATCATTATGTCAGTATCATGGTGGTTGTCTTCAGGGCCATAATGTGATGGTCGTCATTATGTCAGTATCATGGTGGTTGTCTTCAGGGCCATATTGTGATGGTTGTCATTATGTCAGCATCATGGTGGTTGTCTTCAGGGCCATATTGTGATGGTTGTCATTATGTCAGCATCATGGTGGTTGTCTTCAGGGCCATATTGTGATGGTCATCATTATGTCAGTATCATGGTGGTTGTCTTCAGGGCCATAATGTGATGGTCATCATTATGTCAGCATCATGGTGGTTGTCTTCAGGGCCAGATTTTGATGGTTGTCATTATGTCAGCATCATGGTGGTTGTCTTCAGGGCCAGTATGTGATGGATGTCATTATGTCAGCATCATGGTGGTTGTCTTCAGGGCCATAATGTGATGGTTATCATTATGTCAGCATCATGGTGGTTGTCTTCAGGGCCAGATTGTGATGGTTGTCATTATGTCAGTATCATGGTGGTTGTCTTCAGGGTCATATTGTGATGGTTGTTATCAAATAGAGGATTTCATACTACAATGTTTTGAAAGTTGTATATCTTCAGCATCAGGTGCTGTATTCAACTGGATCTTGGATATAATATTGGATATAATATTTGATATAATATTACTCCTTTCTGAAGCAGAAAGCATATTCATCATAAAATAGTTTACTAGTGAGATGTCACATTTCTTGTAGAACCCTTGTCTCTGGCTGAACTTTACTTTTTGTCATTAGTGCATTTTTCAATGCTAAGATTATGAGAACACTAAGGTCTTTGGTTGAATTACAAGCATTGCAAGCATACATAAAGCTCCTACCAGCCCACCTGTTATTCCCACCTTATTATATCTCCTTGCCTTAATGGTCACCTGTATTAAGTAATCACATATTTTCAGAGGACACTTTCCAGAATTGTTTGCATAAGACATTTTGACTGTAGCTATTTATATGGCTTATAACCTGCTACTCAGTCTTATGGCAAACACCTCATGTTATGGCAAACACCTCATGTTATGGCAAACACCTCATGTTTCAGCATACATATCATGTTATGGCAAACACCTCATGTTTCAGCATACATATCATGTTATGGCAAACACCTCATGTTTCAGCATACATATGTTATGGCAAACACCTCATGTTTCAGCATACATATGATGTTATGGCAAACACCTCATGTTATGGCAAACACCTCATGTTTCAGCATACATATCATGTTATGGCAAACACCTCATGTTTCAGCATACATATCATATTATGGCAAACACCTCACGTTTCAGCATACATATCATGTTATGGCAAACACCTCATGTTATTTCAAATACCTGATGTTATGGTAAGCACCTCATGTTGACCTCTTTTGGTCTTTTTCATTTAAGTATTTCTTTTCCAATACAATGCTGTTATTGTTGTTATTTATATATGGAGATCAAGTGTAGAATGATCAAGTTTTGTTAGAGATCTGACTGTAAAAATTGAATAGTCTGGCTGCCTATAATGCTTCAACTAGATGAATCCCTTTTGAACTTCATATAATTCCTGCTTTAGAGGATTTGCAATAGGAGCCTATAATCTGTTAGTATCCCTGGATAATCTATAATCTGTTAGATGGTCTTTAAATATCCCTAAGATGTGAAGTGTTGTTTGCAATTGGTTTTGTCTTTTTCTTGAGATGCCCTGCATTGTGTATTTTGACATTAAACCTGCCTTGTGTTATTTCCATCGGCTTGGTTGTTTACAATTGATTTTGTCTTTTTCTTGAGATTCATGTGTCTTGCGTTGTGTATTTTGATGTTAAACCTGCCTTGTGTTACCTCCAGTTAGGTGAACTTTTATCAGCTTGGTTGACAGATTCTGCTATGCAGTACCTATTCATAGTGACCTGTTTTAAAGACAAAAATGTATAACTGAGGACAGTTTTATTTATCATGTACCATATATACATATGTATATGTTGAATCCAACTGCAAAGAACATAGTCCTTGATTTGTTATCACATAATGTGCTGGCAAATCAGGATGGTGTTTGTTCTACTAATTTAAAGGGGCCCTGATGGTCTAGTGGTCTAAAGCGCTCTCCGTTATGGATCACTGCCATCTCACCTCTGGCTGCGTGGGTTCGAGTCTCAGATTCTGCCAAGGTGGGTATGTGCGAAAGCTTGCCAGTAGCTTCACGTGGGTCGGTGGTTCTTTCCGTTGTTTTCCCGGTTTCTTCCTCCACCATTAATACTGGCCGCCATGTATAGCCTATCATGTGCTGAAAAATGGCGTTGAACCCTACAACAACAACAACAACAACTAATTTAAACTTAGTACACTGCTTGGACCTGGCCTGCTCATTCATTAATAGATAGCAGATCTGGGTCTGTTCTGTCTGCAGTTGGACCTGAATTCTGTGTATAACCAGTATATCAGCTTACTGCAGTATTTTTCTGGGGGTGTGTATCACAGTACTTTTTCATAGTATTGTTACATGGGTAGTTTATGTATGTAAGGAATGTACTGAGTAAACATGTTATGAATTTAATGATATTAAAATCATGTTTTTATTTTTCATAACAAACTAATTTATAAAATGTTTTGAATATTGCAAATATAAATATATTTATCAACCATTAATTGCATGTTTGACATATGTCACATATGCCAACATGTCAGGCAAATGAGATAATTGTTAAAGATAGTCAGGACAAATCCACCTTTTTAAAAATTGAGATTGGTAAAAAGCAGAACAAATGTAAGATTTTTTTTACAAGTATATGTTCTTGTATTAAGTATGTGTATTCTTTTGTAAACTGAGTAATATCCAGGAGAGCAGTTGTTTTGTTTGTCTGAATTTTGCGCAAGTTCTTTAGTCCACAAAGTCCGTTCTGGAGCATTGTGATCTCACCTGTCTGCATGGGTTCAAGTCTCAGGTTCAGCTAACGTGGGTATGTGAGAAAGCCTGCCAGTAGCTTCTCATGGGTTGGTGGTTCTTCCTGGGGTTTTCTAGGGTTCTTCCTCCACCAGTTATACTGGCTGCCATATATTGCCTATCTTGTGCTGAAAAATGGCATTAAACCCTACAACAACAACAACAACAATTAGTCCACTAAGTATTTTCTTGTTTGTTGAGTCTGTGTTTTATGTTTATTGGCCCTCTCTGATAAACATGTTGTGTCCCCAACCCCAAGTGTTGACATCCCACTCAATGTTTCCCTGCTGCTTATATCAATACTGACCCTAGTAAATTGTAGGTTTCAGTGTCAGCACTTTAAATTTTTATCAACAAGCTCTGTAATGTCAGCACAAAGTCTTTCACAGTGTGTCAGCTGTTGTGTAAGCTTAATAATCCCAGTATAGTTATATATCAGTTAACATGCACATAGCAAGTTCATTTAGGTACTGACCAACATTGGGGGGGGGGCATGCAATTGTTTTTTTTCTTCTTGTCTTCTATCCAAAGATAATTAATTTTGTTATAATAATATGGACATAATATGGTATTATTTTGCTTTAAATTAAGGTATGATAGTTTTTCCAGCTATATGAGAGCCAGAAATGTATTTTTTAAATTAAAAAACAATCCCTGCCCCAGAAAAGTAAATTGTTTGTCTCTAATGTAACTGTGGTGTACTGTAGAATGTATTGCAGTATGTTAAAAAATACAATGGAGCAAAAGTTGTCATGGTAATAGTTGTTTTCATTTTTTTTCACAGAAAAACAGGGCATAACAAAATATTAGAATGTTATCACCATTTTTGTGGGTTCAAACCCCAGCTGAGTAATACCAAAGACTTGTAAAAATGGTACTAACAGCTGCCTCGCTTTGCGCACAGTATTAAGAGGTTAGTGTTAGGACCAGTCAACCTGGTGTCAGGATAATGTGACTGGGTGGGACATCATGGTACATGTCTGCGGCATGATGCTCCAGTACTCACTATAAACTGCCACTGCGATGAGCCCTCACTTTGTGGAGGGGTTGATGCTGGTTGGGTGATGGTGGGGTTGATTGGCAGATTGTTCCTTCTTACAAGTTGCCTGCTTTATTTAGTCATCATTATCTAAAGAGTTATTGTCCTTGGTGTTATTGTTATTAATATAAAGAGTAAAACCTATAGATGGGATAAATAGAGATCTGAGCAGATACACCTCTTCCTCGATAACTCACGCACAACGGGGTCCACAAACATAGACCACAATGTAAGCGAGGCACGATTTACCAGGGGACCTCCAGAAATTGAAAAAAATCACTTTGACATCGAGAAAACCATGGGGGGGGGGACTGGTGTTAGGGAACTGGGCTGTTTAATGACTGAATGCTCATTTTTCAATCATGTTGATAATAATTTTTAATACTTCGCTTTTTCTAATGAAGTTGTTCGTTATTCTGTTTAAATAACATTTTTTTCTTCAAAATATCCAACAAATGAAAGATCGTTCCAACTGGTTTGAACAACCATCACGTGTACGCGAAAAATCTGTGTGGCTGTTCTTCATGATCCTCTCACTTTTTCTTGTCCAAACTCTTTATTGTCTTGCCTCTTTCAGCCATCAGACTTTGTGTGGGTAGGTGGATATGTAAGTACAGAGATACGTAGATACTTGGATAAGTAGGTACGTGGATACGTCAATGGAGCTATTTCCTCTTTCAAAATAAACAGAGAAGCAACCTAAATGTTCTGTCAGATATCCTACTGGGAAAAGATCATTATTCCCATCTCATTAGGTCAGATATCATCCTATCAGAATTCAAACAGATACCAAAGGCTGTCTGGTCAAGCCAGACATGGCAGACCATAATCTAACCTAGTTTCGTAAGATTAATGTACTTCCTAATGCCTATTTCACCAGTGACTCACATTACCATCACATGAGACATAACAATTTCTCCTTGTCTCAATTACACAAATGAATGAATGAAATTCATTATATGCCTTAACTACATTATTTTCAGTGAATACACACATTCAAGTCTTTATATACATGAAATCTCACTTCATGGCTTAACAACATTAATTTCAGTCAATACGCACTCAAGTCTTTATCATATGTGAAATCATCTAAGATAGAGAATTCAGACGGATTTTTGTAACTCATATCAACTAAAGTAATACATGAAATTCTTCCTATAACAATCAAGATGACAAATTCAAAACAATTCGTCAAACTTATATATATAGAAGATCATTGTACAAATTCAGTTAGATGAACTCAAACACAGTTATACTCATATCAAGAAAATTGATCTATGGATTTAAACAGATAAATTCATGCAAATATAAGCAAATAAATTCAAGCAAATCATTGTACTGGTATCAATGTATAACATGTACCGGTACATGACATTGATGCAAATACCTTGTGCTTTCAAGCTTTGTTTGCTTCTACCACCAGAATTGTGTCGTTGACTTTCCAGACATCGTCCATCTGATAAATGTTTTATGAGAGAATTTATTCTACATTCAATCTCTAAGTCTTCTATATTTTTTCCTCTTGCAGGAAAATGTAGACTGACTAAATTTTTGTGATGTGGCATAAAAACCCAAGAAATTTCATGTGGGAAACATGCCCTTTATTTAACGTAACCAATCAGGATTGACCCTTTACCTCATAGAGCATAGTGACAAAGTGCAGCGTGCTATAAATAGAACACCTGTTACCTAGCCGACTGTATATGCATAGGCCTGCCTGTGAACTGTTAAGCAGTGTAGTATATGTTACGTTTTACAGCAGTTTTAACCATTTTTCGTTTTTGGTACACTTCTATTATATGTGGAAAAATTTAAGAGTAAAGTCCGATTGTTATAGCTGTGTAATTTTTTTTCACGGAAGAATTTTTTATGTGCTTTAAAATCTTGAGAGAACTCATTCACCGTCATGTCAGTGAGGCTGCGTGACCAACTGTAGCTGCCATTTCCCATAATCGAAATCTACAAGTTTTTCATCTGCGTCTACATCACTAAGTCATCTGAATTTGATAATTTATAAAAACTAATTGCTGCCTACATCAATATCAGAGCCTTCACCTAAGTTCTTGAATCTTTCATAGTTGTGATTCTAATCTTGAAAACTTCATAAGTACTGAATGAAATCCGTGACTGCCATTTTGGAGAGTGGAGATTACGACCCAGTTACTTTGAATAGCAGATATCGACCAGTGCATAAACAGTGACAGTGTGATCTGACGTAATTGTCATTCGCAGAAATGAATGTAGTATCTAATGGGGGGTTTTCCCTGAAGGTGGCACTATGAAAACCAGCTCAAAATGGCTGATGTTTACAGCAGGCGTCAAAAGGCGCTTCCATGCGAATGAAGTAGAGGCGTCCAAAGACGCTTGCATAAGGTAAAGGGTTAAATATATCTACTGTCTTTTATAACAAGGCACCAAAATTGTGGTCAGCCTGACTTCTAGATTTCCAAATAACTGATTCTGGACAATTTCAGATCTGACATATTGGATACAAAGATCAAAGTTAACCTTGTCCTTCCAGTCTGTCTGATGGTTAACTTAAGACATATATAAGACATTTTTACATACTTTTATAAATATAATAATATAAAAGATGCAAAATAAGCAAGTGATATATTTGAAGACTAGCACCAGAACTCAAACTTTTCTTGTTTATTTGTTAATATGTAGGCTTGAAATGCTGTATATGCATTGTTTTTCAAAAGAATTTAAATGTGAGCAGGAAGTGAGTTCCGTATTTTTGCCCATGAATACTGCAGATTTCCTTTGAATTGCTCATTTCTAGGTTTTGGTATTTCTTAACTGTTTTTAAAATGCTATCTTAAATTATAGGGAGAAAACATTCTGTAGAATAACTGATTAGTGCGCTCCAGAACATCCCCTTTAATTCATTTAAAGACCAAAACTGATTCAGAAAGTCTATTCTCTCATCTGTTTTCAACCATTTTAGTTCTGTGAACATATCTGATGATTATTCATCAATGGCGACATCAAGAATCAGCCAAGCTGCTTCTTTTTGAAGCTTGTTAATTCTGTCTGGTTGGGAACTAGTACAGTTTTCCCATACTGATGAACAGTATTGAATCGTTGGAAGAATTTTGGAGTCCTTTGTCAAGTATTTGTTATTCTACTAAGCAATGACATTTTAGATATGAGTATGTAACCTACATAGAATGTCTACTTGTTTTTCCCACTTCAGACTTCTCTTAATAATTACTCCTCGTTTACATCTTCATCTGCCTTATTTGTAATGTACATTGATATGTCTTTCTTCTTTAAGTTTGCAAGCTTTTTTTAAGATGTTTCTGTAAGCATGCCTTTTTTTTAATAGATTCTTACAGTATTGTACTTGGAAAAAGTACCGGTACATGTATGCAAAATGAAGAAAAGGATATCATGGAAGAATTTAAAATAATGTATGGATCAAAAATTGTTTTCAAATTTCAGTTTTTGTTACACAGAGAGGAGATATTGACAGAGAAGATGAAATTGCTAAAATATATCAGAGATTGGAATATTGTGTTGCTGCCTCTTTTTCTAATTATTAAGTTTACAAGAGAATCTTCTCTGAACTTGGATTTCATGCAAATCTGATGCCTGGATTTGATTGTGAACAGAATTGGAGCGTGCGTGTGTGTATGTATGTGCGTGTGTTTGTGTCTGTATGCGTGTATCTCCGTGTGCATTCATGCATGTCATTGGGGTGGATATGCTTTGTTACTACATATACACACACACACACACACACACACGTCAGATTACAGTATTATGAACTGTTAGACATTGCCAGGGTCAACTTAACACAGGCTTTTCCATTAGCCAGCTCATGCACATCAAAATCTGCAGAAAATCAACTACCATATATACTCGCTTATATGTTGAGTTGAACTGCTAACAGCAGAGATCCTAATATGATGTAGCATAATGCACGTGCAGATTCAGGTGAGTGTTGTTTGTTTTATTGATTACTCCAGTCCAATTGTATAGGCTGTGCAGTGCACTCAACTTATAAGTGAGTAAATATGGTAGCCCTCCAAAACAAGTAAAAATAATAACAAGAAAATATAACCAGCTCGGCTCTAAGTACTTATTGGCCACCAAGTGGTCTTATGCGCCAGTTTGTACCAATTACTGCCATCTCACCTGTCCTCATGGGTTTGAGTCTCAGTCGGTGACATTGTGGGTACATGAAAAATCTTGCCAGTAGGTTCCCATTGGTTGGTGGTTCTTACCAGAGCTTTCTCGGGTTCTTCCACCAGTTATACTGGCCACCTTATATACCGGTAGCCTGTCTTGTGCTGAAAATGGAGTTTAACCCCCAAAATAACAACAGTTAGCAGGCTCACCTCAAAATCCACAGCTAAATCAGTCCATGCATTGATTAGGAATGTATGTATTTGGACGTGTATGCTTTGTTCATTTTAATTAGTAACTAGTTGTTTTAGGGTCCATTGGGGGTGGGGGTCAGAGTAGTTACATAGTTTGGTGGTTATGAATATGACAATGCACAATACAGTCCATAAAAACGTGCTAGCTGCAAACTTATACTAAATGAATTGCTGAATGAATGAATAGATGAATGAATGAATAAATGAATGAATGAATGAGTTGCTGAACTGCTGAATGAATTGCTGAATTGCTGAGTGAATGAATGAATTGCTGAATGAATCGCTGAGTGAATAAATTGCTGAATGAATTGCTGAATCGCTGAATTGCTGAATGAATAAATTGTTGAATGAATTGCTGAATGAATGAATGATTCATTAAAGCTATTAATTAATCAGGTGAATGGTCAGATTTTGAGTAAATTTTAGTTAACGGTTTATTTATATTTTCTTCTGAAGAAATAAATAAAGATCAGTTTTTGTTTTAATAGATCACAGTGAAATTAAAAACATTATTATTATTATTATTATTATTATTATTATTATTATTATTACTATTATTATTGTTATTATTATTATTGTTATTAAAACATAGGTTTATATAATTGGGTGTTTATGGTACAGTGTGTCCATGTTTATCTCAAGATATGGTTGCCGCATTCAATTAACAGGTTACTTATGTCCCTTGCACCTGCCCTCAGGAAAATCAGTACATCATAGCAGGGACCTGACAACTTTATTTTATTTCTATTTGATGTCAGTTTACTGCATGCAGTGGCATTATTGAAACGGAAAGTGTATACCAGTGTTTTTGTTCAGGTGAAAAGATTTTGTAGTAAGTGCAGTTTATATCTGACAGTGAAAGCATTAGCAGAGGTAATATTTAATAATTCTATTCTTTTCTTCATCAATCCCTATAAACATTGTTCTTTGACCTACAGTACTGCATCTGTGGACTTGTACTCTTAGAGGGTATTTCATTTTAACATCTTGCAAACATGACTATTGATTTTTGTTTTTAAATTGTACTAAGATTCTTTGGGTCTTCTATGAGCACAAAGACCTGCATACTTAGTTAATAGCCTTTGATTTATATAGGAACAAATTTGCTGTCACAATGCTGAGAAAAAGTATGTTAACAAAGAATACAGTGAGTTAATTTTTGTCATATGTATCAGATTTTGTGGGTTTCGAGGGTGCTTTATAAAAAATTTTTTATATACCCCCTGAATTATGATTTTTCTGTTGATTAATTTATATACCCCATGAAATGGATAATTCCCATCCACAGTTTAAATTTTACTGTGTAATGATAAACAAGCTAGCTGTAACATCAATTTTCCCTTTGAAAGTGGTACGCCAGAACATTGATTTGTACATTTCAAGAATGATAGATAAACGGTGTGATGATTTAGTTAGACTTATACATTATACTCCCTAACTAAACTTGAGGGATTTTGCCACATTCCCTTCCTGGTTTACATGGGTTTACTGTCACTTAATATTTCATGGCTTTTACACTAATTCATTCATGTACAAGTCTAACATATAAAATAAAATCTGACAGAATTTGTCTGCTGATTTTGATCATTTAAATGTTTTGCAAGTTGATGAAATGTGCCGAGGTGTTGGTCATTACATTAAGCCACTCCATAAAGGAGCCAGTGTGGCACAGTGGTTTCTGGACCAGAGATACAGCCAAGAGGGTGATGGTTTAAATCCTACCGTGGGATCAACCTGGGTCAGATAGTGCGATGTGTCCTTAGGAAATTCACTTTACTTAAATTGCCTGAAAACCTGCTTATGTAGCTGTGTATTAAAACACTGAACAATTTTATTGATATGGCATGAAGTTCACACAAATGCTTCCGAGGCTGTGATTCTCTAGTCTACAACTTTATCTATTTACTTGTAGTTTTTATGAGTATTTAGTTTAAATTCTTGCAAATGTTGATAAGCTTTTTAACATTCTGTAGCTTTTTTTAATCTGTGCAAAGACAGATTCATTTATTATGTATCAATTTTAGGTCACCAGAATAAAGCCAAAAACTGCCTCGAAAAAATACTGTTAGTGTACTTTTTCATAGTTTACGTTTTCAAGGATTTAGTGGTAACAAGCTACAAACCAGAAATTTTCATATCCCATCAACAATGATCCTTTTGAGGCAACATATTATAATATGGTACACCACTTCCTAAACTCACAAATTTAAGTACAGGAAAATGATTAGAACGTAATTTCTCAACATTTTTGCCAATTAATGACATTAATTGATACTTGTTTATAAGTCGAGTCCAACTGAAATTAACATAGACTGTCTACCATCACATAATACCCCATCTTATCAGAGTCTGTGTTGTTTGTTGTACTAATTACTCCTAACAAATTGCATAGACCAAGATCTGTCAGTGCATTATATGACTGGGTCTGTGCAGTTTGCAGTTGGATATGACTTGAACATGAGTGTACGTGTATATGTTAATATAGTATCCCACTTCCTCAACACACAAGTTTAATTACAGTGAAATTATTTAAATCTATTTTTCAATTTATTTCTTCTCCCAATTAATGAAAATTAATTCTTAAGGAAATAAATGAATTCACATAGATATTCAGTAAGTTAATTTTTATATTATAGGTATAAAATGATAAGAATGGTCAAACTTGGGATAGCCTCAAATTAGGATATGGTATTTTTGTTAATTTATCAATCCAGAATTCAATTTTGAAAGTTTAAATGTTACAATATTCTTTGTGATGTAGTAGCACCACGTTAATTTTCATTTTGAATGTGATATGCTAAGGCTTTAATTTACACTTTTCAAGAAAATCTGGTTCCGTTTCTATGGCAATCATTTCTGCCAGCAGAGATGGCATCAACAGTTTCTTAAAGATTTGGTTAAAGTTTTTTTATTTTTATATTTTTCATTAACTCCTTGATATCTTGTCATTATACTTGATATCTTGTCATTATAAATGATATCTTGTCATTACACTTGGTATAAATAATTTTAAAGTTAGACAATTCATATTACGACATGCTGACTTACCTCTATGACCTTTGACTCGAGGTCACAGTCATGGGAAATTGTTTTTAAATTTTAGTTAAAGTTTTTTCATTGATTTATATTTCTAGTACTCCTTGATGAATTCTCTTAAAGCTTAGGATGAATCAAGTCATTGTTTCAATGTTAGTGTTCCCCTTTGACCTTTGTGCCAAGCTTGCGTTATTTCATTTGCTTTTGTATTTCTTCAACTTCTTGGTGTTCTTTTCTTCATACTGTGAATGAATCATTATCAGATTAAGTTTATTTTCGTGAAAATGTTTACTAAATCTTTTGATTATAAGTGAAGTTGAAATGTTGTATAACAATGATTTGATCATGTTTCATGTATATAACAAAGCCATGATTTACATGTATATTACGTTCTTGAGAAATCTCACATATGTTGATTTCACATGACCTTAATCCATCCATCTATGGGGAGTATAATCTGCATCCTGCTTGAACAACATCAAACAATAGTGGTTCCTGCATGGCAACTCATGCTGCACATTCATATATATATGCAAATGATGTGCATCTCAAGGGGTGTTTTTCTTCTTGGATGTTATACTAATTCAGGTAAATTTGAGATGCGGATAAGTCAAATGCATGTAAATTGGGAGCTTCCTGTATATTTGATCCATTGTCAACCACTCAGCATTAGAGAGATCCAGAAATCATATCCCTCTTACAGATGGTCATGACCATGTATCAGTCTCTCTACCAAGTGTAGTAAATCTCCAACCTAGTGATTTAGAAGATGCAATTATGGACAGACAGACAGACAGACTGTTAGAGAGCATCACAACATCCCTTTAGCATGGGGATAAAATAATACAATATGCGAGGTCAGATCAATCTAATTTGATTTGAGGCATTTTTCCATCTTCCTTTTCTGGTTTGTTTGGTTCAGTTTTTAAAATTTTGCAGCTTTTACGTTATTTATGTAATAGTGTCTTAGTATGGAAATTTTTTGCAGGCGTATACTAATTTCATTTGAATTTTATACAAGTGACTTCACTAATTTAAATGTTTCAGGAATCAGATAAAATATGCCAAGGTTTTAGTAAATAAATTGAACCATTAGTACTATAATTAGTACTACATAAATTCAGTTGCATGATCATGAAGTTGAGGTCAGAGGCTTTGGATGATTGAAATTCATTAATCTGACCATTGATTGTACATTAATCTGACCATTGATTGTACATTAATCTGACCATTGATTGTACATTAATCTGACCATTGATTGTACATTAATCTGACCATTGATTGTACATTAATCTGACCATTGATTGTACATTAATCTGACCATTGATTGTACATTAATCTGACCATTGATTGTACATTAATCTGACCATTGATTGTACATTAATCTGACCATTGATTGTACATTAATCTGACCATTGATTGTACATTAATCTGACCATTGATTGTACATTAATCTGACCATTGATTGTACATTAATCTGACCATTGTGTATATGGAAACACTTCAAGGTGGTTGTGCTTTGGAAAAGCCTGAAGTGATCCTGATACCTAAGAGTATTGTGGTGAAGTGTGAAATGTCAGCATTAAAAAGGTAATCAAAATGTGAAATGTCTGCATTATAAAGGTAATCAAAATGTGAAATGTCTGCATTATGAAGGTAATCAAAGTGATATCAAGTTATAGTAGTCACAGTTGTATATTTATTTCTCCATACGGTATTCTTTGTAATTTTTCAACACCAGAAACCCATACAAATTATAATTATTTTTTAGCCTCTAAATTTTGATGCCAAAATTATTTTCTTATAATAAATATTTTCAAAATTGTAGTGCCTAAAAGAATGATAATTTTCTTATACATAATTACTTGCACATATGAAATAAAATACTAAAAAGCTTTTGGGGTCCTGAGTGGCCAAGTGGGCTAAAGCGCTCTCCGTTATGGATCACTGCCATCTCACCTCTGTCTGTGTCAGTTTGAGTCTTGAATTCAGCCATTGTGGGTATGTGAGAAAGCTTGCCAGTAGCTTCTCGTGGGTTGGTGGTTCTTTCTGGGGTTTTCCCGGGTACTTCCTCCACCATTAATACTGGCTGCCATGTATCGCCTATCGTGTGCTGAAAAATGGCGTTAAACCCCATAACAACAACAACAACTAAAAAGCTTATGAAAATTACAGACAAAAAAGGTGGTCATTTGTTAAAAGTGCATTACTGACCATCATCGGTGTATTGAGTGACCAAAATGACCACGTGTAAGTTTAATGAGGCCACTTTAGGTGCAGTTGTATATTGTAATTCTCCGTGATAGCACCTACCTAATAATGACCCCATCTTTTAAAAATTGGTAAATATTTATTGTAAATCATTATATTTTAGCATTACTAAATTTTGTAATTTCAGCATAGCAGTGAATAGAATTTCAGCAAATTTCTGGTGGGCATATTTGTATTTATTGTGGCGCTAGTACCTTGCATTAACTCAATCAATGTGTGTTGTTATACAGGGCATATGAAATGAAGTGTAGCAGATTTATTTTGACACAAAGGATTAAAAGCCACACATAATATTAACTCCTACTGACTGTTCAGATAAAATGATAGACAATTTAAATGCCAGTGATATAACTTCCACCAGTCTATTTGTTCAGTCATTGGTACAATATATTATATTTCCATATATGACATGAAACGATGGCTACTAAACATTAACTCTGGTTACAAGCTGCCATAATGATTGGTCCTTGTAGTCATTGACATTTGAACCATGCACATATTTTTGCCACAACATTGAAACGAAATTAAGCTTGCTCACTAATTTCACTAAAATGTTGTGATTTATGGTAATTCATTTAAACAACCTTTTTCTGATTAAATGCTCACCCATTCCTTTTTGAAAAAAAATTAAAATGTTCCTCTCAGGGTTTAATTAATGTATAAATTTGGCAAAAATATTTAGTTAACCTAGCATGGGGGGGGGAGGCTTGATGATGATCCACACCTTTTTTTTGTTGAAAAATTTATTACACCAGTCTTGGGCATATTATGTTATAACTACTGCATGCGTCTCTGCTTGCATATAAGTGCAGGCTGCATAGATCCAGATCTGCCATAATGCTCTGATAAATCTGTGTTTATGCAGTTTGTTTGGATGAATTAGTAGAAAAAACACCATGTAATGGCTGATCAGGATCTATGTTGTTTGTTGATGTCACAAAAGCTAATAAACCATTCCAACTCATGGACTTGTGGTACTAATTATTTAGACAAAAGGGAACCAGTCTAGAAATGATTTAGCTTAAAGTAGAATGGATATATACATGTACATGGGTTAGTTGATAATAAAAAGTAAAATTTTAGTAAAAGGAGTCTTTTGAACTTATTCTACCTGAAAAAGTACACAAAACATTTGATTGGTTTAATTTCAGTTCTTTTACTTACTTGACTTTGGAACACTTATAAGTGAAATTAGGAACTTTATTCTTTAGGCGTGGAATTGAAAACACACAGATCATGCATCAAGGATAGGTCTTTATGGAGGAATCTAAGTTTGATCATGATCATTCAGAAATGTAAAGTTATTAAATTTTAATATTGGGATAGGCATGTTTATATTCAGATGTAGATGACTGGAATAGATCTGTAGGCCATATTTCAGGACTCATTGGACCTTAACTTTTTTGGGGGGATGGAAAATCTTGTTTGCAGTCTCAGTTAGAAACCACTTGAGGTAAACAAATTAAATTTGTATGGATATATAGATTACCTGATTCAAGTTTCAGCAATTTTTAATTTTTTCTTCAAAAGTTTCAATTTTTTTTTTTACTGAAACTCTTTTGGTCCACTCGCAACATTACAACAGTGTGGACATAAGTGTTTTCCAATCAAAAATTTTTTTCCTGCCTGTGTTAACAATGGCACAACAATAGCACAACATTCCTATCAGTTGTCTAATGACATAGCATTGTATCTGGTAGTTGATGTTATCTAAAGACATTAGCATTGTACCTAGTGGTCAGTGTTATCGGATGACAGTATCATTGTGCTTATTATTAGTCTATGTTATTTGATGACAATAGCATTTTGTACTTTTTAGTCGATGTTAAGTTTCTTTAAGTACTGTTACATATTTTTTGTATGTCAGGTAAAGTTAGAATTTGTCAAAACATTGCGTGCTTCAGAAAAGAAAACACATTCCACAGATTCCTTGTGTGTATCTAAATAAGTTCCTTTGTATGAGGACCTCAAGGTAGATGAGTTCTTTGGCTAATTGTGTTACCCTCTTTAAATAAAGTTGTCATTATTATTATTATTAATTTATTTAAATTGAGAGAGTTTTTTTCCTTTTGGGTCATTGCCGCTGTGATGAAAAAGTGTTTTAAAAGGGGTTGCCTGTCACTATTATTATTTGTATTAATTAATTTAAATTGAGAGAGTTTTTCTCCTTTTGGGTCATTGTTGCTATGATGAAAAAGTGTTTTAAAAGGGGTTGCCTGTCACTATTATTATTTGTATTAATTAGTTTAAATTGAGAGAGTTTTTCTCCTTTTGGGTCATTGCCACTGTGATGAAAAAGTGTTTTATAAGGGGTTGCCTGTCACTATTATTATTTGTATTAATTAATTTAAATTGAGAGAGTTTTTCTTCTTTTGGGTCATTGTTGCTGTGATGAAAAAGTGTTCTAAAAGGGGTTGCCTGTCACTATTATTATTTTTATTAATTAATTTAAATTGAGAGAGTTTTTCTCCTTTTGCGTCATTGTTGCTATGATGAAAAAGTGTTCTAAAAGGGGTTGCCTGTCACTATTATTATTTTTATTAATTTATTTAAATTGATAGAGTTTTTCTCCTTTTGCGTCATTGTTGCTGTGATGAAAAAGTGTTTTAAAAGGGGTTGCCTGTCACTATTATTATTTTTATTAATTTATTTAAGTTGAGAGAGTTTTTCTTCTTTTGGGTCATTGTTGCTGTGATGAAAAAGTGTTCTTAAAGGGGTTGCCTGTCACTATTATTATTTTTATTCATTTATTTAAATTGAGAGAGATTTTCTCCTTTTGCGTCATTGTTGCTGTGATGAAAAAGTGTTTTAAAAGGGGTTGCCTGTCACTATTATTATTTTTATTAATTTATTTAAATAAAGAGAGTTTTTTTCCTTTTGGGTCATTGTTGCTGTGATGAAAAAGTGTTCTAAAAGGGGTTGCCTGTCACTGTGTAAAGTTATATAAGGCATTGCTTATTATAGGGTGAAGTTATCTAAGAGTTTTCAGAAGATAATCCTGAAAATATGAATTATTTATGCTTACTTTTTATTAGTCAAATTAATCAAAGCTTAGAAGGAATAGCTGAGTGATGTAGTGTCTTATTTCCACAATCAAGTTTTTAAAAACTCATTTGGAAAAATACATCTTTTATTCCATGAATCTAAATTGCAATATCTATTTAAAAATTCAATTAAATGAAAACTTCCAATTGGACCTCTATATTTTATTATTAATCACACAAAAACATGGCAAATAACAAATAATCCCCCAAAAATGTTGAAATGTTTTGTGAAGAAATCTTGAAAATGTAAAAACACAATAAAGGCTTCTGGTAAATATTATTTGTCGTGTAATACAAGCCAAGTGCCTGCAACATTGCTGATGACAAATATATTGGTAGACCATTCAGCTTCATAGAACACAACCAGACATTTCCGAATTTTCATGAAATAGGCATTGTCCTTTAAAATAATAGAAAATATCTCTAGACTATTAAAATAGATGTCTGATCATTTCGTATAAGCCACTTTAGCTTATTTACAATGCCAATTTTGAATTGTTCTTTGCTGGAGAATTTACTGTATTTAATCCTAACAACTGAACCATGTGAAGTAAACAGATTCCGTTTTTGTTGCAGAAGGAGATTGAACATGGTGAGAAGATGAGAACAAATGGGGAAGAGCTAATTGTGGATGACCATTATGCAGTGGACAGTATTCGGCCAAAATGCATTGAACTGCAGCGCATTTGTGACCAATACAAACAGCTGGTGCGACGCAGGCGAGAAATACTGACTAAGTCACATGACCTACAGGAGAGAATTGATAAGGTAACTAAGGAGTCTGTTTGACTGTGTTCTTGACTTCACTGAAACAAAGGTTTTAAACTTAGACAAAACTACAAATGCAGATCATGCCTGGACTTCAAGCAGTCCAGGAAAAAAGGAAAAACTGTTGAGTTTTTCCAAGACATAAAAATCAAATCTCCAGTTTTTCTGCATCATCAACAACACTACATGTGTAATTTTGAGAGAACAATGCACATGTTAAATTATTTAATTTGTTATTTTTTAATGATTGTAATAAAAACAAGGTTACTGTATATACAAAGAAAAAATGTAAAAAGTTTGGAAGTGTGAAAGTATTTTAGAATTTCGTTAACAGTATAACAGCAATGTTTGAACTTTTCTTGAGAAAGAGAGAAGAAAAGATGATAAAGTCTCAAAATCAGCTTTCTTCTGTCAGTTTGTACTAGACTTATTGATTCACATGTGAATGCAAAACATTTTGCATGCATCACTCCCTCACTATAAGACCCTTCATTATAACACTGTTTTGGTTATGTGAGGATTATGGTCATGGATCCCATACCATTATGAAATAGTAACACTATATGCATCACGCTGTAATTTGTCTTGTTTTTGTGTGTTTCTTGGTTTTAATGGCATTATTGGCTACATCATGCCAGGAAAATTGCAGTTACATACCTATGCCAAGGACATACTGAGGCAGCCAGTCCATGCTGGTCTAGTTGTGTATTGAACCTATGGCCCTTGCATTATGAACCCAGCACTCACTCTACTGACCAAGTTACCCAGCTTCCCTGAACTTCAGCATAGAGTGTGTTTGATTGGTACAACTCTCATGACACTAGTACTGAGACAGTAAAAATGTGTTAGATACGTACAGCTCTCATGACACTAGTATTAAGACAGTGAAAATGTGTTAGATATGTACAAATCTCATGACACTTGTATCATGACAGTAAGGGTGTTTGATCTTTAAAACTCTCATGTCACTTATTATTATGACAGTCAGAGTTTATTTGATCTTTACAACCCTCATGACACTAGTATTAGGACAGTAAGAGTGTGTTTGATCCGTACAGCTTTAATGACAATAGTATTAAGCCTGAACATTTCTTTGTGTGACAAATTCAGCTTTGTTATACACATACAAAACAAACATGAAAACATTCTTTGTGCAAACAGACAAAAAATACTGGTGATTCTAATTCTTAAGTGATTACAAATATTCGGTTAACAAGATCAAAGCTACAAAATTAATTAATGATCATCTATTAAAAACCTCGCAATAACTTATTGTCTTTTTTCATGCCCTCACATTTTTGCTCCATCAATAATAAAAATTATAATTATATTTGTCTTTTAATTTTTTGTGCTGTGAACTTTGTTTTTCTTTAAAATGCTGTAAAATTATGTGTAGTTAAGAATGAGCTAAAAAGAAAATTAATAGCTACTGCAGCAACTTCACATCTTCTGGTCCATATGAAAAACATTTAGTTTTCTTTACTTGCTTCATGTAAGCATTTCAGCATAGAATGCAATGAAGGCAGAGAAGACTCAATGAATCTGTTAAAAAACATGAGTTAAAAATATATTTTCAATGCTCATCAAAGAAATTATTATTTATTGCAATGTAAAACATTTCCTTAGCACAGGCAAAGTATGTACATGTGCCCCTTTGTAAAACATTTCCATAATGTCATGCAGTGTTGTTGTTGTTGTCCCTGTCTATTCCTTCACTCAGTAAATGACATGTGTTATGGAGCCAACATATGAATGTATCTGCTCTCGTTTTTCCTAGGCTGTATTTTTTTTGAAAACCTTTAATTATTTTGTACACCCCACAAAAATGTGCACAAAAAATTGCAGACCAAAGAGCATATATATATATATATATATATATATATATATATATATATATATATATATATATATATATATATATATATATATATATATATATATATATATATATATATATATTTTTTTTTTTGGCACAGGTAAGTACACTGTAATTTACAATAATGTGAAGTTTTCATTACTGATTTATTGCATTATATTGGCAGCATGTGCAACATAGTACTCTTTTGGTTGCCCAAGTGAATACGCATTTATGGACTTTACAATCAGTGTATTAAATGTAGATACCATTGATTGCAAGAAGACTTTTAATTCATTGTCAGTAATATTGTATACTTTGTCAATCTTGGTCAGAAGGGGAAATGAAAATCTGATTTAATTCTAAAAAATGTAACATGCAACAAATACATAATAAATCATTTAACTCATAAACATCTACTAATCAGATACACATCAAGACTAATTACCATAAAGGCACCATTCTTTGCCCAGATTGGGGGATACTCAGATTAATAATACAAACTAATTTTAGTCAGCACCTAAATATTGACACTACAGTACTCTCTCAACTTAATGCTGCCAATGGGAACTACTATAGAGTATACTGCCCTATAATGAAAATGCTTTATAATTAAGTAAATGATACAGTAGTCTCTCATTATAACACTGTCCATGCAAGCCATAGAGTATACTGTCTTATAATGAAGTACATGTTACAGTATTCCCTCATTTTAATGATATCCATGGCATCCATAGAGTATACTATCTTATAACTAAGTACATGTTAAAGTTCCCTCATTGCAATGCTGTCCATAGGATCCGTAGGGTATACTGTCTTATAACTAAGTACATGTTGAGTATTCCCTCACTGTAATGCTGTCCATGGGATCCATAGGGTATACTGTCTTATAACTAAGTACATGTTAAAATTCCCTTATTGCAATGCTGTCCATGGGATATGTATGGTATACTGTCTTATAACTAAGTACATGTTAAAGTATTCCCTCATTATAATGCTGTATTTGGGCTCCATAGAGTATACTGTCTTATAACTAAGTACATGTTAAAGTATTCCCTCATTATAATGCTGTCCATGGGATCCATAGGGTATACTGTCTTATAATGAAGTATAATGCTAATACTGAATAATAAAATGGGACTCATGACCATGCCTGTCTTAGAACTGTAATGATGTTGTAATGAAGAGACTTGGAGTGATTTATTTTGGTCATAAATTAGTTCCAGTTTAATTTTGTTCCAGTCTAATTTTGTTACTTGGTTGATTGAAATAAAAAGGACTAACCACAAACCATCTTTATTCACTTACAAGTCGGATCCAAGTGTGAACTGTATAGACGTAGATCTGCCATCACATAATGTGCTGACATCTAGATCTATGCAGCTTGCCAGGACTAATTAGTAGAACAAACAACATAGACTCAGATCTGGTGGCTCATTATACAGTGGTAAATTTGGGTGTGTCTTGTTTGCAGTTGTGCCAGGTCTATAAGCCAGTATATATTCATACAGTACCAACTGATGCAGATTTTTATGGTTGTGTTGCTTAAAAGAAACAAAACTTTAAAGGTCCAAAACTTAAAATAATTGTGTTGTGAAGCGACAGTAATTGGTACCTGCAAAAATATTATGAATTCAATGTGTTTCTCACTTGAATTTTTCCCATTTTGTTTCTTAATTGCAGACCATTTTATTTCCTTAGGGCACTCAAGGGAGTTTTATCACCATTATGTAACAGCTGTTCATAATCTGAAAAGTCTCATAACAAAAGTCTCCATTTGGAAAGTAGCACGTTGTGTCAGACAAACAGCAGATGGTTCCTTCATTTAATAATGACGTCAGACAGTTCACATGTAGCAGCTGTCTGATGTTCTAAATATTAAAGGTGAAGACAAATCTGTTTTCTGTATTGGAAAGGAAGAATCATTTGTGCATTTACACATGATTCAAGCAACATGCAGTTGCAGATTTATTGCAGAGAAGTTGGACGAAATGGATGTACTCCACACTCACCCACCTATCACAAACGCTTTTGACATTTTAGTAGACTCAGTCGCCACCCCCATCCCATCCCACCACACCTGCTCTTCTCTATGGCCCCATGTCTAAATATAAATGTTCAGTTTTGACCCAATACCAGGCATATATCTTTAGGGCAAAGATGAGTTGAGCAAAGATTGTGTAATAAGAGAAAATGAGGAATTTACAATCAATACTGGCTGTCATGGGATTATAATAAAAAGTTATGAATATCTTTGAAACAGAATTAAAAGGTATCATTTAGATCTTAATTAGAAGGACACCTTGACAGAAAGGAATACACTTATTGGTTACTAACATTGTAAAGCCCCATAGCATAGCACTCCATTCTTATTATGCATGTACCACATTGAAATGAGTCAGATCTGTTTTTCACATTAGTAAAAATGAAACAGAAAAAGATATGTAGTAGTACTTTGCTACATAATTTCCTTCACTTATTTGATGAGAATCATTTAATATGTCTTCATATTTTTGTGTTTATACTTACTTATGTATATTTACAAATATTCTTGTGATTTTCTTATAGTACATTATTTCTTCCATGAAGATGTTGGAATGTCAAGTTATTGAAAGAAGGAGATAGGTTTATTATCAGGAAATCTTTCTTTCTTTAAACTGACCCAGAACTTTGTAAACGTTCATGGGGGAATTCAACTTGTCACGAAGCATGGGCATATCAGTAGAAAATAACGGTAATTGATACATCTCCTTGAAACTGCTTCTGTGGTTTCGTGGTTTGAGCATCCACCTCAGATGGGTTGGAATCCAAGCCAAGTCATACCAAAGACTTACAAAAATGGTACTAGCAGCTGCCTCACTTGGCACTCAGTTTTAAGAGGTGTTAGGACTGGCTGGCCTGGTGTCAGAATAATGTGACTAGGTGGGACAACATGCTACACGTCTGCAGCTTGATGCCTCAGTGCTAGACATCACTATAAACTGTCACACTACAGACACTGTAGTGACATGACTGAAAAAGTGTTAAAGCTACTTTAAAAATTCCAAAACACAAACACACACTAAAACTAATAGATTTTATATAACATGTTTAAATAGGCAAAAAATATATGTCAGTAAATATCAGTAAAACAAGAGTTAAATCTGTTGTAATAAGAATTAATATTGAAGATACTTGCACCTTGACTGCTGGGAATTGGTCTACACCTTACTTTCAGCTCATGCCAGTAAAATAAATAATTGAATATACTTTTTTGCAGGCCAATAAATGGTGTACAAATGGTGTGGACATGTTGGCAAGCCAGCAGTTGGATCGAATTCAAACACAGCAAGGGGCAGAAAAGGCCATACATGATATTGACACTTTTCTTACAACAACCAGCGAGCTAAAACTGACCAATCCCAAGGAATTTAGACAGCTTTTTGACAGTGTCATGACGGCAGACTCAAGGGTACTGGTTGATTTTATAGCTTCAGCCAGCATGATTGAATTTAAGAATTTTGAATCATAAAATGTATATTTCTAAAGTAAACATGAAGTTCATGCAGGAGTTGACTAAACTTGTATTGGCCGAGTTAAATTAATCCAATCAAACGATTACTTTGTCTCTTTTTTTCCTATTTTATCCACCTTCTTCTCAGTTCTTTGTTAATATTTATCGATCAAGAAATTACTGGTTTGCACATTTTTTAGAATGTATTCAACTAATGATTCCTTGCTTTCTCAATTTCTAAGAATAGTTGGCATAGTTTAGCACAATCTGAGTTTAGAAATTATTGCTTTTGTTTTACATTATTTACTCAGGGGAGGTAACTTAATTACTTGAACATTATTTCAGAGGATAAGTAATGGAAGACTTGTGGCTGCTCATTAAAAATGGACAATATTATTTTTTTATCAAAAACATTTGATTTTCTTTATGGAAGATAATGTTCAAACATATGTCTCATGGGGAAAGTATGTACAACCCAAATGGAACTTGATCCCAGGACTCATTCTTGTGATGTGCTTTTGGAAGACATATTCATGTGTCTTCATGAACTATGACCATGCAGATCTACCAAAGCTGATGGTCAAACTGGAATGAGTATAATAGGTCTGTATTGCATGCTTCCACTGCTGGTAACAAAAACATTGTCATTCCAGGGTTCAGACCTGGAACCTGCTTATCTCTAGTTGGGCACTTTGCCACCTAAGGTACCTGAACCAGTGCAGTTACTCTCTTTGTGAGATTATTGTCTCACCTGCATTAGCATGGTGAAATAAAGTGTCATTTTGTGCTTGTGACAGCATTCCTTATTGTTATTATCCACAATGTAAAAGTTTTGTGTGGAAGCTTTTTATGACACTCTTTACAAGTCAGGTAGTGTTCATACATCAGTGCACATAGGTCGGTTATTGGGTTCTGTGGAGCAATTGGTTTTTATAGAATCATGATTTCTTCACTCATTTCTTCATAACTTTAAATTTCCAGGGGTTGTGGTATAAGTATTCACAGAAGTTTAGACATGTTTAAATTGCAGTTCCTTTGAAAATCACACACTAGAAACATCACTGTTTGTGTCACCCTCTTTAAATAAAGTCATTATTATTATTATTATTATTATTATTATTATTGTTGTTGTTGTTCTTGTTGTTATTATTATTATTATTATTATTATTGCATGCATATTGGAAAAGGTAGGATGAAAATTGCAAAAAAGATAACAAAAGACATTTTTAAAAAAAAGGAAGTTTCAGGCTTTATCTGCTCTTTTTTTCCATTTTGTTTTCAAGCCATGATCAAGAGGAACATATATTGATATTTGCATCATCAATTAATATTGTAACCTAGTAAAACGTAACTAAAAATCTTTGCGGGCTGTGCAGAAAATATTTTCTTACTTGAACATTTAGTACAACTTTAAATTATATTTAGGCAACTTTCAGAATGCTTTGGGATGTAATTTTAAGTAAAATCTTAAAAAATATTTTCAGGCAACAGTACAGAAAGTTTTGAAGAGGATAGAGGATGTACAAGCGATGTGTGCAAAGCGGCGAGACAGTTTGTGTAAAAACATTGCCAGGCACATTCGTCCTGTGCAACCAGTTCATCCAGAGATAGTGGCAACCTCTAGGGGTCAGACTACTGTACCAGAATATGATATTAAGAAGCGAAAAGAGGCAGGAGATAATTCACAGAAAACTGGTCCAACAATTGAAAAATCTGCAAGGGTAAGATGGCGATTTTAATTTATTCAAGAAAGCATAATATCAAATGGATGATTTTGTAAACAATGAAGCATGCTAGCCAATTCAGTTTTCATTAAAGAAAGCTAAGATTGATTAAATTCTAATTTTGCATGGTGTGCTGAAACATTCCTTTCTGGAAATCATTGAAAAACATCGTTCATCTCAAATTCTTTGAGTATTTGTAAACCTGGAACTGATAAAAGGTATATATTTTATAAATGCAGGAACAATTCATACTTCTTTGCTCAGTTTATTGACAATTTTAGCAAAATAATCACTAAATAAATAATCTTTTAATTGTGTCCCTGCTGTATTGGGTGGATGGGGGTTTATAGTGTTATCCATGTTCGTCCATCCCATTATCTGTATCATAATAATAACAATAATACAATAATAATAATAATAATAATAATAATAATTGTTGTTGTAGGGTTTAACGCCATTTTTCAGCACAAGATAGGCTACACATGGCAGCCAGTATTAATGGTGGAGGAAGAACCCGGGAAAACCCGGGAAAGAACCACCAACCCACGAGAAGCTACTGGCAAGCTTTCTCACATACCCACATTGGCTGAATCTGAGACTTGAACTAACACAGACAGAGGTGAGATGGCAGTGATCTGTAACGGAGAGCGCTTTAGACCACTCGGCCACTCGGGGACCCAATAATGATAATAATAATAATAATAATAATGCTTTATTTATAGAGAGTGACTTATTAGTCAAGGACTATTCTCCCTTGAGGCCCTTTTAAGGAGAGTATAACAATGCACATTACATGAAGATAGCAATAATTACTGTTTATTTTAACATGTTTAGTAATAAAATACTAAATTCCATTATCTATTAGAAACACATACATGCTCATGATATCTTTTCTTAAATACTCTAATTTTTCAGCAGATTTTACATGTAGTGGAAGCTTGTTCTACAGAACCGTACCAGAGTATTGGAAACTCTTTTTAAATTGCTCTGTTCTTGGTTTTTGTGCTAGAAGGTTTCCATGTGATATTGATCTCAACTGGTATTGTGTTGAAAAAGGCCTGAGTAAGTCCTGAAGATACTCTGGTGCAGTTCCATGTAAACATTTATATAAAACAACTGCCTTGTGAAAATCTATCCTGTCATATATTGTGAACCATTTGAGTTCTGTAAATAATGCTTTTGAGGGATGGCCAACAGATGCATCTAATATTATATGTGTTGCTTGTTTCTGAAGTTTATAACTCCTGTCAAGCTCAGATTTAGCACAGTTTCCTCATACATTTGAACAATAATCCATATTTGGAAGAATATATGACTTGTAGTACAGATTTCGAGTTTCCTATATAGGTAAATATTTCTTGATTCTGCTGAGAAGGGCAATTTTGGATGACTGTTTTACAAAGCTTATCAATATGGTCATTCCATAATAAATATTTATCTACAGTCACACCTACAAGCTTTTCATGTTTAACATTTTCTAACTGATGATTATTTATTGCAAGAGATAGTTCTGGGTTCCCTGACTTGTGTAGCTTTTGTGATGTCCCCAAAATCATACATTTTGTTTTACCTTCATTAATTATCATCTTATTTTATTGTGCCCAGTTTTGGACTCTAATAAGGTCTGAGTTTAATCTCATTTGGATAATTTCAGTATCAGAACTAGATGTATACAAGGTTTCATTATTTGATGGTAGATCATTGATATAGGTAAGGAAGAGAATAGGGCCCAAAACTGAGCCTTCAGGGACCCCTGAATGAATAGTGTGAGTTTGAGAGCTGATATTGCCAATGCTTACTTGCTGAGACCTTTGGTTTAGGTATGATCTAAACCAATTTAAAGAAGGATTATCGACCCTGTGGCAGTTCAACTTTTGCAGCAGAATTTCATGATCAACAAAATCAAAGTCTTTCTAATAGTTTTATAAAGGGGTTTATAGTGTTATCCATGTTAGTAATCACATTGTATCTGTATGATGTCCCATAATAGTCAGTCTTGTAAGAGGGTTTATAGTGTATCCATGTTTATCCATCCCATTGTTTCTGTATGATGTCCCATAATAGTCAGTCTTATAAGTCTTTTTTTATTGTTATCCATGTTCATCCATCCCATTGTATCTGTATGATGTGCCGTAATAGTCAGTCTTATAAGAGGGTTTGTAGTGTTATCCATGATATCCCATAATAGTCAGTCTTATTAGGGGGGTTTATAGTATCCATGTTCATCCATCCCATTATATCTGTATGATGTCCCATAATAGTCAGTCTTATAAGAGGGTTTATAGTGTTATCCATGATGTCCCATAATAGTCAGTCTTATAAGGGAGTTTATAGTTTCCATGTTCATCCATCCCATTGTATCTGTATGATGTCCCATGTGCAAGGTATATTTTAGAACTTAAACTTTTCTTGGGGGTGGGGGTGGAATTCCACCTCCATTTGAAAAAAGGATGGGGTGGGAATGTGTTAAAGTTAACAGAGGTAGGATTACAAATATAAGCATATTTGTTCATTTAGTTGATTTTTTAAAAGTGTTTGTAGCTCTACTTGTCATAGACCAGAAGAGCTTGTGGGATGACATTTTCTCCATAATCCTTCATCTGTCATCCACCTCTTCATTAGCACCAGTTATTTTTTATTTACGACTGCTCTTAAACTATTTGGAAGACTGACATGAACTTTACACACACATTTCTCCCATGGTCTAGCTGATCGTTAACAAAATTTGTGCCACTACTTTTGCTGAACTTAAAGTCATATCCACTTGAGGTCTTCACCAGAAGACTTCTTGTGATGGTTAGTTGGTCCCAAATGAAAATGGTGCAGATCTGACCTCCAATATGGCTGCAACAGTGGCCATCTTAAAAAAAACCAATTTTTTTGTTGTCTTATCTTGAATTCCTGGAAATTCCATTTGGACAGGAGAGCATCGGTCCCTTCAAGGTACTATTAAGAAGAAGTTAGCATGAATCCCTCCATAGCAGATACTTGAATAATCCTGGTATTTGCCTATGTTTGTATAGATTTCACAGACTAAAATAGGTCTGGCATATGTCTATGCTTGTCTGTCTCTATTTCACAAAATTAATTTCTGCTTGATAACATTTAAAAGATAACTGATTGATATGATATTTGGCATGAGTACATAAGTTAAGTTTGATTTTCTTACATGAGTTGTTGTCCCTGTTTGACTTTAAGTTTTACCTAACATTATGAATTGGGTTTCTGCTTGATAAGTTCTGAAGGATTGCATGGAAAAAATTATATTTTACCTTGGGCCTCATTATCAAGAAACTTATCTGAATTAAGGCCCCTGTTTGGCTCCCTGCCCACAACTATGTGCCCATTGACATTGGCCAAGATGCACACCTTCCCTGATCAACCAATGGGACCTATTTTCTTAACAGAGACAACTTCATTCTTAACAGAGACAACTTCATTCTTAACACTACAACTTCATTCTTAACAGAGACAACTCCAATGGCTGCACATTCAGCTCTAGCTCAAAACACTGCTGCCTGTTCTTTGCTAGATGAGGGGGTCATAGAGGCAAATGGAGGAAGTTGTCAAACTCCTCCTTGATCTTGAGTTTCACCTACTTCTGCATCATATTCCCAGAATCCCAATAGGTGCCTGACTAGTCCTCTTTTCTGAGGCTTTGTTGGTATCACGGACAATGTGTGGGCCCTTTCCACTATTAAGGATGGTTACCAGTTTCATTTACAAGGAGCTCCTTCCCTTTCATGGATCCCCATTTATTTTCATTAATCCAAACTAGTTCATGTAAGGGAAGAGGGACAGTCAGAAGGATGGCAGACTACCAAAATTTGGTTGTGAATCAGACCTTAAATCATGTTCATTTCAATTCTGGGATTTGAATTACTAATTGCTGGAGAGAACATTTAGCTTGGACGGCAGACTAGCATCCCAGATATGGAAATCAATGAAATAGTTGCAATAAATATTACATTCATGAAGCAGCTTTATTCAACATTACTTATGGCAAAGGTTTAAATTGGACCCCTGAAGTCCGAATGTAATGACCTGTAGGTAACTTGTGCATTTTTTCTTTTCTAGCTACGGGTGGATATTCAGCATCCACGACCGCCACTGCCACCTGGCCGTTCCCCCAGAGGCATGATGGGAAGTAGTGAAAGTATCGACACAAATGGGATGCGTAATTCCATGGCTTCTGCCGTGTCAAATTCCAGCTCTAGTACAACATCTGAGTCAACAGAGTCATTGCAAGCCAAACGCAGGTAAATATTGCTGGTGTTTACATAATTAAACTCACATTTCTTAAGTATTTTTGTTATTAAGATAGAAAACAAACTGAAAGTTTATTCAGTCTTGAAAATGATTGATTGTGCACACAGCATGTGATCCAATTTGGTTCCATTGCTGGTCTGTATCCCCTATTTTTATTTCATTGGTATCTCATTTGAGTTGAAGAAAACATTTAGGGTACCAGACTATTTCCATATATAAACATGAACAAAAAATCTCATAACAGTGTTGTAGCTATAGCAGGATTGTAAGTTTGAAAATAGCAACTTACCTTAAGCTGACATGCTGTTGAAATAATTTATTGACTTTAAAATTATATCAGTATAGAAAATAAAGACAAGTATTAGATGTTACTTTATGGAACATTCAGAGTTGTTGAAAACAGTATGTCACTTACATGTTGAACACAGTATGTCATGTGCATGTTGATCACAGTATCTCACTTGCATGAAACACTAAATGTGATTAATGGAAATTTCATGTGAGCTACTGCTTTTCTTTACTTAAAAAGGTAATATTAAATCAAAAAGTAAACTCTTTTACAAGAAATATCTCAGATGAAATCGCAAAATGCTCGACATATTAGAAAACAAATGTTATTATGAGAACACCTAAAAGCTCATTTAGATATTCAGAAACTCTTATCATGCATACGATATATACTTTGAAACATGCAAGGCAAGATGATATTCAGTTTTTAAGGGGTTCAAACATATATAGGGCTTACAGTATCCATTCACTGAAAGAACCTCAGTATAACACAGTCCCTTTTATAAGGAGGGTATGGTTAACCCATTTTATTTTTTAATGGTAAAGTTTATGCATAAAATATCTCTATTTGGTGACCATGACTATACAGCAGTCCATTCTTGTGGCCTACATGAATAATATTATAGTAAGGGAATGCTGTACTTGTGTTATGCAGTTATTATTATTATTTTATATTCTATGCTGTCATATTTAGTAGCAGTCTTTATAAATCTGAGTCCTAATATATTTTTGAGGAAATCATGAAGTAGGAGGTTACTGATTTCAAAGTTGCCTTACCTTTGTTAAAGTTCTATGCATTTTGTTTTTTAAATAGTTGTGCATACAAATTACCAAAAATAATTTAGTTTTTAAATTATGAAGTAGGTGGTCATTGATTTCAAAATCATCAGTCCTTACTTACATTTGAATGATATTGTTTCAGGCATGTTTTGAATGAACTAATTGAAACAGAGACAACATATGTCCAGGAAATGCATGATATTCTTCGGGTGAGTACAATTTTGTCTTGTTTACAATAGCAGATAGATAAATTGACATTTTTTGCTGGCATAAAACAGCAGTACTAGGGGCAATGTTAAGATTTTGTGTTGAACGTATTGAAAATCTTTATACGTAAAGTACATCTAACCTTGGTTAACATGAGGGACATAGCATGTGACAGAAGCTTTGACACTTTTGATGAACCTAAAAAAACTAATCCTAACTTTGTTAGTTCATCTGCACTAAGTGCCAGAGAGCTTATGCTTTAACCGTGATGTTGCAGTCATCTGTCTACATCATCACATCATCAGCATTACTGTTGGCATATGGGTACCTTCTTTTTTTAAGTCAGTACCTTAGATACTGTTGCCTCTGTAGTAATGAAAGCTGATTTGTGCATGAAGCATGAGGAGTAAGTAGTACACTGTGACCTAATTTGGATACTTCGGTGATCATATACAAATTTTACATTTAGGGAATCTTCTCAAAACAGTCTTGTTTTTACATTTGTGAAATCTGTGCTTGGATCCTGGGAAGTATGTGAGACTGTGTCATAAGTAGGCCACTGTGACCTACTTTTCATGCTTCATTGATAAAAACCAGTTTTCATTTTTGGCTGAGTAAGAAAGGAATAAAGCTATTACTGTAATATTTCTTAGTGAAATAATTTTAATATCTACTTGAAAGAAAGAAAGAAAGTATGTGATACTGACAGATATCTGTACAAAGACTGTTTGAACAAGAGTATTTTAAGTTTCCCATGCCATGATGCTTTAATTTTCAATTGTGTGCCATGAACTTTTAAGAAGTCTTCATTATTGCATATCACTGAGATTATCTTGTGCTTATTTATATTTTTGTTTATTTATATTCTTCTGCTTATTTATAGTTTTGTGTTTATTTTTATTTTTGTGCTTATTTGTGTTTATATTTTTGTGCTTATTTATAGTTTTGTGTTTATTGATATTTTTGTGTTTATTGACATTTTTGTGTTTATTTTATATTATGTTTATTTATATATTGTGTTTATTTTATATTTTTGTGTTTATTTATATTTTGTGTTTATTGATATTTTTGTTTATTTTATATTTTTGTGTTTATTGATATTTTTGTGTTTATTGATATTTTTGTGTTTATTGATATTTTTGGTTTTATAGATATTTTTGTGTTTATTTTATATTTTTGTGTTTATTTATATTTTTGTGTTTATTTTATATTTTTGTGTTTATTTATATTTTTGTGTTTATTTATATTTTTGCATCCGTATGCTTGGTATCTAGTTATACAGCTACAACATTTTTGATACAGTTAATATATAAAAATGATTTATTTTATGCACAGTTGAGATTTGGGATCAGATCTGATATAACCATCTATTCCATAATAGTATGTTATAGAGGAAAAAAGTTATTAAAATTAATTTAAAAACAAACCTTTTGTCTTCCTGTAAGGTACAGTGAATAATGTTAAATGTAATATTAGACTGTAAATTTGTTTCTGTTTAATTTTTACAACAGGGTTATTATTGTGAGATGGACAATAGGACAATGCAGCATCTAATGCCAGAGGAACTTTTTAATAAAAAAGAAGTCCTGTTCTCCAACCTTGATCAGATTTATAAATTCCACCATGAGTAAGTATCACATGTCAGTAAATAATTTAATCTATTTAATTTGTTTACAAATAATTTAGCAAAATATTTTAACGTGCTGAACAATGAATGTTTTTTATTTAGACATATTAATCAAATAAAACATTTACTTACTACTGGCATGAAAAGAACTTAAATGTATTTTTTATTTAAATCAGAAATGTAAAAATAAATGTGCCAAATTAAAATGTTTAGGAAAGAGTCGAAGATAGTTAATTTGAGAAACATTGTTTTTGCTATATTCGTTGAATATTTTCCAAATGTTTTTTTCTTCAGTGTGTTCCTTAGAGAATTACAGAACTGTGAAGATAATCCGACTAAAGTAGGGAAGTGTTTTGTAAATAGAGTAAGTATTTAAATTTACATTTGTGCAGACAAAAAGTGTATAAAATAATTAGTATGAATGATAATTGAAGAATTGCTGGAGCTCAGATAACTAATCCTAAGAATATCATCACAGCCTTTTCAAAATACCAATTTTTCTTTCCAAAATATTTCATACTAAAATTTGGCTGAGCCTGTTCAACACACTGATCTCTTTGGCATCCATCTACTTGCCCATCTATTCACACCTATACACACTGATCTCTTTGGCATCCATATACTTGCCCATCTATACACACCTATACACACTGATCTCTTTGGCATCCATCTACTTGCCCATCTATACACACCTATACACACTGATCTCTTTGGCATCCATCTACTTGCCCATCTATTCACACCTATACACACTGATCTCTTTGGCATCCATCTACTTGCCCATCTATACACACCTATACACACTGATCTCTTTGGCATCCATATACTTGCCCATCTATTCACACCTATACACACCAATCTCTTTGGCATCCATCTACTTGCCCATCTATACACACCTATATACACTGATCTCTTTGGCATCCATCTACTTGCCCATTGGGGCCCCGAGTGGCCGAGTGGTCTAAAGTGCTCTTCGTTACGGATCATTGCCATCTCACCTCTGTCTGCGGCGGTTCGAGTCTCGGATTCAGCCAATGTGGGTATGTGAGAAAGCTTGCCAGTAGCTTCTCGTGGGTCGGTGGTTCTTTCCGGGGTTTTCCCGGGTTCTTCCTCCACCATTAATACTGGCCGCCATGTATAGCCTATCATGTGCTGAAAAATGGCGTTAAACCCCATAACAACAACAACAACTTGCCCATCTATTCACACCTATACACACTGATCTCTTTGGCATCCATCTACTTGCCCATCTATACACACCTATACACACTGATCTATTTGGTATCCATATACCTGCCCATCTATACACACCTATACAAATGGATCTCTTTGGCATCCATCTGCTTGCCCATCTATACACACCTATACACACTGATCTCTTTGGCATCCATCTACTTGCCAATATATACACACCTATACACACTGATCTCTTTGGCATCCATATACTTGCCCATCTATACACACCTATACACACTGATCTCTTTGGCATCCATATACTTGCTCATCTATTCACACCTATACACACCAATCTCTTTGGCATCCATCTACTTGCCCATCTATACAAACCTATTCACACTGATAACTTTGGCATCCATCTAAATGCCCATCTATACAAACCTATACACACTGATCTCTTTGGCATCCATATACTTACCCATCTATACACACCTATACACACTGATCTCTTTGGCATCCATCTACTTGCCCATCTATTCACACCTATATACACTGATCTCTTTGGCATCCATCTACTTGCCCATCTATTCACACCTATACACACTGATCTCTTTGGCATCCATATACTTGCCCATCTATACACACCTATACACATTGATCTATTTGACATCCTTATAATTGCCCATCTGTTCACACCTATACATACTGATCTCTTTGGCATCCATCTACTTGCCCATCTATTCACACCTATATACACTGATCTCTTTGGCATCCATCTACTTGCCCATCTGTTCACACCTATACACATTGATCTATTTGGCATCCATCTACTTGCCCATCTATACAAACCTATACACACTGATCTCTTTGGCATCCATCTACTTGTCCATCTATACACACCTAAGATTAACATAAATGTTACAAAATGTTTATGTAATCAGTTTCTTTATTACAATATCACACATTCATGATACTTGTATGATGATGTATCTTTTCATATTTTCAGAAAGATGAATTTCAAATGTATTGTGTTTATTGTCAAAATAAACCTAAATCTGAAGCTTTAAGAACACAAGTTGGAGATAACAATCCATTTTTTAAGGTAAGAAAGCACATAATTCATATATTTATATTCTCACCTAAACATGAGATGTAAGATTTTAATGTAGTTGTACTTATATATCAAATACTTTGATCTCATTCATTGACATATTTTGCACACTTGCCCATAGGATAATACATTTTCCATGATATTGAATACTACTACTACTACTAATAATAATAATACCATATTCAATATAATACCTATACATAACTTGGAAAGTACACACATCTATTTTGGTTAGTACTTAAAAACATTTACTTTAAGTATGTCTCAGTTGCAGAACATTACGATTTTCTTCAGACCTACCACCATGATTGTCTGTTGCAATGTTACCAATGAACTTTGCCTCAGACCTACCACCCCATGGTTGTCTGTTGCCATGTTACCAATGAACTTTGCCTCAGACCTACCACCCCATGGTTGTCTGTTGCCATGTTACCAATGAACTTTGCCAGTTTAAGTTAGAGTCAATAACAGGTTTTACAGATGCTTTCTTGGGTGCAAGGATATTGTGATAGAGAATGAACAACCATGGTAGAGATCTCTCAGCATAGAGAAAAGGAGATAACACTTTCTAGCATGTACATATATGTGATGAAGACACTGGTTATGGTATCACAGGTTTCCCCTTATTATCAAGAAGTTTAACTTCCATGAAATTTACACCAATGATAATGTGTTAATTATGCAATGTAATTACACTGAATATGGTAAATTTTAACTCTTCACAACCAAGCTTTCTGTCATTTTGGATTTCTAGCAGAATATACAATTTTCAGTAGTTATTAATGTTCATGCATTGACACGTGAATGGCACAGCATTGACACATGAATGGCACAACATTGACATACATGAATGGCACAGCATTGACACATGAATGGCACAACATTGACATACATGAATGGCACAGCATTGACACATGAATGGCACAACATTGACATATATGAATGGCACAGCATTGACACATGAATGGCACAACATTGACATACATGAATGGCACAGCATTGACACATGAATGGCACAGCATTGACATACATGAATGGCACAGCATTGACACATGAATGGCACAGCATTGAAACATGAATGGCACAGCATTGACACATGAATGGCACAACATTGACATACATGAATGGAACAACATTGACATACATGAATGGCACAGCATTGACATACATGAATGGTACAGCACTGACACATGAATGGCACAGCATTGACACATGAATGGAACAACATTGGCATACATGAATGGCACAACATTGACATACATGAATGGAACAACACTGACATACATGAATGGAACAACACTGACACACATGAATGGAACAACATTGACATACATGAATGGAACAACATTGACATACATGAATAGAACTACATTGACATACATGAATGGCACAGCATTGACACATAAATGGCACAGCATTGAGATGCATGCTGTTTCTACCTCAGTTCCATTTTCACTAATTTCTCTATGTTTCTCCTCTGACTGAGATTTTACATCTTCTTGCTTGTGGAACCTCTTACATTGTTGGGACTTTTGTCAGAGGTAGGGATAGTAAAAAAGATATTTTAAAAAAATATTATTTAATTTTAAAATTTCACACCAGGATATCTTGTTTTGTTTTAAAAAACGAGTCAAGGAATTCCTCAAATTTGAAATTCTCAAGCTTTACTCAGAAATAGAAACAATGTTGCAAGGTCTGTTCTTGAACTGAAGGGTTTACCACTCAATTTTGAAAGAAAGGGTGGATTTTCTAAATATAGGAAGAATTTAATGACGACATGGAGGCAGAACTTGAAAAGATTGTGTGCTATTTTAGCACATTTGGTTGAATTTTTGGTTCAGTTTTTAAACAATTAAATTAATCCTACAAACATATTTCCTAGTATAGACCAGATGTTGTTTTTGTGAGAAATCATGGAGTGGTGGCTTTATTTTGATGATTGCTGAATGTTCACTGAAAATTTTATTGTTAGCCATGCAGCATGAAAGATATAAAAATGGGACTTCCACTAGCAGTTCTGCATTAGGTGTCAGTTGCCCTCTAAATTGTCAAATCCAGAAGCTACATTCAAATTTGTAGGAGTCAGTGTCGATTGTCGATACTGATTGTGTCATAGTGATACAGTTGCTAGGGTAGTAAATCAGACATGACTGTAAATGATGAAGACCTAGACAAAACTACATAATGTTCTGCAGCTGGTCTTTGTGGTTCACTTCAGATTGTCCAAGTATAAAAACAGGACAGACCCTAATAATCAAGCATGTGATATGCCTGAATGTATACCACTTAAGTTGATTATACCTGTGAAATAACATATTAAAACATGAATTTCTCCAATAGTCGGCCAGAGGGATATGGCATTTGATTAACCTTCACTCATTGGAGTAGGGTTGCTAAAAATATTACTATTACATGATGTTTTACAGTACTCACTCAGACAAAATCCAGGATCCAGGAAAGCAAGCATTGTACTTGTCAAACTAAGTACCATATGCACTTGGACATGTATAGTACTGTCTTGCCAAGCTTGAACAAACGTATTGTAGTGGTTACTATGACAACACCATTGTTTATATGGTGGATCAGCATGTTTTCGTTTCCAACTCCATGTTAGTGTGGAATATGCTAGCAGCTTTTTTGATGTTTGACCTGGCATCACTAGCAATTTTTCACCTTGCTTGGAATTTGGACAGTGATCATGTATGGGAGTTGATGGCCAGTATTATATAGGTAATTAACATGGCTATGCACCATATAATGGCAAATTTTGAACTGATGAGATGCTTGTTTCTGCTTGTCTTCACTTAAGCTGCATTATTGCTTGGCTTTCCATTCTACAGCCTTTGGTATGCCATTTCTGTTTGGAGGTAAAATTGATGTACAGAAGCAGGCAGGACAAAACAAGTGCTTAGTAGGATGTATTGCGCAGCTTCCGCTGGTATTCTGGCTGATTCAGTCTGAAATGCAATGGAGAGACAATCACTGACCAATAAAATAACAAATACTACTCAACACAAATTTAGACCTCAATTCCTGAGGCAGTTCAGTAATGGGAGTAGAAACGAGATAAGTTTTCCTTCCTCAAATCTCCCAAGAATCATTGATGGTTTGCCATTGGAGTTGCCCACTGACAAACCGCTTTTGGTGTCAGACTCCTTTATTTTGGCATGCTTGGATTGACCTGGACACTGGGAGATATCATGATGGTTCCCTTCCCCAGTCAAATGAAACATTATGTAAACTCCTCACAGTTTTTCACATGCAACATTTCAGCGTGAGGCTTAAAGGAACCTGTTGGCTGGCTTATACACTCAGCCAACTCCAGTTTTTATCTCCATGATCAAGCTTTACACAGACAACAATGGAATACGGTGGGTCCAGTGGCTGTGGCACTGATGACCACCAAGCCCAGTTAATGTCAGGATAACTTCCTGACAGTTTTTCTTCTTTCCACAGTTGCTGGATTGGACAGGTAGTGGAACTTTTTTCCTAATATTAATGTGATCAGGTAAGTAATCTCAGAAAAGCATTACAGTCAAAACTGTCAATAGTGGCTACCCATGGGAACTTTTTTCCTAATATTAATGTGATCAGGTATGTAATCTCAGAAAAGCATTACAGTCAAAACTGTCAATAGTGGCTACCCATGGGAACTTTTTTCCTAATATTAATGTGATCAGGTATGTAATCTCAGAAAAGCATTACAGTCAAAACTGTCAATAGTGGCTACCCATGGGAACAAGCAAAACTGGCCTTTGTACACAGGTGACCTCTGTGCACAGTTTCATCTTTTAGAAGTCTTCAAAGTACTTAACACACCACACCAGCTATTTTCAGCCAATTAAGTAATATGTGAATGATGGTGGTTTATATCTGACCTCTTTTTGTCTTTTAATTGCTGCTATTTAAATTGCTCAATTGGCTGCAATCGGGACTGTTTACTGTTTATAATTGTTATGGGCATATTTTAAAGTCATGTTTATTTTTCTTTTTTTGTTTTGAAGATTACTGAAAATCATGTTTTTTTAAACATGACCCTGTCAGAGGTTTGGGAGTAAAAAAATCTTGTTTTAAGCATGACACATTGCATTATGGTAGGTATGATGTTTGAATACAGCCAACATTTACTAAAGTTATCTATTGTGTCTTATTGACAGGAATGCCAGAGGCGGCTGGGCCACAAGCTGCCTCTTAGCGCTTATCTTCTCAAGCCAATACAAAGGATCACCAAGTATCAGCTTCTTCTCAAAGTACGTAAGACAATTTAGACTTTCTTTCTGAGAGAGAGAGAGAGAGAGAGAGAGAGAGAGAGAGAGAGAGAGGGAAAGAGAGAGAGAGAGATTGAGAGAGAGAGAAACGTCCTCATAGAAGAAGAACAGCAAATGTTCTAAACTATGCTACAATTTGATTGTAAAATCATGCATGAATTATAACAGAAGTGACATTCATCAATGTTGAGTTTGAAATGTATGAATTAAAACATTGTTCATATTAATTGTGTTATTTTGCAGGAGATGCTGAAGTACACTCAGGAAGATAAATCTAGTCAAGCTCAACTGGAGGAAGCACTGAACACCATGTTGGATGTGTTGAGAATTGTCAACAACAGCATGTATCATGTCTCCATAATTGGTTACAGTGTAAGTAAGGCAGCATGACTGTAATCAATACTTACTGTTACTTTAATTTTTTTATAGAAAGCTACAACATTATTCAAGTATGTTGTATTCGTGGCAGTTCCTTAAAGAGTAATATTTAATTTTTTAGGACTTGAATACACCATTTTCTGTAATTCCAACCTTTTTTCACTATTATTTATTTGTTAAAAACCTATAGAATTACAGTCATGACATGTTTTATGTCATCATTACTTTATTATGTCATGAGTTTGAATTCACCTTGTGCCATGGATGAATTATATGGTAAAGTGTCAGCATAAAATAGTAATTAAATATATGTGCAAGTTGTTAGGGTATTCAGGACTTCAGAATTGTCTAAAGTTCTCCATCTTCGCTGAATTAGGGGAACTAGACAGTAAAGCAGTCTAATCTATTGCTTTGCACCTATTTACTTCCTCTGTCTGATATCCAGTTTGAGTGTCAACAAGGATCAGTAGGGACACAGCTTTCACCTTTTAAAATTGGTATTTGCCCAAATACCATGCACCAAATTATCATCATTATTATTATTATTATTATTATTAAGATTGTTTTATGTGTACTATACAACAAAATAATAATTACAGGTACATGTTGTTCTCTTCCAAATTTATTTTCCACACAAGATGATTACTGTTCCTTGCACACTTTAGTCCATCCTAGAAATTAAATTAGGCACTGATCTTACTTGATTAACACAGTAAAAACAATATCTTGATTTTTAACTCAGTTGCTCAACTTGCTGAAGTCAAAAGTCAGTCAGTTTATGTCAGAAGCCTTTGTTAATTATAAAAGCAAAAGAAACTGAATGTGACTATTTATTGTGAGCCATGAACTAAACCTTCACCTGCCTTTACATAAATTTTTTGAATATTGAATGACCCCTGACCCTTATGAAAAGGGATGTACCTCATATCTCTTCTCAAAGATGAATATTTTTCTTCAGAGAAAGCTTTAATGAAGATGGAGAGATATATTTTCTCATTTCTTTTCAGGGCAATCTCTCAGATCTTGGAAAACTTTTACTGCAAGGCAGTTTCAGTGTTTGGACTGATCATAAAAAAGAAAAGATTCGAGACATTAGGTTTAAACCTATGCAAAGACATGTGTTCTTATATGAAAAAGCTATATTACTGTGCAAGAAAAAAGAGGATAGTACCAGTGACAAAGATGTATACAGTTATAAAAATATGCTAAGGGTAAGTGAAATGTATCTTTCTAGTTGTGTTTTAGTAATCAGCACTTTGTAATTGGTTACATAACACCTGTTGTTGTATTTCATAATGATACAGCATTATTAACAGGGTCTGTTCTAGGATGTGCAGTTGCAAGATTTAAGCTAATTTCAAAAACAAACCACACAGAAAAGTCAAAATGCCAGAAAATTGTACACTTAAGTTTCATACCTTCCATTTATTTCACCACAAACTTTTTAGTTGTAGAACTGACCCTGCATCAAACTTTCCTAATTGCATTAAATTAAACACATTTGAAAATATACATTTTTGTGAGAAAAATTCTGAATGTTGCTCATTTCACTAATTCCATGGCATGATGCACAGAAATTTTGACATTACAGTACATATTTACCAATCATATTTCATTTTCCATACATTGATTTTTATATTATTTCATATTTTCATTGCTTATGCAAAGTGTTACCAATTATATATTGGAACTTGAAAAAAAGAAAAAAAACTGCAAATGACCAAGGCAGTAGATATTGGCTGATATTCAGATTGTCCTGCATTCATTAGAAAATACTGTTGTCATTATTTGGCATGATAAGAAACAAAAGACAGTAAACCATGTCAACCCCCACAAAGTGACAAATTAAAATATTTCCCCTCATACACTAGTACCCATTATACAGACAGAGTCTTCTGTCAGTACCATGTATTTTAATAAATAGATTTACCTGCTGTTATTGATGTTTTATTACTGTATTTTTAGCTTTCCAAAGTTGGTCTTACAGAAAACATCAAAGGAGACAAAAAGAAATTTGAACTCTGGTTAAAAGGAAGGGAAGAAGTGTACATTATACAGGTAATATTACCAACCACCAGTTTATACTTTAGACAGGTAATATTACTATTAATTTATAAATTAGACTGGTAATATTACCAATGATTAATTTATATATTAGACAGGTAATATTAACAATAATTAGTTTATACATTAGATAGGTAATATTACAAACAATCAATTTATACTTTATACAGGTAATATTACCAACAATTAAGTTATACATTAGACTGGCAGTATTGCCAACCATCAATTTATACTTTAGACATGTAATATTACCAACCATCAAATTATACTTTAGATAGGTAATATGACCAACCATCAATTTATACTTTAGAAGGTAATATTACCATCCATCAATTTATACTTTAGATAGGTAATATTACCAACCATCAATTTATACTTTATAAAGGTAATATTACCAACCATCAGATTATACTTTAGACAGGTAATATTACCAACCATCAATTTATACTTTATAAAGGTAATATTACCAACCATCAAATTATGCTATATAAAGATAATATTACCAACAATCAGTTTATATGTTAGACAGGTACTATTACCAACAATCAGTTTATATGTTAGATGGGTAATATTGCCAACAATCAGTTTATACATTATACAGGTAATATTACTAACCATCAATTTATACTTTATACAGGTAATATTACCAACAATTAAGTTGATACAATATTCATATAATATTATGAACTGTCAGTTTTTACATTATATGGGTAATATTACCAACAATCAGTTCAGTAATTTACCATGAGAAATTAGTACAATTTACACTTTTTCATTCATTTCATGTATTTTCTGGCTAAATAAAAAGAGTGACTTGACAGATAATTATATGAATAGATAACTAAACCATAAGTTTGTCAAAATAAAGTTTACAAATTAGATTCCTGGTTCACTCTTTTATACAAAAGTGCCTCGGGTATTTGCAGTCTTTGATAGACAAACATAGAGGTTGGTGTTTCTAGTTGATGTGTAATAGGGTGTCATCTTCTTGCTGGGGTGTGTGGGGTAACTAGGTTTCTGAGTGTGAGATTCAGGAGTGAATCATAAAAGTAGTGGGTAGGAGGCAGATTAACAGACTAGGTATGCTAAGTTCACTTACTGACCAAACTAGCCAGTTTGGATCCTTTACTTTAATGGTATTTATTCCTGACTTTGGACCTAGCTTTCCTTGGTTTGATCCTCAGTGGATCATGGCTTGGTTTTTTCTTGTTATGTTAGAATACTCTTATCTATGTTCTTCTTGGAATTCAATGCTAGCATAAGTAATGGTATTCAATCTTTATAATATATTGTTTCTTTTAGACCCCAAGTTTGGCCGTGAAGGACTTGTGGATCAGAGAAATCAAAAAGGTTCTAATGAATCAGTTTGATGAAATCAAAGGTAAGATACACCTGTATACTGGTATCAGCCGATAGAACCTGTGTGTTTATATATATATATATATATATATATATATATATATATATATATATATATATATAGTATACAGTAGAATGTATGCTTCCTGTCAGTGGCTGGCAACCATGGTTTAAAGTCAAAAGTTTGAACCCTTTTTCCATCTCAGACATGTTTATTGTAACATATTTTTGTATTGGTTATGGAACCAGTCAATATATGATGGTATATTTAAATATTTAGCAGAGTGAAGCACACTGATTGTTTGAAGTTCAGATACAATAAAAGATAATATAAAAAATAAATGCTGACCTAGTGGTAACTTGTATGCAAAAGAAGAATGGAATTAAAAACCATTTTCATTTTTATTCTTTACATAACATAGATACTCTTGGGAAGATTTCACATCCTGATATTTTTTATATAAAAAGGGGTCACTTTGTAGGGATATTTTGTCAGAAAATATCTGCATAACATCTCATTTTTGTTACTGAACAAGTTTATAATTGGATAGATCATGCATGCAGTGTGCCTTTGGTTTACTGTTCATGCTACAAATATATAATTACTTCACAAAAGAGGCCGCGGGTGGCCAAGTGATCTAAGGCCCCAGGTGGCCATGTGGTCTAAGGCCCTGGGTGGTCAAATGGTCTAAGGCCCCAGGTGGCCAAGTGGTCTACAGCCCTGGGTGGCTAAGTGGTCTAAGGCCCCAGGTGGCCAAGTGGTCTAAGGTACTTGCCTTTACTGATCACTGATATCTCACCTCTGTCTGGATTTGAGTCTTGGGCATGGTCAACACAGGTATGTGATAAAGCATGCCAGTAGCTTCCTGTGGATTGGTGGTTCTTCCCTGGGATTTCCTGGGTCCTTCCCTCACCAGACCTACTGGCTGTCATGTAGAGCCTATCATGTGCTGAAAAATGTCATTAAACCCACCACTACAACAACTTCACAAAACATTAAGATTACAGTCTCTTGAATTGAATTTGTTTGTACCCAGTATATATGCATCTTTTCAAGATCAAACATGTGAAGGTCTAATCTGCAACAAAAGTGAAACATTTGGACCTGGTGGTTATGCCTGGCATTATGATTCATAATCGGTATGCCAATATTTGTACTAAATAAAAATATCAATTTGTACTTTTTCATTCTGTTTCAGTGAGTCATCTGAACTTAATGCAGAGATCTACTGAGGATGAAGCCCAGCAGCCTGCCTCTGGAAATGATAGGTATACATTTAGGACCAGTTGGGTTTATGCCTAGCCTTAATCATGTTTATTATGTGTTTTTCCAGGCTCAAATCAGTACTAAGTAAAAACTGTGTTAATGCAGTCTGTACACATATATTATCACAGTCTGTACACATAATATCACAGCCTGTACACATATATTATCACAGTCGGTACATTTATATTTTCACAGTCTGTACACATATATTATCACAGCCTGTACACATATATTATCACAGTCTGTAAACATAATATCACATTCTGTACACATATATTATCACAGCCTGTACACATATATTATCACAGTGGTACCATAACTACCAAACATCTTGAGACTGGAAGAAAAGAATTTTGTTCCTTGTCACAAAACTTAGAAACAAAAATATTTACTCAGAAAATGTGTTCTGAAACCATGAAAAGTGAGAAATCACCAACATCTTCCCATCGAATGCTGGACCAAGTAGTGAAATAATTCTTCAATCTTTAAAGAAACTATCATAAATATTCTTATTAATCTGTTGCTAGCTTTTTCTTTCCATTTTTTACAAATAAATGCAGAGACACAGGGAAGCAAGTAAAATATCAGCAGGTGGTGTGGGTTGAACTCTCACATATGCTCACTCACAGTAACGTAAGTTGCCACTATCGTAATGACAAAAGCTTACAAGTAATTATTTCAAGTTAATGGTCCCTTTGTCAATGAAAAGTTGGTTAGTGCTTGATTTTCATGTTTTTGGAAGCACATATTTTCGTTGCAGTCAAAGTCTTTGTCATTATTTAATTATCATATTCATTGATGTAAGTGGCCATGCTTAAAAACAGTGATAGAGTATTTCATTGATCTATAACCTGGTTTATTTCAAATACTTAAGAAAATACAATCATATTTGGGTAATATTTCTAGCACAAACATATTTAGATTAAAACAGCTGGGTAATATTTCTAGCACAGTCATATTTGGATTAAAACAGCTGGGTAATATTTCTATCACAATCATATTTGGATTAAAACAGCTGGGTAATATTTCTAGCTGCTTGGCTATATTGGTTTAGTATGTAACATGTGCTAGCAAATCAAGTACATGTTTATAATAACCAGAGACCCATATAGTAATTAACCAGTATGTAGTTCTTTTCAGAAAACATCTTAAATTGTTAATTAAGGAATTAAGATTCTTGATAATGAACTAATCACACATAAAACTAGCGGGTAATGCTACGGAAGAAGCTTACAGTACAAGTGTCCCATAACTTTCATCATGGAAAGCAAAATACACCTCTCCCATGATACAACAGGGTCCAGAATCACAGAGTGTAGTATAAGAGAGGGCATGAGATACTGAGGGACCTCTGAAAAAAAATTAAAAAGAGGATGCCATGTTAGCTCGACATCAATATTTGTGAAGATGGGGTGCGTACTGTTTAATGATTTAATAATTGTTTTATAATTGGGTTGGGAATAATTGTCAATAAAATGCTTTTCCTAATGAAGTTGTATGATTTTCTGTATCAGTTACCTTTATTTTCAAGATAACAGACCACTGAAAGCTTGTTAAATACATTATGCCAAGAGATTTCAACACACATATGCACCTGTGAAAACATTGTGTATTACATCATTGCTTTTTGCATGTGACTGTGGATATATTCAAGTGTTATTGTTGATTCACACAAAAGAAGACTTCCTTTTTTAAAAAGCTATGGACATTTAATTCATGAAACAACAGCAGTCAATATTGAAAATTAATTTATATTTTGTTATTCAATTAGTAAAATATTGATACCACAATTTCATTGCAAGTAATTGTGAAATTTCTGCTCAACCTTCAGTAACCCTCCAAGTGCCAATTCAAGAATTTTAAGCTCACTGCAAACATTGGAACCCACTTCTCAGTAATGAAATATATGTGTGAAACAAAGCTTTTCCTGCACTGAGTACTCTATGCACTTGCTTCCCATAATCTCAAATGTGAATTAGTAGGATGAATCACTAATTATATTAGATACTTTGTGTTATCTACATAATACTATGTATAACAGTGTTTGATTGGTCAACTGAAATAAGTTGATCTTACACACTACCATGACTGCTAGCTCTTATGCAGGTAGGATTTGCATGCCTTGTAACTTTTATATTTTTTTTATCCCTAGTTGATACAAAAGACATATTTAATGTGATGATTCAAAGCAGGTCTGCTTTTAATTGATTGTAAGAATACAGCAAACACTTCCATGAGCTTGAGATCAAAACACAGTTGGCACTTAATTCTCATAATGCTCGTTGACATAGCTGTGACAGCAGATTGACACTTTTCACATTTGAATACAAGAATATTGTATTTGTGATGATTACACTGAAAAAAGAATTTAAAGATTGAATAAAACATGAATTTCTCTTGATAAAACTGTATTGATAGGTATTTATTTCTTACAGTGCTGCCATCAAGAGGCATTTTTGACATTTTCATGGATTGAAATATCATCAAATATTGTTATTTACAAAGTACTGAATATTCTTTTGTAAAGAAAATTTAACAAAAAATAGACTTCTTAATAAAAGTAGAAATTTCATGATGCTGATTTTTGGGCACTAACTGCTGTTTTTAACAATAAAAGGAGCTATACATTACAGTTTGCTTTTACCAGATGTGATTGTGGGTTTTTAACAATAAAAGGAGCTATACGTTACAGTTTACTTTTACCAGCCGTGATTGTGGGTTTTTAACAATAAAAGGAGCTATACGTTATAGTTTACTTTTACCAGTCGTGATTGTGGGTTTCTTCACCGTTAACCAAGAGGGGAAAATTCTTTGGATATCGTGTAGAAAAATAATGGGATCCATGCCTGGTCCAACATTATAAGTAGGTTCATGAGTTATAAAGCAAGAGGTGTAATTACATAAAATGTCCCAATACTCATAGTCTATTAATGGGTGCATTTTGATAATGTCACCAAATTTGAATATTCCTTGTGTTTTTAATTGCTTTTGCATCGACACTGCATATAAATGACAAATTGAGCCATTCCTTGTCAATTTGTAAAAAAAATCCAAAATCCTTGTTAACTCTTTAACACCTGGCACCATGTTTACGTGGCAGGAGGTAATAGCCTACTGCCAAGCTCTATAGCGTCAAGGTCATGTATGGTACACTAAAGTGGGTGGTATTATAGAAAGGTAGACAGATGTAGCTGTACACTGATACCAAATAATCTGGATGTTTTAGTTGCACTACAAAATACAGAGGGAAAAACTTAATTTTTTGGACCTGTTTTTTTTTTCACCCAAAATTCGCCTGTGGTCAGAATCCGATTTTGTGTCTGGATTTTAGACTTTTTGGCCTCAGATCTAAGGCAGACCAGTCTGAACTGCACACAGACAGGTGAACCATTGCAAAAAGTGGATAAGGTGGTCATTTGGAATAAAGAGTGGTCTCAATATGAAAATAATGGGTTCATTAAGCAAAAAAAGAACTCCAACTTTTACCCTTCTGCTCATGCGCAAGCAAAATAACCAATGGAAAATGATGTTTCTAACACAACTAGGCATTAGGCTAATGGAAAATCTCTTGGAAGTCAATGTATTAGGATGTATTCAGAAATAGCTTTCAAAATGTGTTTCCTACTTGAACTTAAGGCAAAAGCAACAAAAACCTCCAGTGGTTAATGAGTTAATAAGTTTTAAAAAAGATGTAATTTGCTGTGCCCCAGCTTTTACAGTGTCCTAAAATTTATGGTAAATTCAGTAAACAAACTTGAAGTGTTAATGAATGTTAAAACCATTTTTTTCTTTGAAGTCATTGCAACAGACCCTTAATAGGAGCAAAATTAAGGAAAAATTACAAGTAACGATGATTTTGCAAATTTGTTTCTTCTATTATACAAATATTAACATGAGAAAAAACTGATTCTGGCATTTCATATTATGAGGTTTGATTAAATGCAGATAATTGGTTACATGCTGTAAATATCAAGTCTGCAAATTTAAATCCACATGTTTTTGTGCATTTTATTATACATTTTCTGGTTCTAATTCATCACCATAATTTGATGAAATTAAAGAATAAAATATTTTTTTTATAGATTTTTAAAAATGTATTTATTTATTGCTTATTCTGATTTAAGTAGTCTGGAGAGCTGGCGTTATAGACAAGGGTCTGGGAACAACAACACATCCACAGTACCAGTGGGGCTTGAGATGATGTCCCCTGAATCCCCACCTCAGGAGCATATGGATGAGGGGGAGGGGTGGTCTAGTGGTGAGCTTTCTAATTCTGATGATGAGAGAATGGGAGAGAAGAAAAATGTTTCTCCAGTAGAGGTAAGAAATTTTTTTAGCATAAAATATCAGTGTTTTTTGTGGCACAGTGTGTGAAAAAACTTTACCACTTAGCCTAGTTACATATTATTTAAATTATAACATAGCACTCTACCAAGCTACACAACATTTCATTTATGAAATAGTAGTTAGCCAAACCACATAACATTTCATTTATGAAATAAATAGTAGTTAGCCAAGCCACATAACATTTCAGTCATGATATGGCACTTAGCAAAGCCACATAACATTTCAGTTATGAAATAGTAGTTAGCCAAGCGACATAACATTTTAGTTATGAAATAGTAGTTAGCCAAGCCACATAACATTTCAGTTATGATATGGCACTTAGCAAAGCCACGTAACATTTCAGTATTTAGACTAACCACATTTTAAAAAAATTAAGTAATATAAATTCTTTTGTGTTTACACAGAGGCAATTATAAAGAACTAGATATTTTATCAGTAAGTGGTGTCTCAACATAAGAATGCAGTGATGTTGGTCAGTCTGGCTTTAAAGGACAAGTTTTTCAAATGATTTGTCAAAGTTATGTACTATTTTAAATTGCAGATGTAAAAAATTCAATGCAAAGTTAAATTAAGTAAACTAAAAACAGACTTTATATTCTTTTAAACTTACTTTCAATGCTGTTTGTCTATTTGAAATATTAATTTTACTTCCTAAATGTAAGTGTATAAAATGTGGGGAATCTTACGCCTTTTAAGAAGGTAAATTTAAAAAAATAAAAATAAAAATGCAGCAAGAAGGTCAAAGGTGATTACAATTTTAATAGATTTATTCACTCGAGAATTGGAGGATAAGCAGAACTGATTCTCACTGGAAGGTCAACAAAACTGTTATTTTGTTTTAGTATTTTTATTACATAATAAATTCTAATGCAAAAATACCACAGTTTTGTTGGTTTTATTTTGGTCAATTTTAAGTAAAATTTCATAATGTTATGCGCACATATTTGTTATTTTTACAAATATAATTGTTTGAAACATGTTTTACTTTACATGATTTATAAATTGAATTTGTGTAAAAGGTAGGTAGTTCCATATTTGATTGAAATAATCATGGGACATAATGCTATTTAAATTCTGTTTAAATTAGTCCTGAAGATCCTTTTTTGTACTCAATAGTCATTCATGGATGAGAGACATAGAACACCCCTACAAAAACCTAAACCTATAAATGCCTTCATAACTGGAATGTTAATTGACATCCCTTCTGGTTCAGAGTGTGGGTGCTCCTGTTCTGTATAAAGATTGTTTATTTAACTAAATGTCGCTCAGGACCTTGATCCCATATCAAATCAGAATTCACCAATCCCTCAGTAACTCATGCCCTGATAACTCACGAACCCACTTATAATGCAGGGTCAGGCATGGATCCCATTTCAGAAAATACAAAAAAAATTGATCCCTATTTTTTGAACTTGAAGAAAATCATGATCAAAATTGGTAACTGAAACATTCGATATATCGCTAATTTTATGGTCGAAAACAGTAGATTGGACCTGGAAATTTTAATCAACATTTTAATAAGAAGTCATAAAATTGGTTATATTTTCTTCCAAATGACATTCTTAGTACACTGTAATTAAAGATATTCAAGGAAATTTTGATCAATGAATATGTCGTATGTAGTGTAGGCAGTACATTAATATTTAAATGCCAATTAAATAATTTTTATTAAGTGAAAATTATGTTTTAATTCTATCTTTTATTCCCCTTAAGTGTAATCATCATGTATTTAAATGTAAATATGTCAATCTATTGTAACAGCTATGTCTGCAAGCATTTCTTTGATAACCTAGTTAAGTGCCTTCTGTGTTTTGATAACTGACTTCTGGAAGTATTTTTGCTGTATTGTTGCACTGAATTAAAAGCTGGCCTCCTTTGTATTATCATGTTAATTATGTCTTTTGAATCATATAAATGAGGTGGAATATACAGGAAAACTTAAAAGGCATGCAAGTCCTACAAACTTAAAATTTAACGGCCCCAATCGTTTGTTGGGTGAACTCACTAAAGTTTATCAATCGAACAGTTATAAATGTTATTATGTATGTAACATAAACTACCTTAAATTAACTGGCTCATTCATAACTCTGATCAAAGATAACAAGGCAACCAAGCAGAATTAATACTTTGTACAATAAAGAGCTTGCTTTCACAGATAGGGACCATTGTGGGCAAGCGAGTTTCAGTTAAAGAATTCCTGAGCTGCCACTTTCAGATATCATCAATAGTGATAAGAAGTTTCACAATTACTTCCAATGAAATTGTGACATCAATATTTTACTAATTGAACAAGAAGAAAAAAAATTGAGTTGTGATGATTGTCTCACGAAATAAATTTTGCTAGTTTAAACAAAAAAGAATCTTGTTTGGTGGTGTATCAACAGTTAGTCTTATGTTCCCCGCTATTATGACTCCCGACTTGGCATTGTAGTATTAAATAACGGTCCAGGAACCAGACTAATCAACAAAACAAAAAGCAGTGACGTAATCCACAGATGCTTTTGCGTACATGTGATGGTTGTTGAAACCAGTAAGAATGATCTTTTACATGTTGAAAATTTTGAAAATAAATGTTATTTATTCAGAATAATCAACAGCTTCATTAGAGAAAGCATGTTATTAACAATTATTATCGACATGATTGTAAATGAGGATTCAGTCATTAAACAGCTCAGTTCCCTACACCACACCACCCCACCCACATTCCAGCGGTTTTCTCGATGTCTAAGCAGATTTTTAAAAAAATTGAAGGTCCCTTGGTAACTTACACCCTCACTTATAGTGTGGTCTATGTTTGTGGACCCCATTAATTGCGAGTTATTGAGGGAGAGGTGTAGTGACAAGGTAAAACTTGATTTTGGTGTTGAATCAGTGTCCACTAACCTCAGTATATGGGTGAACTTTATGTCCAGTTTGGTTGAAAACCAAAGTTTTCATCATTGTCACTAACTGGTCATGATCTGCTCAGTTTATTTTGATGTAGTCACGATCCCTGGAGCCTAAAATATCAGTTTCTCCCACAAAATTGTCGATATTTTTTATGAAAATCAGCATCCACATCATTGCCATCACTTGCTTCTCTTTCAGTACTGACTGCTGTTTCAATCTATGCATGTTAAAATTCAGTTTTTAAACGAAATTTTGTACTAACCAGTTATCATCAGCTCTGTTAATTTCAACAAAGTAAAGATCATGATCTTCAATGTTGATTTAATCACTGCACAATACGTAGGTTCATTATAAACTTTATTGTAAATATAAATAATCTTTGGCATAATGGGGGCATATCCTGTCACAGCACACTGCACCTGCCTAGCTCTGAATTGTTTATATTGGAATACCTCAGGAAGAGAGACTTGGGTTGTGAAGAGTGTGTGACTTCTGTATGTGGAGCTGCAAGGGGCTGATACAAGGTATACAGGGACACTGATAACTGAAACTTGACAAGTCAGATCATGAGGATACCATGATAACAAACATCAGCCAATACTTCATACATGCACCGTAGGAAGTGGGTATGAAGTATATGGGCATAATAGTTGAGTACATTTAAGTACTGACACAAATTGGGGGTCAAAAGCAAAGTTGTGAATGCATGAAACTTGGCAATGGCCCAAACAAAGGGAAGGGAGCCCTGTGACTATGGAACAATGCAACTGTTACAAAGGCCCCCAATTTAAGGAAATGTAAGGATAAATAAAGATAATAATAATTAAGAATGCAATAACATGGAAAACGCATGAACTAGGTTTTGAACTGCATGATAATCCAGATGTGCCTAAATTATCAGTATTGGATATATGTATTAGATAACCAGTTAGGAAGTCACATGTCCACCAATATAAGATGTAGCTGAAATGACAGTGTAGCAAAGGATGTGAAAATGAATGACTCAGGCATGTACATCTATGCAAGGTCTCTAGATTGTTGCAAGATTGAATGATGGTATCGCTAAGTAAATAAGCGGAATAGTGCATTGATTGACACAAGTATGAACCGACAAGTGAGGTACACGCTGTGACATCTGCCTGTACACAAAGCTAACTCTATCAGGGTGTTAAAGATTAAATGCAGCATCTACCCTGAAAGGAATGCAACTCTACAGGTGTCCCAGTTGCAATATGACTGTATGCATTTCTACAGGTGTCCCAGTTGCAATATGACTGTATGCATTTCTACAGGCATCCCAGTTGGAATATGACTGACCAATTACTGACACGATGTTTGACCACATACTCCAAGTCAGTCATCTAATTGGTTCAACATGACAACGTATCTAAATTTAGTTACTAGCTTATTAGCATATATTTGCTGCAATGACATCATGTCTGGGCAGAGAAACCATAGTAGACAAAGAGGGGCCCAGCAAGGAGCCAGAGAAGGATGTACTCTTTATTACTCAAACTACATTTAACCAACTAATTATAATAATGTCAACTTCCAATATCAAAATTGGCATCCACATCACTGCCATTGCTTGTCACTTAATTACTATCCACCATGTTGATCTTCGGATTCTCTGTATGTTGAACTCACGTTTTAAATCAAATTTTCAACAAACCACCACAGCTTAAAATGTCATAGACAAATGCTTAAACATTTTGGTAATAAATTCTTGACTATTGTGTAGCGGAGTTTCTCAAATTTGAAATCTTCAGTTTTTTCCTCAGAGCTAAAACAAGAAATATTTCAGGAAAATGCAGGATTTTATGACCTTATTTTAGTCCTGAATGCCTATTTAATATTTGGGGAAACCCTATAATTCTAAATCAAGCAGTAAGGCAGATATTCGGAAATCCAAACATAAGCAAGACAATTTGAAATACGTAGTGTGTAAAATATGCTATATGAGCATCATATAATAAATATTGGTTATACAGTCAGTTAACTGCCACAGATTTCAATTGGATGTAATAAATACTTATTACACTGTCAGTCAACTGCCACAGATTTCATATTGGATGTAATAAATACTTATTACACTGTCAGTCAACTGCCACAGATTTCATATTGGATGTAATAAATACTGGTTACACTGTCAGTCAACTGCCACAGATTTCATATTGGATGTAATAAATACTGGTTATACAGTCAGTCAACTGCCACAGATTTCATACTGGATGTAATAAATACTGGTTACACTGTCAGTCAGTTGCCATAGATTTCATATTGGATGTAATAAATACTGGTTACACTGTCAGTCAACTGCCACAGATTTCATATTGGATGTAATAAATACTGGTTACACTGTCAGTCAACTGCCACAGATTTCATATTGGATGTAATAAATACTGGTTATACAGTCAGTCAGCTGTCACAGATTTCATATTGGATGTAATAAATACTGGTTATACAGTTAGGTTTTACTTCTTAGTGTCACCATTGATATTTATATCATGACATAATGATTATAACATTAATAAATACTATCATTATGTATTATCAGATATTGATTCATAATGTGATCTATCATATTATATTATGATGTAATAGTTATAACATTAATAAATACTATCATTATGTATTATCAGATATTGATTCATAATGTGATCTATCATATTATACTATGATGTAATAGTTATAACATTTATAAATACTATCATCATGTATTATCAGATATTGATTCATAATGTGATCTATCATATTATACTATGATGTAATAGTTATAACACTGATAACTGTTATCATTATGTCATAAAAGGTACAATGATGTTCATAAATTCTCAAGTTCTTGAATACAGTATTCTTGTCAACATTTATTGCATTTAAAAAATTTCTTTGATGTATACTCAACATTTAACACATTAACCCCTTGAGCTTTTTGTCATTTTTGCCTGAAAATCAAGTAGGAAACACATTTTGAAAGTTATTTCTGAATAGACTCGAAAACACCGAATCCCCAGTCATCTTTCAGTAACATACTGCCTAGTTGTGTTAGAAACACCGTTTTTCATTGGCTATTTGACTCGTGCATGAGCAAAAGGGTAAAAGTTGGAGTTCTTTTTTTTCCTTCTTTTTTTTTGTTAAACAGAGCCATTATTTTTGCATGGAGACCACTCTTTATTCTAAATGCCCATCTTATCCTACTTTTTGCAAAGGCTAATCTGTCTGTTTGCAGTTCTTACTGGTTTGCTTTAGATCTGAGACCAAAATGTATAAAATCCGGACACAAAATCGGATTTCAACCATGGGCGAATTTTGGGTTAAAAAAGTAGGGTCCAAAAAATGAGGTTTTTCTACCTGTATTTTGTAGTGCAACTAGATATTCCAGATTATTTGGTATCATTGTAGAGCTACATCTGTCTACCTTTCTATAATACCACCCACTTTAGTGTATCATGCATGACCATGACGCTACAGAGCTCGGCAGTAGGCTACTACTTCCTGCCCTGTAAAGTCGTCGCTAGGGGTTAATGTGTTAAAGAAACACATAGTAATATAACATCCTGATATGGAAATATAATGAGTCAGTATATTTTGAAGAAAATTAATTGATACAATTTAAACAAGGAAATTGATCTATGACATCTCATGGAAACTTTGAATGGGGTGAAAGGGTTCCATATAGACACACTCATAAGTCAAGTTCAACTGCAAGCTGCACAGACCCAGATCTGCCATCACATAATGGACTGGTAAATCTGGGCCTATGCGTTTTGTTGGAAGTAATCAGTAGAACAATCACCATCGGTCATGATCTGCTAGCACATTATGTGATGACAGGTCAGGGTCTGTATTGTTTGTAGTTGGACCCAACTTATGAGCACATACAGTTTTGATGAAGATAAGTGGGTCTGTGTTCATCATCAAAATTTTTGTGTTGACATTATTTTTAATTTTGCAGTTGAGTATATATTGTGTAGAAAGCCTTACTTGATCTTTGTTTTTACATGTGATTTCATAAAAATTCCTGGCTTCATAGGTGAATAAAGTTCACCAATGGGTCAGATTTTACTTTTATCAAATGGATAGCAAATTACTTTACAAATGAACTTGTACATACTGCAAACTCAGAAATACACATATTCATTAGAGGTGGACAGTATTACATGTGTACTTTTTGACTGCAGTATTAGTTTCCGGTGGTACATACCATAGTACTTTGTGACTGTACCAGTACATAAATAGTTTCCATCAGTAAGGAAGTTTTATTGGTTCCCAGCTCTATTATTCATGAAGTATTACTTTTTGTTTTTATTGCTAACAAATATTGCAACATGTAATCCATCACCAAAATTAGCACAGTATATTGCATGTTAAACTTAGAAGTATGATGCCATGAAACTGTATTTCCACAAAACTCTGTCCCCCATCCCCATCCCAGAATAGATCAGGTCATATGTTCAGTAACTGTTTTTTAGTTTATATTACTCTGTTCATGATAAATATATTGCTTACCATCTTGATATAATAAAATCATTTTCTTTCAGCCATCCTACCTTCAGCAGTTCACTGTGATTGCAGACTACAATGCTGTTGATGATGTAGAGATCAGTCTAAGAGAGGGAGATATTGTGGAAATTCTCAAAACTGGATCAACAGGCTGGTGGTTAGTTAGCAATCTGATGACTAATGAGGAGGGATGGGTCCCAGCCAACTTCCTTGAACATTCACCAAGAGCTGAGTCAAGGTCATATGTTTCCATGTCCAGCATGGGTAAGTATCAAATGGTCATGGTCACATATTGCATTGTCTTAAGTCAATAAGATACCTTAAACTGTCACTAAGTACACGGTCAAGACCACATGTCTGTCACTTTTATACTATATCTTGTTGTATTTCATTGTTATATTCATTTGGAAGGGTTTATTTTCAGACAGTTTTTGTGGAGTTTTCCAGTCTTAGCTCTGCTGCTGATGGACGGAAAGAGCTTATGGATGGTGCTACTATTTTTAGTACTCCAAAACTACTTGGATGATTGCCATGAAACTTTTCACACATTCATTCCAAGGTCACTTGGTGTTAATGAAAATGGTGCCACTTGGACATCCAATATGACCGCCATAACAGCCATCTTGAAAATCTTGTTACCACTTTTTCTAAATGGATGGTTGTATCAACATGGGGTTTTCGTTAAAAGACTTTTTATGATTTCTAGTTGGTCCAAAATGGGATGTCTAGTATAGCCATCTTGAACATTTGATTGAGCTACTTCTTCTGAATGGAAAGTTATTTTGACAAGGATTGTTCACCAGAGGACTTTGTATGATGAGTAGTTGGTACTAAATGAAAATGGTGTCTATCTGTTGTCCAGTATGGCCATTTCAGCAACCATCTTGAAAATTTGGTTATGATATACAGTTGATCCTAAATGAAAATTATGTCAATCATACATCCAATATGGCTGCCAAGATGGCTGTCTTGACATTTTGCTGTCATTACCTCCCCTGAATGGATGGTCATATTGACATGGGAGTTTCACCAACAGACTTACAATAATGTCTGCTAAGCTCTGAATGAAAATGGTGTAAATATGACACAGCCATGTCTATTACAGCATCTAATCTGAAAACTTTGTTATCACTGAAGAACACTAGAGATGGTTTCAACTCTCAGGAGTTCAAAGAAAGTGGATTTTTCTTGAATTCCTGAAAATTCTTTTATCCCAGTAGAGTAACATTTTGAGAACTTTACTTTTAATTGACACCACATAGCCATTATTCTGCTTAAGTGTCAGTGGGAGCCAGTCACATTGAACTCTCATCAAGTACAGGGTAAAAGTGTCAGTGTGAGCCAGTCACATTGAACCCTCATCAAGTACAGGGTGAAAGTGTCAGTGGGAGCCAGTCGCATTGAACCCTCATCAAGTACTGGGTCAAAGTGTCAGTGGGAGTCAGTCACATTGAAGCCAAATCAAGTACAGGGTAAAAGTGTCAGTGTGAGCCAGTCACATAGAAACCTCATCAAGTACAGGGTCAAAGTGTCAGTGGGAGCCATCACATTAAAACCTGAACAAGAATATGGTCAAACTCGGGGGTCTCTTTATCCAGTAAGACTGAATCTCAACAAAGGCCAAAATTATATTGTACGTGTCGAGGCCCATGAAAACTGATGTTTTGCTCATTGTTCCAAAATATTTACATTAGGTTGTCATGATTAAATACAAGGTATTATTAGGAAAGGTTAGGTTTGTTGTAAGTTATGAAAACATCTTAACCTGTTGAATCACCTTTTCAGTGAAAACTGTGACATGTTATTTGTTATATTCCCATATACAGTAATTCTTAATTTGAAACTGGTTTTAATTGAAATGGATTTGCATGAAGTATTTGCATTTTGAAGCATATAGACCTGTTTTTCTTTACAGGCTCAGGAAATGCTGCTGATCACATGACCAGCCATTCAAGTTTGACCAGTGGTTATAGTGCTAATAGTCCTGTAGATGAGACAACAGTTTAGCTAAAGTACAGAGGCAGATTCTTTTTAATGTCAACAGACATTTACACAGAGTTGACATAGATCTGTGCTGACAGATTGTGTGTAAGAGTACCACAGTGTTATGAGATTTTCCTTGGTGTCAGTAAAGAGCTTTTCTTCAGTGTCAGTAAAGACCTGCAACAGTACTATAACAAACTGTATTGAGTGATGAAGACCAGCCACAGAGCCATGACAGATCGTATTGAGTGATGAAGACCAGTCACAGAGCCATGACAGATTTTCCTTAGTGTTAGTAAAGAGAGCTTTTTCTTCAGTGTCATTAAAGACCTACAGCAGTTCTTGGGTGATGAAGACGTAGCTAATATATCATCATGTCACATTTCCAAGAGTGTCATAATCAGTAAATAGTATTGTCATGACAGTTCCTCTTAATTTTGGATATAGAGATACTTTGCTGTCATCACATATTTCACCACATTTGAGTTTGTGGTCAGTACGAATTTTCTGAAGTGTCGGTCAAGGGCTGCATTTGTGTTGCAACAGATTTCCTCCATGTTAGTTACAAGCTGTAGTGATGTGACAGATGTCAGTAGATAGCTACTGAAATGTCATCATATATCTTACTACTTATTAGCAGAAAGGTACTGTGAAGTCATGACAGATTGTTCAGAGTAATGGTAAAGATCATTTGTCAGGACATTATTTTTGGTGTCAGGACACATCAGACATGAAGTCAAGACAGACATGTTTTATTGTCAGAATGCTTATTGGCCATGACAGATTTTCTTCAGTGTTAACACAGATCAATCTCATTGTTGCAAAGATTAACTGCTAAGTCAAAACAGCTCAATAATTACAAATTATTGAGTTTGTATTGTTCGATATTGTGGGTGAGACCTAACTATAATGAGGTGAGTTTGTCAGTCCTACATACTTTGCATAAGACCAAAGTATCCAACAGCACAAACAGTTTAAAATATTTTTCATACACCTCCATTTGTTCAGTAATAAATTGAATATAAACTGTCTTTCCAAAACTTAAAGTAATTACATGTTTGAAGAGAAATTTTCTTTCAATTTCTTTCATGACAGAATTGACATTAGTTTTACATACTATTGCTTCATGGTAGACCTGTTATCATATCATCTTGCTAGCAACAAACTTACTGTGTCCTACATGTGCTTGTGAACACCCAGTACCATACATACACGCTTAAAAGACAAGTCCAATTGCAAACTGCACAGACCCAGATCTACCATTGCATTATGCACTGGCATATCTTTGGTCTTTGCAGTTTGTTAGGAGTAATCATTAGAATAACATAGACCCTGATCTGCTGATGGTGCGTTATGCTACAGCAGATCAGGATCTTTGTTGTTTGCAGTTTGACTCAAGTTACAAGTGAGTGTATATTGCCTGATACCATCCAGTAATTGGTAAATTTTCTGAATCATCACATGCAGTACATTTGCATAGGAAACCAAGTGACAGGTACACAATAATTACGGCTTTCAGTATCAATAAAAAAAAATGCAAAATTTAAATCACTATCATTTGGTAAAATAACTTTGGGCATTTGTGAGATCTTTTCCTTGAGAATGTGATCATTTATTGAACTTGATATAATATAGACACTATAGTTCTTGTTTAATTGATCTGCAGTTTATGGCTCAATGGGATTGATTGTGGTATTTGAATTTCCAGTATAGTTCTTGTTTACTTGATCTGCAGTTTATGGCTCAATGGGACTGATTGTGGTATTTGAATTTCCAGATAGGATACAGTGAATGTTTACCAGTATACATTTATTGGACATGATATGGCATGGATAGTTTGGTTATTTATTGGGTGGTGAACAGTTATGGCTCAGTGGGACTGACTGTGTTATATGAAATTAATGGACATAATGTGGTAAATGTATACCAGTATGAATTTATTGAATATGATGTGGTATGAATATTATTGTTATTTATTGGGTAGTGAACAGTTATGGTTCAATGGAGTTGACTGTGCTATGTGAAATTAATGGACATGATATGGCAAATGTATACCAATATGCATTTATTGGATATGATAATTAGGGTATATCTTTAACATTAATTCACCATAGTTTTTTTAAGTGTGCATAAACATGATATTGTTAATAGATGTATGAAGATTTAGTATGATGAGAATAAAAGGAGCTTTATATATACTAAGACTAAAGATATTTTATACACTGTCATCATTTGTATTGCAATGCAGCTGTAATACCAGTACAAAATGTATCAAAGCCGAGTTATCTGATAACTTGTATACACTACACAATAATAATTTATTTAAGAACTGGAGTTATGAGTTTGGAGATTATTTCTGCCAGTTCACTTCAAGGTTATAGCAGTGTAACAATTGACAGTGCGACTTGAAGTCAACATAAATGTAACAGAATACTCAAATGCAGTAACATAGTGTTACACTGAAATTCCATAATGGTGACTAGATAAATGTGCATTCTTACATTCCAGCAAATAAAATGTACTTACCATATTTGCTCAAGTACAAGGTGCATTCATCTGTGAGACAGTATAGACCCTAATCTGCTGTCAAATAATGTGCTAACAGGTCAGGGTCTGTGATCAATCGGAATGTCCTTAACCTTTTCTGCTGCATGCTGGAAAGTTACTTCAGATGTAAGTACTGGCTATGTTGAATAACTACCCTTAAGCCTATGGTTGTTTCTATGCCTGAATAACTTTTTTGACATCATATGACATTGATGATATATCATTACCAATTGCAAAGTATGTAGTGATTTGAAGCTATTGAAACTGAATGATTTCTATTTTTTTTATTCAGAGATTTTAGGAATAACATTGAAAATTATAAGTGCACATATTTTTTCATTGATTGTTAAAACAGGATCAAATATTATTTTTGGTATATATCTTTTTCTGCAGATCTTTTCTGTCCACATTTTGTAAATATTAAGTTGGATACCTCCCATCCTGTTTCATATATCCAAAGTTTTTTGACTTGCATCAGAATGAGCTGAGGATGTTCTGAACAGCCTGTGCAGTTTGCTTCTTAAGATAACAAACAAATAGCGTAGACTTCATCACATTATCTGATGTCAGGTCTGGGTTTATAGCAGTCACAGTTGAGCATGCAATATGCATCGCACTGATCTTACTCATTCAGAATACATCCCTGCCATAATGATGCTTTAATCCTGTGTCAGCTAATCCGAAGTTCATGCTCTTCATGGATTAGTGCACAAGAACCTTGACTGGGTCCCATTGTTGTTCCTTTTGAATACAATGAAAACCCACTAAAACAAAAGGAACCAGACTAAATGTGGAGGCTCAGATGCATTGCACTGTGATGTCATTGGAATATTACAAGGTCTGCTCATGTGCTGCTTCAAACCATCATTTGTCATGGTTTCCATTCATTGAAAGTAAAGAATCATTGGAATTTTTCTCATTTGTGTTATACAAACTTTTCAGAATCTGCACCAGAGACACATTAGAGTGAATATAAAAGCAAGTGCAATCGAAATTAAGTGTTATTAAGTTATCAGAAGTTATGATTTTCACCAGCTTTTGCATTTCCAGCAAATATGTTGATATTTTTTATGTTTGTTCATATATGGTAACTGTATTGGATTGACTATTTTGGATAATTGCTGTTAAAAAGGTATGTTTTCTTAACATTACAAATGAGTGTTCATATGGATCAAAAAGTCACTTTTACCTATAGCACATTGATCTAATTTTTTATTTCATACTGAGAATGGGGTTAGTCAATGTTCAATGATAATGCTGCATTTATCTTTGTTTTGTGATAATAATGTTTAAAACCCAACCCATCTCGATACATTTTTAGAATTTAATTGTGAGAATTTAAAATGAGTGAAACTATATATTTATTTGGTTCCATAGATTGGAGAATATAATGATTTATTTAAAATCCTACAATTTTATTTATAAGATAAATTATGTTAATATTTTTTACTAACATGTTAAGTTTGTTGTATGATGAATTATATAGTTGCCAGCCATTTCATATACATGTCAGATCCAAATGCAAACTGCATACACCCAGATTTGCTGTTGCATAGTACACTGGCAGATCTGAGTCTATACCAGGCATAAGCAACTTTGTCCAGCACATGGGTCAAATAAGTGATTTTTAAAGCCACACTGTATGATGTAAATTAATGGATAAAACCAGGTCACAGACTGAATTTAGCCCATCCTAGGTTTATACAGTTTCTACTAAATGATGAGTAAAACAAGCAACATAGAACCTAATCTGCTGGAGCTTTATGTGATGGCAGATCAGGGTCTATGTTGTCTGCAGCTGGACTTGACTTATAAGCAGTTATAGACGATATGTATAATTTTTCTGAAATAACAGTATGTAAAGTTAAGGGTCCAACAGATCCACAGATATTGAAACTATTGTGATTCATTCTGACGAAGCAAATGTAGATCATCCGATAGATCAACCAATCTTGAAACTATAACGATTCATTCTGACAAAGTAAATGTAGATCATCCAATAGATCAACCAATCTTGAAACTATAACGATTCATTCTGACAAAGTAAATGTAGATCATCCAACAGATCAACCAATCTTGAAACTATAACGATTCATTCTGACAAAGCGGTAAATTGAAATGGTAAGATTCCATTGCATTATTAGCAAGTTATGATGTAAAGAATTCAGATGTTTAGTGTCATTATTTATCCATTTGGTAATAGCTTTGCTGCTGAAATTTTTAACATGCAGGTTATTAGAAAGTGGCTTTTGATTGAGAAAAAGATACATGAGCTTTCAAATAAAATATTGCTGCAAATATCCTTTAAAAATCTCTAAAATGTTAAATAAAATATATGGCATATTTATTCTATCAATGTTTATATTAAATCAGTTTGTATAACTTAAGAATGATAAACCTGTACATTCCTAGTGGTTGTTGTTTAAAACATTTATTCTGTGTAAAGTTGCAATATTATAGTACACTGTAAGACATGATAATTTAAATGAATGTACACGTATTCTTTTTACTAAATCTGAGAAATTCTGTGATACAGCGAGTTTTATTCCTGTTATTAGGTGTAAATTTTTATGACTTGTTATCAAGTTCTTATTGCAAGTGTTTTAAAGTAATTTTATCTTTAGATCGTGTTTGCTTTTTTGTTCATTTCAACTTTGCCTTTTATCCTTAAAATATACTTAAAGTTTAGACATTTTAATGAATGTTATAAATCATGTGAAGAGGTTCTATGTTTTGGTCTGTCAGCTGTGAAAAATTACTCAAATTTATGACCATTATAGGTATGTTATTCTATTCTTACTGTTTGTTATGTGTATATTATTCTTTTTTCGTCATTTTCATAGGCAGCTTTTGAATCTTGTAAATTATCATTACTGTGGCATATTGTTAAATCAATGGCTAATTTAGCTGTCTATATGTTAAGGATGGTTGCTGGTGACAAATTAATGCTTACCACAAAATTTGTATCATTATGTCAGCATGTCAGTTGTTACAAATCGGTAATAAAGAGTTAGAAATTAATATGAGAGATTGGAAAAATTAATATGAGAGATTGGAAATTATTATGATTTAATTACAACATTGTTTTTACTAACAAATGATGAAAGGAACATATCTAAATCCATTGTATGGAAATAACATTATTGAAACAACTAAAACCAAAAAAAACCCAACAAATGATGAAAAGAAGACATCTGAATGCCATATACAGAAATAACATTAGTGAAAAATAAATAAAAAGAACATATCTAGATGCATTGTATGGAAATAACATTAATGGAAAATTTAAACAAAACATGATGAAAAAAATAACTAAATGCATTGTATGGAAATAACATTAATTGAAAATTTAAACAAAACACAATGAAAAGAGTATATCTGCATGCATTGTATGGAAATAATATTAATGGAAAATTTAAACAAAACATGAAGAAAAGAACAAAACTAAATGCATTGTATGGAAATAACATTGATGGAAAATTTAAACAAAACATGAGGAAAAAAAATAACTAAATGCATTGTATGGAAATAACATTATTCAGACAACTAAAACAAAAAAAGACCCCAACAAATGATGAAAAGAAGATATCTGAATGCCATGTACAGAAATAACATTAGTGAAAAATAAAAAAAAAAACATATCTAAATGCATTGTATGGAAATAACATCAATGGAATATTTAAACAAAACACGATGAAAAGTACATAACTAAATGCATTGTATGGAAATAACATTAATGGAAACTTGAAACAAAACACGATGAAAAGTACATAACTAAATGCATTGTATGGAAAAAACATTAATGGAAAATTTAAACAAAACACAATGAAAGAGTATATCTGCATGCATTATATGGAAATAATATTAATGGAAAATTTAAACAAAACATGATGAAAAGAACATATCTAAATGCATTCTACAGAAACAACTGTATTGAAAAATAAGAAGAAAAAATGCATCACGTGGAAATAGCATTAAAAGATAAAAACAAATTATGTAAAGAACATACATATCTAGATGCAATATATGGAAATAATATTATTGACAAATAAAAAAGAAATTATATAAAAAACATATCTAAATGCATTATACAGAAATAACATTACTGAAAAATAAAAAAATGATGAAAAGAACATACATGTATCTAAAAAGAGTGTATGCAATAACATTTAAAAAATAAGAAGAAAAAAACCCACAAGATTTTGAAAAAAAGGTGAAATTTGTATAATTATAAATTTTTTTACCAACTCTAAATGTGCAAAATATGTTATAATTATTATAAATGTACTAGCTTAACTGTTCTTCCCCAGGTCTTTGCTTTAATACAAAAGATATCTCAGAAAAATGCTTTCACCAACAGCATACATTTATTGAGCGAGAAGAATATGCCTTTTAATTAGGAAATATTTTTTATATTTCTGCATACATGTGATAAAAAATTTGTACCGATATAGGGCAGTGGGGTTAAATTATATACTTTTCTATGCAGTTATTTAATGGCAGATACTGTGGAGAACCAAGTACAATACAAGACATTAGGTTCTCAGCATTTCTTATGGCCCTTGGCAATGTAAAAGTCTGGGTTTGTATTTTGTATTGTTATGGCCTTGACAGTGTAAAAATCTGGGTTTGTATTTTGAATTGTTATGGCCCTTGGCAACGTAAAAATCTGGGTTTTGTGTTGTTTCCTTGTTTTGGCCCTTGACAATGTAAAAATCTGGGTTTTGTGTTGTTTCATTGCTATGGTCTTTGGTATTGTAAAGATCCGTGTTCTTTTCTTTATTGTTATGGCCCTTGGAAATGTAAAAATCTGGGTTTTGTAAACAATTAAAAACAAGTAAGATTCACCAGCAATCATCCTCAACACCAGTTGTCTGTACTGATTTGGATTAATTTAATCTCACAAATGTTTTCAGGTAGTTCCAGCTTTCTTTTTTCTGATTGTAATTTTCTCTAAATGCCAACCCAAGCATTCAACCAATTTTATTAACTTATCTTACAAGGCAACTGCTTCCGGTTCCATTTCAAGTCATGTGACATTGAATACTTCATTAAAAGTTAAAGTCTTTATTGGTAAGTAATATCATTCAGTTCTGATAGTTTCTTTCACAAGTTCTATCCTTGTTGCATTTTTCAAAGCAATGTAGCATACTGGAATTACATAAGATTACATAATTATATATGGGATAGCGAGATGAGTTCTTCGATTCTTTTACATAAGGATGGGCTTTGGCAGGAATAACATCTTCCAATTTTTAAATAATATGACTGAATTCAGTAATAATGAATATATAGTCTAATATCTCATATTTTAAAACCGTTTCCATGGTTTATGGGTGTTCAGTATTTGTGTTCTTAGTTAGGCAATATGTGACACATTACTTTTGTGTTATTATTTCAGTTATTTGTTAACATCTTCTTCCCAAAATTACCCGCATTTAAATGAGTCACAAATATAATTAACAGCTGAGGAATAATTGTTACATTTCAGTCAGAATGTCTGCTTTACTGTGTATTTATTTAATTTAGTTTGTTCTTGTATTAGATTGTAATTGACTGATCTGTGACATTTTGGAACCCATTCATTGGATATAATGTCAATTTTTAATGCAAGATGGCCCAAAATAAAAAAAAATAAATGGTATTGTTGCCTTTTTGTGCTTACATCAGAAAAAGTATCACATTTCTTTGATTGATTTTATTTTTATGGCACACCAGCACTGTTAGGCTATTTGGCACCATACAAAAGGTTATATGTAGGATCATTTGAAAGTGGTAAAAGGTTTCATATCGACCAGTGATATAAAACCAAAAGAGTTGAAGGTAAAACAACAAGATGGTAACAGTATAAAATAAAGCTTCCCGAACAACAGGGAATGTAAATGGTGTATGTGAATAAAGACATGAAAAGGTATTGAAAATAAGGGACGGAATATACATTACATAAAACTGCTCAAGGTGATGGCATAAAAGTCACAGTTTAGAATAGATGTTTGATTTCTGCACAAAAAATTGATGTGCCATTTGGTAAGCTTGTGCGTTTTTCATTAACAAAGGCTGCAGCAGCCTTTTCCTCATCTTTTGATCCGTCGGTATAAAGTTTTGTATAATTTTTAAATTCGGTGAGGAATTCATGATAAGAATTGTGAAAGATGGAAGAGTTTGTCTCAGATTTTGTTTCCATGGTGAAGTGTAAAAAGTACATTTGGTTGTTTATGTAGCCAGGGAGGTGTTTCGGAGACAAACGCTTTCTGAAGTTTAGAAAGATTAATTTTGATACTGTCAAGGGTGGATGATATTCTAATGCCAAAGGAAGTTATGGCATTTGGTTTATTTTCGTATATGGTTTTGTATTTGGTTTGAAAAACAGCTGAAAAAGAAGGGTTCAGAGCATTCAATTTTCATTTGAGAGCATACTGTGCAGAAAGCATTTCTCTATGATGTGATAAAGGTGGTTTGTTCGCTTCAGCGAGAAGGCTTTCACACAGGAATGTCTTAAATGCTCACAGAGTCTTATTCCCTGATGATGAATTGGGTCAAGCATTTGTTGCTGAACCATAAACAACGCAACCATAGTCCTGTTGGAGCGAATAAACGTTCTATATAAATTGAGGATGACTTTTCTATCAGCACCCCAGTCAGTGTGCGTTACTACTTTAAGTAGATGTAGAGATTCTAAGTATTTAGCTTTCAAGTTCTTTAGGTGTGGAATAAAAGTCAGTTTCCTGTCTAAGATAATACCTAAAAACTTTGTTTCCTCAACAACTGGAATAGGTGTTCCATCCAGCACGAGTTTAGGTTCGTCATGATGTCTTCGTAACTGACAGAAATGCATACATACCATTTTTGATTTCGAGAATTTGAAACCATTAGTACTGGCCCAATTTTGAATCTTGTTTATATTTTGCTGTAGTTGTCTTTCGATTGTATGCATGTGCTTGATGGATAACATATTAGAAAATCATCAACATAATGTGAGCAATCCACACCAGGAGCCAAACACTTGGTGATTCTATTAATTTTGATGTTGAAAAGCGTCACAGACAAAATGCTGCCCTGGGGCACACCCATCTCTTGCTTGTGCAGATCTGAGAGGGTAGAGCCCACTCGTACTTTAAATTCTCTGTCTGAGAGAAAGTTTGATATGAAAGAGGGCAGACGGCCTTTTAGACCTAGATCGTGGAGGTCATTTAGTATATCATACTACCATGTCGTGTCATAGGCCTTTTCTAAATCGAAGAAAATCGTTACTAAATGTTCTTTCTTGACAAATGCGTCACAAATAAATGTTTCCAGTCTAACCAGATGATCACTGGTACTCTGTCCATAACGAAACCCACTTTGGAATGGAGATATTACATTGTTTGTTTCTAGGCACCCTACAAGCCAAGAATTGATCATTCGTTCCATTGTTTTGCACACACAGCTTGTGAGTGCAAAAGGTCGATAGTTGGTAGGATCTTCGCCATCTTTACCTGGTTTGGGAACTGGTATTACTATTGCTTCTTTCCAGATCTTAGGTAGATTACCAGCAATCCATAAATCATTGAAGAGTTTCAGAAGAGATGTTAATGACGATTCTGGAAGGTGTTTTAAAAACTGATCATGTATTTTGTCAGGCCCAGCGGATGTATCATGGGCCTTGTCTAAAGCCTCCATAAGCTCTGATAGTGAGAACAGTTGGTTATAACTTTCCGAGTTGTTGGATGTAAATTTTAAACGTGACTTTTCTTTTTGAGTTTTCAATTTTTGGAAGGCTTCTGAATAATTAGATGATGAGGAATATTTAGAAAATGTGTCAGCAAGAACATTTATGTCATGTTTTGAACTAAAATTGTTTTTGTTCAGTTTCAGATGTCGGAGAGAATTGTTTTTTTTCTCTTTCCGTTTATTTTGCGGATCGTTTCCCAAACTTTCTTAGTAGAGGAACGAGAGTTTAAAGAAGAAACATATTTCTTTTATGATGCTCGTATACTTTCTTTGATTTTGCGGTGAGCTTTAGCCCGGAGAATACGATATTTACTTAAATTTTCGGGTGTCGGATGATTTTTTCAAGGCTTCTCGGCGTTGTCTAATGGCTTCCTTACATTCCTTAGTGAACCAAGGTTTTGGGGTTCTTTTACATTTTGGTGAGGACTTGGGGATAGATTCTTCTGCAATCTCTAATAATATAAATGTAAAATGCTGAATAGGATCATTAGCATTGAAAACTGTATCCTCATTCAGCCTAGTTTTACAGAGTGTTTCAAACTTAGCCCAGTTGGCCTTCTTTATATTCCATTGTGGAATTGCATCATAGAGTTAATATTTTCAAGGAATATTGGAAAGTGATCACTGCTGTGAAGGTCATCAGCAACCTTCCATTCATAGTCCAAAAGCAGCAAAGAAGAACATATTGTCAAACAGATACGTGTATGTACCCGTTCGTGGGTGTAAATATGTCGGTGATTTGGTGTTATATAGACACAAATCGTGTCTGGAAATGAAGTCTTCTATTTTGTGGCCTTTGTCACTTATGTGATTTGATCCCCACAAAATGTTATGGGCATTAAAATTCCCGAGTAAAACAAAGGGTGCTTGGAGTTGTTTAACAAGATTGTCTAATTCATTTGGTACTAGGTTGGTGTTTGGTGGTATGTAAATAGAACAAAAGGTAATCACTCGATTTAGAGTGATGCTAAGAGCAATGGCTTGTAAATTTGTGTTTAAAGGGATGACACTATGATGGGCTCTTTTGTTCACAATAACAGAGACTCCTCCTGAGGCTCTGTCAACACTTTGAGAGTAGTTGTTAAACAGGAGTAGTTTTAAAGTGTGAAGTTATCCATTATCTTTCAAGAAAGTTTCCTCAAGACATAGTACTGCAAGATTATGTTGGTTTAAAAGCAAAAGAATATCATGGTAGTTGGCTTTAAGTCTACTATAGTTCATTGTATGATGGTGTTCTTCATTACAAGTTTATATTGAAGATTCTGGAGCTAGGTTAGACCTCTCGCAGAGGCAATCTGTTTGGTTAGTTGTAATTTTTGTTGTTAGGTCTGGAGCCACCTTAAGGACATGGAGCAGTTTCTTCTGCATCCGTATCCTCAAAGTCTCCAAACCTATTGTGCAGCTTTATGGGGTCATCAGACCCCTTTTGCTGCCTATTTGTTTGCGACTTTTTTTTTTACTGTTTGGCGATCTTGGTGGTGGAGTATTGTCGAATGTTGTTTAAGTAGAAATGGACTTTTGGGAGGTTTGTAATGTGAAATGTTCGAGCTGGAAGGGGATTCAGGTGGGTTTGTTTAGGTTTGTGCATCTTTCGTTGCTTTTTGGTTGCTTTTCACTACAGTTGAGAAGACCGGGCCGGGGAGTGATGTTCTAGCTTGTACGAGCTTCCTGGCATCTGGATAGGGGATGTTGGATGTGTATTCAACCCTCTGGATTTCCTTCTCCTGTTCCCATGTGTCACATTCCTTTGAATTAGCATGGTGTTCCTTTCCACAGTTGACGAAATGCGGAGTGGCTTTGCACTCGGATTCCCGATGAGAAGGGTCTCCACATCATCCACATATTTGGCTTCTGGAACAGCGGTCTTCATGATGACCGTATTTTTGACATTTATAGCATCAGAGGAGATTTGGTATGTATATCTCAACCTTAACTTGTAGGAACCCAACTTTGACAACTTTATGTACCATTGGTTTGTTGAAGATGAGAATAAAGGTGTTGGTATCCTGCAGATTGTTGTTTCGTTTGCTACTAATCCTACGAACTGCAGTGACACCTTCATTTTTCATCCCCTCTATGATCTCTTTGTCGCCGACTCCAGCTAAGTCACGGCAACAAATGACACCTTTTGATGTATTAAGCGTATGTGTGTGCAAAACAAGTTACTGGAATGTCATGAAAGATCTAAATTTTTTGAATGTTCTCAGTATGTGCTTTACGTTCGCACTCCACAAGCAGACCACCCGATTTGATTTTTTTTAATGCTTTTGGGTTTGTCGACTAATTCAAGTATAGTCTTTTCGACTATAAATGGCGATAATGCGGCTAGGGATTTGGTTGGATGACCATGAAGCGAGGAAAGCATTCCACACTACATGGTTCATCATCTGAGTCAGTTCCAGTTTTGGTACGTTTGTTTTTTTTAAATTTTCATGTTGGTGTATTGAATGATTCAGCACCTGTGCTCCCCACCATGGAGCCCAATAAGGGGACACTTTTAAAGTGCCAGGGATACACAGATGCCATATTCAGATGATAAAATTACCTCTGACCCATGAAGTCACCACCTTCTAGGGTCGGTAAAATAACCTCTCGATTCACCCGCTAAGCCACCGCCTTCTAAGACTTGGAAAAGGGAAAGATAAAGGAACAGACTATAGGGACAACAGTGGTATCGAGAGAGATACAAGAAGAAAGAAGATTCGGCCAATGTGGGTATGTGAGAAGATTCGGCCAATGTGGGTATGTGAGAAAGCTTGCCAGTAGCTTCGCATGGGTTGGTGGTTCTTTCTGGGGTTTTCCCGGGTTCTTCCTCCACCATTAATGCTGGCCGCCATGCATAGCCTATCGTGTGCTGAAAAATGGCGATAAACCCCACCACAACAACAACAAGGAAAAAGATAAAGAAGGTGAGGGAGTGAATAATGACTTCCTAGGCCTCGGCGTGACCAGCCGATTTGTTGAGACCAGGCCCATCCTGACCACCCGTCTAAGAGAAGTAGTGGCCAAAGTAGTGTATTGCATGGAAAGCCTCTGCTGAACTACCAGGATCCTTTCCTCCCCCAACATGGGATGCAACCCATGGCAAACAGGTTGCGTCTAGTTAGTCGCCTTTCACGACACGTAGCGAGGCACATTGGGACAATTCTACAACCCCAGACCTGCAGGGGGAGGCTGATATTCTGAAGCCTTTGGCAGTTCTGTATTAAGCTTATCAGAGATCTGATATTGTCTTTACCGAGGTTAATCCCCTTCTCCACTCCACTGTTGAGATTCTTGAAAGTTGAAGGTCCGAGTCTGTTCGTAATATTTCTTGGTTTCTTTCTGAGATTTCAGCAGAACCAAGTTTAGGTTCATCAGGTTTGTGTACTTTTGAGTACAAAGGCCATACAATTAAAGATGGTGCTAAGCAAAGGTCGGAGGCTCAATGGTCTTGTGCCAGATTTGTAGATATTGTTATGGACCATCTAAAGGCAAGGTTCACGGAGGAGGGTATTCAATAGTTACAAGTGCTCTAACCAAGTTGTTTGATCCCTATTTGTATTGTTCACAGGCTAACAGTTTTATTCTTTCAGAGGTTTTGGGTATTGTTTCAGATTACTTGTCTACTTGTGGGTTAGGTAATCAGTCAGAGGTTTGTCAAGGAGTTGGCTGGCTTTGTGGCTTATGCTAGGGTTCAAGTTCTTAGGAATGGTAAGTTGTCTAGACGTGTTAACTTAAGGACTTGATTCAGTAGGCAGTGAAATCAAGGGCAACATATCCTTGCGCATCTGCGGCTGCTGAGAGACTACTGGTGTCAACTGTCAGCACTGTAGATTGTGAACGTGGACTCAGCAAGATGAACCTCATAAAAACTTACATCAGAAATAACTCGGCATCGCAACTCTAGAGAATTTAATGAGAATCAGCATGTACAGCTGTGAAGAATTAGACTTGTAAACTGCATTCAACAAGTGGGCAGCCCTAAAATTGCAATGGATCATCATGTGACATTCGATAACATTTTAATAGTGCAAAACAGTCATGTAATGATTTATTTTGTAATATTACAGCTGTATTGCTCGTTGTTAATAAAGTAATAAATATCTCATCTTTGGCAATTTTCATTGCCTATTACATTAAGACTTGGAAAAATATTCAGTACTTGTTCTGGCGACATTTTTTGAAAATTGGCTGCAACATATTAAGTCGGGTGATTTTTTTGGCGACAACCTTTTAAAAGCCAGGACAATCCCCAATTTATGTTCATTTCTCTGGAGGAAGAACGGGATTAGATTGTTTGGTTGTAGGTTCTTGGGTCACCCTGAGGACATGGAACAGTTTCTTCTGAATTTACAATGTATACCAATTATAGTAATTGCTGATGCCTGTTCTAAGAGTAAGGATGCGCTGAACTTAATAATTTTAGACTTAATGGCAGAATTGTTCAAAAATTGTAGATATAACATGCTCACTTGTACTGCGATGATAAGCGACTTTCGAGCTATTGACCTACTAAGAGCAGCAAACCGCTCCATCTATTGGTTTAATATCAAATGGTGCAGCCAAAGATTTGATCCCAGATAATTCATTGTTTCCATTGGCGCAACAGAAGTAATTAATACCATAACTATTGTCAGTTTTTACCAGTTATAATTATCATTATTACCGCTATTACTATCACTATCAGTAACAGTATCACTATTATTATTGTTATATTTATTAAACAAACTAGTGAATCAAAATTAACGAACTATTTAACTAAAACGTATGTACTTTAAACAGGTAATGATTTCACTTTTGCGAAGATTCTCGTTTCGAGTCTGCGTGCATGCAAGCTGCTTGCTTTATGAATTGTTAGAAACTGTATCTAGAGTCTATTTATAAACTATGAATATTTATAGGATAATGCATTTGTATGTGAAAATATGCAAGTTTTTTTTTTAGCAATACTGCACGACCTTGGGAGTGCAATATTGCGTGCACATATCTAATATAGAATTGTTGATTTCTATCGCATGACTCGGCCGGGGATCGAACCCACGACCTCCCGCATCCTAGGTGGACGCTTTAACCATTAGGCCACCTGAGCGGTCTGTCCCCACATCATATTTATAAAAGTCGGTTGATTTTCAAGAAATATATATTTTAAATCAACATTTCATAGTAAGATAACATCCGATCTTATAAGGTAATAAACATCACAATTACTTGTACAATTGATACACAAATTGTCATTGAAATATAGGACGTTATAATCCGTGCTGGCTATGAAAGGTCGATCTTTGCATAATAGCATGTCAATATCCAGTCTAATAAAACCGAGTCAGTAATATACGGAGTATTGATCGTATCTGCTCTGGTACGGTGCTGCTTCATAGCAGTAGACATGAGAATGTGTCTGATAGTTTTAGCCTCTTCCAACTCAATGAAATGCCTGCCGGGTACTCGTCCCCCCGCTGTGTATAGCTAAGCGTGGGCATTCTGATCGGACAACGGAAAACGGACAAGAAACAAGATCAGGACAACGGAAAACGGACGAAGAACACTGGACAGTTCAAGTAGGTAGGGAAAACCAAAAACCATAATGAACGAAAATCAAAACGAACTCAGTCAGGAAAGGGGTGGTGCCCGCATGAAGCGAACGAACCCCGCCCACACGCTACGCCGGCTGTGGGTGGCCAACTCTCCCCAGCATCCGTCGCGGAATCTGGGCCCAAGAGGGGCTCCGGTGGACTGATCTTGGGGGGACCAGCGGATAGGACGATGGTTGTCCGATTCCCGGTCCCCACGCACGAATGTACGATCTGTGTAGGGTGTGCCTTCACAAGCCTGCAAAGGCTAAAGAAGCACTATACGGAAAAACACGAGACACTGAAGGTATTGTTCAAATGCCTAGCTTGTGACAAGACGTTTGATAAAGTACATGGGGCCGCATGTCATACGCCGAAATGTCCAGGGACCAAACCTATCAGCATGGACAACCAATATTCCTGTACGGAGTGTGCATTCTCTTACACCACGTCAATTGGCCTGGGACAACACATTCGCCACGCACATCCAGCCGTTGCAAACCAGTGTCGCATCACGCAGGATGCGAAAGATAAACAACGGAAGAGGGAAGCGAGCTTGAATCGGGGCTGTCCGCGAAGGGACAAGCCGTGGCCGGAAACGGACATAGAGAGACTAGCCTCGATGAACGAGGAGGCCAACCTGGTGGGCATTCGATGTATCATCGGATATATCGAAGAAATAATGCCCGGATACTCGGCTGAGCAAATCAGGTATCGCAGGCGTTGAATGGGTCTAAACGGTGCAATGCCATCGTCTCTCATGTTGAACATACTGAGGTATTGACAAATATCTTCAAAATCTGGTTAATTTCAGGTCAAATTCCAAGACAAGCAAAACCCTCATGTAGCATCCTTCTCCAGAAGACGAAGGACGGGCTAGAAGATATCAACAATTGGCGCCCTCTTACAATCTCCAGTGCAATCCTCCGGCTATACTGGCAAAAAGGCTATCAGGAGCGATAGCACTGAACCTGCGACAGAGAGGTTTCATCCCGACGTCGGGATGTCAGGAAAACGTGTACCTCCTGCAGCAGGCGATACGGCAAGCAAAGAGCCGAGGGAAGCGTCTGTGTGCCGCTCTGTTGGACCTCGTGAAATTGTTCGATACGGTCTCCCACCGTTACTTGGAGGCAGGACTGAGGCGGCACGCGGTGAACCCACATTGGGTTTCACTAGTCACAGACCTGTACACCGATTGTACGACCTCGTTCAAAGGGAATAGGAGTCTCAGCTCGGAGCTGTCAAGCAGGGAGACCCTCTATCACCCCTTCTCTTCAATATTGCCTTGGACCCAATCGTCTGTTTCATCGAGGACCAGCAAAATGGATTCACCTATACAGGAGGAATCTGTATATGTTCAATGGCCTACGCTGCTGATTCCTCCCTCCTGAACAGAGGTTCGAAAGAGCTGCAGAAGAACTTACACCTGTTCGCGGGATTCAGCAGAAACACCGGTCTCAAAGTGAATGCCAAGAAATTATGTGCGTTCTCGATAAACCCTAGGGGTAAGAAATCGTACACCGTAAACACCGGCGACGTGTTCAACATTGATGGTGTACCGATTCCATGGGTGGAGCCAGGGGAGAGCACAATATATCTGGGTGGCATGTTTGATCCATGGACAGGGCTTCTGAGATCAACACCAGTCGCTACGTTGGAGAACTGGTGTAAGAGGGTCTCAAAAGCGGCTCTGAAGCCGAGACAGAAGATAAGGATTGTGTCTGAAAACCTTATCCCGAAATTATTGTATGGGCTTAGTCTGGACAGTCCAGTCAGAGGCACACTGAGGAAGCTGGACAGCGTGGCAAGAACGTGGGTGAAAAGGTGGCTCCACCTCCCCAGAGTCAACATCAAACCACTTCTTGTATACAGCAACCTGTGAAGGTGGGCTGAATCTGCCGAAGCTAGAGGAAATCGTCCCTCGGATGGTAACCAAAAGCTGGCGCAAGATCCTAAGTTCGGAACAAAACATGTATGACCAATGTAGAAAGAGTGAAAACACAAGGATGGAAAAACATGTTGCCGACAACTCCACCGGCGGGGCAGTTAGAAGCGATGGCTAAATGCATCTATGATTTCGGCCTAGATGAACCAAGGTGGCGACGGAGGAGCAAGTACGATGGTTGAGTCAACTCACACAAGGTAACGGAGTGTGAGTGATTACAAGGCGACCGGCAAGCAAGGTAATACTACTCAAGTTATTAGTCATAATTTGCTTAACCTAGCTAAATATTGTCATCATCTGTGTCAAAATTAAAAAGACCCATACACAAGGCAAGTCCATGAAGTCTACCATGAATAACTCCAAATGAACATTATTTTTTCGTTTTCTTTTAGCTTCCAGTATCACCACAGCAGCGTGCCACCACTCAAAATACAGAGGGCATCACAAAGAAAACAAAATCGCCGCTTAGTAGTTTTTCATTAATGGCTGTTACCACTACGGGCGCAAGTAAAACTACGACTAGCCTCCTCCAGTCCGTGCAATCGACTGGAGTTGGTAAGTTAACATATGCTAGCGTTTCCGCTAGCCCGCCCAAAGAGAACGTTAATCTCCCCCTCTCCAGTCTCTTGTCGCCTTGCTCCTCCATCACCTCACTTGAGTGAATCGTGAACCAAAGTTGGAAATCATGTATAATTCGTTCTCACGATGACCCACGAATTGGAAAAGCCGTTTATGCCAAGGAAGATATCAAGAAAGGCCAGGTATTATGTGATTACCATGGTGACTTGATATCTCACGCAGAAGGCCTTGGGCACTACATTTATCCAGAGATAAATCACTGTTCTTTTTCAAGTTCAAAGGCACTAAATATTGCATCTACGCCAATAAATGTTGCACTTGTCTGTTGTACAATGACTCAATGGTAAATGCCAGCAGACATGAATGTCAGTCTGTAGTACAAGGACTCAACTGTAAATGCCAGTAGACATGAATGTAGTCCGTAGTACAATGACTCAATGGTAAATGCCAGTAGACATGAATGTAGTCCGTAGTACAATGACTCAATGGTAAATGCCAGTAGACATGAATGTAGTCCGTAGTACAATGACTCAATGGTAAATGCCAGTAGACATGAATGTAGTCCGTAGTACAATGACTCAATGGTAAATGTCAGTAGACATGAATGTCAGTCCTAAGTACAATGACTCAATGGTAAATGCCAGTAGACATGAATGTAGTCCGTAGTACAATGACTCAATGGTAAATGTCAGTAGACATGAATGTCAGTCCTAAGTACAATGACTCAATGGTAAATGCCAGTAGACATGAATGTAGTCCGTAGTACAATGACTCAATGGTAAATGCCAGTAGACATGAATGTAGTCCGTAGTACAATGACTCAATGGTAAATGTCAGTAGACATGAATGTCAGTCCTAAGTACAATGACTCAATGGTAAATGCCAGCAGACATGAATGTAGTCTGTAGTACAATGACTCAATGGTAAATGTCAGTAGACATGAATGTAGTCCGTAGTACAATGACTCAATGGTAAATGCCAGTAGACATGAATGTAGTCCGTAGTATAATGACTCAATGTTAAATGTCAGTAGACATGAATGTCAGTCCTAAGTACAATGACTCAATGGTAAATGCCAGCAGACATGAATGTAGTCTGTAGTACAATGACTCAATGGTAAATGCCAGTAGACATGAATGTAGTCCGTAGTACAATGACTCAATGGTAAATGCCAGTAGACATGAATGTCAGTCCGTAGTACAATGACTCAATGGTAAATGCCAGTAGACATGAATGTCGGTCTGTAGTAATATGAGTTAATGGTAAATGCCAGTAGCCATGAATATCATTCTGTAGTATAATGACTCAATGGTAAATGCTGGTAGACATGAATATCAGTCCTTAGTAAGGTTATTTATATCATTAAACATTGAAAATAAAGAAAAACACAGATATTTGTATCACATGTCAAATTTATTAAATTCAGCATAACATGGCCAATGTTTATTGACCAGGACAATGCTGCTAATGTCCAGCTGACCCAAATCCATATACAACTCCTCAGGAGTTTGGGCACCAGAATCTGTCACTGTCATTGATGACCAGGCTGAAATATAGTCCAGATGAGATATCAAAGACGGTATCAGAACCAGATCCAGCCTCCAAAGATGAGGCTCTAGTAATCAAAGGTACAGCTGTCCATGAAATTAGGTTTGTGGAAAGAGTTCCTGCAGTGAATTGCTGAATGGGATCAAATGCACCATCTGTGTAGAATGCTGTTGTTGTTATTGTAGGGTTTAACGCCATTTTTCAGCACAATAAGCTATACATGGCGGCCAGTATTAATGGTGGAGGAAGAATCCGGGAAAAGCCCAGAAAGAACCTCCGACCCACAAAAAGCTACTGACAAGCTTTCGCACATACCCACATTGGCTGAATCCGAGACTTGAACCGACGCAGACAGAGGTGAGATGGCAATGATCTGTAACGGTGAGCGCTTTAGACCACTCGTCCCCCTCAGGGCCCCTCTGCAGAATGCAGCTGAACAGTTAACAGCATTATCATCATTTTAGCATGCATCATATTTCTATATTTCAAGCAAATTCTGAATCAGAAGTAGTATGTGTCATCAGATATCACAAAGAATACATACAAGTTACTTATCTTTGCACCTCACCCAGATTCACAAATGGTCACCAGAAACCATTCACTGTTACTTATTTTTTTAATTTCTATTATTTTGATTAATATAATAAAAATCCAATTCATATTTTAAAATTACTCAATATACCTAAAAATATCCATCTGGCCAGACACACCCACCACTCATTGTTTGTCTTCTGTAAATTAGCTTGGATTGGACCAGTGGGCTGGCAGTAATTTCACAAGTTGGACCTAGAACTGCTGTTGCATTATATGATGGCAGATCTGGGTGTGCAGTTTGACTTGACTTACAAGCAGTATATATGGTAATTATTTCATGTCTACATTCCTAAAGTTATATTTTATCCCTAATAAAGTGTCTGCATTTTCATCACAGCTGGACTTGAAGATCCCATAACTCTGAAAACGGTCAATGATGGGAATCGTGAAGAACTTTTCCAATTCAACTGACAAGAAACAATTCACTTTGTCTCATGTGCTCATGGCTTCGTACTGTTAGTATCCTATTTCTGACAATATGGCATCATATCATGGTTCATACAGTTGGTATCATATGGTATTAAACTGTATTATATCATAGTTGGTATTATATGGTATTAAATGGAATTATATGATTTGTACAGCTGGTATTATATGGTATTAAATGGAATTATATCATGGTTTGTACAGCTGGTTTTATATGGTATTAAATGGAAATATATCATGGTTTGTACAGCTGGTTTTATATGATATTAAATGGAAATATCATGGTTTGTACAGCTGGTATTAAATGGTATTAAATGGAAATATATCATGGTTTGTACAGCTGGTTTTATATGGCATTAAATGGAAATATATCATGGTTTGTACAGCTGGTTTTATATGGTATTAAATGGAAATATATCATGGTTTGTACAGATGGTATTAAATGGTATTATATCAATATCATGGCTCATTATAAGGTTATTGTTATGGCTGGTTGGCCTGGTGTCAGAATACTGTGACTAAGTTGGACATGAAGCTACATGATGCCCCAGTACTATACTATACATCACCATAAACTACCATAGCAGTGACATGATAGTGATATGACTGAAAAATTGTTTAAGCTACGTTAAAATCCCAACAGACACACACATACACACACATGTTGTGTCATCTAATCAACCAAATTTTATACCATTCTCATTTATTCATTAATTTTAGACAATATGTAAATAACAGAAATTCTTAATTTAAAAGGGATAAATTTTTATTCAGTTTTAGTATAGTGTATTCCATAAAGTAAGTGAAATGCATTTAGTTTTTCAAAAATTTAATGACTGTTCAACGATGAAACATAATTTCATGGCAATAACTCTAATTCAAGGATTCGTCAAAGTTATACACACCATATATAGAGATGAATAGATAATAAAAGATCATCCAATTATTGTAAGAAACCAGGAAATTATACAACTTTCAGATTGTGTTTAAGCTTGATATTTTGATAAAAATGGTTGTAAAAGTTTTTTATTTATTTATTAAAAAGTCACATTCAGTTAACTGATAAACTTATAGTGTAACCATTTATACATGCTTGCAAGTTAATACCAACAGCAAAATGTACCGACCTAACTTTGCAGTTGCATAATGCACTGTCAGATCTGGGTTTCTGTAGTTTGGAGTAATCAATATCTCATTTTACCAAAGTCCTTGATGCTTGCAGTTAAAGTCTACTTATAAACAAGTATACAGGGTACCTAATCTCTAATCTGAACTCAAAGCATTGTCATCTCCAGATCTGATATTTATATAGCATGGTACAGCCAATAACAATGTCTAATAAGTTTTCAGTCTTGCACCATAATCAGCACCTTAGATCACATCACAGATTTGTTGTTGTATTATTACAGCACTAAAGAATGATCACAAATTTGGTGACTTGCATCAACACTAATCAAGTTGCTAGCTTTACAAACTCATGCATTCTGTGAAATACAGGTGGATACTTTGTAATCATCATTCGGAAGCCTAGTACCTTGAAAATCAAAGACACACTCCACATCAGTTATACATGAAGCTGAAAAAAAAACTGATAATCTTTCAATTTAATTCGCAAAATCTGGACCATTTGCATTTTTACATATATGACAAAAATTTCTGATACATTCAAAGAAATATGATGGAAAAAATAAAGAAATATGAGATAGAGGTAAGGCTTCAATTACATACAAATGTATAAACTCAAACTTAAAACTTGATCAGTCTGATATGATGCATGGAGAATAAGAAATCAAGAAACTGCAGTAATCAATAACACTTCCACTTCCTGAAAGGTCTATTACACTGGTCTAAATTTTTTTAGAAGTTGTCTGCTTCTGAGATAAAATGTGCTATTTATTATGGATTTTGATGTGCTGAATTCAAATATGACAATTATATATATATATATAAGTACATAGTTTAGTCCTTATTCAGTGTCTACTTTTGTGCTTCTTGGCTTGTCTCCTGTAGTCATTACATGGAGTATCTCTTGTCACTGTCAAGCAATAGGCTGCAAGTATTGATGGGATCCGTTTGACTGATAGCTTTTCTCCATTGTTGCAATGTCTGTCCTGGTGAAATTGCTCGCCGTGCTTGTTGCTCACTGCTCCGCAGTTAAGTAAAAAAATCTAGATGAGAGTGCAAAAAATGTATCTTTAGTGACATGATGCCCCAAGGCTTATGTATGCTTTGAAGAGGTTTTCCACCAACTCCCTGCATTTGTCTGCCTTGTTGTTTCCAAGAAAATTTGTTGCCACTAAATGGAAGGCTTTCCATGCCCTCCTGTCCCTGCCACGCAGTTCACAGTCAAATGCATCATCTCGAAGAAGTTCACGAATCTGAGGACCAACAAAGAAACCTTCCTTGATCTTAGCTACACTTAACCTTGAAAATTTTTCACAGAGGTACATGAAAGCTGCTTGTGTTTTGTCCATGGCCTAGACAACGTTCTTCATCAGACCCAGCTTGATGTGCAAGGGTGGTAACAAAATCTTCCTTGATTCAGCTTATGTACAAATTTTTCATTGTTTCAAACTTGAACTCTTTTATAGCTAACACAAAATATTATGTCCTACTTAGTGCAGACGTTTTCTGTTGTAGTGTATAAAACACTGTCAAACCAACACACAACTTACAGCTGCAATCCATCTATGTCTGGACCAGTGCCTTCTGCCAGGATCTCGATAATTTTAGTTTCAACTGCCCAGTTAAAGCTACCAAGGATCAACAGGTCCTGCTTCTTTACTGTAACCTTGCAACAACAGCATAATATGTGTCAAATATCCAGCAGCTATAACAAAGACTTTGTCCCTGATACAGGGAGAACATTTTTTGTAATTTTTGATATGATGACACTGCAAATGGTCCCGAACTGACTTAAGCTTGAACAGTGGTGTCCTTATTAATACATGTATCATGAACTTTCTAAGAATTAATGACAACAATCAATTAATGTAATTAAATCTGCAATTAAACACACAAACCAGGCCCTTTAGCTTGTAAGCTTGTATATCATTTAAGGTGCATGTAATGTTAAAAATTTAGGCCACCCAATTATGTCTTTTATGAGTCAGCAATCTTTATTCCTGTGGCATGTTTAAATCATTCTGGGGCCCTTCTTCTTCTAAAAGCTATTTGCCCTGTGTAATATTGATTTTTTTTTAGAGCTAATATATACAAAACTTTAGGTCAAGCATATATACATAGGTAATGTGACCACTGAAAGACTTAAATACATAAATAATGTGATCACTACATGGCCACATATTTTTATATCTGGCACTGCAAAATTATGTCTTTAATAGCTTCCAATGGTCTTAGTCTCAGTCATCTTTCTCAATTCCAATTTCATCCCTATGCAACGGGAACCCAAACCTTGACCAGGGAAATAAAGTAAAACCAGATTTGTGTTGGTAAACAATGTATTCCCCTATTGCAGATGAAAAGGTAAAAAATATAAACGGCATAGTGATCTAATGAGCCAATACTTATGCCCATAAATATGCATACAAAACCTCATTTGTTTCAGTCAGGAGATTTTTGCATAAACTTGCTAACAAGAATTCACTAAAAGGTCTCAAAACATAAGAAAAAGTCACACACCCAACACCACACCCCTGCCCACTCATTCAAATGATGTGAAAAACTAAATAAATTCACATTTATAGAAACATGCCTTTTCACTTTCATTTGTCTGTGTCAATGGGTTTCTTCATATGTGGTGCTGAGAAAGTTAAAAACAGAAAGTCTAAGTCAAAACCATAACAAATTAAAATACTAGTTAAACAGCATCATGTTAAATATGGATAGAAAATGTCAACCAAATATTATTTGTACATGCCAAATAGATTATTTTCATTTGTGTATGTCACGAAGTTTTTGCTAAATCATTCTAACAAGCTGCCCAAGATAGATAGGACCAAAATCAAGATGCTCCTTTTTTAAAAAGTGGGAGCAACACAAAAAAGGTGTCCAAGAGTCTGTGGCACTATATGGGCTGTGAAGAAATGAAACATAATTCTTACCCTAACTTACTTAATATACAATTCATACCAACAAATACAATGTTGTAAAAACAATTTAGTTTTAAGTAATCTGACGTAACTGTTAATTCTGTATCCACTTTTACATCACTAATTTGATTATATTAGCACTCATATTCCTGATTAAATAATTCACATTAGAATGAATTTTTAGTAGGCTTTTTTTCTTACACTGACAGCAGGAAATTATTAGTGCAGACCCAGTCTGTGTAGGCTGATCCTAAAGTAATCTGTCCATTTTTGATTAAACTTTCTACCATAACTGACGCTGACATTTCTATGACACTTAAAACTGTCAACACTAAATAGTGGCAATAAAGCCAGTTGTGATAAAATAAAATTTAAAGTTGTCAAGCTTGTAAACTAGTATATCCTGTGAAATGCCAGTGTCGCTCAATTGTGGCACCAACACCAGTAATGTCTTGTCTAAAAATCATTGGCATTTTTTCCATCAGTGATTCAAGTTCGCTGACTCGTGTCTCAACACCCAGGCGATGCAAGTATGACCAAATATAGTCAATGGAGGCTCCGGTTGGATGAACATGAAGAAAACAGCTGACCAAACCTGAGGATGAAATACAGATATTGTTATAATTTTTATTTGCATCAGTGTACTGTCATCCTATGTAGACACTGTTTATTTGTGGTAGAATATTTCTGCTAGTGCTAGTGCAAAATGTTTTTCGCAAATGTTTCGCCAGTATATAGTCATTTAGATTAAAAAGACTAACCATTAAAGCAACTCCATATCTATAGCTGAATTTTTAAGCGAAATTCCAATATTTTAGATTAGCTTACAGTAGTAACAAGAGTACTATGATATATTGTATGCACACTCCATGTTGACTCAGGAGATTATTTACCAATGGGTATCAATGATTTTGACCTTTGGTTAAGGTAGTCAGTCTCGAACACAACTTACTGTGAAGAAACCATTATTTTCTTATCAGACTCACCCTGATTGCAAACTCTGAACTTTGACCCTAATGTCTTCATTACCCTTAGTACAAGCCATCCACACAATTTGGTCAAGGAATGTAATTTAGAACAAAATTTATTATGCAAAACCCATTTTTTCTGTGAGTAACAATGGCCTTGTCCTTTGATTTTTGACGACAACATTTATAACCTCTTCCATACTTTAAATGCAAGCCTTCCACAAACTCTGGTCCATGTATATTGTCAAGATCTAACATTATTATGCAAAAGCTAGTTTTCTTCTGTCAGTCAATGACCTTGACCTTTCCCAAACTGTTGTTGATGTTGTTGTTGTTCTAGGGTTTAACGCCATTTTTCAGCACAAGATAGGCTATATATGGCGGCCAGTATAACTGGTGGAGAAAGAACCCTGGAAAACTCAGACCACTCGGGGCCCCTCCCAAACTGTAAGTCATGCACAAACTTTGATGAAGGTATATGACTGAGAACTAAAGTATTTGTGCAGTGACCATTTTTTATTTTTCAGCTAGTACCTTTAACCTTTGACTTTTTCACCCCTTTGATCTTACTCCAAGTGCAATTTACTACATTTTATGGAAGGATAATCATGAAATATTAATTATCGCAAGTTTTAAAATCATTTGAAAATTGAAATTAATGAAAAAACAAAACAAATCAGTTAAAAAGGGTCAATTTAATTAATAACTACTTTGTATCATTTTCATTCAAGGTAAAGTAAGTAATTTTGGTCAGAACAAATTGATGCCCATGGCTGCAAGCCCAAACTTTGTCTCTTTTGTTTGTTTTCCATGAGCTTTTCTTCAACTTATAGACTGTACATAAATATATACAATATATACTCATGAATAATTCTGATAAACCTACTATCAGCTTTTTGACTGTTTTTTTTTTTAAAAGGCACTTTTAACACACTACTAGCTATATCAAGTTTAGGCAATGAGATGAGATGGCCTGGACAGGTATTGAACCTGTGACCCTTGGATAATAAATCCTATGCTCTACCAACTAAACTACTTCTGGTCCCTGCAAACAACTTAGACCATGATCTTCCAATGCACCAGTAGATCTGAGTCTATTTCGTTTGTAGTTGGATGCACTTGTATAAGTTTTTATGGTAAATCATTTGACTTGTCTTCTACTCCGATTTCTTACAAAATTGTCATTACCTAGAAGTTTTGCTTCCTTTTCTGTGACAGTAAGACCAGTTGTGCTGACAATGTTTGTCTGTGGTTCACCTTCCACAGTAAATGATCTGGTGGTCCCCAACTCCTAAAATAAACCATCCATAACAGTAAGATAACACAAATGGTATAAGAAAATAGGCCTAATATATATCCTCAACTCAGAATCAAAGTTTTATTTTAAATATATCACCAATATGTTTTGGAAAATATGAAGCACCTAAGCCTATTATCATAAAAAAATTGCTTTTACTCAGCTACTTTTTTATTTACCATACATACTTTCTTGTAGGTCAAGTCAAACTTCAAACAACAAAGATCCTGATCTGCTGTAGAATAACGCACCTGCAGATAAGGGTCTGTTTTGTTTGTTCTACTGAGTACTCCTAACCAACTGCACAGACCCTGCACCTGTCAGCACATTATCCAATGGCAGAACTGGGTCTATGCAGTTTGCAATTGGTCTCATCTTAAAAGTGGGTTTATATGGTAAACATATGAAATGTGCAAAGAATCATAGCAACATAGTAACCGTTACATACAATTTTGGTTGCCTAGTTACAAATTGATGGAATAAACAGGAACGTCAGTTATATTTTGTAAAAATCTTTGTCATTAAAATATCAAAGGATATTACTCTACATGGGCATTTTATTCATGCGAAATGTTTTAAAGGATATTACTCTACATGGGCATTTTATTCATGCGAAATGTTTTAAAGGATATTACTCTACATGGGCATTTTATTCATGCGAAATGTTTTAAAGGATATTACTCTACATGGGCATTTTATTCATGCGAAATGTTTTAAAGGATATTACTCCACATGGGCATTTTATTCATGCGAAATGTTTTAAAGGATATTACTCCACATGGGCATTTTATTCATGCAAAATGTTTTAAAGGATATTACTCCACATGGGCATTTTATTCATGCAAAATGTTTTAAAGGATATTACTCTACATGGGCATTTTATTCATGCGAAATGTTTTAAAGGATATTACTCTACATGGGCATTTTATTCATGCAAAATGTTTTAAAGGATATTACTCTACATGGGCATTTTATTCATGCAAAATGTTTTAAAGGATATTACTCTACATGGGCATTTTATTCATGCAAAATGTTTTAAAGGATATTACTCTACATGGGCATTTTATTCATGCAAAATGTTTTAAATGTAACAAAATGTTTCTCTTTTGTCAGGGGACAACATACTGAAGCTAATGAGAAGGTTGCATAACTTAAAGATAATATTAATACAATCACATGATTCTTTGTTTTATAAAGCATTTCTTTTCTTTCCTTTTCAAAAATAAATGGGATTGGTAGATGTTAAAAATGTTAGCATTACCTGTTATGTCATGGTGAAACAATTTTACCCATCATGACATCATGATTTTATATTTCTTTATTTAAATACAAAAACTATAACACAGTGAAAATGATGTCCAATTAGTGAGTCATGTGCTAAAAAAAGTCATAATTAATTCAGGTACCAGTACCTTATCTTCAGTTTGTTTTTGAGCATCCTGATCAATGTCAACTATGTCAATGCTAACACTGGCTTTCTTGGAGGTTTCCTCTGTTTTCTCACCACTGCTGTTATCTGAAGCAGCCACTGTCTTTTGACGTTCTGTAATCTCAGTTCTGGCATTTATTAGTTGCTATACAAGACAATAAATAAAAAAATAAGATGAAAATTATAATATTTAGCTCCACACAATTTTCTAGGATGTTCAGCATATTAACAACATGTTGCATGTTTACTGTGTAATAATTATGAACAATGTTATATCACAGACTTTACCATGCATAATGTTTTTAAATTTTTTATTTCTTTACTAAGTTCAAGATAATTTCCTGCCCCTGAAATTTTTCTTCAATTTACAGTACAAGTATTAAACATAGCTTTAGAAATACAATGAACATATATGTAAAGCAAAAATTGGGTAACTTTAACCTATTTTCCATGCTTTAATTAGCATTGTCTAAAAATTCATGTCACATTATAATTACAATATTTTTTTCATCTATTGCCATCAAAATAACGACAGTGTGCCTATTGGGATGAGTTTGTGTTGCAGGATCATGATGACCTATTTTCCAAAGTCAATTTAAAATTGATTAAAAATAATGAATCACGATAAACAAGCTGGCTATCTCATGATATCATAATACTAAGAATTCCTGCTGAACTAACTATAACATGTCTGCTGCATACCCTGTAAAACTTGGTATAATTACTCTAACTCCTTATCCATTTGGTCAAGCTAACCATTGTATTACCGTTAACCAAATTTATCTTGGTCTTAAAATGAGAGAGACGCACACACACACAACTTGCCTGTTGTATGCCTTGCTGTAAAGCTTCATGTAAGGACTTAAGCTGCTTATCTACATACATGCACACACACTGCCTGTTGTACAGCATGGTATAATCACTTGAGCTGTTTATCTTTTAATCACACACACATAACTTCCCTGTTGTATGCCTTGCTGTAAAGCTTCATGTAAGGACTTAAGCTGCTTATCTATATGCATGCAGGCATGCACACACACTGCCTGTTGTACAGCTTGGTATAATCACTTGAGCTGTTTATCCTTTAATCATACACACACAAATGCAATCACATACATACACACACACAACTTGCCTGCTGCATGCCCTGCAAAGCTTGTTGCAATGACTTGAGCTGTTTGTCTTTCTGGTCAAGTTGATCTTTGTATTCAAGTTTTACCATGTCTATCTCATTTTTATAGCCTTCCACCTGGCACTTCAAGGCATCATTCTCATCCTTCAGAGTGTTCAGCTGACTGAGCTTACCAGCCACTGCAAAAAAAGGTTTTATTGAGATATATGTACACAGACAGACTAACAGACAAACCCAGCTTACCAGCCGTGGCAAGAAAAGTTATTATTGCAGTATATCAGGTAGATAAAGAAACAGACAGACAAGACAGCCAATCAGAAACAGATGGACGGATGGATGGATGGATGGATGGATAAGACAGCAAAAATGTGAGAGATATATACATGCCACAATCCAGCCATCAATAAATAAATGAAGCTTAAAGTTGGTGACTGAAACTTTTCTTGTATTATTTCAATGGGGCAATAGGTGGGAGTGGGACCATGGGAGACATCACACATGTAATAGTTAGGCAGACTTAGTTTTCATGTTTTATTGCTTTAAACAAACTCTGATGCATTCAAGTAGATAATGGAAATTAACTATATTTTACTTTGACACAAAAGATCTATCATGGGAGAGGGAGAATACAAAACACATAGTCAAACCTATCTACATTGTGTCAAAAGTGTCTCCAATTTTCAAGCAAGACAACCATGTGGGCCTGAGATTGCTCACCTGACTGCCGTCGGCCTAATATCTAAATGCAAGAGCTGTTTGTCAAGAAACTGAAATGAAGTCACAATCCATCTGGCCTTCAAAAGACTATGGCATTTTAGATCAACAAAAGTCTACAAGAGATTGAAAGTAAACTGTTTCCAAAAGTGGAAAGTCATTGGAGTTTCTCTACTCTTTGCATAATTTTTTTAAATAAATTTTTCACATGTTTAAACTTTATCTAAAATTATATTTTGATGGAATTAAAAAAAATTATAATACAATGTGTTCAATAGAGGGTGAACTGGTATGCTGATTACATATGGAAATAAATAAGAGTTCAGCACTGTACCCAGGATCTCAATGGCTAGGGATGCTTTGTTCCCCCGTACTCCAAATTTAGCAGACACACACACAAAAATGTCGAAAGGACAAAGAAAATACTAGATACAGTTACACTTATTGCATTAGCTGTGTCAAAAAGGGAGATAATCTTATTTGTTTTAAGTCTTGACACCTAACCTTTGCCATCTGCATTCACTATTATCTTTTACCATCTATTCCTTGGATATTTACATAAATGTTTTATAAAGCACTTAAGTAATTGTTAATAAGTGTCACTTGAAGGAACTGACACTACACTTTTAATGTGCAAAAAGAACTTTCACGATTTCTAGATAAGACCATTTCTTCTTTTTAACTGCTGAGTTTTAAATCCATCTCTGATAATTTTCAGAGATAACAAGATTTTCAAATTAGCTTCTGTGGTGGAAATGCTGTATGTCAGATTGTCACCACTGTCATTCATAACCAAGCAGACATCATTAAAAGTATTTTGATGAGAGCTCCATGTCAATAAAACCATCCATTCAGGGGATGTAGCAACAGCAAAATTTTAAAGACAGCCATTGTGGAAGCCATATTAGATGTATGACTGGCATCATTTTCAGTTAGGACCTCCTAGGCATCATAGGAAGTCTACTGGTAAAACCCCATGCTGACATAACCATCCAGTGGAAAGGAGTAGAGATAACAATGTTTTCATTCAGGACCAACCAGACACCATAAGAACTAATGAAAATCCCATGTCAAAATTACTTTCCATTTTAGATGAGTTGCAATAACAAAATTTTCAAGATGGCCACCATGGTGGCCATACTGGATGTCATATCTGTATCATTTTAATTAGGACCTGCTGGATATTACAGTACGTCTTCTGGTGAAAACCCTACAGTACATCTTCTGGTAAAAATCTCTACAGTATATCTTTGGTGAAAACGCCATTTTTTTAAATACACCTTCCTATTTTGGTGGAGTAATAACAAAAAGATTTTCAAGATGGCTGCCATTGTGACCACACTGGATACAAGATATGCATATTATGACCATCTATACATGATATCTTTCAGAAAAACCTCCATGCTGATATGATCATTCATTCAAGAGATGTAGTGATAGTAAGATATTCAGGATTGCCGCTGTGGTGGTCCTACTGGATGTAAGAGTGGCACTATTTTCATTCAGGACCAACTGAACAACATCAGAAGTCTTCTAACTAAAACCTCATGTCAATATGACCCTCCATTCAAGCTTATATTATTGTATCAAGTGTGAGGAGAGTGATGTAAAATGAAGCCCATATTACTGCATCAAGAGTGAAGAGAGTGATGTAAAATGAAGCCCACAGTATTGCATCAAGTGTGAGGAGAGTGGTGTAAACACAAGCCCACATTACTCCATCAAGAGTGAGAAGAGTGATGTAAAATCAAGACTATATTATTGTATCAAGTGTGAGGAGAGTGATGTAAAATGAAGCCCACATTACTGCATCAAGTGTGAGGAGAGTGATGTAAAATGAAGTCCACATTACTGCATCAAGTGTGAGGAGAGTGATATAAAATCAAGCTTATATTATTGTATCAAGTGTGATGAGAGTGATGTAAAATGAAACCCACATTACTGTATCAAGTGTGAGGAGAGTGATGTAAAATGAAGCCCAAATTATTGTATCAAGTGTGAAGAGATTGATGTAAAATCAAGCCTATATTATTGTATCAAGTGTGAGGAGAGTGGTGTAAACTTAAGTCCACATTACTGCATCAAGTGTGAGGAGATTAATGTAAAATCAAACCTATATTACTGTATCAAGTGTGAGGAGAGTGATGTAAAATGAAGCCCACATTACTGCATCAAGTGTGAGGAGAGTGATGTAAAATGAAGCCTATATTATTGTATCAAGTGTGAGGAGAGTGGTGTAAACTCAAGTCCACATTACTGCATCAAGTGTGAGGAGATTAATGTAAAATCAAGCCTATATTATTGTATCATGTGTGATGAGAGTGGTGTAAACTCAAGTCCACATTACTGCATCAAGTGTGAGGAAAGTGGTGTAAACTCAAGTCCACATTACTGCATCAAGTGTGAGGAGAGTGATATAAAATCAAGCTTATATTTTTGTATCAAGTGTGATGAGAGTGGTGTAAACTCAAGTCCACATTACTGCATCAAGTGTGAGGAGAGTGGTGTAAACTCAAGTCCACATTACTGCATCAAGTGTGAGGAGATTAATGTAAAATCAAACCTATATTATTGTATCAAGCGTGAGTAGAGTGATGTAAAATGAAGCCCACATTATTGCATCAAGTGTGAAGAGATTGATGTAAAATCAAGCCTATATTACTGTATCAAGTGTGAGGAGAGTGGTGTAAACTCAAGTCCACATTACTGCATCAAGTGTGAGGAGATTAATGTAAAAAATCAAACCTATATTATTGTATCAAGTATGAGTAGAGTGATGTAAAATGAAGCCCACATTACTGCATCAAGTGTGAGGAGAGTGATAAAAAATCAAGCTTATATTATTGTATCAAGTGTGATGAGAGTGATGTAAAATGAAACCCACATTATTGTATCAAGTGTGAGGAGAGTGATGTAAAATGAAGCCCAAATTATTGTATCAAGTGTGAGGAAATTGATGTAAAATCAAGCCTATATTATTGTATCAAGTGTGAGGAGAGTGGTGTAAACTCAAGTCCACATTACTGCATCAAGTGTGAGGAGATTAATGTAAAATCAAACCTATATTATTGTATCAAGCGTGAGTAGAGTGATGTAAAATGAAGCCCACATTATTGCATCAAGTGTGAGGAGATTGATGTAAAATCAAGGCCATATTATTGTATCAAGTGTGAGGAGAGTGGTGTAAACTCAAGTCCACATTACTGCATCAAGTGTGAGGAGATTAATGTAAAATCAAGCCCATATTACTGCATCAAGAGTGAGGAGAGTGATGTAAAATCAAGCCCATATTATTGTTTCAAGTGTGAGGAGAGTGATGTAAAATAAAGCCCACATTATTGTATCAAGTGTGAGGAGAGTGATGTAAAATCAAGCTTATATTATTGTATCAAGTATGATAAGAGTGATGTAAAATGAAGCCCAAATTATTGTATAAGTGTGAGGAGAGTGATGTAAAAATCAAGCCTATAGTATTGTATCAAGTGTGAGGAGAGTGGTATAAACTCAAGTCCACATTACTGCATCAAGTGTGAGGAGATTATTGTAAAATCAAACCTATATTATTGTATCAAGTGTGAGTAGAGTGATGTAAAATCAAACCTATATAATTGTATCAAGTGTGAGGAGAGTGGTGTAAACTCAAGCCCACATTACTGCATCAAGAGTGAGGAGAGTGATGTAAAATGAAGCCCACATTACTGCATCAAGTGTGAGGAGAGTGACGTAAACTCAAGCCCTTATTATTGTATCAAGTGTAAGGAGAGTGATGTAAAATGAAGCCCATATTACTGCATCAAGAGTGAGGAGAGTGATGTAAAATCAAGCCCATATTACTGTTTCAAGACCAAGATGAGAGATGTAAACTCAAGTCCACATTACTGCATCAAGTGTGAGGAGAGTGATGTAAAATGAAGCCCACATTACTGCATCAAGGGTGAGGAAAGCGATCTAATATCAAGCCAATATTACTGCATCAAGTGTGAGAAGAGTGACATAAAATGAAGCCCACATTATTGTATCAAGACCAAAGTGAGAGATGTAAAATCAATTCCACATTATTTTATCAAGACCATGATGAGAGATGTAAAATCAAGCCCACATTACTGCATCAAGATTGAGGAGTGTGATGTAAAATCAAGCCCATATTATTATATCAAGACCAAAGTGAGAGATGTAAAATCAAACCCACATTACTGTATCAAGACCAAGTTGAGAGATGTGAAATCAAGCCCATATTACTGCATCAAGACCAAGGTGAGAGATGTGAAATCAAGCCCATATTACTGCATCAAGATCAAGGGGAGAGATGTAAAATCATGCCCACATTACTGCATCAAATGTGATGAGAGTGATGTAAAATCAAGTCCACATTATTGTATCAAGACCAAGGTGAGAGATGTCAAATCAAGCCCATATTATTGTATCAAGACCAAGGTGAGAGATGTAAAATGAAGCCCACATTACTGCATCAAGTGTGAGGAGAGTGATGTAAAATGAAGCCCACATTACTACATCAAGAGTGAAGAGAGTGATGTAAAATGAAGCCCACAGTATTGCATCAAGTGTGAGGAGAGTGGTGTAAACTCAAGCCCACATTACTGCATCAAGTGTGAGGAGATTAATGTAAAATCAAACCTATATTATTGTATCAAGCGTGAGTAGAGTGATGTAAAATGAAGACCACATTACTGCATCAAGTGTGAGGAGAGTGACATAAAATCAAGCCCATATTACTGAAAAAATTATGAGGAGAGTGACATAAAATTAAGCCTATATTATTGTCTCTAGAGTGAGGTATGTAAAATCCAGCCCACATTACTGCATCAAGGGTGATCTGTGAGATGTAAAATGAAGACATTATTGTCTCAAGAGGCGAGAGACATAAAATCAAGCCTATCTTTGTCTACATTCCTTATCAGTGCATATATTCGTCTATCAATTTTAGCACTAAAGTTATCACTATGACCAAATAGGATTAACAAAAATGGCTCATATTTGTCCTCACAATTTTTTTAAACCCATAATGCTTAGCAATTCTAATAAGATTCATTAAGATCTGCCCTTACTTTCAGCATACTGAGCTGTGAGATCTTCATCAAAATCTGTCCTTTTCTTTTTTGTGGGAGCAGCCTCCTCTTCATCTGACATTTCCATTTCAGCTTCCTGGCGATCAGATAAGAGTTCATTCTCTTGCAATGATTTTATTTCCTGAAAATACAGATGTTAAAGATTTGAGATGCATCTAAAACCATATTTGTCATTTATACAAAGACCCTACACAATATGACAAGGCTTCCAAAGAATTTTTTTTCTTACACTCTGAAGGTTATATCATACTGAGGCTGGCTGAGACTCTAAATTTATCCCGAAAACCATGATATGATGCACGATATATGATTAAAAATAAACAAGAAATTTGCCGATATGAACCGGAAGCCCCCTAATATAATGCAATTCAATGGCAAAGTCTGAAATTAAACTGGGTCATAATTTTGTTGGAAAATGATAAAAATCAAACTTGACTGAGATTTTCTTACTGTAAAACATCATGACACATTTAGTTTCTGTCCATGAAGTCCTCAAGTTACTGATTGGACTCTGAAGGGTAAAGGCCCAAGTCAAATAGGGGCAATAACTCCCTAAAATTCTGCCATAAAAGGGTGAATATCAAACTTGACAAGGCCTTCTTAATGTAAAGCAACATAACACATTTAGTTTCAGTCCACAACATACTTAAACATTACTGAAAGGAAACTGAAGGGTAAAGATCAAGTCAAACAGGGGCAATAACTACCAAAAATTTTGTAATAAAAAGTCCATGAAGTCCTCAAAAGAAAATAAATGGAAACTGAAGGGTAAAGTCCCAAGTGAAATAAGTTATAACTCCTAGGCAGAAAATGATGAAAATCAAATTTGGCCTAGATCTTCCTAAAGCATCATTACAAATTAGTTCCAATCCATTCATATTCTTCAAAAAAAAGCAAAATGCAGAATGGATGAAATCTTATGTGATGTGATGGGACAGACAGACAAGAACACTACACCTTCCCCAGATTTAGCTGGGGTATAAAATAATCAAACAATTGAGAATACCAATGGTTTAGAGGGTTACAGAAATAAAGTATTTTAATCAGGTACAAAGAGATGAACATAAGCTGAAATATTAATAATTATATTCCTTTATATCATAGGCAAATAGAAATCTCCCTATAAAACACATAATCAAATTCTAAATGATTCAATTTTTCTACTCCTCATTTGTTGACTGAGAACTGATAACAAAATCAATTTTATCAAATTTGAAAGAAAATATTTGAACAATTACCATTTATTAGCATCTGGTATCATATAGAAACTGTCAAACAATGTCCAGGGAGATAACCAATTAAATTCTAATCATCTCTTAGAATTAAAAATTTGCATTATGTCCCTTTACATATCCAGACACTTTTGTCAGGGTCAACAGAACAAAATGTGGAAGAGTGCCTATTATTAGAAATACAAAATTTTCTTAGCAAATGATAGTAGTCAGCATGCCATAGGCTTGAGTGGAATAAATCCCTCCAAGCCAAAGATCTGAGCACAAATTTTTCACATTGTTGATGAAAACGAAGTCATCATTACCACAGATCCATCTGTGCTGCAATGTGACACTTATGTCTCATAATTTGCTAATGCAGAAAAACATGAACTGCATAGTATGAAGGTACGGCTGATATGTCAACAAGCTGATTCCTAGCATGAGAAAATGCTGAGATTGCTATAGGGCAAACAAACACTTCTATCCAGAGACAAAATAATTTTCAGTACATTAAACAAACTTTGTTCCCTTTCTTTCTCAGGTTTTATATCTTCAATAACAATCAAAGGTATCTATATATATAAGAAATCTGTATACATAAAATTGACACCAAAAGGTCAGATGCAAGACATAATGAATCTCTTTCTGGCTGATGTATGATATGACCCATCTATCACATTAGTCTTGTATTAAACAATAAATGTCACTGATATCTGAAATGTTTTCTGCGACTGAGAACTTTACCTATTTTTTCAGTCATGTCCACTTCAGTCAGCAATAAAGCCCCTTGGCTGATAATTTTTGTTGTAAATTCACCTTATTTATGTAAAAATATGCTCCATAATTAAGATGTTGTAATCTCTTTTCACCTCCAATGAATTCCTCTTCTTGACCACTGACAATGAAACTTACACCAGTTCATACTACCTCTACTGTTGCCGGACTTCAAACAGACCTGTGAACTTTTTGTACTAACAATGTCTAGATTGTAGCCGATACTGTCATTTACCTGATAATGTCCCTCAGTCCCTCAATGTTGGATATTCTGGCCTGGAAATAAATTCTTATGACTGGTAGGATATCATGCAAAACTTCGGAAGTTCAAAACATTTCAACTCACTGTATCACTTTGGGTGCAATTGATGTGTCCATTCAAGATTGCTTTAAACCTCTCTAACCAAATATCACTGTTCTGTGGTTTATGTGTCAACTCCTAAAGTAAAGACTAAAAATGTACCTTTTCATGATTTCAGGGACTTTGAAACAGTCTGTAAAGTCTGATGTACTGTGGTCCCCTCTTGAACGGCCTCCCTGACCAGCAGCCAACCACTTTTTACACCCAGAATCCCTTGGCACAGACAAGTTTGTGTTAAAAAATACCCCTCAAGAAAGGCCAACTCACTAACATGACCAGTGGCCAATATTGGTGCAAAATTGTAAAAATGACCCCTCACAAGCAGCCACATTTTATTATTAGTATTTGTCCAGAACCAATATTTAATTTATATGATACGGTAAGTAATCTGGTTATCTCTCCCAATGTCTGTTTCCTGATGTCAGGTTTACATTACTGCTAGAAGTGTTGACTAAAGTACATGTACCACTAAGGTTAGGATTATATCATTAACACTGACGTTTACAGGAAATGGTGTCAGCCAGTGTTTTGATAGTTTTTGTTTTTAGACAGCGGTTGAGTTTTTTTGTGATGATTATGTAATTGCCAAGATCAAAACATGGACAGCATTGGCTAAAAATAGCTTTTGTGGGATTAACACCAGAAAGAAATTAACTTTGAACAAAACAGGGTACCAGACAAAGACCGAACAATCACATGACAGTAAATGTATCTCTTCCTTCATAAACAAGGTATTTTGTCTCTATAAAAGATTCATCTGCTTAATTAAATTGCAGAACAGTACAATTAGCAACATAGGAATAAATCACTACAAAACTATAACATGCCATCATGTAAATGGAGAATTAATACTTTAAAAGAAAAAGTAAAAGTTATTCAAGTTATTCAGTTCTTGCTGAAAATTTTATTTTTTGATGACTCAAATAAACAACTTCGTAACAGATAAGGACATTCCGCAGCAGTGAGAAAATGGAATATACGGTAAAATAATTATTCTAAATGTGAAGCAATGTATGTACTAAGATTTAAAGTTTTTGAAAGGTTTTGCATGCCAACAATACCTCCACTACTTACATTTCACGCATAAGAATAAGAACTATTAATTTATGTTACCTTGAAATAAGTCTGTATTTAGGGCAAGAAGAACCTTGTAGCAATTATAGATAATTTTAAATGAAGATATTAAAAGCTTTAAGTTATATGTAGCTTTCTTACTATATACATGTACTTATACATACATGTACTTCTTACAAATATAGTACCCCTCTAGAAAAGCCACCAATCGTATAAGGCCACTTTCCCGGTGCAGAAGGGGTGGCTGTATAAGAGGGGGACCACTGTACACGTAATCCACCAAAAGGTCAAATCTAAACCAGTTCAGTAAACCTCCGACATACTCTTCATACTACATTTGAAGCAAAGGCCAGTCCATTCAGTATAACCATATTGATGCCTTTACATCAAACAAGGGTTTGCCTAAATACATAGTATTATCTGTGTACATTCTAACTGTACCTTGTCTGTTTTTAGCTTGCCAAATTTTCCAACACAGTGCTCACATTGCCACTGTTGCTGCCATTGCCAGAACAGTTAGATCAGTGTCTTGCCATTTGACAAAGGCAGATGAGAGATAGCAAATGTTTTGAAAAATACTCATGAAAGATGACAAAAACAAGAAGAAAAAAGATGTCCCAGTTTGTGGCTGGGAGAAGGGTTGAGAATGTCCCCAGTCTGTGGATGAGAGAAGGGCTGAGAATGTCCCCAATCTGTGGATGGGAGAAGGGCTGACACTAAAGATATCTGTATACTGAAGCATACCAAGAAGTTACGAGCTGATTTTGCTATAAAGTGTAACCTCTGTAATTGAAAGAGTTTTTTATACATCTGCTTAGGAGTCAAACTAAAAAACCAATGGTTCATGGCCAAATTTGGAGCATTGCTAATCTAAACATTCTGATTAGCAACAGATTTCACAAAAACACAAAAGTTCTCACAAACTAACTCACTCAAATAAAAAGTCTGACATCTGATTGGTTAGTGTTTAAATGCCAACCAATCAGACATCAGAATGCTGACTCTGATTGGTATGTTTTGATGTTAGCCAATCAGATATTTGAATTCTGACACCTAATTGGTCAGTCATTTTGACCTTAGCCAATAAGACATCAGACATCAGTTCAAGTTTGTGTGTGGAATATCAAAAACAAGAAAGTTTGTACATTTAAGACAAAAAAGAATATGCTAGTTCTTGTTTACCCAACTGCTTCTTTCTGATGCTATACAAATGTGAATGAACTGAGCATAATGAGCATATTCTAATTTGACTTCAAAATCAGGTCTGATGTTATTCTTTTAATTGATTCACCACTTTTCATCAGGTCCATAATTACTAAGTCACACATTTATTAAATGACAAAATGATATTATTGTGCCATGATATGAGTGTAAAAGCTGCACATTTATTAAATGATAATATGATATTGTGCCATGATATGAGTGTAGCTGAGATATCTACTTACCAATTGAGTGTACAGTCATACCAAACATACAGTGCACTAAACTACACTCAGCTACACTCTACATCAGCACAAATGTAACATGGTCAATACAATCTCTGTACACTGTTCATCACCAACCTGTTTTGCCAAGACCTACCTTGGCTTGTTTAAGCCACTGATCTATATTCTTCCTCTGGGCCTTGGAGAAATGGTCCCAGTTGCGCTGCTTCTGGGCAGTGGTAAAGACCCGTACTATCTGATCAACTGAGAGACGGAAACGGAACATGGTTAAACACTGGGATACAGTTCATACAGTTACCCTTTTGAATACTGTAGACCTGTGCATGGAAAAAGTTACCTACTCCGGAGCAGGAATAAGAATTTTCAGGTATCCTCTCTCTCTTAAACTTTGTTAAAAACTCAACTCAAACCTTGTTTTGAAGTTGCCAAATAATCTTTCCTCTGTTTCTCTGCTCTGAAGTACCATAAACCTACATTCTTTGCATGTTTTTATTTCCCAAGAGTTTGTGGGAGGATTATATCTATAAATTAGTCAGTTGAAAGTATGTATTTTTAGTAAATAATAATGATGAATACTAAAAGATCAAAGAAATTAAATTGCTAACAAAGTTGTCTGGCAGTAAGAAACTGTTAAATTTAAGTAGCCATGCAAAAGAGATGTAGGTGTACAGTCTTATACTGTACCAGCACAAGCACATACAAAATGCCTCCTCCTAAGTGTCTATCAACTCTAATCTTCTTTCTTACCACTTGGAATTTTATCCACCTCCCGCTGAACCTAAAGTTAGATATGATGGCTCTCAAATGATGCTAAGTAATGACTGTGCCAGTGCCAAGTAAAAAAATTTTTTTTTAAATTTGTGATACCATGTATACCTGCTAAAAAATCAGGTCAAATTACAAACTGAGGCGAGTCAGACCTGCCATTGCATAACGCATGGACAGATCTGGATCTATGCAGTTTGTTAGGAGTAATCAGTAGAACAAACAACACAGACCCTGATGTGCCAGTGCATTATGTGACAGCAGATCATGGTCAATGTTTTTTGCAACTGAACTTGACCTGAATGGAGAGTATATATGATAATAAAGGATCACAGATTCCTGATGATATGAAACCAACAACGGGATATGGAAAACATTACACTTGCTATGTCTTTCTTCTCTGACTTTAATTCAATGAGAAATGACATATTTTAATTAACAGGAAGTGGTTGGTATAATATACAAACCATGCTCAGATCTGCAAGTCTGCCATTATTCTGACAAACACTATAAGCCTTTTAGGATAACCTTACTTGATGTGCAACATTCCCTATTACTTTTTATCTCATAATGTTCTTCTCTCCAGCTATCGAACATGATGAGATTGGACTTTTAATTATATATAAAAATGCACTGAAAAAATTATTTAAAGAATGAAACACTAATCTGAGTTCTAGAATACGTCTTTGCTGAAGAAAAAAAAATCTGATAATTATGGCCTGAGATACTTAATTGATTCCAATATTCCAAAAATGTTGTACCATTTTTTTTTCTCAGTATAAATTAATGTTTCTTCTAAAAACAGTCCTAAATGTCAAATTATTTCATCTGTAATTCAGGTAAAAAGTAATAGGGCATGTTATTACTCTTTCCTCTCTGTCTTTCTTGAACTGACTGATACTTACTTGCCATGTCATGATTGCATGATGGATCAAGCAAATATGGTGAACCTTTCAAAGATGCAAGTTACTTTAACTGGCCAAATTAATGAAAAACAGAATTTATTTATTTTTATCTTTTATCCAGGAATCCTAATTTTAAATTGAATGCACTGAATGAACAAAATTAAGTATATGATTTTCTTTTGTGCTGCTAAACAATTTGAAATCACATACATACACATGTACAATATGATGCTGTAACATTAAGTATATTTCTGTAAATTATTTTATTTTCATCAAGCTTATGCTGATATTTCTATTGGTACTTAAATATTGCAGAAGGTATTCTCTTTATGTATTGTTTTCACAACAGGATTATTTTTGCTGCTGGTCTTCAAATTTGAGGTTTGTAACAAGCCCTATTTCCAAAAATATTGTACCCCACCAAAAATAATGAATTTACAGTTCAACATGGACTTGGAGGGGCAGATAACTCAACAATTCATTTGTTCAGAATATATATATATATATATATATATATATATATATATATATATATATATATATATATATATATATATATATATATATATATATATATATATATATATATATATATATATATATATATCAATCAAGATCCATGCTGCTCTCACATTTTTGTGTGAAGTGACTTATCTCTCTTGCCAGAATAAGCATACATGGTGGGAGTATGTGGAGAAGTTAGATGGTCATTAAGTGTGGTCAAAATTTAGCATATTTACAAGTCACTTAATAAAAAGCCATTTTAGTACACATTAAAACAAACAATAAACAGTCATTAAACTATTTGAAATTTAAAATCTGCATTATTTTCTTTCAGAAGAATTGTTGTATTATTTCGCAAAAGACAGCAATGATCTCAAAGTATAAATCATTTCTTCATACATTAAAGAATTGTTGTATTATTTTGCAAAAGACAGCAATGTATAAATCATTTCTTCATACATTTACAGAACAAAATATGTCAAATAAATTTGGCTTACTTTGACTAGTAATCAGTTAGCAGATAACCCTGTTTATTAATAATTTACTTTTGAATGAGTCATTCACTTCTTCCAGCTTATAAGCAGAAATCTTGTCAAATGAAAAACAACTGCTGGCAGAAATAATCAGCTGCAAAAGAAGGATGAAACACTGTTGTACATTCTTCACTAGAAAGATGCAAGAAATAATATTGTACTCAGAATATGAAACCTTAAAAATAGTGATAGTGTGGAATGGGAAGGGGGGAGTGTGAAGAAATGAACTTGTGAAACTTAACATTGTTTTTCTGCACATCTTGGTAAAAAGTCAAGCACTGGGGTGACTATTTCACCTGAATCACATTCTGCCATGAACAGTGATACATAATATATATATATATAGTTAATTAGTTAGAAGATCAAATTGTGCTGGCAACTAAATATTGGTTGCTGAATAAAAGATCATATCCTCCCTTCAATTCTGCTAAATACATTGAAACCTCTCAAAACCAACCTCAGTAAACCAAAATCCTCTAGAACTTCATAATATTTAAGGACCCGAATTGCTCCATCTACCAACAAACTTAAAAGAAATTTTCAGTGAGACCTTGACTTTACAGTAAAATTAAGACCCGTGAAACCAAAACCTAAACACAGAAAGTGGTCAGCCAATGGTCTTTAAATTAATATGTAATTTAAAATAATGCACAAAAATCATGTCTTAATTATTAAGCTTTTAAAAAAAATGACTTGTCAAAACATAAATACTTTTTGCATGAGAGTGGAAACATAACTATTTTTTCATTTTTAGGTAAAAATTAATAATATATGAATAATGAAAAAGAAATAAAAACTGAAAAATGTACCATACTTCCAGCAGAGGCTTTGGTTTTGATAAGTTTCATTGAAAACAAATGTAAACACTGATTCATCATATTGTATACACATGATACTTTGTGTAAATATGTTAAACTTTATCTACATGTATGCTGCAGTGGCAAAGATGAAAAAGTTTTAAATAAATTATGTTTCTCCAAAAATACTTACCTGATCACATTAACATTAGGGAATTACTACCTTAGAATCTAGCCCTGCCTCAAAATTGAAAAAAGTCTTTCCATCTATATATCATATACCAATTCTCACAGATTAACTCCCACTGTTCCCACTAGGTGACCACCCATATCCTGGATGCTACGAGTCTATGCTTCAGTGAAACCTATAACAGCATGCCTACATTTGTGCAGAAATGTGGGAGGACTCAATAGTAATGTGATGAATTATGTTTTTTCAGAGAAATGTAACATGTCAAAAAAAAAATTTTCTCTCTTAAATCCACTACTTTATCACATTAGCATCAGAAAAAAGGAAAGAGGAGGAGGAAATGCTTGAGCATCCAACCTCTACCCATGACACTCTGTAGGAGCATGATGAGTCCTCTACTGAAAGGATAAGCTTCTCCCCCAACATAATGTTAGCACACTTAAAGATAGTGTGGTTATACAAGAGGGAATCCTAGTGGGATCCCACACCTTACTATTACTTTACATGCAAAAGGTTCCCATGTGAATCCAGTGAAAGTTGCAAGGTCATGCCCAGGGCAGAGGTTGTGCTTTATCAGTGGGGATGGTAACAGTCTGAGCAGCTACTAGAGGCCTGACAAGATCCAGCTCTCACCTTTGTGAGGCCATGTCATGCAGACAAAAGCTGAATAAAGTAGACTTAGCATGCCATCTGACTCCAATATGTCTTGAATTAAGGCATTATATTCAGTGGCCAAGCTTGTGGAAATTGATCACATATTTCATAATCTGAAACCTTGTACAAGTTCCTGTAAGAGTTCAGCGTTATGGTGATCTGATAACCCCTTTTGCCAAGCAACCATGGATTGTGGGATTATGTTTTGCTTTTATGCCTTAATGAGTAAGAAAAACAACTGAAGACTGCTGTGGACATTATCTGTGAGCCTTGAATAGAGGCTTGCTGTGACAGTTGGATGGGCTTCCTGCTTTCTCACCTCCTCAATTTGGCCGCCAAACATAAGGTGGGAAGCCAAAGGGAATGGAATGTAGAGGCACCACATGGTGGGGTTTAAGAGAAGATCACAGGATGGCATCTGTTCTTAGCAAGCTCAGTTTGCAAGAGGTTGTTATGGCATTCATCTTTGTGTGGTAAGCAGCCCTACTGATTACCTTGGCAATACAGCATACTCATTCCCAGGCTTGGTCACTTTTGATTCAAGAAACGCCAGGTCGAGTAGGAAGTCAATACAATGTTCCAGACCTATTCAGATGTGGTCTCAAACACTTGTCTATCCACTTTATAGCAGAGTACAACAGACATGTTGACTGCAGTAATATCCTTGCATAGGCTTGGTAGATCTGAATGAAAAATGTCAGTATGTGATTTGTACAAATGAGTCAAGAAAGTAGCAGGCAACCAAGTCATTGAAAAGAAGGCTTTTGAATTATCATGTCAAACTTTTTATCTGAGAAATGCCTGGTAATTTCTGCAATCCTGACATGTTGTAAAATTCTGAAGTATGTATATTCAACAGCTTCATCATTGCCCACTGTGCCCTGATCTTTTACATATTACTGACTGCCATGGGAGGAGGTCATTTAGACAGGCAAAATCCTGTATATCTCTTCAGTTATCACCTTGATACTAAATTATGTCCTTTCCAGTGTTCAAGTCCATGTCACTCCTCTAGTTAAATGGGGGCTGTCCTCCTCCTGTATACTATGCATCCAGGGTTATAGCATTCCATGTGGGAGTCATGATGCCAATGAAAAATCATCATCATCATGCATAAAAGGCTCTGTCCGTTCGATATAATAGTAAAATTGGCAGAGTCATGTCCAGCATAGATCATGATCCAGCTGGGGAATACCAGTCTAGCATGGTCAATTGAGCTGTGATGCTGATTCACTATGTGCCAGTATCATATATATGGTCAGTCCAGCAGGTAAGCTAGATGGCCAAGGCAGTCTGCTGAGCTTAGAACATCACTCCTGTAGGAACTGTTGACCGACATGTTGTTCACCAGTCCAAGCTGATAGCTTTATGACCACAGGAATCATACTTTGATTTCCTGGGCAGATGGTCTGGTTGGTCAGTGAATGATACCTAACTTAATAGCTCAGCCAACTGAAAATATTCAAAGGTAATTCTACACAGTCAGCTTCAACATTCTTCTGCCCATGCAGAAGTGGAGATAAGGACTTTGCCCTGTGAGCTGACAGACTGGATTAAAAATAGTCCAAGTTTCATCCAACTCAGTTGTTGACATGCTTATCATACATAATTCTTGAGTGGAATCACTTGATGTGACATTGACTGAATCTGAAGTGATCACTGTGGATCGCATGATTTTGATATCTTCATTGGGTTGGGGGCTGTATCCCGATGTCCCCCATAAAACTGGTCAGCAATTTTGAATGTGAGTGACTGCTTAATATTTCATGTTTGGAAGATTTAGAGTGTGCCCATTTTTGGTGCCCTTCAACTGACTTCTCAAGACCTTGGTCCATATTTTTTCCACCCACACTGCACACATATTACATGGTTGTATGGAAAATTATTTTGTGCAGGTTTTCCTACTCAACTTTAAAGTTTCTCCACTTCTTGCACTTGACTGACATCTATGCGATGAAAAAGAGAAGAAAACACAAAACAACTGCATACAACAAACCTACAAATTGTGTTTCAATAGGTGAACTTGCATTAACAACAACTAAGAAATGTACAATAAACCAAAATTTAGCAGTGTAGTACAATTACAATGGTGAAAATTTTAATGTTAATGACGAATATCACAAGGCCAATAATGACCAGACAATAAATGCATAAATACCTGGAAAAACACAAATGTTGTGTTCACCATGTTTACCGATCATCTGACTTATAATACCACTGAAAATAAATTCTGGATAGTATAAATTGATTATAAATTTCTAAGGATTCTTTGAAGGCACTATTCACAATTGTAAGTGAAAGTTTAAACTGGCAATATTGGGGATACTTGTGGCCACATAGTGGGAACTAGAGGAGTAATTATGTATGAGTTACATCCCTTGTTATATATATATATATATATATATATATATATATATATATATATATATATATATATATATATAAAGAAATACATTTTTTTCATCTTTCAGAGAAGGCTGGATTCTAAGTAGCAGAGTGTCTAATGTTAATGTGATCAGATAATGTATTTGATGGGGAAAACCTCTGGTGATTTTCATTCTGAATCTAATTAAAATATTAAGATTTAGAGAACGTATCCATTCAAGAATATACCTACATACTTTGTGACATCATTCTTTTTCATAATTATCATCCATGGGATAAACCATCTGAAGAACTGATTTACTCTATATTTATTCCTCTGGCACCTCTAACTTAAATAACCAATGAGATCCAGAAAATTCAGAACAAATACTTTTTTAAACTTTAAAATTAGTCACAAATGAATGAGTTTAGAGTTTTAATACAAGTCAGTGGATAAGGTTCAAAGAAAATTAAAGTTTTCAACAAGTGAAAACAAGGCCTGAACCCACACAATGAAATTATGGATAGAACATCAAAAGCCTTCTCTGGCAAGGAGTCGTTTGCTGATCTTACCATCACATCGGCTAGGGATCAGACCATGAAGTGACATTTGACCATATAAAAAAAGAATAACCACTTATTACAATCACTTCTGTAAAGTACTTGACCATATGGACATATTTACCATATGAAAAGAATTAACACTGCTTACAATCACTCCAATGGGATGTTTGAATACAATATATTTTACCATGTAAAAATGAATTCACCAAAACTCTACTGCGGAATTAGACCACAAAGAGATATTTTACCATACATATATACATTACCACTGTTTATCATCACTCCAACTGGACCTTAGACCACAGAGATATTATACTATATTAAAAAGAATTACCACTGATTACAGGTAAGTAGTTAGAGACCCCACTTTCTAAACCAAAACTGTGTAGAAAATATGAGTCATTTCAATTACTTACATTGTCTAATTATTCCCTCAAAAATGGAGCGGAACTTTTCCTTCATTCGCATTTGTTCCTCTTGCTGTGCTTGTTTTTCACCAAGAAGATGCCGGACGTGAGCATTGGTGCACTGAATCATGGTATAGAATGTGCTAGAATTACGACGATTACAATCTCCACGTTCCATCCATGTCAGGAACACTTGTGAAGCCATGAGAAATTCATCATTACCTGCAAAATCAAACAATTTATTTAAAAACCTGCAAAAGTAATTACTTGCATTTAAATGTATTGTATATTTTCTTTACACTTTCACCAAGGTAGTAATGAAATATATTTGAAAGCAGAAAGCATGTTTTTACATTACACTATTGACTTGATTCTGAGATTGTCACACAAAAGCTAACTCATTTTTTTTTATCATGATACACTATTACAATGTCTGTAATATGTGAGCAAAAATTACTACAATGCATGCTGCTAGCACTTGTTACTCTAAAACCAAATCAGTCTTTTTTTAAATGGCAATTTAAACTGAAAAGAAAACTTGACTGTAATTACTGAATGTATTAGACTCGTACATGCCAACCCCTAACGAGGAAAAAGTGTAATCCAAGTGGACAAAAAGAGGAATCCAAGCAGAAAAAGAGTAATCCACATATAACATACTAGAAATTCAATGAAAAATGATTTATTTGCCCCTCTCGTCTTTTAACATCCTTTACTGCTTAAAGTTTTCATATGTATCACTTTTAGCTTTAGAAAGCAACAAAATATTATGTTGCATTTTAAAACACTTTGTACCAGCTGAGACCATGAATGTTTTGCACGCCAGCAGAGCACTAAGTACTGAGTTACAGAGCCTGGATTTGAATTCAGTTTTATTTTTGTTAACAATACTGAACAATACCTCACAGTCAGCATTAGAATGGTAAAGAACCAATATTCCTTTCATAACCTGACAAAGAAGAGGAAATTTATATCTTCCAGTGATTTGGTCTTTTAGCTGAGAAATAAGGTGCCATTGCATATCAACTCTATCTGCATTCAGTATATTGTCAGGTAGAATCCTAACCTGATACTTCAGGACTTCTCCTTCCAGATGATCTAAGGTAAACAAGGGTGGTAATAGAAAGGGATATCTCTCGACAAACTTTTGAAGCTTTTTGATTGTCTCTCATTTACATCAGCAACTGAAGCATTTAAAAGCATGTCATCTCCATAGGGGAATTTCTGGATCATGTAATCACAGGCTGTAGCATAATAATCTCTAACATTATCATAGAACACCTTCACAGCAAAAGTAGAATTGTGTTCTATGACTTCTCTTGCTTCTGCACCAATAGCAAGATCTTCATTATCTTTCTATTAAGAACTCAGTAAATAACACCTCTGTATTTATAATATTCATGTCCACACTTGAGTTCTGCTGTAAATAAGAAGTTACCTTAGTATTGGAGTTCATAAGATGAGCTAATTCGATGTGTTTCTTTGTTTTCAAGTGTTTCTCCACATCAAATTTACCACCATGCCCAGTATTGAAATCGTTTTCGCACAGACTGCAATGAGCATGATGCTGTCCTAGAATGGAATGCTGTATTATGCCATTCATGTATTCATCTTTGAATCTTTGGAGGATTCGGTTTTTTAACTTCTTCTGATCCATTCTTGACAAAAATATATGTGCTCTAACATACACACCGACTAGAATCCATCTGAGGACTTTTAGCTTTTTGATTGATTGATTGATTGGATTTACGTCGTGTGTGCCCAGAAGGGAATGTGCGACTTTTAGTGTCAAATAGTAAAATTCTTTCCACATGGCCTGCAATAGACGTTACATGATGCTGCCCTCATGTCTTCATCTTTGGAAGATTCTGTTATTTTTTGTTTCGTTTATTTTTTGCCTTTTTCTAATCCATCTGTGAAATTATTTGAAAGGATATATTTTTGCTCTCATGCACGCATCAACTAAAATAAATTATACTTTTTAGCACCAAATACCTAGACTGGTTCTGTATCAAATACAAATTAGAAGAAAGAATCTGCGAGTTTAGATTAAAAATAAGAAAACCAGTCTGTTCTCTCCTCACTAAGCCCATACAGCTGCTATAAAATAGAATATGAGGTCGAAAGTTTGAAAGTAGAACCAGCATGTTTCTTGGTAATAGGATCGCTGCTATAAATAGAACATAATACTGTTAAGAAAGTGCAAACAAGTCCACGGACAAGCGTACTCTTATACTGTAGTTACGAAGAACCCGTCTTTTCTAAATTATGGTCTGTTGGATTAATGGGATGTTAATAAAATGAGAAAACAAATAATTGTTTTTTTGGGAAGGTGGATATACTGAAAAGGCGTAATCCATATATGTTTATGCATAAGGCATAATTTAGTGAAAAAAGCGTAATGATTAAGCCAAAAGTGTAATGGTTGGCATGTATTTAGACTTGAAGGCTACAGCTGCTATCTAATAAAATATAATTGATTCTCATGTGATGTTATGTTATTATCTCAGAAGGAAGAAGCAACGTATTCATGAAAAGAAAAATAGATCTATTGTCATCAGTTCCAGGCACAGTGTGTACGAAGTACAGTGGTATCTCACTATACAGCTATTCATAGTGTACCGTGTTCTAAGGGTACCACACACCAAGGTGCAGTGTGTACAAAGTACAATGGTATCTCACTATACAGCTATTTATAGTATACCATGTTGTGAAGGCACCATACACCAAGGCACAGTCTGAACAAAGTAAAGTGGTATCTCACTATACAGCTATTCATAGTGTACCATGTTCTAAGGGTACCACACCGAGGCACAGTATGTACAAAGTACAGTGGTATCTCACTCACAATACAGCTGTTCATAGTGTACCATGATACGAGGGCACTATACACCAAGGCTCACTGTACAAAGTACAGTGGTATCTCGCTATACAGCTATTCATAGTGTACCATGTTCTAATGGTACCACACACTGAGGCACAGTGTGTACAAAGTACAGTGGTATCTCACTATAAAGCTGTTCATAGTGTACTATGTTGTGAGGGCACCGTACACCAAGGCACAGTATGTACATAGTTTACTGACCATAATTCACTCATGATGATGGTGGGTGTTACAGAGTGTAGTTCAATGAAATGTCAATAAAATCTTCTGTTTTTAGCTGTACTTCTCACACAAGGAGAAATCTTCACTAACCTCCAATTCAAGTGTTGATTCTGTCTGGATAGTTTGTTGAGTACCTCTTTTCTAGTAAGGACTTTTTGCAAGTGGTATCATTGTGGGATGTAAATCAGTTAGATCTATTACAAACAGAACAGCGTAGATCAGACTTGAAATCTCACTGTGAAGCAATGTTTACCTCAGTGGATACTAGTCATGACATAATTCTGTATCCCAGTCTTATCCAAATGGCATAAAGCATGGCACATGATCTCCTGTCTGAAAGTATTGCACAACTGTCGATGTAATGGCAAACCGAAAGCTAAATGTAACAATTTATGCTCTACAGAGATTTCCTATACTGAAGGTAGCATCAGTGCAATGACCAACCATTTGAAAGATATACACTAATTACCACATTTAAGTCACCAATGGTATCCACAGTGTCCAAAGTGAAGTGGCAGAAATGCATTGAGAAAACAGCCATCATGTGTGCACATATTCTCTGACCACTCAGTATAGCTGAAGTGGAGAGATTCAAACATTTTGTGCCAAAATGAAATCCAATGAACAGAACTGCCGGGAAAACCAAGTTTCCAAATATGTATTTATCTGCTAGGGAAAACCAACAGTTTCCAAATATGTACCTGTCTGCTAGGGAAAACCAACAGTTTCCAAGTATGTACCTGTCTGTAAGGGAAAACCAACAGTTTCCAAATATGTACATGTCTTCTAGGGAAAGCCAACAGTTTCCAAATATGTAGTGTCTGCTAGGGAAAACCAACAGTTTCCAAGTATGTACCTGTCTGTAAGGGAAAACCAACAGTTTCCAAATATGTACATGTCTGTAAGGGAAAACCAACAGTTTCCAAGTATGTACCTGTCTGCTAGTGAAAGCCAACAGTTTCCAAATATGTACCTGTCTGCTAGGGAAAACCAACAGTTTCCAAGTATGTACCTGTCTGCTAGTGAAAGCCAACAGTTTCCAAATATGTACCTGTCTGCTAGTGAAAGCCAACAGTTTCCAAATATGTACATGTCTGTAAGGGAAAACCAACAGTTCCCAAATATTTACCTATCTGATAGGGGAAAACCAACAGTTTCCAAATATGTACCTGTCTGTAAGGGGAGAACCAACAGTTTCTAAATATGAACATGTCTTCAAAGGAAAGCCAACAGTTTCCAAATATGCACTGTCTGCTAGGGAAAACCAACTGTTTCCAAATATGTACTGTCTGCTAGGGAAAGCCAACAGTTTCCAAATATGTACTGTCTTCTAGGGAAAACCGTTTCCAAATATGTACTGTCTGCTTGGCAACTATACTAGAGGGTAACTTTTGACATGTCCCCCCACTACTTGGTAAAAAGTGTATTTTCAAACTTTATTGGATTTACCTTACTTTTCCTACCAATATTCTTAAAGAAAACAACTGACATCTGGCACAAAGTGACAGTTCTGGTACGCAAGTGGATTAATCACATTAAAATAAAAATCATTTTGTGTTTCAAAGGTTGCATAAATGTTTTTAAAAAATTGTAAATGTGACAGGCTTGACTGCACACAAAAATGCTTTTTCACACGCACTTTTTAACTTTTCTATCAAAGTGTTGGCTTCAAAGTCCGAGTACTGAATGATAGGTGGTGGGCTCGGAGGTCGTAAACGCTCTTCTTCCAGTCTGTGACGATGCCGCAATTCCCGTTGAAGTGCCCTCTGTTTGCATTCAAATTCATACTGGTCATCCCGAGCCTGGGCATAGTCTACATGAAGACGTCCAGTGTTTTCTTTGTCATCTTTATCTTCTATCTTCATTCTGTAACCTGTAAAAAAATAACATATCATAACAGGATAACTTTCCATGCTTCAGACTTTTAGGTGTGGCCAAACTGTCAGCTTGAGGTTCAAGAAATTCTCTGCAGGATTTTTTCTTCATTACAAACTGAAGCAAGATACATTGTTGTTTAAATTACTTTTTTATTACTGGGCATGAGTAATTACAAACTGCATAGTGCTAGCACCCAAAAATGACCCTACTGATTCTTACTTTGGTTTACCTACTGATTACTACAGTATTTCATAAAATGCAACTTATGAAAATACAAATAATTTATACACAGTCTGTTTTATTTTAGGATTTATGTGCGGCTTGTCAACCAATTACTCAGAAATGCAAAATACTATATTTTTCAGTGGATAGAAAGAGTTTGGTATGGTGAAGGGATATGTCTACACTGTCTGGCAAATATACATTCACTTACCATATCAAGCATGTTCTTTCCTTTGAATGTGGTTTCATATTTATGACAAAAACTCAGTTGTGCTTCCAAATATTTCTAAATATATACAATAACATCACATCATGTCACATGCATATCATCCAATTACCCAGAAACACATATAATTATATTTATTTTGTCAGTGGACAGAATGAGTAAAGTATGGTGTAGGGATGTGTCAACACTGTCCGGCAAATATATATTCATTTACCATATCAAACAAGTTCTTTTCCCTGAATTTGGTTTCATATTTATGACAAAAAGCCTGTTATGCATCCAAATATTTTAAAAAATACACAATCTAAAATCATATCATGTGATGCAGAACATTGCAAATTATGACTTCCTGACACAAGATGGGAACTACCTAATGTGTTCATGCACCCTTCTTGTGTAATTTTACAATATTTATAAACAAATGCAGCTTAAATATAGTTCTATTATTTATTTCTTGAGAATCAATATTATTTTTACAACAATTTGTAATTATAATAATTGAACTTCATATTTTATAAAAGTTCATGTCAAGATGGAAATCTATATTGTATAAGTCTTTCGCCATACTGAAAGGTATTGTGAACCTTACATGCAAATTAACTTAAATTTTAAACCCAAACCTGACAGGAACAAAGCTCTATCAACACAGTCTTCAGATTCAAATCGGATGTGGGCAAAGTTTTTCTTGCTTTTCCTGATGCTGATGATATTACCAAAGTTGCAAAATGTCTCTTGCAAAATCTCATCAGTTACATTTTCTGGAAGTCCACCCACAAATATTGTCCTACATCCAGGAGGTCTTTCTCTTGTGGACTGAGAAGGTGCATCTTCAAATTTAAAAAGAAAATGGGAAAGAAAAAAGAAAATTAGATCAAAATATCTTATCTTTCAAAAACTTATATTTTACCAACCTAAAGTAGTATATGAAAACAATTTAAACTTTTATTTCAGAATATATAAGTTGTTTCTTTTGAACATATTAAACAATTTAATTGTCATCTTGTCAACCAATACTAGTTGCAACAAGTCATTAAACAATATTAATTAATATTCCCAAGCCATTAATCTAAAACAATAAACTAGTGTTCATTTCCCAAGTCATTAATCTAAATAATTCCAGGTGATTAACATTGCCTATTATTACAAAACAATGTGTCAAATAGACATGGCTGTCAAACAAATGGTATAATTAACATGCTTTGTTGGTTTAATGCCATATTTCAACTCCTGATAGACTGTACATAAGGGCCAGTATATTTGGTGGAGGAAGAACATTGGAAGACTCCAGGAAAAACCACCAACCCAAAGAAGCTACAGGCAAGCTTTCTCACAAACACCTGGTTGAGGCAAGATTTGAACTCATGCAGTGGTGAGATGTGTGAGTGATCTGTAAAGGTGAGCACCTTAGACCACTGAGTCACCCAGGGCCACAATATAATTACAAAAATCTTCTTCACAAAAGTGCAAGAATAATTCTTAAGTTGAACTGAGGCTTTTGTTTTGTAAGAAAGCAAATTTTATATCAAATTATGTTTCTCCAAGAATACTTACCCAAACACATTATGTTAGGAATATTAGCCTGCAATCACATGAATCCAGCCCTACTAAAAGATGAAAAATCATCTTTCCCTGTCTATATCATTATACAAAGGGCAATAACTCTGACCCATTACTTCCCCTCTGCACTGCCAGGTGTGGCTAGTTTTTAGCTGAGCAAGATACTAACAAGGATGCTTGCATGGTGGGGTTGTTGGGAGCATTCTTAAGTAATGTAATTGGGTAAATACATTCTCCAATCACATTATGTGGTGGTGGGGGGGAATAAGTAATAGGAGGAGGCGATGTTGAGCATCCGACCTGAACCACAGGTATCCTTTAAGAGAAGAAGAAGAATAGCTGGATTCCCATGTGAGCAATAACCCGTTCTCTTAATTATATAAGCAACACTGCCTGGGGTCACTTGACCTGTGACCATAACATATGGTTAAGAAGATAAATATTTAAATCTTCTTACCTACAAAATTTCACTGGTGAATCCAGCGGAGCCAACAGACTGTGTTGATTGATCTTGTTGGGTCTGGTGGCCATCTGTCTGCTGCCACTAGACCTACCAGATTCAAGGTTTGCCTCTCCAATGCTAATCTTGGAGATGCAGGGTCAAGAAGGTTGACTCTGCATACCAGCCAACAGCTTCTATTATATTTTGGATTGAAGCATTGCACGAAGCTCAGAAAGATGGCCAGAAGCTTCTGAACAGTAATCTTCATGAGAAGACTCAAATCTTGAGAGACATCAGAGTACACAACGCCTAAAACCCATTTCAGCCATGAAGCAAGGGCATGGGGGGGGGTATCCAGTGTTCAGGCTCACACAAGAAGGAAGAGGCAGTTGCACATGTCAAGATTTATCGCTGTGAGTTTCAAGCAGTGATTAAAAGCACAAACAGGATCTTGCATGGCTGCTGTTCTTGACCTGTCTATGGAAAAGAGCAAGTGAATGACGACTCTTTCATTATTGACAGATGGTAAACTATTTAGGTTACAAAGCCTGATTGTGTCAATAAAACCAGCAAACTCTCCCATCTGAACTGAAGAGAGTCTGAGTCAACATAAAGGGCATGTAGCTCACTTACCATGCATACGGAAGCTAAAGCTGATTGATGGAGAGGCCATTTCGTGTGAAGGACTTGACCTCTTCTGGCTACAAAGACATAAATCTGCCGGGAATGTGTCTGATTGGTACGTTGATGTGGAGATTGTTGCACCAACATAGAAACTATGAAATTAGAACACACAGGTCAGGTGATTTAGTACCTCCCTATTTGAGGAGATAGGTCACCAACACAGAACAGTCTGACATAATGACAACCATTCTTGGCTCAGAGTTTATCTTTTCTGAAGTGAAATGCTTTGATAACAACCTTCATTTCTAGGATGTTCATACAGTATGTAAAGGCTGTTCTGCTGGATCCCAGGTGTTGCTGATGGTAGTGAAAGTCAGAAACTGGTGGGCATCCCATTGTGCGCAATGGTGTCTGTACTGTTACAAGTCTATGGTCTTAAAATAACAAAAAAGAGTGAAGACAACAAAAAAAAATTAACATTTAATAAATAATTTATTTCCTTAGAATACTAAGTGAAAATAGAACTTACAGTTTTATGATATAAATCCAAACTGTAAGCCAAGAAATAAAATAAAAACACAAGTCCTATCAATGAAAAGGTAAAAATGAATTACAGTTCAAATCCTGATGAAAATCCATGATGGAATGCAATGACGTCTGTAATAACCTACGAAGTGCAGATGTGTCAACAGCCTCTTGTTGAATCACTGAAAATATTATTCAAGTTTTGAATTCCGTATAAATTCTATTAAATGTCTTTGTTCAAGAATTATCATAGCACTTCTGTATTTCCAAAAAGGATATGTCACTGATGGTACGGTTTGATGGATGGATCTGTCACTAAGATCGCCTTAAATTATAGTTGGTTGGACCAATTCAACAAAAAATTTCCCATGTCATAATAGCCAGTACAGCTCAATGGCAGGTGATGGTGTGTTGTTTTCATTCATTAGATCCAATGATCTGGAACAAACCCCATGTGTACATAGACCAATACTCGGATATGTGGAGGAACTTACACCCACTGCGATGCCTAAAATTGGGGAACACTACCCCAATGAGTTGGCTTGCTCACTTCTCAAAAGGTCTCCAGTACTGGAAGGTAGGTGATGGCACTACGGTTGGTGATGGCTGGACTGCTTGTGACGGCCAGTAACTGTGCAGTGGTAGAAAGAGGTGAATCCAACTGATCGAATACAAATACCATGTGCTCAAAGACCATGCTTGGACATGTGGGGGTACTTAACGCCCACTAGGCTGTCCAAATTTGGGCAATACTCCCCACTGAGTCAGTATTTCCAACAAAGAAGCATAGAATATCTTTCAACTTTTTCCATCTTTCATTCCCAAATGGACTATGGCTTTGAAAGTTGAATTCAAGTATTTAGTAAGTTTTTTTATTATATGCTCATTTTTTCCCCCGTTAACTTTACATTGTCAGAATTGTTCAATATTCCCCGATACTGAACTCGCGTGACAATACACATATAGCATTCACGTGCTTAAAGGAACTACCACTAACAGATAATGGACGCAGATGCTAGGACTTTTGATTTGTACACAAATCATGTACACCCACGTAAGAGGCTCTTTATGTTGTGGTTGTTCAAATTTGTTTCTGAATGAACTAAAACATGTTTCATGGACTGCAAAAAAACCCAGCTGTTCTGGCACATTCCGCATTGATACAATGTTACGGATTTAGGCTAGCTACATTATATAACAGACAGAAGATAAGGTCCTTACAAATAACATACAAGTGACATGTCATATACTCTCTTCTTTAGCTGGTGATAAGAATGGCAAAATAAAATATACTTACAGTTTTACATCCTGAATTTCCTCAAAATGTATTTTCTTAATTCTGCAAATCCGAATTACATGAGCCATGTTATAGGTTTTCAACCTGGATTACACATTTCGAAATTCTGCTGTAATTTCGATGATAAGTGCAACTGCATCCTCCTTACTGCACTCAAAATAAAATAAGCATTAAATTCCATAGCGTCTTTTTGATAAGTGCAATTGAAAGACTTCATATTTTCCCACGTTATGATTTCAAACATTCAGTGACAGAAACAGAAACACATATGCAGATGTAAACGCGCTTCTCCCATGCCACTTCAATCCGATGTATTTCATGTATAATTTGCACAGATGAATCCAGTCCAAAATCACAAACTCTCGTCAAATCGAAACAAAATACCAAAATATACTCATTCCAGATCAAATGGAAACGTTGTTGCAATGTGCATTCATTCACAATATGACTGCAAATTTCAATTTAACTAGACACGCCATTTTCTTTTGAAAGTTATGTCGAGCACGCGACCAAGTTCAAATTTATCTGGGCGAAGTTATGTGTGCATTAATAATGATGTCATTGTGTAATGACAAATCTGTGCTTGTGTATTTAGTTTGGAATATGGCATTCATTCATTTACGTTGTTTCTTGTAGTGTATTTTGTTTATATAATTAAACCTTAGGTAGAATTAAAAAAATGAGCATATAATAAAAAGGTTACTGCATTTGTATGGGAAAATATGAACTTGTTTTGTCGGAAGGATATACTGCACTCCCAAGGTCGTGCAGTATTCCATCCCAAAACTCGTTCATATTTTCCCATACAAATGCATTAAACTACAACTCTTGGAAAGACACAACAAAACAAAGCATAGATTAGCAATCAGAATGTGACTAACTAGCCAAAAGCATAGAGTAGCAAATCAGAGATGCTGCATATCACAGAGAGTGAATAATGTAAACAAAATAAGAGTCATGGTAGACTTCCATGCTCTAAAGTTGCATAAATAGCATGTAAATGACATTCTGCTGAGATGACACAAGAGGAGAAAGCAAAGCATAAATTAGTAATTCAACAATAATTATTACTATTATCTTATAGTAATAAGATAACTCATTAATATAAATATCTTCCCCGATTCTAACTAAAGAATCAAAAAAGTCAGTGTCACATTCAAAACTTATATGCTTTGAACTTATGCACTTCAAGTATTTAGGTGACTGTTCTACTGATAGTACACCAGTATGCAAGAAGGGAAAGCAAAGCATAAATTAGCAATGCAGCACGTTCAAAACTCACTAAAACCAATTCCATTACCCTGCAGCAAGTGAAAAAAGTTAAAGTGACAATAACTTGGAATGACCTTGCAGAGGTCAACTATAGTATGGTGTGATGTGGTCTTAAAAGGACAAAGTCACTCAAATTTGGCAGAAATTGTAAAAGGAATGTATACAAACTGCAGCAGAATGAATAACCCACACAATAAATCACAAAGGAACACTGGATGAGTCAAGTCGGACACAAAAATGACTTGGATTGCTGGAGGATAAACTAAACACTAGCAATATCTGGTGGTGCCAAAAGGAGGTAATGGGCAAGAGCCATTGCCCTTTGTCTATTGAAACAGGCAGAAAAATATGATTTTTGTCTTTTAACAGGGCTGGATTTGTGAAGTAGCAGGCTAATACTCCTAACATAATATATTCAAAGGAGAAAATTAATTGTCTTAGTCATCTTAAAATTAATAATCATACCAAACTGGGTCTAAGTGCATGCAGTCCTTTAAACATTTTCAAGCAAAACTTACTTTCATGTTTCAAGGAAAAATGGTGGATTTTACTTCAATTTTGACAGAAAGAAAGGTGAAAGACAAATTTAACAGGTCTTCCTTATAGGAAACCTTTAAAATTTTGGTTCAAGGAAATTATTAGAAAACTGAAAATTAGTCAGGTAAGAAGAAACTTCAAAACGAAACTGACAATTTCAAAAATTTGAAACAAATTCCTGCAAAAACTGTAAAGTGGAAATAACATTCAAGGAAAATGAAATCGACCTAAGGTCCGATGCACATAAGTAATAAAATACGAAAAATCAATTCAATGTGGAAATGCATAAAAAAATACCCAAGGAAAAATAACTATTTCATAAACATAAATGATTCAAAATATACCATTTTCTCCACCATGCACTCAAGAAATTATTATATGAGTGATTTTATGAGATTAAAGCTCATTATAAAAAGCATACACCAAAATAGTCATAAACATTCTCAACATCGTGTATGTAATGATGTAATAGTTAGCTACCTTTACATGTTTTAACAATTTCAACTGATGAAGCTCATTCTACTCAATATGGTGCCACTGAATAAACATAGTGTTGGGTGTGTGTGTGTGTGATTTGGATTTTTAACGTAGCTTTAACAATTTGTTAGTCATATTGCTACAATGACTGCAATGTGGAGGTTTACAGTGATGTCTAGCACTGGGGCATCATACCAGACATGTAGCATGTTGTCCCACCCAGTCACATTATCCTGACACCAGGCCGACCAGTCCTAACACTAACCTCTTAATGTTGAGCACCAAGCAAGGCAGCTGTTAGTACCATTTTTGTAAGTCTTTGGTATGATTTGGCCGGGGATCGAACCCATGACCTCCTGCATCCGAGGTGGATGCTTTAACCACCAGGCCTGGGTTGGCTACCTCAGTATGTTTTTGGGAAAGGCACTTGGCATCCATTTCCTTGGCCAATATATAGCCAATAATGTGTGAAAAGTGCAATTAAGACCAACAAAAACAAAACGTACATACAGAACCTGACCTGAAAGACCAATGATATCTGACTGTTAATGTGAAGATCAATTATGTCTGTCATAACCTCTATGTACAGACCACCTGCATTGAAAGCTTATTTTCTCTGCAAATGGTGTTGTCTCTAAAAACAGGTTTTACCATAGTTAAATAACTTAGATACTGTAATATTTTTATGGGGATAATATAATGATTCACAAATAATGATCTGTGGTGGACAACCAGATCAGTTATGTCGTAAATGTTGTATCAACACAGGCCTCACACAATTTCAAAATTGCTGCTTGTTTCAGTAAGATTGGCACAATATAATCACTACTGTGCTGAGTTGCCTAATGGCAACAGTAATACATACTTCATTCTGCAAGAGATAAGGCATTAAAATGACCTGCCAAGACCCAGTCTATGTTACTGTGCCATCCAGGGAAGGATCTAAATGAATGTTCATCTCAGATGACCATAGTTTCTTTTGTGCATGAAAGAGTTAATGGCTAGATAGAATTATAAATCTGAAGAAAGAAAATGACATTAAAGTAAGGACAAGAAGTAAAGCACATACTTGGTGGGGGTGGGTAGAGTACACAGCTTTTCAGAGTAATGATCTCCTTCACTAGCATTTCCTGGGGAGGAGCCAAAGGTCCACCTGGTCCTATAGGGCCCATTGGGCCCCAACCACCAAACTGAAACAAAGCATAAAATATTAACAGTTAAGAAACTAAATGATGCCAGTTACTGATTCAGTTTTATCCATTGACAAGATGTTATTTATTTCTTGTTAATGATCTAAAAAAAACTACTGTGAACAAAAACTACATCTGTGTTAATAAAACTCAAAAGATAACACAATTCTGAATTAACAATAGAATGACATTAAAATCCAGTTAGGTCATTCTCAGATGTATGCTACCAAATTTCATTTCTCTGCCTTATGTATTTTTTAATTTTTTAAAATATGATTAGAAGGTTATCATTCCATCAAAAATATTTCAAATATGTGCAACATTTTTGTTTAGAAATGGCTGTTTTGGCTTAAAAATATAACCAGGTCATTAACATAACCAAACAAATATGCATGTCAAAATTCATTTCTCTGAAATAGTCATTTTTTATGCAAATGTGTGAACAAGCTTTATGGGACAAACGTCATCTGTTTTGGAGCGGTTGATTACAGTGCCACTCGCTGCCATTGAAGAGATGAGAAAGGAAATGTACAATGACAGGAAATGGCAACAATGGCTAATATTATAATAAATTATCTTAATATGTGTCAATATTTTCTTCTATTTAGTAGATATGCATGTTTTTGTTAAGGATTCTTGGTCATAACAATGATGCAGTTTTCTACCATTCTGAAAATCATGCAAATAGCATGTGATGCATTTATGACAGAATTAGAATTGTTTAGTACTGTTTCATTTTCAAAATTACATAAATGGTAATGCACCAAAATATAAATATTTCTCTTTTTTTAAAAATATAAGTTGAATTCAATATATTATATTACTTTTTTTCTTTCTTCAATATTGGAAATAAGGAAAGAACGAAAAAAGAAAATGTCCTTAAATTCAACAGCAAAACTGATAATTATTTCACTAAAGGGCTTCAATAGGGAAAACAAAATGAGAAGTGGATGGAGACAAGAAGTTACCTGATTTATTCATTAGACATTAAACAACAAACAAGTTCCATCAAGGGTTTCAATTCATTGACATTATCGAAAAATAAATGTATTTTGAATGGGTACAAAAATGTATCAGGCAATTTGATAATGTTTGGTCATCATAATGCATAATGTGTATATTTAAGGGATTTCAACAAGCAGGAAGCATTTCTTTACTTGTAGCAAAGTATGACATAACGATCAAGAGAACTTCTGAAAACTGTGTCATCAGTTACATGTTTTCACATGATATCAACAAAATAAAACGGCAGCTCTGAAATACTTAACACTCCAAAACTGATGTCACAACGATATATCTAATGGACCTTATTCATATGTCACCAAACACGTTTAAAATGTTATTCTAACAAAAACATTTTCAATTTTTTATATTTTTGTCCTTGTTGACTCATAAGATCGTTCAAATTAAACATCTGAAAAACTTTTACACATTTGTTAGTAATAAAATGTTTATTCTTTTTCATTTTTGGGGTATTTGTCTGAGTATAAATGTTAATTTAAATGTATTTTATTGAAAATGAAGAAAACAGAAGTGGACTAGAGAGCTGTTTAAAAAACGTTAAATAATTTTAAATTAGAATTCATCATTGATGTCATCAAAATCAGGAAAGGTAACAAGTTTGTGACGAGTTACACTCCACTGTTATGTCTTTAAACACAAAACTCACTGTTGTGTATCTTATGACATCTTAGTTTTTTTTCTAACTTCAGACTCATTTCAAACTAGATGAATTTTACTGAATATCTGTGTTATCTCAGTAAAACATGACTATGTGATATTCAAGAAACTGCAATTAACTCATCTTTTTCTGACTTTACAAATGAATGAAGGCAATGATATTCCTTTGGATTATTTTAATAAAAGAAAAAAATCAGACTAACTTAAATCTGAAGAAACAAGAACAGTAAGTTTTAATAATATAGGTATTTAGAATTATTAAATATCTTACTAATGAATCCGACTGGACAATAGTATTACTGTTTTTAAGTACTAAATGTAAATAAGCTGTGAAATTATTATTTGTTTGCTATTTTTTCATATTTATATTATTTTGCTGTACAGCAACACTATTTTTATTCCGCAATGTCCCCCCCCCCCAATATTTGTGCAATGCTCCATTTTAGCTGCGTACAAAATCCTTGATCTGAGAAAGTGTGAGATCACTGAAATAATCTTGATTACATTTATGAAGTAATGTATATTGACTGGCTGAGGTTTTAATGACTGATACCCTGCCACTCTTATGCAAGCTGTATTTGCCATGTCTGGGATTCAGTCTAGTAATTGGCTAAGTACATTCAAAATAAATAACAAAAGCTCACTGAACAAAGTGACCAGAATGCTAACAGGAGATAAAACTGAGGATCCAGTTACAAGAAAAGACCCAAATTGTGAAGGAATATGTATTGACAGGGAAAGTGTAAATCTGAAAGAGCAAGAAAAACATTAAACTTCTTTGCCTGTGTAGAATAAAACTGCAAAAATATGGCTGGCATAAAATGCTTACTTACCTGTTGAAACATCATCATCTGGTTCATCATATCAGGTCCTGGTCCCATCATAGGGTTTGGGAACCCCATTCCTGGCCCCTGTAACCCTTGTCCACCCATAGGACCCCCAAAAAACCCACTGGGTCCATTTGGAGAGCCTCCATGCATCATAATGTTATGATCATCACCTGTGCCCATTACACCAAGCATGTCACCTGAAAAACAACGTTCAATTTTAAAACTTAATGTATTAGTATAGAGATCATATGAGATTTTGCAAAAAGCAAACATTTTCAAAAACAGAAGGGTGAAGTTTTAGCCCCTTAGGATGAATTCTATGCAGTCAGTCTTTTCTGGCTGCTGCTGTATACTCAAGTACAAGTATAATTGCAATGTTGGAATACAGCTAATATCAAATACCTCGCAAATAATGCAGGAAGAAAATTTGTCTTACTCTGTTTCTAGAAGAACTTAGAAGGTAATCCAATTATGTCAAAAGAAGATTTAGTACACTGCACAAGGTAAAACCAGTATCCCAAAAGAAGACATAGTACAATGCACAAGGTAAAACCAGTATCCCAAAAGAAAACATCGCACACTGCACACGGTAAAACAAGTATCCCAAAAGACAAACTACACTTCACGAGGTAAAAAATATGTATCCCAAAAGAAGACAGTACACTGCACAAGGTAAAACATGTATCTCAAAAGACATAGTATACTTCACAAGGTAAAACAAATATCCCAAAAAACAACATAGTACACTTCACAAGGTAAAATATGTATCCCAAAAGAAGATATAGTATACTGCACAGCCACAAGGTAAAACGTGTATCCTAAAAGAAGACATAGTACACTTCACAAGGTAAAACAAGTATCCCAAAAGACAACAACGTACACTGCACAAGGTAAAATATGTATCCCAAAAGACACAGTACACTAAACATGGTAAAACATGTATCAAAAAAAGACATAGTACACTGCACAAGAATGAGCAGAAAAACTTAAAAGAAGACTTAGTACAGTGAACAAAAATCAACAGGAAACCACACCATGAGATTTAGAAACAAAATATCCCAAAAGAAGATTTAGGACATGGCACAAGGTAACACAAAATATCCCAAAAGAAGATTTAGCACAAGGTAACACAAAATATCCCAAAAGAAGATTTAGCACATGGCACAAGGTAACACAAAATATCCCAAAAGAAGACTTAGTAGACTGCACAAGAATCAGCAGGAACACCCACCCTGACAGTTAGAAACAAATATCCAAAAGAAGACTTAGCACATTATACAAAATTCCAAATGCTACTACAGACATGTAAAAGTACAGGTTTTATTTCCAAAGACAAGAAAATGGAACTCACTGGTGCATTTTGTCATATATAAATCAGATGCCTCAAATGATAATGCAGAAATCTATGTAATCAGGGCAATGGAATATTAACATGAACAAATGGAACAAACTGGTGCATGGTGAAGTACAAATGACACATACTGGTACATAGTGAAGTACAAATGAAACACACTGGTACATGGTGAAGTACAAATGACACATACTGGTACATAGTGAAGTACAAATGAAACACACTGGTACATGGTGAAGTACAAATGACACATACTGGTACATGGTAAAGTATTTACACACTGGTACATGGTGAACTACAAATGACACATACTGGTACATGGTAAAGTATTTGTTGTTGTAGTTGTTGTAGGGTTTAACGCCATTTTTCAGCACATGATAGGCTATACATGGCGGTCAGTTTTAATGGTGGAGGAAGAACCCGGGAAAACCCTGGAAAGAACCACCGACCCACGAGAAGCTACTTGCAAGCTTTCTCACATACCCACATTGGCCGAATCCGCGACTTGAACCCACGCAGACAGAGGTGAGATGGTAGTCATCCGTAATGGAGAGTGCTTTAGACCACTCGGCCACTCTGCACCCCATATGGTAAAGTACAAATGACACATACTTATACATGGTCAAATACCAAAGACACATACTGATACAATGTGAAGTACAAATGACACATACTGGATACATGTACTATCAAATCAATACAAAGTCACATACAACAAACAGACTTGATCAAGATCGTACAGGAATTCAGGGATGATTGCTGGTCTTCTAATTTAAAAATGTTGCCATCACACGAGAAGATTTCTTCTTATCCGCCTCTGGGTTCATACTATTTATTCTGTGAGAATACTACACATATAGATAATGAATACAATGGAGTTATCAGAATTCTGACAGTTGTTATAATTTAATTCCACTTTATGTGACTCTTTTATATAATAATAAAACCAGTATATTAAACAGATATTTTTCTGTCCTTTATGCAGTTTTGCACTTTGGATTAGCTATCAAGGGACATTTTTTGTAAATCTGTCCCTCTGTAATGATCAAGACATGTATATTTGTTTAAGTTGCTGACACAATCCTAGCAACTTCAGTTGAAAGAATGTTCCCTACACAATCCTAGCAACTTCAGTTGAAAGAATGTTCCCTACACAATCCTAGCAACTTCAGTTGAAAGAATGTTCTCTAGGCTTGCACATGAATAATTTTATTTTAAGACAGAGGTGAGATGGCAGTGATCCATAGCGGAAAGCGCTGTAGACCACTCGGCCATGCGGGGTCCCCACCCTCTTGTAAGCATTTATTGGTACTGAAGAGTGAGAAGATAGCACCTGTACAATTTGATCAAACAAATAAAAAACAAACTTCTACTACAAAATACATACTTATACTGTATCAATATCTGCAATATTCCCAAGAAAAAATTCTCTTTATTAAATGGAAATGTTAAATGCAAAAAACGGAAACTGATGGCTATGCCAATGATGACAACAACTGGGGGAAAGTGATTCATGCATCTCATCTGTGCTTCGCAAGTAAGACAAAAAATGTCACCTCACAAATATCAGTCAATTCACAGTAACAGTCAAAAACTGGACCAAAATTCAACTTAATTTAATGGAAGCCCCATCAACAGCCATGTTACAAGAGGGAATGTGAATTATGATGGTCTTTACGGCAAGTGAATGATGTATCAATGGAGTGGCATAGTGGTATAACAAGGGTCTTTATGGCCAGAGGGAATATGGAACAAGGAGGGTCTTTATGGCAAAAACTGATGTATTTATGTAAGAGGGGATGTGGAATAACGAGGGTCTTTATGGTAAGAGATTGATGTATCTATGCTGAGGGGATGTGGTAAAAAGCGGGTCTTTATGGCAAGAGACTTATGTTTCTACATAAAAGGGGATGTGGAATAATGAGTGTCTTTATGAAAAGAGAATGATGTATCTATGGAGAGGGATTGTGATATAATGAGGGTCGTCATGGAAAGAGAATGATGTACAGTCAAACTCAGTTATCTCGATTATGTCGGGGTCTCAAAAATCATTGACATAACTGGGTCACTAGATATCAGGGTTTAGTTGACAAATCTACTGCAGAACAATGATTATGCACCTGAAGTACCAAAAATGAGAACTTTTGTTTCTAAAACAAATGGCATTTCTAACAAAAGATAATAATTCAGTGAAGTCTGGTTGTAAAAAAGATTGGAGGTCTTATAATAATAATAATTATAATAATAATAATAATAATGAGGACTTTGTATAGTGCCCAATCTTTAGAAGCTCTAAGTGCTTAACAACATTAGACAACACCTGGAAGAAGAAAAATAAACATGTAATGACTTTTTGTAGTTTCTGGAGTAGATATTAAGACAAGTCAGACAGAACTGAGTTACAATAGTCCAGTCTTGAAAGTACTAAGGAACAGACAAGTGTTTTAGTGGCATCAACTGAAAGATAATTGCAAATGGATCCGATGCGTATCAGCTCAAGATATGCAGTCTTGCATATGTTTGTGACATGTTGGTGCAATGTGAGAGTACTGTCGAGAGTAATACCTCGGTTTCATACTGAGTGTGTGAAATTAATGCTGGTGTTGCTGATATTTATTGTTTGAGGTAAAGGATGTGAATGAGATAGTCTTTGTGTTGTGATCAGAATGGCCTCAGTTTCAGCCTGCAGCCTGTTACATGTCATCCATGATTTCACATTGGAAATGCACCTCTCTACATCTTGGATGGTTGCATCAACTTCTGTCAGATGGCTAGATTTGTATATTTGGGTGTCATCAGCACACAATTGGTGAGACACTGGATAATGATCTATGACACTTGAGAGCGGCTGAGTGAATAGAATGAATAGAACAGGTCCAAGGACAGACCCCTGTGGAACACCACAAAAGAGATCAACTAGGCTGGAGTTTATTCCATTTACCAACACAAGTTGTGTCCTGCTGACCAAGTAAGACTTGAACCACAGTAAGGCTGTATCATGAATGCCAAATACATGCCGGAGATGGTAAAGTAATATATCATGGTCTATTGTGTCAAATGCTGCAGACAAGTCAAGGACTGTGAGGAATGTAATCTTTCCACTATCTAAAGCAGAGAGAAGGTCATTAGCTACTTTCAGAAGAGTAGTTTCAGTATTGTGGCAAGGGCGACATGCAGATTAAATGAGATTTAGTAACAAGTCACGCATTTTTACAACAATAAGTTACTGCAACAATGTCAATGGCTTAAAGTTGTTTTTATTTCCCCGTGACTAGCCTCATCCCTTTGGTAGCCTCACCAAGACTGATTTTCTCATGCTATCCAAAATCTAGGCCAACTGAAGTACATGCATATGTAGAACTATACCTTTTCTTATGAAAGTATTTTCTTTTGTTAGAGTTGACTTGTGGCTAGCAGCAAAATGTAACTGACCAATACTGTGCAAGAAAATCAATCCTGTTTGCTGATCATCAAAGGTTCCTGAGGTATATGGCGGTTTTTACTGATAAAATTTGCTTATGTACCTGAAAAAGTCAAGGCTGTCTGTATTCATGTACCGACAAACTGTAAAATGTGTTTCAAGTCTTTAAAGTTAACTGTCTCAACATCAAATTATGTATGAAACCAAATTAATCCATTCATACAGTTAGAAGCCATTCATACAGTTGTAGTCCCCTTCCCTCTTGACTTTGATCAGTGACCATCAGCAAGAACACAGCATCAAAAGAGTCAGCTAATCTCTTTTATGTATTGCAAGACTTTGATATTCAAGATAAAAACAATAGAAATGAATGCACTCTTCTGTTTCAAATTTTAATCTTATCAGCTGCTTTCTGTTTCATTCCATATATGTTGAAGAATATGTAATTATGGTACAGCGATCAACAATTTCATTAAAAAACAATACTGGGCAATATGGATTTTTATTTACAATACCATTGGTACTTTTATTTACTCTTGTACAAAATAAATTAATAACTGATATTGGAGGTGGGGGTGGAATTTTGCAAGTTTCTATTTAGAGATTATTATGAGTCACATGATCTAGCTATGCTAAAGTTAAAGGCTTACACTCGTACCAAGCATGGAAACACTAACTATTACCAAATTCATTCTAAATATGCTGTGTAAAACAAATTAGGTATTTTTGGCTACATTTAATGATGTTAACCTAATAATTTTCCGATTATAGATAAGATCAAATTTGCGATGCTGTGTGGGACCAACCATATTGTCATGGAGTTGACATGTGATAATGTCCATTTGGAATGCAGCTTATGTAAAGGTCAGAAACTCATTCCTTCAATTTCTTTACCCTAAAGTATTGTTTACAAGATAATTTTCTCCACTCTATGCAAGTAATAAACCATGCATCGATGAGATTGGTTGATTAGCATTTGTACCGGTAAAATTTGGTCTTGTACCAACTATTCCATCCTTGCTGGTACAAGTTTACCAGTAACAGAGGGAACGCTGGATCATTTTTTTAAAATTTCTCTGAGATGGACATTAAAAGTTGCATTTCGTCAAATTAAGCTGGTCCACATTATTTCAGACCAAAACTTATGCCCGACATAACGGAGTTATCGACTTAACAGTGGTCAAAATTAGCTGAGAAAGAATTAGCATAACAAAGAATTATTTTTTCCGGACCGGACCAAAACACTCAACATACACAGATTCTCAAGATAACTGAGATTGAGATAAGTGGATTTGACTGTATCTATGGAGAGGGGATGTGGTATAAGGAGGGTCTTTAAGGCAAGTGACTGATGTATCTATGGAAAGGGATGTGGTATAAGGAGGGTCTTTAAGGCAAGTGACATGTATCTATGGAGAGGAATGTGGTATAAGGAGAGTCTTATGGCATGTGACGGATGTATCTGTGGAGAGGGATGTGGTATAAGGAGAGTCTTATGGCATGTGACGGATGTATCTGTGGAGAGGGATGTGGTATAAGGAGGGTCTTTATGGCATGTGACTGATGTATCTATGGAAAGGGATGTGGTATAAGGAGGGTCTTTAAGGCAAGTGACATGTATCTATGGAGAGGAATGTGGTATAAGGAGAGTCTTATGGCATGTGACGGATGTATCTGTGGAGAGGGATGTGGTATAAGGAGGGTCTTTATGGCATGTGACTGATGTATCTATGGAAAGGGATGTGGTATAAGGAGGGTCTTTAAGGCAAGTGACATGTATCTATGGAGAGGAATGTGGTATAAAAGGGTCTTTATGGCAAGTGACTAATGTATCTATGAAGAGGGATGTGGTATAAGGAGGGTCTTTAAGGCATGTGACTGTTGTATCTATGTAGAGGGGATGCGGTATAAGGAGGGTTTCTATGGCAAGTGACTTATGTATCTACATAAGAGGGCATGTGGAATAATGTGTGTCTTTACGGTAAGACACTGATGTTTCTAAGAGGGGATGTGGTATTATGGGGCTCTATATGTAAAGACTGAGACTGATGTATCTATGGAGAAGGGATGTGGTATAAGGAGGATTTTCTATGTCAGAAACTGATCTATCTAACCTGATCTGTTGTTCTTCATATCCATCCTGTCCAAGTCAAGTGGCATGGGGGGCTTCCCTTTATTCAAGTTGAACTGCAGAGGTTGGTTGTTGTGTGCTGGATCCAAGAAGCCAATACCTCCTGTGAACCATAAAAGACACATATAAATACAATATGACAACACCTTCTCTAAACCATAAAAGAGGTATATTACAAAATGACAATAACTAATGTGAGCCATAAATGAGGTATATTACAAAATGGCAATACCTCCTGTGAGCCATAAAAGAGGTAAACTACAAAACAACAATACCTCCTGTGAGCCATAAAAGAGGTATATTACAAAATGACAATAACTCCTGTGAATCATAAATGAGGTATATTACAAAATGGACAATTTATGATATACAACAGGCCACACCAAAAGCTCTTCTGGTCCTTGATCAGTTTTATTCTATTAGGATTTAAGTGTCTTACTGATTTTTCAATGGACTTTTACTCAAAGTTTCTCTGTTGCTTCGAGTCTTGACTACATGAAGCCAGTGCGATGGCTTACATGTCTCATCAACTTTGGAGTGAATGTGTTGTTGTTGTTGTAAGGTTTAACGCCATTTTTTAGCATATGATAGGCTATACAGGAGTGAATGTGTCTAGATTGTGACTATTTCAGTGATTGGTTCTTTCCTGCAAGTCTTTTCAAACATCAGTACCAAATAATCTATCTTGGCCAAACTTGACAAATTTGTCGAGATACCATGAATTAAAATTTTCTGCAATATTAACATGTTTTTCTTAATCTTTATGTGGTGCTAAACTTTTGGCAGTTAAGATTTAGAAGACACTGCTATCTGAACTTCTCTCTTTTCTTGAAATCTGATATTCAGGCTATCTCTTCTTCTATGCAGGTGACTTAACACATTAACCCCTAGTGACGACTTAACGGGGCAGGAGGTAGTAGCGTACTGCCGAGCTCTGTAGCATCATGCTCATGCATGATACACTAAAGTGGGTGGTATTACAGAAAGGTAGAGAGATGTAGCTCTACAATGATACCAAATAATCTGGAATATCTAGTTGCACTACAAAATACAGACAAAAAGCTCATTTTTTGCACCCAATTTTTTTCTACCCAAAATTCACCCATGGTCGGAATCCGATTTTGTGTCCAGATTTTAGGCTTTTTGGTCTCAGATCTAAGGCAAGCTGGTATGAACTGCAAACAGACAGACGAGCCTTTGCAAAAAGTAGGATAAGATGGGCATTTGGAATAAAGAGTGGTCTCGATACAAAAATAATGGCTCCATTTAGCAACAAAAAAAAAAGAACTCCAACTTTTACCCTTTCTGTTCATGCATGAGTCAAATGGACAATCAAAAAACGATGTTTCTAACACAACTAGGCGGTATGTTATTGAAGATCACCGGGGATTTGGTGTGTTCAGATCTATTCAGAAATAGCTTTCAAAATGTGTTTCCTACTCGATTTTCAGGCAAAAATGACAAAAACCTCCACGGGTTAATGTGTTAAGGGTCATAACCTTTTTAGATACCATTTAGCAAATGGATAAGTTGAAAAATGCATGAATTTTCAAATGCTCTTGAATGAAAATAAACTGGAATTTAAAGTTAAATGTTTTTTAGTTTTTTGAAATTCATAATGCACCAATTGTCACATTCACAACAAATCAGACCAGAAGCGTAAGCTCCCAAAATGTCTCCAGACTGACAAGGCATGAAGTAATGGTGAGTGAAAGTGGCCATTAAAAAATTAGAAAGGTACTTAAATTGCACACAGTGTAAAGGTTTGGAATGTCTCATGTTAAAGATGACTAAATGCAAAGACGATATAAGACAATTTGCACAGAATCTTCAAGGGGTCAGATTATGAACAGCAAGAGTTTGTTACCTTGTGATAACTGAAAGTAGAGGAGGGTGTTATCATTAGTGTCACCCTTTTTACTGAAAAAAATAAGTGCCTGTTGGAGCAAATTTCTCCTGTAAATGAGATCATTAGTTACATGGGCTTTTGCTCTACTGTTTGAACTTTTCATATGTTCTAATTTGTCATATGCCATCAATACACTGAAATAATAATTATATTTTATCCCCAAATTTTTCATAACTATATTTTATCCCTTGTTTTTTTATAAGCAGAACTTTTATCTTATTAAAAATCTGGAAAATGTTGGTATCTTAACTTCAGAACTATTATGTTTACCAATAATTTTCATACACTCAGAAAAACATGTACAAAGAATTACAGAAAACAAAGCAAAAAAAACATTTCCAAATTAAAACAAAAAGCCATACCTTGATTCATCATATTCTCACTCTTATAACCTTGATGGCATCAGAGAACCTACAAATCACGAAAAGAGTCAATTTAGTCATTTATTTAAAAAATCTGAGTATGTATCTAGTTTCACACAAGCCTTAAAATATAAAAAGTCAATTTTGCCGTTCACAGAGTGCAAGCCATCCACAAAATTTTGGCAAAGAACTTGCTCTAGCACAAAATCTGTTTAGCCAAACTAAATTTTTTTTACAAGTCTTAATGACTCTGAACTTTTGACTGTTTGATCCCACATATGGGTGTTCTGTACCTTAAGTGCAAGCCCTTCACAAACTGTTGTTAAGGTATGTGATCTAGAACTCAGGGATCGTCCTGGGCTTCGCCAATGTCGCAAATTGCGATTTTTTTTTCCTTATTGGCGACAAAAATATCCCATCTGGCGAATTTTTTGGCGACATATTTTTTGGTTATTTAATTTGTACATACAATGATGGATTTGGACTGAATAAATTCAAAGCCAGAACAAAAGGAAGCCACAAACTTGACTAAGCAATGCATTGGAATCAATCTGTTACACAAACGATCCTTTGTTCTTATTGACAACCCTATCTTTACAGTGCATTGTTACATCATAATCTGCTTATGCTGACATCTGGGCTGAGTACTGTATGCTGCGATACAGTCAGTCATGCTACCGCACTATACCTACAACTGACCGACTTCTGAAGATGCGAATAGAACAGATACAGTTAATTGTATGGCTAATCCTTCTGTTTTTTTTAATACATATACCAATATAATAGTTTTGCTGAACCTTCATAGAAAATTGATAACCTTTGAAGTACCGACTACTGTGTATAAATACAAAGCAAATGGAAAAAATCTCAATCACAATTACATCTGTTGCCAGTGCAGCATTTTACTCATTGATCTTTTCCTTTTGCCATCAGTCCCGTGTTACGGCTGCAGAGACTTAAACTCCGCAACAAGAAATAGCAAAAAAACAGTTGTGCATAATTAATAATAATTATTTATTTCTCAAAATACAGGAGTGAAAGAATCCCTAAATTGGGTGTGAATTTACGCTTATATATATGGTCCAATATTGCCAGGTGTTGACTCATGTAAGTTTCATTTGTGGGAATGGAGATCCTATTTTTCTTGTCGAGAAAATTTATACAGCATTCAGTGATCATTCTTGGGATTTAGGAAGCAATTCACTACAAGCTTTGTGAAGCTAGCCATAAAAAGGGGGTGGGGGGGCTGCTGAGAGACTACTGGTGTCAACTGTCAGCACTGATGACTGTGAACGTGGATTCAGTAAGATGAACCTCATAAAAACTGAAATAAGCTCTGCATCTCATATCTTGAGAATTTAATGAGAATCAGCATGTACAGATGTGAAAAATTAGACTTTGAAACTGCATTCAACAAGTGGGCAGCCCTAAAATCGCGACGGATCTTCATGTAACACTTTGTAACATTTTGTTAATACTTGTTGTAATTAAAGTATTAACTAATCCATCTTTTGTAATTTTCATTGCCTGTTACATTAATAGACTAAATTAACACTTGGAAAACTGTACACTACTTTTTTTGGCGACACTTTTTGAAAATTGGCGACAAAATATTGAGGTTGGCGATTTTTTTGGCGACAGCTTTTTAAAAGCCAGGACCATCCCTGAGAACTGAAATAATCATGCATATAGAAATATTATTCCTTTATTAACTGTAACCTTGACCGTTTGGCCTTTTGAACTCAAAAGTCTATAGGTTTTTTCATACCAAAGAATAATCCAAGCAAAACCTTTGGTGAGGGTACATGGTCAAGAACTGAAATAATTTTTCATTTTCCAACCTCTTTTACTTGGATCAAGACTACCATAATTGTGACACATCAGAGGGAAGCTTGCATAATTATCAATTAAATTTACCCTATAAAATACTAGTTTTACCACCCCAACCCCCAACATTTAAACAGCAGTAATGCCATACCTGTCACTACTGCCTTTCAGAGGTTGCCAGTACCACGGGAAGCTGAAAGCCCAAAAACCAAAATAAAAATTATATGATCACACTTACAATGGGAATGTCTTTGGACACTTTTTGTGGGGAGGGGGCATGAAGCCCAGCCCTCACAGACACTAATGAGAGGAGGAAAACGCTTTCAGAGGTAAGGTTCTCAAAGTAGCTTCACCCAATTGGTTATATAAGGTTCTGACCAAGACCATAAAATGAGAGATTCCATCTGGGCAGCACTTAGTGACAAATTAGCGTATGCAGCTCAAAATACCTGAAAAGGCTGGAAAACAAAAGCCTCAAACAATGGTTCTCCTTTATGATCCTCAGCATGTTGGATATGGCTGCCCGATACCTCTTAGTAGTAGAAACAGACAGCAAAGGAAGTTTACAACTGCACTTAGAGAGGGACAGCTAAGAATGCAAGGTTTCCTACTGCACCAATTACAAATGATTCTCTACTTAGTGTTATAGACATTGGACTGTTTCCTGGTCTGAACAATACAATTTGGTAAACTTGCTCAGAAATTTGTCCTGGTGGATAGGTTGCTTGAGATGATTCAAGTGTAATGGTGGAGAAGCTGTGGGCTGTTGTGCACAAGAGACACAAATATGTCTTCTGTGAACATACCAACACATGGTAGTAATATCTTTCCTCTTTAGCTTGTCAAACTGAATCCCTAATATCTGGTATTACCCTTTCTCATTGGTCTGTCTAAAAAAGAACATGTGGCATTTGTATCTGCAGGCTGACTTTACCTAAAAGAATATTGCAACTACAAAAAAATGATGGAAAACACAACAATGTCAAGAAAAGGAAGTTGTTGGATTATCTTTTATCTGCTGATGTCAAAGAGATTCAATGAATGTGCCAACTTTTGTGATATTTTCCATTAGCAGGACTGTTTAAGTTACAAGCATAGTATGCAGTTAATGATACGTGTGTGTGTGTGTGTGTGTGTGTGTGTGTGTGTGTATGTGTGACAAAAGTTGTGAAATATTTTTATTACTGGGATGAATAAAGGAATCTACTGGAAAACCAGAAAATCTCCTAAGCAAATGGGTTTTCAAAGCTGAATGCCCAGGGACAAACATGGATTTTTAATTTCTTTTGTAATCCTGCACTCTCTGGACATCGCTAAATATACTGCTATGAATTGTAACCAAATAATAATGGACGTTAAGCTTTCACATATGCAAATTTAAACTGGGGGGAAAAAAGAATCATTAAATTTAGTCTTTTATGCCATAAAATATAATCTGTACTACTGATCATACCTGCTATAATATGATATGTCAAGTTAAAAACATGATTTCTACTTCCAAACCTGATGAGAGTCATGTTTGAAAAATGTAATTTTAAGTAATCCTCAAACCCACCCCCTCTCCCATAAAAGACACACAACTTCATTATATGGCTGTAACATGTGGAGTGTATAAACAATCAACAGTCCAGCTTAGAGCTCATGTAAAACTATACTTGGGGCAGTTTCTACAGCTAATTGTCAACGAGGCAATTAAAAGGAAAAGTTCAAGAATAAACTGTCATTTCACAAGTTTATTTAACTGGCTGACAATATCTATGGTGATGTGTCAAATCTTTTGAAGGCTCCTTTGGGAGTGTGCATTATGCTAATTTGCATAAGTAAAGTTCACAAAGTGGAACAACCCAATTTATTTTAAGTCATAGGTTACTCAAACAGATGCTAAGTGCATGTTGAAGAACTAAAGTTATAACACATCATTACCTTGAATGAGAATGTTTAAGCCATCTGTACTAAAGATTATTGGCAAGTTTGTAAACAGCAGCAACATTTTTTTTAAGTTCGATAATACTCCATATATAAAATGCAAGTTCTTGGAAAATGTTCAAGTGTGATTCAGTTTTGAAGGTGATTCAGAAAGCAGTAAGATACCAGCAGAACAAGCAAAGCAAGCCAAAAGAAATTTCAGAACTCCTTGCTGACCAAGTTTTACTTTGTGAAACACAGCAGTAAGGGGGAGCATTTCATTCTGTGCATATACCGCAATCAACATAGCAACACAGAGGTCTCGCTAGGACTCTAAAGCTAGGAGTCCAGGACTCTTTTTTTGTTAAAAACAGGCATCCCACCAGCAAAAATTGCAGTCCTCTCCCATAAGCATATCAGGCATACCTAAAGTGGCTAAATATCCAGATGAGAAGAACCAATGGTTGTCACTGAGTTTAATTTTCCATATTCTTTACACCACTAATATGAAGCTCTTGTTTGTCTATCAAAGTGAGACTGAATTTTCTCAATTCAATGAAAGGTCTTATTCCAAACACTAAGATAGGCATCACACACTTTCTTACACTTGGCTGCTGTTCCAACCAAACTATCAGCTCAACTTTAACACTCTTCTGAATGTCATAATAATTTTCAACAATTTGCCCACTAACCCCAAAATACTTATCCAAATATGCATGTGCACTACTTATTCTGCAATATTAGGAAACGTACACAATAATGAAAGCTAGTTTTTTATTTGATGCACTCTTATATTGACCACATGTACATATTTGGGTCTTCCTGCCTCTGAATTCAGTCAATGTAAATATCAGCACATTTTCCCACCACTCAGCAGCTAGTTGAAGTCTTTGATCTCACCACCCAGCTATTGTGTCATATTCTTCTGATGTACTCTTATAAAAACAACATGTACATCTGGAGGTCTTTCATCCACTGCATTCTGTCATTGTAAATATCAGCACAGCTAAAATGATCAACTGATCAACACAATTTCTCACTCAGCTGGTAGTTAACCCTTTACCTCATAGAGCATAGTGACAAAGTGCAGCGCGCTATAAATAGAACACCTGTTACCTAGTCGACCCCATGCGCATATTCCTGCCTGTTAACTGTTAAGCAATGTAATGTATGTTACGTTTAACAGCAATTTTAACCATTTTACATTTTTGTACACATCTATTATATGTGGAAAAATTTAAGAGTAAAGTCCAATTGTTATAGCGGTGTACTTATTTTTCATGGAATAATTTTTATGTGCTTTAAACTCTTGAGAGAACTCGATCACTGTCATGTCAGTGAGGCCACATGACCAACCGTAGCTGCCATTTCTCATATTCGAAATTTACAAGTTTTTCGTCTGTGTCTACATCACTTAGTCATCTGAATTTGATAATTTATAAAAACTAATTGCTGCCTACATCAATATCAGAGCCTTTACCTAAGTTATTGAATCTCTCATAGTTGTGCTGCTAATCGTGAAAACTGCGTAAGTACTGAATGAAATCCGCGACCGCCATTTTGGAGAGTGAAGATTACGACCCAGCTACTTTAAATAGCAGATATCGACCAATGCATAAACAGTGACCATGTGATCTGACTTAATTGTCATTCGCAGAAATGAATGTAGTATCTAATGGGGGGGGGGGCGGTTTCCCCGAAGGTGGCGCTACAAAGACCAGCTCAAAATGGCTGATGTTTACAGCAGGAGTCAAAAGGTGCTTCCATGTGCATGGAGTAGAGGCGTCAAAAGGTGCTTCCATGCAAATGGAGTAGAGGCGTCCAAAGAGGCTTGCATGAGGTAAAGGGTTAAAGCTGGACTAGCAAGCCTTGAATTTGCTGCCCAGCTATTGCGTTCGTACAAAGGACTCCTGCGTATGTTATCCCAAATGAAAAATTGCATCCAAATACACATGATTAAGCATTTCCAGGACCTCTGGCAACATAAGTCCTTCTCGAGTGTATGAGGTCCATTAAAATTGAAGTACCACCTGTATGACACATATTTAATATGCTGAATTGAACAAAATTTAGACTAGTTCTCTTTATTATTCATTATCTTAGTCTTGTTAAAATACTATTAACTGACCCATTCTTTCAGGCTGATTTTAGCTATGAAACAGATTGACTGAAAGACAATCACAAGCACATGCTTGTGTTTGCACAGTTGATTTGTGTTGATAAAGCATTCACACCCATACTGGACAGAGGCATTTATTACTGCTGTATTACCTGTAAAGCCCCCATTAAAAACTTTAAAATATTATGTCCCCTCCTCCAACCTTCCCCCAATAAAATAGTCAGTCCAAAATGTGATTTATATTCATTTTTCTGTGGAGACAAGCATATCTCATGGTCAGACAGCATCAGATAAAGTACTGACAATGTTAATATTATGATTGTCAAGAACAACTTAGTTCTGACCAGGATTCACTTAAGCGAATCCAGTAGGGAAGTTTGAACAACAGTACCATCCAGTCTCTAGTGACTGCAAAACTTGTAACAATGTAATCAAGATTTTGAATCTCAACGTTCCATCCATCTATCCATGAACATATTAATTTCATCTGTAACAAGCAACAATGTGAATGTGATGAATTTATTCAAGATCATGTTGAGTATATTTGACAAGACCCTAATACAGTCACTGGTTGCTGTGCAGATAGCTTTTTTTTTTTTCTACAGTGTGTAGTCATGGAATAGTACTTGTAAAATTCAGTACAGAGCCGTAGTATACACAGTCACTTTCTTATATGATAAATAAGAAAAAAATACTTAAAAACTCAGCTAATCCAAACTACATTTCAAAACAATGACTTTAGATCCCCACATCAAATTGATAGCTTTGTAAAATCACAGTATTACCATCACAATTTACTACTGACGCTAAGTAGGGGCACACAACTGATAAACAGACGAAGTTCTTTCCGAAAATATGTAACACTTACTCTGCAATTTCATGCAATATGTCATACTAGCAATTTAAAAATGTAAAAGCGTTTATTTTCTTATAAAGCTAAATTCAATATGCAAAGGTGCATTTGCTTATTGTCTAAGCATTTAAAGAACAAACCAAATACCCAATACTTGTAGCAGGCGCACTAGCTGCCGCAACCTCTTTCTTTTTGTAATTTTTTTTTTTTTTTAATGTTCATGGCATATGCAGTTTTAGTTTCGTATGGATATGGACATGGCAATCGCTAAAATTAACGTGTATTTTCATATCTTTTAAACTTTTTCTGTCTTTAATAAAAACTGATCACTTTTTTATCCAAAATAAGTTTGCACGATGTTCCTGTTTCTTTCGAAACTAATTATTTGACTAGATCTACCTAAAGTTAGCAATGGCCGACGAAGTACTTGGTATGTGCATTTCAAGAAATATATTGACAAAAACTATGCGATTGAAAGATTTTAATTAGTTGCAACCAACCTTTAGCTTTAAATCACACATTTCGACGAGATTACGAGTTATTTTATTCTCCCTTTTTTTTTTAAACGTCTTGCAAATGCAGAAATCACCACGGGCTCTTATCATTGCTTACATTACAATTGACTAGTTCTACAATGTAAGACGGAACATGTTTTTGTTTAAGTGCTATGTCTTAATACCTAAATAACGGCCTTGTATAGCGTGTTCCGATGTCGGTTGGCATAAAAATGAGTGGTCAAACCTTCAGGAATATCTCACACACTTGGCAGCCTATATCGACACTTCACTAATTTATGTTATACTTACTGTACTGTCTTTATCCTGGCGGAATGAAAATATGACACTAGCAAATGGACGCATTTTCATGTTCCATTGACATACATTTGAATTTGTTGCATTGCGACGGTAGTCGAGGTATGCCGAAGTATATTTAAGTAGATTCATGTGGGAATATGTTTCTTGAACAAAACGAAACGTTGCTTACAGTTCCAATAGGCATTAAATATTTTTTATTTGTTTCATTTAAGAATAATATTTCAACTAACCCAATATCAGCATTCCTGGCTTTCATCTCAAACCAAACTTGAAAAATGGTCCATTTCTTTTGTAAGAATTAAAATTTATTAGAATTTAGAGAAAAGACATCAGGGTAAGTAAAGTCTGACAAAAACATTATAACTTTACTTTGTAGAAAAGCATTGTTATTGGTTGCCAGTTGTATGTGATATTTCTGAAAATTTGACTTTTGTTTCATTGTTGGTCGACATCAAAACATGCTACACATCGGCGTTAGTTAAGCAGTAAGACACATCACCCCCAGAACAAAAATATCAGGTGATGTGTCTTATGTTGTAGGATTAACAATTGACCTGTCATATATGTAGTATATAATAACTACAAGGGAGGACACTTCTCTCCATTCTTGTGTGACCCAGTTGAGAATAAACACTGTTATTTCAAGGTACATTTTGCGTAGCATAATAAATTTTGGTACTGATGTTTAGCTCAGACATTCGACTTTTTATGCATATCCAAAATTTGGCTTACTATCATACCTTTAAGGAATGCAGGCCATTTCCCCATGCTACTGCTGAATATGGCTGTAATTGCGCCCACTTAATATGTAAGAACAGTGATCTGAATGGAATACTACCTTCTTATTATATGCTCATTTTTTTCCCCGTTAACTTTACATTATTGGAATCGTTTAGTATTCCCTGATACTGAACGCGTGCGACAATACACATATAGCATTCACGTGAATAAAGGAACTACTTTCTATTGTAAACAAACAATGACGCAGACACCAGCACTTTTGATTTGTAAACAAATCATATACACTCGCGTAAGAGGCTCTTTATGTTGTAGTTATTTAAATTTGTTTCTGAACAAACTAAAACATGTTTCATGGACTGCAAAAAAAAAAAAACAGCTGTTTTGGCACATTCCGCGTTGATACAATGTTACGGATTTAGGCTAGCTACATTATATATAAGACGGATGATTATGTCCTTACAAGTAACATACAAGTGACAAGGAATATACTGTATTCTTTATCTGGTGATAAGAATGGCAAAATAAAATATACTTACAGTTTTACATCCTGAATTTCCTCAAAATCTTTTTTCTTAATTCTGCAAATCCGAATTACATGAGCCATGTCATAGGTTTTCAATCTGGATTACACATTTCGAAAGTGTGCTGTAATTTCGATGATAAGTGCAGTTGCATCCTCCTTACTGCACTCAAAATGAAATACACATTAAATTCCATAGTGTCTTTTTGAAAATTGCAATTGAAAGACTTCATATTTTCCCATGTTATGATTTCAAACATTCAATGACAGAAACAGAAACACATTTGCAGACGTAAACACACTTCTCCCATGCCACTTCAATCCAGTGTATTTCATGTATAATTTGCACAGATGAATCCAGTCCAAAATCACAAACCTTCATTGAATCGAAACAAAATACCAAAATATATTCACTCCAGATCAGATGGAAAAGTCGTTGCAATGCGCATTCATTCACAATATGACTGCAAATTTCAATTTTAACTAGACACACCATTTTCTTTCAAAAGTTATGTCGAGCACGCAACCAAGTTCAAATTTATCTGGGCGGAGCTATGTGCGCATTAATAATGATGTAATTTTGTAATGTCAAATCTGCGCTTGTGTATTTAGTTTGGAATACGGCATTCATTCATTTACGTTGTTTCTTGTAGTGTATTTTGTTTATATAATTAAACCTTAGGTAGAATAAAAAAATGAGCATATAATAAAAAGGTTACTGCATTTGTATGGGAAAATATGAACTCGTTTTGTCGGAAGGATATACTGCACTCACAAGTTCGTGCAGTATTCATTTCGAAAACTTGTTCCTATTTTCCCATAGAAATGCAGTAACCTATAATTATTGGCCAACTGAAAATAAGTTATAAATAAATGCAAGACGTAATTTTCTTTTAACCAATGATAGGATAGTATCCCATTCAGTGGGATCTCACTTGCATATTAATGTACTATAAATATATGTATATTATACAGATATGGTGATTTCGTGTTGTCACAGATTTAATTGTACTTTATTGATAAAATGTCAGACTCTGTGGTTGCTACCTCTACCAGGTGCTCAGGTATGTTATAATACAACCCCAATCCCACGAAACGAAGATAAGTAACACGCTATTCTTGGCACATTATATATTTAGATACATAAATAAAACCTCTCCCACATAAACCCTCCATGATCCACATGTTTCATGGATTTTTCATGAAAATTTTCTCTGAGCCATATCCAGTTCTTACCAATAATGTATAGTTTAAAAGAAAATCAAAATGGTTTCCTTTGCGCAGGTTATGACAATAAATTTTCCGCTATTTAGGAAATTATCCAATCAAAGTTAAAAGGATGGGAGCCCCGTAAAGAGGGGTCCCCTCTATGTACAAAAATAGTAAGATGGTGACACTCGGCCCGACTGAAGTGCCCTCTAGTTACATTGTTATCACTATGTCATGTGATAACGTGTAACTGATGACAACATTTTCAAAAGTTTTGTTGACTTGTGTCACACTTTGCTGCAAGTAAAAAAAATTCTTCGAGCTTTTCTAAATCCAGTAAGTATACATATTATGCATAACAATGACCAAAATACGTCAGATTACCTAATAAACTATTATACCCATTGAAAATACCTTAATGGTTGATAATGTCACTGAATTGAAACTCTTGAAGCAACCTGTTTGTTGTGGACTGTCAAATGAATCAAATCAGGTGACTTCTTATTGGGGCCACTTCACATTTTGTTTTCCCATTAGAAGCCCATTAATGATATAATTATCAATTTTACTGTTGAAATTTAATGATATTTTCTTTTTCATTCTTTATATATTTCCATTATTGAATAAAGGCAAACGGTGATCTGATATATTGAAATCAACATATTTTTTAAAAAGATAAATATTTATATTTTGGTACATTAACAGTTACTTAATTTTAGAAACAAAACAGTATTAAACATTTCTAACTCTGTCTTGTATGTGTTACATGCCATTTGCATGATTTTCAGAATGGTAGAAAATTGCATTGCTGTTATGCCCAAGAAGCTTTAACAAAAACATACATGGATATTAAGGAGAAGAAAATATTGAGATTATTTATTGTTATATTTGCCACTGTTGCCATTTCCTGTGATCGTACATTTCTTTTCTCATCTCTATGATGGCCGCGAATGGTGCTGTGATCAACCACTCTGAATCAGATGACGTTATAAACAAGGAAAACAAAACGTGGTAATCATAAATAAACTGTCACTGAACAAATATCTACAACCATGCATGGGTCAAGCTAGACTTGAATTTTAGGGATTAGTTACTTCTCTTTTCGGAAAGAACTAGGAGAAGTGGGACCTGAACAGGGAGAAATGGGAGCAAAGCAAGACATACAATACATATATATATATATATATATATATATATATATATATATATATATATATATATATATATTTGTGTGTGTGTGTTGTTTTCATTCTCTTATTTGAATTGGTTTTAAGCAAAACTTTATTTTCAAGTAGAACATTTTCTGACTTCTATCTGTATTATATACACATTTGATGCATGTTTAAAAACTATCATATTCACATTCAGTGTATTTTGGCAATATGACTTAAAAAGAGAAGAACAGAAGCTATACATTGTAATGGACATTAACTTACACTGGAGTACAATATTGTAATTGCTAGTTAGTACAAATGCTTAATCAACTACCCTTAATCAAGAAGTTTTTTCTTTTTACTTTCTGAAAGTTCATTATAAAATGGCATTTGAAAATATTTTTAAACTTGTTTGAAATAACCCATGCACCATGTACATGACAGAAAATGCACATGTCCTTCAGGTCAAATACTGTTCGTTTTAATTTCTTGATTGCCGATAAAACTTTACCATTACTGTTTATAGACAACACACAGAAGAATTAAAGTCAGTATATGAATGAACTAAACCTTTTTCTTTCAAACCGAATCAACACAGCCAACATGCAATTGCATCTGATTGTAAAAAGAGGGTTTTTCTTAATGTAGCCACTCACTTTATAGTTTTGTTACAACAGTCCATTGATAGGATTGCAAATGTAAGATTTTATTATTTGTCAATGTACTTGGTGAAACATTAGGCATTGGTTAAATTTAAAATAGTATTTGTTTTGTTTTTATTTTTTTTGTATTTTCACAAAAATGAGTCAACTCAGAATATAATCTTGAACTTATAGCATCTCATCGAATTCCACAACATAGCATTTTCCCATATATTTATGACCTACATAATTGCATTTTAAAGCTAAATGTAGTCCCTGCTTTCTTACAAATTGTGTATTTTCCTGAATATATTTGGCCAGTGGTTTATGAAAAGAGACAATCTGATAAAAAACGAAGCTTCCTAGAAGAGCGCGTTGTCTGCCATTATGGTTCCAAACAGATTTTTATCAAGAAAATAAGGTACATGCGGCAGTTAAAATATTAATGTTACCGATTATATTCTTAAAACTCAAATTGCTATTTACATAAATTTAAGCTTCGAAGCACAAGTTTGTATGTTTTTCTTATCAAAGGATAACTTGCAGAAATCTATCAGTAATAGTTGCTAATTGACTCAGGAAATGGTTAATGGTCAATCAACTATCAAAACACATGCCTTTGAATGTGCAAGAGTTTGTCATCGTTATTGATATCAACACCAACTATTTGATGGCTTGAAGTGTACATTTCAGCTTGAACTATATATAACAAAACACTGCAACTAATCTGGCCAAGGCGAGGGAGCATCTCAGAAGGTATGGTCATTCAATGTTACTCTAAAAGAAATCACAGGGCAAAGCCGTTTTTGCTTTCCTAACATAAGAAGGTGAAGTTTACACCTTTTATACAACTTAGTTGCCCACTTCGCCTGGTAGCATGACCATGAATAGTTTTAAGGTTTGAATTTTGTTACAGGTATAATGGTGATTGAAAGTGTAAATTAACTTTTAATAAAACTTGCATTGTTTACAAATTATTCCGCAATTTGTTCTCTTAAGGGCTCCAAAACCTATATCATGAAGATATATTAGTTCTACAATGTGAGACATATTACATATAATTTACATTTTGGTGCTACGTCTTACTGACCAAAAACCCAACTTTGTGTAGCGTATTCCAATGTTGACTGACATCAGAACAAGTGTCCAAATTTCAAGAATATCTTGCTCACTTGGCAGTACATCTTGAACTTTTCCACAAATTAAAGTCATGTTGATTTAGGTGGCCTTATTCTGATGTCTTGTTTTGAATAAATTCAAATTCTCAAATAGGCAAATGGACATGTTCCATTGACCTACATTTCCGTTGGTTGGAATGCAAAAAGGAAGTCAGGAATGATGAAATTGGTTATAATGATGATAAATATCTTGAAAGAAATGAAGCCGTCTAAACACTTTCTTAAATATTAGTATATTTTTATTCATTTTGTTAAAGAAACATTTTTCAACCTAATCCGAATTTGCATTCCAACCAGCTGAACAGAATTTGAAAATGCATCCATTTGCTACTGTCGGGTTTTGATTCCATTAGGATAGAGATAGCAAATTAAATATAATCAATGAGATTTAGATTTGTGGAAGAGTGTCTATAAGGGCTGCCAATTGTGTGAGATATTCCTGAAAATGTTAGCCCTCATTCTACTATCAGTTGGCTTGGAAACATGGTACACAGTGCCATTATTTAGGCAGTAAGATGTAGCTCCAAAACGTGATATGTTTTACGATGTAGGACCATAGATTTAAATAACCTATGATGACTTATAATAAAACTGCAACTACAACCACCACAAGACACCATCTCGAGCCGGTTAGGTAATAATACTTTCTTGCAGAACCTTAAATTTGACAATACATTATATCATTTCCCAGAAATAAAGCAGATAACTCCCAATTTTTCTACAAGTAAAGCATATTTCCATGATCATCTTCAGTGATTTTGTAAATTGGCATGTTCTGACCGCTTGGCAAAAGAAAACTGCACAGACTCTGGAATATGAGACACATCATCAGAGGTCCTGCTAGGATTTGGTAAAAATAGGAGTCCTACCAGCAAAAGTTGCAGTCCTCTCCCATACGCATTTTGGGCATACCTGAAGTGGCTAAATGTCCAGATGAGAAGAACCAGTGGCTGCCATTGAGTTTAATTTTCTGAATTCTTTACACCACTGACATAAGCTCCTGTTTGTCCCTCAAAGTGAGACTGAATTTTGTCAGTCCAAGGAAAGATCTTATTCCATACACAAAGCCAGGCATCACACACCTTATTACACTTGGTTACTATTCCATCAGAACTATCAGTTTAGAAACTTTAACACTCTTCTGAATCTGATTTCAATCTTTGTCAAAATGGCATTTTGTCTAAGCCTTGACGTATCTTGATTTTCAGGTCACATGCAATACTTATTCAGTTTCACTCTGAAACAAACACAGTAACGAAAGTTAAAGTTATTTATTTGATGTACTCTTGGAATGATTACATGTACATCTCTGGGTCTTTCTGCCTCTGGATTCAGTCATTGTAAATATCACATTTTCACACCACTCAGCAGCTAATCAAAGTCTTTGAACTTGCCACCCAGCTATTGTGCCATGTTCTTTTGATGTACTGTTACAATGACAACATTATTAGAACAGATCACCAAGTAAATTTGTGTTGTGCCACTGTCATATAGGACATATATACCCAACTCATGCATGCCTCCCAAAGGGACAGCCTTTCTCTGCTCTCTAAGACAAAAGTTTTTTTATGCACACTCACCAGAAAAACATCTTGGGTATTTGCAGGAATGCTCTCTATGTAACAAGTTTGAACTCTATATTTTAAAGATTTTATGTATTTTACCGTTATATTTTGTATATCTTTTAAAAAATGTCAGCATCTGTACTCAGGGTTGATCCAATTTTTTTCAGCCACTTAAAATTTGCTTGTCCCATTAACATTAATTTTTAGTTGTTACAAAATTTTAATCTCTTGCCAAGATTTGATGTGTGCATTATAATCCATAAAAAATAAGAAATAATGTACCACATATTTATTGCTTTAAAGGGTTTCATTTTTAGTTGTTTTTTTTTTTAAATTGTCAACAGAGTCTAAAACTTACGCTCAGGTCCAGGACTGATATTATTAGTCACAGACTAGTTATATGTAATCAGCACTAGTCTGTTGGACCTTTGACGTTTCTTATTTATTCCTATAAATTGAAGAAAAGATGCTTTTTTATTCTTAAAAGATCTGTAAAGCGCCATATAGTGAGAAGCTGGTGTTATAAAATCTCTCTGCAAATGTGCAAATTGAGTATGCAGTATGCTGACCTCTTGTTTAAGCTTGATCTTTTTCCGTCAAATATTTGTCTGTTCTGTACCATAGCTAAAACTAAGCATAAGTAGTATCGGATTACCAATGTTCTAGACTAAGCATAAGTAGTATCGGATTACTAATGTTCTAGACTAAGCATAAGTAGTATCGGATTACCAGTGTTCTAGACTAAGCATAAGTAGTATCGGATTACTAATGTTCTAGACTAAGCATAAGTAGTATCAGATTACCAATGTTCTAGACAAAGCATAAGTAGTATCAGATTACTAATGTTCTAGACTAAGCATAAGTAGTATCGGATTACCAATGTTCTAGACTAAGCATAAGTAGTATCGGATTACCAATGTTCTAGACTAAGCATAAGTAGTATCGGATTACCAATGTTCTAGACTAAGCATAAGTAGCATCATAGTATCTGGTTACAAATGTTCTAGACTAAGCATAAGTAGTATCGGATTACCAGTGTTCTAGACTAAGCATAAGTAGTATCGGATTACCAATGTTCTAGACTAAGCATAAGTAGTATTGGATTACTAATGTTCTAGACTAAGCATAAGTAGTATCGGATTACTAATGTTCTAGACTAAGCATAAGTAGTATCGGATTACCAATGTTCTAGACTAAGCATAAGTAGTATTGGATTACTAATGTTCTAGACTAAGCATAAGTAGTATCGGATTACCAATGTTCTAGACTAAGCATAAGTATCGGATTACCAATGTTCTAGACTAAGCATAAGTAGTATCGGATTACCAATGTTCTACACTAAGCGTAAGTATCGGATTACTAATGTTCTAGACTAAGCATAAGTAGTATCTTATTACCAATGTTCTAGACTAAGCATAAGTAGTATCGGATTACCAATGTTCTAGACTAAGCATAAGTAGTATCGGATTACCAATGTTCCTAGGGGCCCTGAGTGGCCGAGTGGTCTAAAGCGCTCTCCATTACGGATCACTGCCATCTCACCTCTATCTACGTGGGTTCGAGTCTAGGATTCGGCAAATGTGGGTATGTGAGAAAGCTTGCCAGTAGCTTCTCATGGGTCGGTGGTTCTTTCCGGGGTTTTCCTGGGTTCTTCCTCCACCGTTAATACTGGTCGCCATGTATAGCCTATCGTGTGCTGAAAAATGGCGTTAAACCCCACAACAACAACAACAACCAATGTTCTAGACTAAGCATACTAAGCATAAGTACTGTCGGATTACTAATGTTCTAGACTAAGCATAAGTAGTATCGGATTACCAATGTTCTAGACTAAGCATAAGTAGTATTGGATTACTAATGTTCTAGACTAAGCATAAGTAGTATCGGATTACCAATGTTCTAGACTAATCATAAGTAGTATCGGATTACCAATGTTCTAGACTAAGCATAAGTAGTATCGGATTACCAATGTTCCTAGGGGCCCTGAGTGGCCGAGTGGTCTAAAGCGCTCTCCATTATGGATCACTGCCATCTCACCTCTATCTACGTGGGTTCGAGTCTAGGATTCGGCAAATGTGGGTATGTGAGAAAGCTTGCCAGTAGCTTCTCATGGGTCGGTGGTTCTTTCCGGGGTTTTCCTGGGTTCTTCCTCCACCGTTAATACTGGTCGCCATGTATAGCCTATCGTGTGCTGAAAAATGGCGTTAAACCCCACAACAACAACAACAACCAATGTTCTAGACTAAGCATACTAAGCATAAGTACTGTCGGATTACTAATGTTCTAGACTAAGCATAAGTAGTATCGGATTACCAATGTTCTAGACTAAGCATAAGTAGTATTGGATTACTAATGTTCTAGACTAAGCATAAGTAGTATCGGATTACCAATGTTCTAGACTAATCATAAGTAGTATCGGATTACCAATGTTCTAGACTAAGCATAAGTAGTATCGGATTACCAATGTTCCTAGGGGCCCTGAGTGGCCGAGTGGTCTAAAGCGCTCTCCATTACGGATCACTGCCATCTCACCTCTATCTACGTGGGTTCGAGTCTAGGATTCGGCAAATGTGGGTATGTGAGAAAGCTTGCCAGTAGCTTCTCATGGGTCGGTGGTTCTTTCCGGGGTTTTCCTGGGTTCTTCCTCCACCGTTAATACTGGTCGCCATGTATAGCCTATCGTGTGCTGAAAAATGGCGTTAAACCCCACAACAACAACAACAACCAATGTTCTAGACTAAGCATACTAAGCATAAGTACTGTCGGATTACTAATGTTCTAGACTAAGCATAAGTAGTATCGGATTACCAATGTTCTAGACTAAGCATAAGTAGTATTGGATTACTAATATTCTAGACTAAGCATAAGTAGTATCGGATTACCAGCGTTCTAGACTAAGCATAAGTAGTATCGTAGTATCAGATTACTAATGTTCTAGACTAAGCATAAGTAGTATTGGATTACCAGTGTTCTAAACTAAGCATAAGTAGTATCGGATTACCAGTGTTCTAAACTAAGCATAAGTAGTATCGGATTACCAATGTTCTAGACTAAGCATAAGTAGTATCGGATTACCAATGTTCTAGACTAAGCATAAGTAGCATCATAGTATCTGATTACTAATGTTCTAGACTAAGCATAAGTAGTATCGGATTACCAATGTTCTAGACTAAGCATAAGTAGTATTGGATTACTAATGTTCTAGACTAAGCATAAGTAGTATCGGATTACTAATGTTCTAGACTAAGCATAAGTAGTATCGGATTACCAATGTTCTAGACTAAGCATAAGTAGTATTGGATTACTAATGTTCTAGACTAAGCATAAGTAGTATCGGATTACCAATGTTCTAGACTAAGCATAAGTATCGGATTACCAATGTTCTAGACTAAGCATAAGTAGTATCGGATTACCAATGTTCTACACTAAGCGTAAGTATCGGATTACTAATGTTCTAGACTAAGCATAAGTAGTATCTTATTACCAATGTTCTAGACTAAGCATAAGTAGTATCGGATTACCAATGTTCTAGACTAAGCATAATTAGTATCGGATTACCAATGTTCCTAGGGGCCCTGAGTGGCCGAGTGGTCTAAAGCGCTCTCCATTACGGATCACTGCCATCTCACCTCTATCTACGTGGGTTCGAGTCTAGGATTCGGCAAATGTGGGTATGTGAGAAAGCTTGCCAGTAGCTTCTCATGGGTCGGTGGTTCTTTCCGGGGTTTTCCTGGGTTCTTCCTCCACCGTTAATACTGGTCGCCATGTATAGCCTATCGTGTGCTGAAAAATGGCGTTAAACCCCACAACAACAACAACAACCAATGTTCTAGACTAAGCATACTAAGCATAAGTACTGTCGGATTACTAATGTTCTAGACTAAGCATAAGTATCGGATTACCAATGTTCTAGACTAAGCATAAGTAGTATTGGATTACTAATGTTCTAGACTAAGCATAAGTAGTATCGGATTACCAATGTTCTAGACTAATCATAAGTAGTATCGGATTACCAATGTTCTAGACTAAGCATAAGTAGTATCGGATTACCAATGTTCCTAGGGGCCCTGAGTGGCCGAGTGGTCTAAAGCGCTCTCCATTACGGATCACTGCCATCTCACCTCTATCTACGTGGGTTCGAGTCTAGGATTCGGCAAATGTGGATATGTGAGAAAGCTTGCCAGTAGCTTCTCATGGGTCGGTGGTTCTTTCCGGGGTTTTCCTGGGTTCTTCCTCCACCGTTAATACTGGTCGCCATGTATAGCCTATCGTGTGCTGAAAAATGGCGTTAAACCCCACAACAACAACAACAACCAATGTTCTAGACTAAGCATAAGTACTGTCGGATTACTAATGTTCTAGACTAAGCATAAGTAGTATCGGATTACCATTGTTCTAGACTAAGCATAAGTAGTATTGGATTACTAATGTTCTAGACTAAGCATAAGTAGTATCGGATTACCAGTGTTCTAGACTAAGCATAAGTAGTATCGTAGTATCGGATTACTAATGTTCTAGACTAAGCATAAGTAGTATCGGATTACCAGTGTTCTAGACTAAGCATAAGTAGTATCGGATTACTAATGTTCTAGACTAAGCATAAGTAGTATCGGATTACCAATGTTCTAGACCAAGCATAAGTAGTATCAGATTACCAATGTTCCTAGGGGCCCTGAGTGGCCGAATGGTCTAAAGTGCTCTCCGTTACGGATCAATGCCATCTCACCTCTATCTACGTGGGTTTGAGTCTAGGATTCGGCAAATGTGGGTATGTGAGAAAGCTTGCCAGTAGCTTCTCATGGGTCGGTGGTTCTTTCCGGGGTTTTCCTGGGTTCTTCCTCCACCGTTAATACTGGTCGCCATGTATAACCTATCGTGTGCTGAAAAATGGCGTTAAACCCCACAACAACAACAACAACAACAACAACCAATGTTCTAGACTAAGCATAAGTAGTATCATAGTATCAGATTACTAATGTTCTAGACTAAGCATAAGTAGTATCGGATTACTAATGTTCTAGACTAAGCATAAGTAGTATCGGATTACTAATGTTCTAGACTAAGCATAAGTAGTATCGGATTAACAATGTTCTAGACTAAGCATAAGTAGTATCGGATTACCAATGTTCTAGACTAAGCATAAGTAGTATCGGATTACCAATGTTCTAGACTAAGCATAAGTAGTATTGGATTACTAATGTTCTAGACTAAGCATAAGTAGTATCGGATTACCAATGTTCTAGACTAAGCATAAATAGTATTGGATTACTAATGTTCTAGACTAAGCATAAGTAGTATTGGATTATAATGTTCTAGACTAAGCATGAGTAGTATCGGATTATAATGTTCTAGACTAAGCATAAGTAGTATCGGGTTACCAATGTTCTAGATGCTATGAGTTTGTTTAAGTATGGATTTACTGGCAGAAAGCAAGGATCAACCACAAATAATTTGTCTTCCACAATATGTATTGCAAAAATGGTTTGGCCACGAGTTGAATATGATAAGATGTTATGTTTTGTTCAGCATGTACGGCATACCCGGAGTCAGCCAGTTGTTAAGGCACCTTATTCAAGGACATGTCCAATTTTATTACTGACCCACTGATAGCATGAGTCAAAAGCAAATATTATATTACTTGAACCAGAAATTTATTTATATAGTAAATAAACATACCCCTTTCTTTCAATCATCAAGACCATGACTACCTGAGCATTTAAAAAGATGAGTGCATAACCAGTTATTTACAATGTCATATGGACCAAACTAGTTCAATTTCATCCTGATAAGATCAATTCCCACTCATTTTCTTCTGAGAAAGCACAGCACTTGACACATTCTGAGAGCTAAGTTCATCTGAGGTTGAGTAATCTGCCAAGTAGTCTGAGTTTTCTCTGACTTTACCCACCCTACTTTAGATATTTTGACAAAATTTCCTGGGTTCTTCCTCCACCGTTAATACTGGTCGCCATGTATAACCTATCGTGTGCTGAAAAATGGCGTTAAACCCCACAACAACAACAACAACAACAACAACCAATGTTCTAGACTAAGCATAAGTAGTATCATAGTATCAGATTACTAATGTTCTAGACTAAGCATAAGTAGTATCGGATTACTAATGTTCTAGACTAAGCATAAGTAGTATCGGATTACTAATGTTCTAGACTAAGCATAAGTAGTATCGGATTAACAATGTTCTAGACTAAGCATAAGTAGTATCGGATTACCAATGTTCTAGACTAAGCATAAGTAGTATCGGATTACCAATGTTCTAGACTAAGCATAAGTAGTATTGGATTACTAATGTTCTAGACTAAGCATAAGTAGTATCGGATTACCAATGTTCTAGACTAAGCATAAATAGTATTGGATTACTAATGTTCTAGACTAAGCATAAGTAGTATTGGATTATAATGTTCTAGACTAAGCATGAGTAGTATCGGATTATAATGTTCTAGACTAAGCATAAGTAGTATCGGGTTACCAATGTTCTAGATGCTATGAGTTTGTTTAAGTATGGATTTACTGGCAGAAAGCAAGGATCAACCACAAATAATTTGTCTTCCACAATATGTATTGCAAAAATGGTTTGGCCACGAGTTGAATATGATAAGATGTTATGTTTTGTTCAGCATGTACGGCATACCCGGAGTCAGCCAGTTGTTAAGGCACCTTATTCAAGGACATGTCCAATTTTATTACTGACCCACTGATAGCATGAGTCAAAAGCAAATATTATATTACTTGAACCAGAAATTTATTTATATAGTAAATAAACATACCCCTTTCTTTCAATCATCAAGACCATGACTACCTGAGCATTTAAAAAGATGAGTGCATAACCAGTTATTTACAATGTCATATGGACCAAACTAGTTCAATTTCATCCTGATAAGATCAATTCCCACTCATTTTCTTCTGAGAAAGCACAGCACTTGACACATTCTGAGAGCTAAGTTCATCTGAGGTTGAGTAATCTGCCAAGTAGTCTGAGTTTTCTCTGACTTTACCCACCCTACTTTAGATATTTTGACAAAATTTATAGTAATTATTCACATGTCAGACTAGCTGCTGAACCAGTCCTTGGCTTATGTGGACCTGGACAGCGTAGGGTTCTACTGGTTCAAGACCAGTAAGTAAGAAGTGAAATTTTCAGGCCCTGGTCAAGTTATAAACAGTAAACTATTTCTTGTTTTGATACAGTAATGTCAGTGCTTCCATCAGCAAGAATAGAAAGAAATTTGCTGGAATTCATACTTTTCCTAACTGCTTCTGTCAAGACTGATCATTGATAGAACAAAGTCTATTGCCATGATTATATTCTCACAATTAGCACCAAGTTAAACACTATTCTCCTCCAGGAGTACACACAGCATTTCCATATCAGAAAATGGTTTCCCATATTGGGCTAGGGTGTAGACTCAGTTTAAGAGAGCTTTAGTTTATTTTGTTGTTTACATTTTTTTCTCATTCAGTTTTTAAATGGACTTTCACAGTGGAATGACAGCATTTCTGCACATGCTGGTTAATGTCATTCATATACTGTGCTGCACAGGCTTTATGAGGTCCAACACTATTATGAGATTTGCTTAGATTAAATTCTGAATTTGTCAGTTCCATTGACAAATACACTGGATGAATTTCCAGCCAGTGCCATTTTGGGATATTCAATAAGCGCAAGTCAGTGAAATCAAGCCATGAATAATTATCAGCCCAATTTGTCTGAAAACATCTAGATGACATTTTTTTGCTGCCTGCTTTATATCTCTCTTGAGAAATAGTTGCCTCATGCTCAGTGGCAGCCTTTTATACCTTCACTTTCAAACGAATTTTCCTTAGACCCAAATCTCCCACTGCATTATGCAAGTATATGCAGTATATAAACACTGTGGCACTTGGCCAAATGTAATATAAATTTGATAAGATTTTTTCAGACTTTCTCAACATTGCAGTCCCAATACAGTCACTTTGCATACACTAATACATGTACCAGTGTTTCAAATGAACTATTACTACTGCCTTCTTCTTTCTCCTAGTTTTTCTCTAAAGTTTTTGTTCAATTCATTTTTACATTTTTTTTGAGCTTAAGCATTAGTTGACATCATATAGTCATTATTATGCAGAATTATAATAAAACCCTAATACATTCATCTTCCAGTTTTTCCCCTGAAGTGTGCAGTTCTGAATTATGCCTGGGGTAAGGTGGGGAGCAACAGTGAGGTGGCAGACCTGGCAAAGTGTGCAGACCCAGAGTTCCAGGTGAATGAAGATGCCCCCTACTCTGAGGTATGGCAGCCTAATAATACATTTGCCATAACAGTTTGATAGAGTATGTTCCAAAGTATCCGTATATAGAGGATATACAATTTTTTAAACCTGGTGGTATCCAAGAGAAAGATTAACAAGGATTCAGCTATGATTTGAGGAGTTTGTGTAAACAATTAACTTCCACCTTGTATGTTGAGTTGATCACATTTTTTCAGGTGTTTTAGAAATCTTGATTGTTCGACAGTTTTATAATTCCAGCATCATGCATATTTCATTTTCAGCGCATTTATTCATCAATGCATCACATTACACCATGATGGGATATGATTTTTCATGAATTTATCCTCTCATATGTAATAACATTTTCATTTTCATGAATTGATAACTTTAAAATACTGTACAGATCTTGTGAATAAATTGCAAAACTTTGCCACACTCACATTTTCTAAATGTGTGGTATGTTTGTGTAGTTTTGTTATACTTTCAATCTGATATTCACACATTCATTTTCTTTCTCAGGTTGTTTTCATATAATAGTAACATATAAACAATAAATAAGCTACCATCTAGTAGCATTCTTTTGAAGTAATTCAGTCTATGAGTTTATAGTTAAGGAGAGGGAGAGATAAAAGGAAAGAAAGACAATTACTTCAGAAGGATGGTCCAAAAATGGCTGTGTATTTATTGTTTATATATATTTGATTATCATGACAGTGTGAAAAGCTGATCACATGAACAACAGATTGAGAGTATAATGGAAAACTAGGCTAGCATACTGTGCAAGAAGATATAGTAGAGGTATGTTATGCAAATTTGTGCTTTAGAAACATGTATGATCTGAGAACAAGATCTGAACCATAATTTGTTGTAGCGGTACTGATGATAGACTGTAGGAGCTTATGGGATAGCCTTTTATCCATCATCTGCCCTCCATCAATTATCTGTTAGCACAAAATTGTTATCTCTTCTTCTCTTACACTACTTGGAGGATTGTCACAATAGCCATCTTGAAAATATTATCACTACTCCTTCAGAATGGATGGCCGTATCAACATGGGGTTTTCACGTTGAACATCTACTCTAACCATAAGTTATCTTGAAAATCTTATTATCACTACTCCTTCTGGATGGTATTATCTTCTAGTTGCTGACATTACATTATGCCAATCATGTGGAAACATTCTGCTATCCTCCATTATCCCCAGGGCTGCCAGTACCAAGATTTTTTTATTTCAAATTAATATGCATAAATATGCCTAGCCAGTCACTGCAAGCATGAGTAAAAATCTTCCTGCTACCATGTCTGACTCAACATGACATTTCACACTGTTTGAAGGAGCCAATCAAAGTTTCTCTTACAAACTCATCAATGGGCACTTTCATGTATGCATTGGAGATTGTTCGTTGTTTTGTTATTGATGTATATTTATTTATGGTATTTTTTAAATTTATTTGAACATATGATAAACAAGGAAATATTCACATGGGCAGCCATGGATGATAAAGCAGTGATGTCGGTAGTTCATGGGAGGGTTTGAAAGTCATACAGATGTTATTAGTTTTCATTGCACTAATTAGAAACTGAATGGTATTTTTGTTCATACTTCCCTTAAGATCTTATTGAACTTTTCTCAGAATTAAAAATTATCTTTCTGCATCTGGCCTGATGCGGGATGGTGTTACTGTTGACAGAAGTTTTATAGCCCAGCATGACTAATGTTGATGTGGTCTTTGCAGTATATGCAAAGTATAAAATGTTTCCACTTGCTGCTGATATTCCTCAAGTCAACTCTGTTAGTCCAGAAGTTCTGAAATTTACTTTGGCTTGCTTCACAGATGGCTCATCCCTTAATCACAGCTTTATTTCAAAATTGTGCCCTGAATCACTCTCCCTCAGTTACATGCTCCTACCTTTACCATTCCAGCTGTCAAAATAATTGTTTCATTTTATATATGGAGTAATCCAACCTTAAAGAAACTGTCACTGATCATGAACTAACCAATAATATTTAATAAAAACTGCTTGAACATTCTCATTGAAGGTAGAAAATGTAATAAGTTTTGTCTCTTCAAAATCGATCTCCAATTTACATAAATTTAATCTGATTGGGGTTGTTCCACTTTTATTCTTCACCTATGTAAATTAGCCTAATTGGCTCTTAAACAGCATGATGAAGGGACTGTCAAACACAAAATCACCTTATTAGTGACTAGTTATTGTTAGTCAGTTATTTAATCTATGAAATAGTGGTTTATCTTTGATGGCCTTTATATTTGAATCGCCTTGATGATAATTATCTGTATAAATCGCCTGTTTATTGTTAAGAGGTCATAGGTTACAAACATGCATTAGGGCTTCATAAAAAGTCACTCTTTCTTTTTAATGTCTTTTTTAATTTACCAGAAATAATATTTTTCTAAACATGGCTGTTTCAGGGGTTTGTCAGTTACAAATAACAGTTTTCATGTGACATGTTATGATTTGGTAGATAGGTATGTGTACTTGATCAATGTGTTCTCCAATGTAAACTCCAGTACTCCCTCAAGTTGGAAAAGCTGGATTTGCCAACTTTGATTACAGAACAGATTAGAATAGGAGACTTGGCAAATAACGTTTTTGAGGGAACACTGGAATTTTTTGCAAAATCAGGATTCACATTGATCAGAAAGAAAATTATACATTTCCAATTTCAAAAGGTCATACATGACCATGGTTCAGTTGGATTAAAATGCATAAAAGCACAAATTATTTTAAAATCTTCACCACCTCATGTAAAACATGCTATTAACTTTAATATATTGCATTGTTTTGAAATGAAAGTGCTTACTTACGGATGATACTTAAATAGTCTTTAATTTCAGAATGCTGGTACCTAATTTTCACAGTGAAACATATTTTTGTTGAGTGTGTACACAAGCTTTCTTTGATTACTTTATAAAGCTGTCTTATATTTACTAACAGCTATGGATGGGTACACATCCAAATGGTCCCTCCAAGGCAGTTATTGCTGGAAAAGAGATGACATTAGAGGAATGGGTCAAAGGTCATCCAGACAAGCTCGGACCAAAAGTCAAGGAATATTTCAAAGGATCTCTGCCCTACCTTTTTAAAGTTCTGTCAGTGAATACATCTCTCTCCATTCAGGCACATCCTAACAAGGTAGGGAGAGTACTATTATTTTTTTTGCAGTTGTCTCTTTGTTTAAATTTAGTGTTCATCTTTAAGCTTTAAAACATATGTTTCTCAAGAAAAATTCAAACAATTTATCACCCGAAAAATTGCTTAATTCAGTTATCATTAGGTCAGAATCTAATAGGAAATAAGGATGATTTTATCAAATGGATCAATGTACCATATCTTGTGCATAATTATTTATATGAATATTGTGTCTTATGAACATGAAAGAGAAGAAAGGAAGATTGATGGTTCACCAAAAGTAAGCATCATGAAAATTTAAAATTTCATATGAACATTAGAATGAAACTGAAACCTTTATTTGAGGGAATTCTTTATGGAATCCTGCAAACTTAAGGAGGTACTTATGTAAAAATATTTTAGGATTGTGCATAATTTCTTTTCAAATCATAATCAGTTACGACATAGTCCTTTCTTTCTTTTCTTTCCTTTTCTTATTTTTGTAGCTCACCTGACTGTAAGGCCAAAAATTGAAACTATTTATCTGAGGATGTGGGAAAGAAATAACAAAAAAATCCTGATGGAAAATACTTTAAATTTATTTCCATGGTTATCAGTTTTTTATGGTTCTGCAAAATGAGATTGTTCGTGATACCTAAATTAGTTGATTTCAGAAGGGGTCCTATTATATTTTACAGAATGATCATTGTCGGATCTTTAATGTCATGGTTTATTGCAACAAGAAATTACAAAAAGAAATTAGTGCTCCATGAAAGTAGATAAATTCAATACTTGTATTGCTGAATGTCTTATAATCTAAGTTAAATACCAGACTGTCAATCAGATCTGTGATGCTTCAGCCCTGACATCATCTCATTAAGAGACAGCTAATGGAAGCAACTTTTGTGCTCAAAGATGTGTCTGATATTCCAGCTGACAAGGAGTCAGACTTTTTATATAAAATGTCTGACTTTTGTTTTTATCTTTTTGTATGCCTTTTTGGGTTACCAAAACTTACTTGGCACTACAAAGCTAGGATTTTGCTGATGTGTCATTAAACTCTATACATATATTTACACGTACATGTGTAGGATGAGATTATATCCACTACCATTTTCTGAAACATTTCCACCAGTCAAATTTATTAAATTCAGATTCATGCAGCAGTTGTAATCTCTATCAAAATATTAAATTGGAATTAAAAAATAAAAAGATAATCACCATTTATAATTCTGCAGAAAGGACTTATGTCCTCTCATTTTGAAAGGGTATTTGTTTTCCTAATTGAAATCTACCTTTTATTCTTTAATCCACCCGTCTGTTGTTATATTGATCGGCCAACATGAGATTGAGTGATACATGTGACCACTTGTCATTATAATATTTACTGCTGTTTATTAACATCGGGACAATTACAGGTCATAGATATAATCACAAAGTACCACAGCTTATACTTTTCAATGCAAGAGCTTTGGTGCTATTTTATGTTTTCTTGTGAGGTAACAATTGTATAGAGAATCTTCTCTTCTTCTTTCATTTGTCCAGCAGTTATCTTTATCACAGAGAAAGCAAAGAACATGAGGTTGATCTGATCACATGTCATTACAATTTCTTCTGCTTTGGGAATCTTAACCCTCGTTCTGGCCATGACTAGAATTACCTGGACAGTAAATTTGGTTTCAGCTAAATTTCTAGATATACTTAATTAGCATATCATTAGCATTTGTTTTTGTTCTTTTGTTAGTACAGGTAGGTTGGCAGGTTTTGTAGGTGACATCTTTTTTTTTTGTCTGATCCCTTTTTTTTTTTGTAAATAATCAGTACCCCAAAATAATAATATTTTGGACATAACATTTTTGTATTATGAAAAAAAAATGTATGTATGAAAATTACATGAAATGAGATAAGTTGAGGCAGAGGACCGTCACATTATCTCAGATGAACAAAACTGGTTCTTCAGTAAACCATCCTCTGATACTGCATATAGTGTCTTTAGACCCGAATAATAAATAAATATATATGGCCACAATTACTAACAATAAAATATATTCTCCATATGCACTCAACGGGATTTAATCTAATTTGAAAATAGCATTCTGTCAAAGAGGGTTTCACATTCATGTAAATAATTATTGTTTGGTTTTGAAATATAAAGATGGTAACTAAAATTGATTATATATTGGAAGTTTCACAATGATTTTTTGCACGAAATAGTTACTTGAGATACATTAGGGCCATATTGTTTGAAACTTTGTGGATAAGTTTAACCTGTCTAAAAAACAATTGTTCCTTTAATGTTAACATTTTAAAAAAGACCACCATTACTTAATATAGACAAACCTTTGAATGACAGCTTCTCAAAAACCACTCAACAGAAATGGACCAAATTTGACAGAAAGTATCCTTCCATAGAAGTCCTCAGATTTTTAAAAAAATGATGCCAATTAGTAATCAAGTATGGCCACCATTACTAAAATTAGAAATGTTTTTAAACTACTTCTCAGAAGCTGCTGAACAGAATGTGGCCATATTTGATGGAAAGCATCTTTGCATCAATGTTTCTTTCTTGTGTATTCAAAAAATGATGTTCTGTTATAAGATCTGGCCACTGTTACTAAAACATTTACAGAAACTATCCTGGGATTGAGGGTTTTCAGATTGTACAAATAATGCCAATCCATCATCAGGGCCCCGAGTGGCCTAAAGTGCTCACATTACGGATCACTGCCATCTCACCTCTTTCTCTGTGGGTTCGAGTCTCAGGCTTGGCCAGTGTGGGTATGTAAGAAAGCTTTCCAGTAGCTTCTTGTGGGTCGGTGGTTCTTTCCAAGATTTTCCCGGGTTCTTCCTCTGCCATATATACTGGCCGCCATATATAGCCTGTCTTGTGCTGAAAAATGGCGTTAAATTCTATAACAACAATAACGACCAATCCATCATCAAATGTGACTGCCATTAATAAAAAAGGAAAGTCTTTAAACAAATTCTTCTCAAGAACTCATTCACAGAATTTGACCAAATTTGAGAGCGTATCCTGTCATAGAAGGTTTTGAAGTTTGTACAAATAATGCCATCATATCTGCTATCACTCTAAATTGAAAAACCTTTAAACAACTCTTTTCAGAAATAGCTAAATAATAATTTGACAGCATCTAGTTCCTTCAAATTTATACAATTCTTTTCCATTGTAAAAAAATTGGCCACTGTCACAAAAAATACAGTATTCTTTAAATGCCTTATGAAAAACCACTGAACAGAACTTTTCAGATTTGACAGAATGCATCCTGTTATAATGGCCTTTGAAATTTATACAAATGATTCTGATATGACCACCATTTCTTCAGCTCAGAAACCACATTAAACAATATAACCAGATTTAACAGGAAGCATCGTGCCATGCTGGTTTAACTTTATATAAATTATGCCATTCTACCATCAAATATAGCTGTTGTTACTAAAATAGAAAATAACTTTAGGAATGTCTTAAAAATCACTCAACAGATCATTGCCAGGTTTGAAGAAAAAGCATTGTTGCTTGAAGGCCATTCGAATTATAGAAATGGCTGCCAATTCTAAATAAAGAAAGACAAAAACACAACTTTATGTCTCAAAATCACCTTAAGAATTTGACCAATTTTGACAGAAAGCATTCTGGCATTGGAGGTTCTGAATATTGGGCAAATGATATAAATGTGCCATTATTTGGAAAGTTTTACCTTCCTGAAGTTTTTTTGTGCAATTTTTTAAATTATTTTTAGACATGAACTTTTATTCTGCATTATATACATGTAGCAGGATTGTGCTGACATGCTCTTTAACCCTATATATACATACATTCATACATACATACATACATACATACATGCACACATACATATACTTACAGTTGTCTAGTTCATCAGTTATCAACACTTCTGCAGGTACTTGCAGAAAAACTTCACAAGGAGAGGCCAGATTTATATCCAGATAGAAACCATAAGCCTGAGATGGCCATAGCCCTTACCCCATTTCAGGGACTGTGCGGCTTTAGGACTATCAAAGATGTGGCCATGTATATGCAGCGTGGGTATTGATGGTTTACGAAAACATAGATAAATCATCCTACTAATTAGCATGGCAGTTTAATTAAGAATTCATACTAATTGATATCGCATTTAAGTAAGAATTAAAGTCTGTATTTAGCAACATTATCTTCAGTCAGTACATTTAAATTTGATATATATAATTAATATTGTCATTAAATCACACTTTTTATAAGACGAATCAAAACCTGCTGTTTTCTCCACTTAACATTCAAAATGGAAAACCAGACATTGGCAAATCAGATGCTTTTCCAATTCCACACAAGTGAAAATGAAAGGAAACCATGGTTGAAAGCAGTAAATGCAAAAAAGAATAACATGGTAGCTAAAATGCAGAAAAATCGAATGCAGATTAAATGTGACTTTGGCACATTTACTGGTTTCAGTTTCTTTACCTCAATGTACCTTCAAAATTTCACAGTAGATAAATGACATTAGGCATGAAGTGTAAGATAATTGAGTGCCCAGAACTTTGCCCTATCCAGGTCTTTTTCATTTGGCATAAATTATGTTGATTCATCTAATTGTGTACTATATATTTTTCTTCCTCCAGGCATTGAAGAGCTCCGTACAGTTGTAGGAATTAACAATGCACTGAAGCTTATAACAGCCAGTAAATGTATGGATATGCCTATGCATCGAGAGGCGATGAAGAATTGTTTCTCATTTATGATGCAGAGAGACAAAGCAACTATAGAAGCAGAACTCGACAAGCTGATCAAGAGAGTTAGAGCTATGGGTAAGAATATGGTGCTTAGTTCCTGTACAAGAATTTCAGAATTGACTTCTCAGAAAAACAAATAATGCTCGACCCACTAGTTAGCATAACTTTGTCTTCTCAGTTTTTTGGGGGTTTTTTCTTGAAAATTTCGTGATAAATAACATTACTTTCAGTTATGCAATGAAGATTATATGAAAGTTGAAGATATTAAAATTACATAAAATGGACACTGCATGTTATATGGCTTTATAGGTGACAAACAGGGCTCATGTCTGACCACTTGACCAACTAGGTGACAAACAGGGCTCCTATCTGACCACCTGGCCAAGTAGATGACAAAATGGGCTCATGTCTGACCACATTACAAACTGCTAAGGCCTGCAAACATATGGCCTACAGGCCGCTTTGGGTCTGTGATCTTTTTCTTCCAGTTGCATTTATATCATACACGTATAAATTGCCATCTAGCTTATGTTCTGGAGGTAGTTGCTGTTGCCTGAATTACCCGTAGGTAACAAATGGCTTCTGTCTATTTGACCAACCCAAGCACAGTTGGAGTTGTAATGCAGGTAAGTAAATTCACACTAGGCTGAGTAATTAGGTTGTTTAGTTTGTCACTTCACAGCCTGTTACACAATAATTGATTCACAGCTGCAGTGTTTGGCTGAGAGATCATTTGTACAAAAACAGTCTCCATTAAAGTTCTGAGTTATACAAGCATATTATGTTTTGCAACATAAGCATCCTCTCATCACAGTGCCCTTCTTTATAATACATTGTCAAATGTAACACTGCAGTTTCTTTTAGAATTAATCAGCAGAACAAACAACATAGACTTGTTTGCAATTGGACTTGTTAGAGAGTGTATATGGTAGCATGATTGACCACAGATTTTAAACAACTACATTTTGTAAATATGAAGATCTCTAATGAAACCCTCTTCTTGAGAGACCACCTTTTGTTTGCAGAAATGGTTGGTATTTCCAGATAATTCTCTTGCAGAGTCAGGAATTTAGACTAGGCTTAATGTGCTCTCTTGCTTGTCATAAGAGGTTGCTGATGGATGTACCCTGTTTACTGTGGGATGTGTCATGCAAGGATGTTCATGTCATAAGAGGTTGCTGATGGATGTACCCTGTTTACTATGGGATGTGTCATGTAAGGATGTTCATGTCATAAGAGGTTGCTAATGGATGTGCCCTGTTTACTTCTGTTTACTGTGGGATGTGTCATGTAAGGATGTTCATGTCATAAGAGGTTGCTAATGGACGTACCCAGTTTACTTCTGTTTACTGTGGGATGTGTCATGTAAGGATGTTCTTGTCATAAGAGGTTACCAATGGATGTAAACTGCTTACTGTGGGATGTGTCCTGTAGGGATGTTCATGTCATAAGAGGTTACTAATGGATGTAACCTGTTTACTGTGAGATGTCTCCAGTAAGGATGTTCATGTCATAAGAGGTTACCAGTGGATGTAAACTGCTTACTGTGGGATGTGTCCTGTAAGGATGTTCATGTCATAAGAGGTTGCTAATGGATGTACCCTGTTTACTGTGGGATGTGTCATGTAAGGATGTTCATGTCGTAAGAGGTTGCTAATGGATATAACCTGTTTACTTCTGTTTACTGTGGGATGTGTCATGTAAGGATGTTCATGTCATAAGAGGTTGCTAATGGATGTAACCTGTTTACTGTGGGGTGTATCCTGTAAGGATGTTCGTGTCATAAGAGGTTACCAATGGATGTAAACTGCTTACTGTGGGATGTGTCCTGTAAGGATGTTCATGTCATAAGAGGTTACTAATGGATGTAACCTGTTTACTGTGAGATGTCTCCGGTAAGGATGTTCATGTCATAAGAGGTTACCAATGGATGTAACCTGTTTACTGTGAGATGTCTCCAATAAGGATGTTCATGTCATAAGAGGTTACCAATGGATGTAACCTGCTTACTGTGGGATGTGTCTTGTAAGGATATTCATGTCATAAGAGGTTACCAATGGATGTAACCTGTTTACTGTGGGATGCATCTTGTAAGGATGTTCATGTCATAAGAGGTTACCAATGGATGTAACCTGTTTACTATGGGATGTGTCCTGTAAGGATGTTCATGTCATAAGAGGTTACCAATGGATGTAACCTGCTTACTGTGGGATGTGTCTTGTAAGGATGTTCATATCATAAGAGGTTACCAATGGATGTAACCTGGTTACTGTGGGATGTGTCTTGTAAGGATGTTCATGTCATAAGAGGTTGCCAGTGGATGTAACCTGTTTACTGTGAGATGTCTCCAGTAAGGATGTTCATTGTCATAAGAGGGTACCAGTGGATGAAACCTGTTTACTGTAAGATGTCTCCTGCAAAAATGTTCATGTTGAGGCCTTTTAAAAGTGGTTTATATTCAAAAGTTTAAGCTTGAATTTTATGGATTTTTTGCCCTTTTATATCTTTGTTTTGCATGGTTTTTGTTAGGAATATCTATTAAACTTTCACAGTACGGTATGACCAGAATTTTTAATTTTGCTGATGTGAAATACATCATATACAAAATTGCCTGCTTAACTAAAGGGGTCCTTCAAAACTTAATTAATGGGATCCTTCAGAACTTAATTAAAGGGGTCCTTCAAATCTTAATTAAAGGGGTCCTTCATATCTTAATTAATGGGGTCCTTCAAATCTTAATTAATGGGCTTCCTTCAAATCTTAATTAAAGGGGTCCTTCAGAACTTAATTAAAGGGGTTCTTCAAAACTTAATTAAAGGGGTCTTTCAAATCTTAATTAAAGGGGTCCTTCAAAACTTAATTAAAGGGGTCCTTCAAATCTTAATTAAATATTTATCTTCTTTTTATTTTGCCAAGACCTCAAGTGAATAGGCAGATTTATTAAAAAAAAAACTGAATACTGTTGCCTTTTTATGACTCTCAAGACATGTTATGACTGCAATATATGAATCATTGTGGGTACATATGTATCTCTGGATACTTTTCAAAATTGGTTTTTAAAAAATGTTCCACTATTTGTAGCTTAGTAAACCCTTACCCAGTTCACATCAGTTTTTAAATATAATATCACATACTCCTCTCCTCTCAGTTCCTCTCCTGTATGAGTGAGGCCATAGGGTCAGTAATTGTATCAGGTACACATTTTGGTTAACTTTATTCATAAACCCCTAAAACCTGATTTGCCTCGTTAGTGGAATATAAAACCATCACATTCTCTCTCTCTCTCTCTCAACTGCCAAGTTTTCTTACTTCCTGTAGCATTTTTTACCTTGGGTCATGTCATTGGTTGGAAACATGCCCTTTGATACATCAACATCTTGACCCCTACATTCACGTGGTAGGACGTAAAACATCCTTTCTGTCCATCTGTATGTATACATGTACATCCTGAAAGTTTTGTTTATGCAACTACCCCACCCCTGAAGCTTTCCTTAGACTGTGCTGTAACTTACCAGAAGCCTTGAGTAGATGAGGTTAGTTTCCAACACAATCAAGTGCTGCTGTTCCATAATTTAAGACATGTTTTAACATCATGGAAGGAAGGATATGAGCCAAAACAAAGACCTTTTTAAATTTCCTACAAAGTTTGAATTGCCTTGATTGAAGGCTTTGGACTTTTGTCCAAAATAGAACCTTTAATAGGTTCTGATGTGGTTGAACCTGCTTCCCAGTCACTCAGGCTACAGCAGGCAAAATCATTTCCACCACATTGTTTTTTTAACACTCAGGCTGGCCACTGATTTGCGCAATCAGTCTGTTGTCTTGAAACTACTGTCTTTTTTGGACCATTTATCATGTAGGCAATCTCTAGTATCATGAAGGCAATCTCTAGTATCATGAAGGCAATCTCTAATCTCTAGTTTCATGAAGGCAATCTCTAGTATCATGAAGGCAATCTCTAATATCATGAAAGACCTCTAAAGTGGTATTTAAAGCAAACTGAGACCATCAGACAAGGGAGATTTGTTCCTGCCAAAGAGGGGTAATATTTATGCTCAGGCTGTGTCATCCTGGATATCATGGATTATCTGTACAGCCAACCGGATCTAACTCAAGATGATTTTCTAGTGCATATCAGCACAAGAGCATGCATTGGAGTGCATCTGCCTCCTGACTTGAAGCATCCGAAGACATTTAATCCCAAAAAAGTTTTACCAGGTTGAACATGTTTCAACAATGCAACAAGCTGCCTTCCAAGGTCACTAAACAGCTTCAAATTGACATAAATTATTTTTCTTCCACTGGATTTGTGGATGGGTGGTATTATATTTTCTTCAGACCATGTCCATGCATAAGCCATGTGCAAATTCTTGCCTGTATTTCGCATAGCTTAAAGCTGCATTTCATGAGACAGAGCCAAGTCTAGGGAAGGGATTTTATGACTTACTCCTATGTACTCTAGCGACAAATTATGATAGGGTAATGTAATTGAAGTAAAAACCAGTTTTTTTAGTGAAATATATTTCTTCGATAATAGTTACCTGATCATAATATAGGAATGCCAAGCCAAACCCTCTCAGCAGTTATATTTCTGGAAAAGCATGCACATCTGCTTCAGTAGCAACTGATGATTGATTCCAAAACCGAAAAGGGACTTGTTAGGAAAAGGTTTCAATACTGAGACTCACTAATTTGGAACAGAATCGCAAAGGTAATAAAATATTAAAAAAAGCATTTCATTATAAACTAATTCAGTGGATGAAAAGTGGAATTGTTTGATTTGACAAAAACATTACAGCTTAAAGTGTAAATTGTCAAATCTTCCATTTTGTTGTCTCACTATTTTTGTACTTTAGAGACACATTGTACCTAATTGTTACAAAATTTTCTGGTTACTATGTCCATATATAAATGTAGTTTATTATCAGTGGTGTGTGTGTATGCAACTAATTATGTCATCCTCTTTAAATAAAGTCATTATTATTATGGGATTTAGCATCAGACCCTCTATCCAAATGGAGACCACTGTAGTCTTACTTAAACCTTGTCTAATAGACAACCTTTTAGTACTTCCCTTGCAAAAAAAGCCTAAGGACAGAGTGAATATCTTTTTGAGCTGGGGAGGGCTGGATATGTAAGTGAATGTACTCCTAGTGTACTAGTTTAGTTAAAAAGTTGGTTTCACATAAAACATACCATTAATATTAATTTCCAAAAACAAAATATCATCTATTGGGGGATGGGGGGTGGCCACATTCCCAGTTATAAAAATGTGTATAATTCCCAATCAAGATAAACTGGGTTTGTGGTTCTGATAATAAGTATTTTAAAAAAGTATATAAAAAAAATGTCTTCTTGCATTCTAAGCAAATACTAAGGAGCTAATAAAAATGCAAAATTCATCATAGTGTTTGTCTGTGAAAGTAGAAATTTTTTTTTTACTGTCCTGGAATTGTGCAACAATGCTCAGCAGGTCATTTACAACAAGTCAGCCCACTTTGCAGCAATGCTTAATGACTGCTTTATTATAGCATTAATACTCATGCAGTCTTGTTTTTCTTCTATTAGAAATTTACAATTTAGCACATCCATACATAAAATTTTCCAATTCAGGGGCCTTGTGCCTCACGTCAGAAATGGTTGGAAAATGCCTGGATACATTATGCTGTAGTGGCTCTCCTAAGAAGCATTACATTTAAGGACCACTATACAGCTCTCTCTGACTGCTTTTGTGGCATAAGTGGTTAGAGTGTCCACCTCAGATGCAGGAGGTCACAGGTTCGAACCCCAGCTGAGTCATACCAGAGGCTTGTAAAAATGGTACTAGCAGCTGTCTCGCTTGGCACTCACCATTAAGGTTTTAATGTTAGGACTGGTCGACCTTGTGTCAGGATAATGGGACTGGGTGGGACATGATGCCACATGTCTGCATCATGATGCCCTAGTGCTATACATCACTAGAAACTGCCACACTGTAGACATTGTAGCGATATGACTGCAAAATTGTTAAAGCTATGTTAAAATTCCAAATCACACACACACAGCTCTCCCTCATTGTAATGCGGTAGTTAGGGTCCATCACCACTAACGACAATGTGTACCCAACCGTATTATTCGAAGTACTTTGACATGTACAGAATAGCATTATATACATAACTATTGAATAAAAGTAAGTACATGTATCAAAATTTGTTTTAAAAATTAAATGGTGATATAAGATCAAGTTACAGTTTGCTTGCTTTCAACCCTTTTGGTCATGAAATCTTTTGTAGTACTGCATTATATTTGAAATTGCGTTATAACAGGTGAGAGACATACATAAAGAAGGTTGGGTCTTTTTCAGCTGAGGAGGGTGAAAATACCAGCTTCTATGAATGGGATGTGTTGTCCAAGCTGTCTGAGGAATTTCCAGGCAATGTTGGATGTTTTGCTATCTACTTCCTTAATGTGATCAACTTAGAGCCAGGGGAAGCAATGTTTCTTGAGGCCAACCTACCTCATGCCTACCTGTCAGGAGGCAAGTCTTTAAAGTCTTGGTCATTATAAAATTGAGATACTGTTGAAATTAATAAAGTATCAGCACAAAGAGCATGAATTTAATCACTCAGCATCACCAAACATAATGTTTTTTTATAACCCCACTCTGATAGCAAAAGGGGCATATTGTTTTGCTGCTGTATGTCTACATGTTCATGTGTCTGTCCTGAATTTGTTTCATCCTAATAGCTCAAAAACTATTGGAGTTAGAACCATGAAATTTTCACACACATTATCACAGTCTTAAGTCAGGATATAACAGTAGTTTTCTCGTTTTCTGAAACATTTTGTTTAACTCATTGGACTTTTAGGGGACAAAAATCTAATTACCAAGATCCAGCAAAAGCTACTGAGGTAGATCAATGAAGTTTAGTATTCATGTTTAAATTTTAAAGCCATTACAGAAATTTTCATCATTTACATTTTTTCTGATAATGTTGACATGGACTTTTATGTCAAAAACCTTCTTAGATTGATGAAGCAAAAACCATTTAAGGTAGACAAACAAAATATGGCTTACAAGTCCAAATGCATATGCTAATAACCTGATTAAAATGTGAGGTCAGTGTAGCAATTTTTCACATTGTTTGCATTTTTAAATATTATGAATTGTGGGATCTGCAGTTGGGTAAACATGTTTTAGAAACACAAAACTAGTTGCACCCTATTTCTGATTTTAAATGAGGTTAAAACAACAGCTTCTCCCTTTTGAATCCCTTCAGCTTTAGACTGGCACCCAGAGCAGACCTGCCAACTCTTTAGATTTTGTCGTAAGTCTTACGAGAATTACCCTTAAAATACTGACTTAAAGCATACTAGCAAAACTACATAGATATGATCTTTGCCGAAAAATCCGGATAATTGGTTCATCTGTGTTTTATATGGATCTGGGTTTCATCTCAGAATTAATTAAATTAGTCTGGGAACCAGACAACTTTACAGCAGCACCCGAGACACTTTAAACTGCACCATTTTGTTCATGCAAAGCATCTGCATGATCAAACTGTTGATTATTGAATTTTTAAAAATGGCATCCAGAAAGCAATGCATGTTTAAGAATAAAGGGAAAATAAGCTTCTAGAAAAGTGTTAATAGTCAACACAGTAGAATAAAAAGGAGTATTCAGATTCTAGTGAATAAAAGCTGGAAAGGACACAATTACATTTATTGAACATCACGTGCCAATCTGAGTATGTCTCGTGGTGGGAGATATGATCATCATGTGAAATGGAAAAGAATTTTCAAGAATTACGTAAAGTTGAGAGATAGCAACAAGCCATTGAGCTGCATAGGGCTTGGAACTAGAGTTTGTGCAACTGTGCTAGTGGTAAATAAATTCTACACGTGCTTTATAGACTTTTTCATTTTGAACATAATGTGTATAGTAGATGTGTCAAACTTTTAATTACATTTTCCAGCTTTAGAATAGCAGTTATTGATATTTTGCTACACCATACTGAAAACTGGTCAATCTTACGGAAATACGGAAAATAATCAACTGCCTTACTGAGACTGACTCATCAGAGTTGGCAGGTCTGCCAGAGATTTCAATTCAGATCTACAATTTTATTACATACACAATGTGTGCAAACCCATTGCATTTGTATAATTTGGACACTCTTTTTAGATCACCCAAAAATCTTGGAAAACAAGCTTTTATCTCTGTGTTTTGCACACACCTTGTTTCAGGAAATATGTTGATGAAAGCAAGGTTTGCGGTTTCAAATTCAAGGCAAATATAAGCAGAACTTGTGCCAGAAGTAGGCTGATAACAATTATATCTGTTGCTAAACTGAGTTCCTTGCATTGGTTATGAAACTTTGAAAACATAGTGCACTAATAGACATTAGTACCATCAAGGTAAAATCTGCAGCACAGTCTACAAAATATAAAATTGGTAGACATAATGTTTTCATTTTTGTGAGTTCTCATGTGAAAAGGTTTCTTGCTTTTAGTGATATTGGCAATTGAAACTGCCAACATAGTGAATATAGAGTTACTAAATAAAAATACTATTTTCTTCAGACTGTATGGAATGTATGGCATGTTCAGACAATGTTGTACGAGCAGGACTGACTCTGAAGTACATAGATGTCCATACTCTTGTGGAGATGCTGGATTATACTGGTCGACCTGCTAGCAAGACAAAATTCCAAGGCATGAAAGTCACAGAAAATGGCTGCAATATAACAATGTTTAGACCTCATATACCAGACTTCTCCGTCACCATGTTTGAGGTAATTTGGTTTTCAGCTTGAGTTTATGCTTCCATAATATGGCTTCCTAAATTTTCCGTGCTGTTTATGTACATTTTTGTTAAATGTATTATAAAAACATGCTGAAAGGGTACTCACAGTTGCAGTAAAGGAGATATATTGACATATTCCATTAGTAGTACAGTGCAACCTCATTATAACATGCCCCACTATAACGTGAATTCGGATATAACGCATTCGTGGTGTGGCTTCCGAAATTTCTTATATTCCTTCGCACATGAAAAAAATATTTTTTCTTCAAAGTACATCAAATAGTGTATAAAAAAGTTATTATCATTATTGGGGAAGAGATCGCGTATGAATTCGAATTTAATATGATCGTGGCATGGTTCCTGAAATTTTAAATACATGTATGTATATTTTTCTCGTACCAGGAAAACATTATTTTATTGTAAGTACGATAAATAGTGTGTAAAACGTTTATTATCACTTTGGGAAAGAGTTCATGTATGAATTTTAATATAATACAATCGCGGCGTAGCTTCTGAAATTTAGCAATATCACCAGGTTCTTGAAGTGTTATGAAATGTTACCTATTACTGATCCACGAGTAAAGCCAGTAAGTTGTCTTTGTGATTGCCTTCAATTAATTCTGTATACAATCGTTGCTCAAACAATAGCCAACATGTGTTTTTTCTTTAACTGCATACACAACCATGCAGCAGATAATGCGGCGGTTGATAAAAGATTCACACAATTTTATAAACATCAAAAAACAAAAGCCACCATCATGTTTGCTGGGCTTGGTGGTGTTATTAGACGCAATCAGTTCACCAGTGAATACTGTCCGCTTTATTAGCTGGGAATTGAAAGGGTATGAAATTGTGCATGCGTTCTTCTTTAAATACTTTTTATAAAAGTGACTCATGACCATTGCAGGCCTACTGCACTTAGTTCTCGGGTTTTACATGTGTATGGGGTTTACTTATTAACTCGTTACTAATTTCCTATTTTTTTGTAAAATTATTTTACTGTTATGGAAAAACATGTTTACAAGCGCAATTCTTTCTCTGCACTTTATGCAAAAGAAATTATTATCATTTTGGGGAAGAGATTTTGTATGAATTGGAATATAATACGATACGTTCGTGGCATGGTTCCTGAAATTTTAAATGCATGTATGTGTATTTTTCTCATACCCGGAAAAATACTTTTTTTTTTAAGTACGAGAAATAGTGTGTAAAACGCTTATTATCATTTTGGGGAAGAGTTTGAGTATACGAATTCGAATATAATACGATAGTGGCTTGGCTTCTGAAATTTACCAATTTCACCAGGTTCTTGAAGTGTTATTCCAAAATAAACATTATCGTAAATGTTACTTGTTACTGATCCATGAGTAATGCCATTAAGTCATCTTTGTGATTGTCTTCAATTAATTCTGTATACAATCGTTGCTCAAATAATAGCCGACGTGTTTGTTCTTCAACTGCATCCACAAGCAAGCCGCAAACAATACCATGGTTGATAAAAGATTCTCACAATTTTATAAACATCAAAAAACAAAAGCCGCCAACATGTTTGCTGGGCTTGGCGGTGTTATTAAACGCAATCAGTTGACCAGTAAATAATTTCTGCTTTATTAGCTGGAAATTGAAAGGGTATGAAATTGTACATGCGTTCAGCTTAATTTTTTATATATAAAAGTGACTCGTGACCATTGCAAGCTTACTGCACTTAGTTCTCAGCTTTTACATGAGTATAGTGATTACTTATGAACTCGTTGCTAATTTCCTATTTTTTACCAAAATATTTAAACATTATGGAAAAGCAAGTACACAGATGCAAGTTGTTCTCTGCACTTTGCGCAACGATTAGTATAGTAGTTTTCACACGTTTCTTTTGATATTCACAAAATCTGAAGTAAAAGTTATATGTACGTTGAAAGCATGTGTTGATTGGTCATTATTCTTGCTGTAGTCATTCAAACGAATAGGCGTACAAGTGTTAATTATTGGAAATTTGCAATGGCGGTACACGGAAACATATATGAGAAAATGTTAGCAGTATGAAATTTGTACAGACACCGTTCATAGACCCTGGAACGTATTGAACCGTACATGTGCTTCGTCTTTCTTAACCTAATTTGCTCTTAATTTTTCCAATTGAATTCAGGCACATAATGATGTGTGACAAAATTATTGAATAGTTTAAATATGTATGCAATTTTTGCAGTGGAATTAAATATATTATGGATTAATTTCAAGTCCCGATGGTACAATATCAGACGGCAAGTAAACGGTGTTGATACTCTCTTCATGCTGTATATTAGACACTAAGATCTGGGAAAAATTTATTGAATATTGTAAATCTTTGTGCAATTTTTCAATGGAATTACATGCATTATAGATGAAATGAATGCCATGATGGCACAGTAGTAAACAGTGTTGATACCCTATTCATCATATACATTAGACATGAATACACATATATGTGCCAATGAGTTGTTCTCTGAAAAAAGTAAAATACTCTAAAAACCCACATTAACGCGTCCCCGATATTTACGCGATCAAATTTGTTTTATATTTTACTTTGGTGATTTGGAAAAACAGATTATTATTTATCATCAGGAAACAGACATACAGCCTATAAAATACATAATGCTTGATAGCACAAATGTTTGGATAAGCCAGTGGGTTACAGGCGCCTTTAAACATTTAAGTCTGATGATAAAGTTAATTTTTTTGCATTCATTTGCTCTGGTACCCATTAGGGCTTAGGCAGCATACAGTTTGTTTTTATAGGTCTTTAATAAGCTGACAGATTACTACATTGAGACATATCATGTGGTGTTATAGGCTGGTAAATCATAACTATAGTCATGAGCCCAGGGCAATCATTAAAGTATACCATTTTGAGTCTAATTAGGCCAAGGCAATCATTAAAGTATACAATTTTCAGTCTTATTAGGCCAAGGCAATCATTAAAGTATCCCATTTTGAGTCTTATTAGGCCAATGCAATCATTAAAGTATAACATTTTGAGCCTAATTAGGCCAAGGCAATCATTAAAGTATACAATTTTCAGTCTTATTAGGCCAAGGCAAATATTAAAGGATACAATTTTGAGTCTAATTAGGCCAATGCAATCATTAAAGTATACCATTTTGAGCCTAATTAGGCCAAGGCAATCATTAAAGTATACAATTTTCAGTCTTATTAGGCCAAGGCAATCATTAAAGTATCCCATTTTGAGTCTTATTAGGCCAATGCAATCATTAAAGTATACCATTTTGAGCCTAATTAGGCCAAGGCAATCATTAAAGTATACCATTTTGAGCCTAATTGGGCCAAGGCAAATATTAAAGGATACAATTTTGAGTCTAATTAGACCAAGGTGATCATTAAAGTATACAGTTTTGAGTCTAATTAAACCCAAGGTCATCATTAAAGTATACCATTTTGAGCCTAATTAGGCCAAGGCATTCATTTAAGTATACAGTTTTTAATCCAATTAGGCCCAAGGCAGTCATTGAAGTATACATTTTTGAGTCCAATTATGGCCAAGGCAATCATTAAAATATACAATTTTGAGAAGTTTAAAGATTAGAAGATAGTTGTATGGTTTAATGCCATTTTTCAGCACAAGATAGGTTATACATGGCGGCCAGTATTAATGGTGGAGGAAGAACCCGGGAAAACCCCGGAAAGAACTACCGACCCACAAGAAGCTACCAGCAAGCTTTCTCACATACCCACATTGACCGAATCTGAGACTCGAACCCATGCAGACAGAGGTGAGATGGCAGTGATCTGTAACGGTGAGCACTTTAGACCACTCGGCCACTTGGGGCCTCGATATTAGGAGATAGATTTTCACAACTATTGTGTAATACACTTTTAACTTTAAAAATACTTGGATTATCATTAATAAAAAGGAAAGAAAATAAGATACATTATGAGCATCATATGTCAGATGTCTAACATTCCAGCTTGTCTTGGTTCATTTCAGCTCATCAGTTGGACCTGTCCATGAGAAATGACTCTTTGAAACCCTTGCTTGATATATACAAGTTGGAACCAATCGCAAACAACGTGGACCCTGATCAGCTCTCACATAATATATCAGCAGATGAGGGCTACAGTAATGGTTCTACTGAATAGTCTTAACGAATAGCATAGACCCATATCTGCAGGCTTATTATCTGATGACAGATGAGTGTCTGTGTTGTTTGCAGCTGGTTCTGACCTGTATGTGATTATATATGGTATGAGTCCAATGTTATGATCAGACATTGTAAGTGAGTATATATGGTAAATCCAAAATGTAAAATCTCCTTTTCTTACTGTCAGTAAAGGACAGCTGTATATCAAAGACAAAATCTCATTTCTTTATAAACAATTTTCACTCTACCTAGAATACATGTAAATCTCCTTGATTTTGTGTACATTTAAAAAAAAAAAACTGGAAACTGTGATTTCACTGTTCTTCATGAAGTACCAATTATCATCGACTCTTCGGTAAACATTATGCAAACGGTGGATTCCAAGAAAGATCCCACAAACATTGTTCCCATTTTTAAAATAAAATAGAACCCATTCCACATTCCTTGAATTTACCATAATTAGGGGCTTTATATTGTGGGTCATCTGGCCACATTAGGTTGGGAATGGAGCCTGAATTGGGCCCCAAAATTGGCTTTAGTTTGCTGTGAATCATGTTTGAGGTATGTATAGCATAATTTGAAACACTTTATTTTTGTGGGTTTCAAATTTTGTGGTTTGGGTAAAATTACATATTTATGGGTATCTAGTTTCATGCATCTATCATTTACACAAAAATGTATGTATATGTCTCTGTTCATGATTATATCCATGCATTTGTGAGCAAACAGGTTGCAGTAATTACGTTATTCATTGCTAACATCTGGTGTGAATGCAGAGAACTTATGGAAAATGTCTTCTTTTTCCAAATGTCTGAGTTAACACATTTAATACCCGCTGTGGTAATCTTAAATAATTAGGTTCTCATGCCTTCTACAAGAGCACTATCAGAGCATAAAGTTCTCAACAGACAGGGATTAGGTGTCTGAAAATGCTATTGTAAAGCTATTTTGTTCAAACTATCCTGCCAAAATCAGCCAGTGGAAACCCTTTGTTACTCAGTGACCTTGATCTGTTGGGACAGAATTGGTTCTATGAAGTTCTGACGGTGTTATTAATGCACATATTGCGATGACTGGTGCTGAAGGAATTTTTACGGAATGGGCAAAAACTGAACTTCAGAGAGATGTACAGTGAGATTAGGTCTTGGAGGCAAGTTCACAGCAAGTAGCTTATCTAAACACATGACAAAACAACACTTTGGAGAGAGACCGAATTGAAATGGACTTTCAGAGATCAGGACTAAACTGCTGATTGCTTATTTAACAGTTAGTTGATATGTGCAAAAACGTTTATATAAATGGGGAAATAATGACGGATGCAGGTAGATTCATTACAACCTTACACTAGTGTGCTCATGAAATTTTGCATTCAAGTTAAATTGTAATAATTTAGTTTCATTGTTGGGGCCCCGAGTGGTCTAAAGCGCTTTCTGTTACCGATCTCTGCCATCTCACCTGTCTGCGTGGGTTCGTGTCTAGGATTCGGCCAATGTGGGTATGTGAAAAAGCTTGCCAGTAGCTTTTCATGGGTCGGTGTTTCTTCCCAGGGTTTTCCCGGGTTCTTCCTCCACCATTAATACTGGCCACCATGCATAGCCTATCATGTGCTGAAAAATGGGGTTAAACCCCATAACAACAACAAGTTTCATTGTTCCTCATCATTCATGTACTTTTCTTACTGTATGTTTCACATTCTCAGCACTATAGGTAGTCATGGTTTCAAAATAAAGGAAGAAGCAGTCAGTGACTTTCCAATACATGTGGTGTGATGGAGGTGAATGTCGGCTTAGTTGATATTTTGTTATTTTATATTCATGGTCTAGATAACCATGATAACCATGAAAATTTGAACCCAGTGAATTTAAAGTATTTCACAGTATTTTCCACATTAAAATTTTCACAACATTGGTACATAATAGTGTATTTGCAACGTAAATTTTCCCCAATAAATAATGCAGATGTTTAAAAATTCAAATGAATAGTGTTAGTAATGTTTCTTGATTAGAGTTTCCTAGTAAATTGATGATTGTGTTTTTAATGGTACAAAATACCTAGATACCTTGTGCACCTCCTTTTCACTGCATGCTAAATAAATGGAAAAACATTCAAAGTGTGCATAATCTTATTTTTTGTGTACCAAAGCATTTATAGCAGTTAACTTTTGAAACCAATCGTGTAAAATGTAAACTTGATTTGATCATTGTGTCTGTTTCCAGGTACCCAGTAAGGACACAACATGTTGTATCAGAGCAATAGACAGTGCCAGCATCTTGATAATTATTCAAGGTGAAGGTCAGCTTACCAGCAGAACCCTAAAGGAGCCCCTGGCAGTCAAAAGAGGATCTGTTCTATTTATAGCTGCAGATGAAGCTGCAGAAGTTGAAGTTACATCTGAAGGCATGCTCATGTTTCGAGCACAAGCTGGAAATGTATAATTATCAATGTACCAATGTACATCGATGTTTCTCAACAGTTGTTTATCTTTAGTTGATTATTTTCTCACCTTGGAATGGTGAGGTATAGGTATTACTAATTTCTGCTGACAGAGACAGCAGCAATCAATAATATCAGTTTTGCTGTGTTAAAGTTTTGAAAATGTCAGATACATTCTACATTGTTTGATTCATTCATTTGAAACTTTGACACATTATTATAAAGTTTGTAGATGATATCTATGATTCCAGTCTTGCCTGCACAAGCAAAAAGATACTTCACCATAAAGAAATGCACAGGCGAAATAAAACGTTCCGCAGAACTCTTAGTTTCCACTTTAATGTTGTTACTGTATACTCAGGATCCCAATGTTAGCAGCATAAAACCAGACCAGTCAATTCAATATATACCTGTGATATTTTACCCTTTATGTTCCAGCTATGCACAGCTTTAATTCAAAGCATTAATTCAAATATTTGACTGTCTTTTTCCTGGTATATGTATAGCCAAGTTTTAAATGGCACATTCAATTAACATGAGATCAGGCCAAGTTTCTGATGTTCTATGCAGGCTTGAATTGATAGTCATTGAACACTCCAATACAGACAGAATGGAGCACAGCCCAAGTTAATTTTGGTCCTCATACAGTTGGAGGTATTCTCAAAGGTACCAAAAACATTCTTAATAATTAAAACTCAGGTAGGTATTGGAATTTTGTGGTATATTGTGTTCACTAACTACAATGTTATCTAACATAACAGCATGTTATTTATCTGAATGGGCCTTAATGCCTAATGCCACTCATTGACCATAGACACTCAACACTATGATGTGGCTCATGATGTTAAAAATTCTTACAGGATTCCCAGATTGTTCAGAACTGGAAAATTCAGTACAATAGAATACAGTATATATTCACTTATAAGTGGACCTATCCATTTTAAATCAAACCAACTGAAGGGGTGGCTTGTCATGAGCGAGTCTTGAGTTGCACTTCGGAAAATAAATGAGGCTAAATAGATAAAGACAGAACCAGTGTAAAATACAGTTATATTATTGAGTGGAAAATGTCACAAATTGACAGCTTGCAATTTGTGCCAATTAAATCAGTTAAAATCTATATTGTTTGACATCTTATATCCATTTTTATGATAAATCCATGAATTCAGTTATAGGTCAGATATCAGTATAAAAATAGTTTAGAATGAACCGATTTACATACATCTTACAAATAAACAATGCAAGTTTAGTTCATAATTTCACAGTATCTTGTAGACATCACAATCTGATGTCATTTCATACAAAGTCCATGAATTTATCCTCATTATCTGATAATGTTCTGAAATCCTCCATTTTTCTCTAATCATTGTAAATCATCATTGTCTAGACATAAATATTGTCCAACTCCACTTCTTCTGCTTCACTATCATATGCGGGTGCTTATGTTTGGACTTGGTAAGTAACTCTTTGAAATAAGTCTGTAATGTCTATTAAAGGCTACAACTGAACATGTGTCAATTGTGCAGCAAGATCACGGGGAGTTAAAATAACAAATCTCTGTTACTTTGGCACTGAGCAAGTATCAAATTCATGGCATGATCAAAAGGTATATAAGCTAAGAGATCAAGGTCAAACATTCACTGGAAGATACAGAACTCTACTTGTCACTGTGAAGTACATGCATTAAATTTGTGGCTTGATCAAAAAAATTGTCAGGTTGAAAACAAAGTGAGTACTGCCTTTACATATCATTGGCTTAGCCAGCCATGTGCACTTGCAGTAAACTTTGGAATCAAATCTATCTTTTACAACTCTGTGGTCATAAACCTAATAACAGAATAAAAGCAAAACCAGCAAGTTTTGTAAAACTTAACAAACAATTTAATTGTCAAAGTTATAAATGAAAATGTGGAAGGTGTTATGAAGTGAATCCAAACTAATCATTATAAAGGTCTATGAAAGCCCTAAATGAATGTAAACCTGAAATGTACTGGTCCTCCAAGAACTGGGATGTTATCAAGATAGCATTGTCCAGAATTCCTTAAAATAATTCATAACAGTTCCAGAATAATATTGTATTCCAGATGTGCACTATTTCCACTGAACGGACCAAGCGAATGTTTCCTCTTTAATAATATCTAAGTACAACATAAAATATGTCTGCATACTTACAAAAGGAACACAACAAATGTGAATGACTCCAATATCGGAATGAAACTGACTGCTGAGTTCTTTCTTTATATACACTGTCTGTTGTGACTGTATTTCGCAGTAGACCTAACCTGACATTATACACTACTCATTTTGTGTCAAGCCTGCCAATGCATGTGACCTAACCCAACTAGTGGGAAGTTACTAAATCCTAAATTCGTCGAAACCCCAACATCTATTTATAGATCCTGTGTAATACTAAACTCTTAAGATACTCTGGTCACATATGCAAAATTTAACTACAAATATTCTGTAAAATATACAACCATTAATGAAAATTATAAAAATTTGATAAAACACAGACCAGGACTTTCAAAACATATAGAGATATGCATAACACTAACTTATGAAAAACGAAAATGCAAGTTAAATCAAAACTTGTATTGCATGAGTTACAGTGTTTACACAGCAAAACATGTAATAATAACAAATACAGGTTATTAGGACTTCACATAAATGGCAGGAAATACACAAGGTAAACAATTTTGAGAGACACTTCACTTTGCATTGAGCAGTATTAAGTTTACTTGTAATAATTTTAAATTATTTAAGTCCAAATAGTTGTAGATGCAAGTATTGTGCAGCAAATATCATCATGCAACAGATAAACACCGAGCATACCATTCATGCATTCTGATTGGGAACAGTGGTATGAAAACAAACAAAAAAATTGAATTGACATTCATGCTTTCTGAATGGGAACAGTGGTATGAAAACAAACAAAAAATTGAATTGACAGTAATTTTGCATACTGCAAACATCTAGAGTTTCCAACATTACCAAATATTTATCAAAATTTTTTTGTATTTTGCACTTATATGACAACCCTACTAATTGAATTTTCATTTTAAAAAATGTTCACTTGTAAGTGGGTATATGCATTCATTAAAATAGCTTAATAGCAAGCCACTTCACGGATATATTCATTTGCCAAATGTTTCAAAGTACATGCAGGGTATAACGAGGTGGACTTGGATTTTATTACCTCACCAAACTCCAAACGCTGGGCAGTATAAACAAATACATGCATGGTAAGAAGAGGTGGGGGCTGGAATTCATTACCTCAAAACACTCTAAACGCTGGGCAGTATAAACAAATACATGCATGGTAAGAAGAGGTGGTAACTGGAATTCATTACCTCACCACACTCTTAAAGCTGGGCAATATAAACAAATACATGCATGGTAAGAAGAGGTGGTAACTGGAATTCATTACTTCACCACACTCTTAAAGCTGGGCAATATAAACAAATACATGCATGGTAAGAAGAGGTGGTAACTGGAATTCATTACCTCAAAACACTCTTAAAGAAGCTGGACAGTATAAACAATTATTATATGCTCATTTTTTTCCCCGTTAACTTTACATTGTCAGAATCGTTCAATATTCCCCGATACTGAACGCGCGCAACAATACACATATAGCATTCACGTGAATAAAGGAACTACTTTCTATTGTAAACAAACAATGACGCAGACACCAGCACTTTTGATTTGTAAACAAATCATATACACTCGTGTAAGAGGCTCTTTACGTTGTGGTTATTTAAATTTGTTTCTGAATGAACTAAAACATGTTTCGTGGACTGCAAAAAAACCCAGCTGTTTTGGCACATTACCGCGTTGATACAATGTTACAGATTTAGGCTAGCTAGATTATATAAAAGATGGACGATTATGTCCTTACAAATAATATACAAGTGACAAGGTATATACTGTCTTCTTTATCTGGTGATAAGAATGGCAAAATAAAATATACTTACAGTTTTACATCCCGAATTTCCTCAAAATGTTTTTTCTTAATTCTGCAAATCCAAATTACATGAGCCATGTCATAGGTTTTCAATCTGGATTACACATTTCGAAAGTGTGCTGTAATTTCGATGATAAGTGCAATTGCATCCTCCTTACTGCACTCAGAATGAAATACACATTAAATTCCATAGTGTCTTTATGAAAATTGCAATTGAAAGACTTCATATTTTTCCCACGTTATGATTTCAAACATTCAATGACAGAAACAGAAACACATTTGCAAACCTAAACACGCTTCTCCTGTACCACTTCAGTCCGATGTATTTCATGTATAATTTGCACAGATGAATCCAGTCCAAAATCACAAACTTTCGTTGAATCAAAACAAAATACCAAAATATATTCACTCCAAATCAAATGGAAAAGTTGTTGCAATGCGCATTCATTCACAATATGACTGCAAATTTAAATTTTAACTAGACACGCCATTTTCTTTCGAAAGTTATGCCGAGCACGTGACCAAGTTCAAATTTATCTGGGCGGAGCTATGTGCGCATTAATAATGATGTCATTTTGTAATGTCAAATCTGCACTTGTGTATTTAGTTTGGAATACGGCATTCATTCATTTACGTTGTTTCTTGTAGTGTATTTTGTTTATATATTTAAACCTTAGGTAGAATAAAAGAATGAGCATATAATATAAAGGTTACTGCATTTGTATGGGAAAATATGAAATCGTTTTATCGAAAGGATATATTGCACTCACATGTTCGTGCAGTATTCCTTGCCAAAACTCATTCATATTTTCCCATACAAACGCAGTAACGTATAATTACATGTATGGTAAGAAGAGGTGGGGGCTGGAATTCATTACCTCAAAACACTCTAAACGTTGGGCACTATAAACAAATACATGCATGGTAAGAAGAGGTGGTCACTGGAATTCATTACTTCACCACACTCTTAAAGCTGGGCAGTATAAACAAATATATGATTTGACCAGTACTGTCAATAAGGCTCGACTCAAATATATATTTAGCATATCTGGTGCAGAATCTATATCTTCCTTCAGTTATATTTGCCTTCCTGTTTTTTTAGCAATAGAGACCTGCACTTAACATTGATAATCACTGAAACAATATTCTAACAGTAAATGTTTGCATATCATCCAAGATCGTTACAACACAGAATTTATAGCAAGCATATATGTAATTTTATTTTTCTTCTTTTTGTTGAAATTGAGATATATCTTTAAATAGACATTTGTTTTTAAATTTGTGTCCATATCATGTACAAGTTATTCACTTGCTCATTTGAATAGGTGAAGTATGTGTTTTTGTTGCTCATTATTTTAGTTCCCTTTTAAAGTGTACTGTGTGGTAATTTATACGTATGCTTATTAATGTACAAGTGAAAGATACCTTGAAAGTTGTGATACTGATACTAAACTGCTGTTTAATGTTAGTACAGTATCTGATTTTTATAATGAAGGAATTTCCACATAAAGATGCATCTAATATTGAGCATGGGGCAATGTATACATTACAAAAATAATGTACAGCGCTGTTTCTGTATTTTTTATTCTTGTATTGGTAAGAAAATGGTAGAAAAATGTAGGCCAGGAAGAAAATAAAGTTTTGTGAGTATGTTTACATAATAACTGGGGCATGATAAGTCTGGAGCAAAACATACATAGGGATTATTTTTATTTTTTGTAGTAGGTGTCACGATGTTTATTAATGGAAAAATATTTATGATAAAGAATGTCTTCAGATATGAGGGTTCCAGGTTTAAAATCCCAACCCAGCAACAAAAGTTTTCACATGGGATGCTAGCTATCAACATATTATCATTTTCTACATCACCAGCAACATTCACATTTCCCAACAAATTTCAGAATGAGATTATGGTTGGCAGACTACCTGAAAAAGAACCTGTTAGCAAAGCCTCCATTAAGCAGTCTCAAAAGGATACTGTAATAAGAAAATAAGCTTTAAGGCTTCACTTTTCTAAAAAACAATATTCTATATAAAAAATATATTTATCAATTTGTTTCTTTAAAAAAAAAATTGATATAACATAGAGGCCTGATGGGTTTCCGGAATTCAGCAATTGGTAATCCAGACATGTCATTATGTTAGCCTCTGGGCACAAGATTTGCCTGTGCCATCATTGTTAGCCTCTGGGCAACAGATTTGTTAGTGACAGCATTGTTAGTCTTTGGGCACAAGATTTGTCAGACCCTGATTCAGAAAGAATTAATGTGACAGATTATGGCCAGTCTTTGACTGGAATATACAATTGCTATGATCTCACAAACATTGCTCAATCACTCAAGCTTTCTATTCAGAATACAGTAGCTAATTAGGCATATTTGTTAATGATTGAAATTACTACAGATGATCTTACCTGGTAAAAAATTACACCAGATCTTCAGTTGATGAAATTTATCAAGAGTTTGTGAAAATCTACAGGTGAGAATATGTTAAGTGTTTTTTATTCAGAATTTCAATGAAATACTTTGCCTTATGGTTCTATTTAGGAATTTGTAAAAAGAAATAAATGAACTGAACGATCATATATGTGTATGCTGAAGAGATGTTTTGTGATGTGAATTTGATTTTAAATGTACTTTAACAATTTTTCAGTCATATTGCTGTGAGGTCTGCAGTGTTACAGTTTATAGTGATATCTAGCAGCTAACACCTTGCATCGCTTGGCACATGGCATTAAGAGGTTAGTGTTAGGACTGGTCAGCCTGGTGTCAGGATAATGTGACCAGGTGGGACATCATGCTACCTGTCTGCAGCATGATGCCCCAGTGCTTGACATCACTATATACATCACTATATACTGCCACACTGCAGACATTGTAGCGATATGACTGAAAATTGTTAAAGCTACATTAAAATTGCAAATCACACACTCATCCAAACTGCACAGCTTAGGGAAGACATAGTTTGCTTGGGGCTAGGATTTTATTCTTCAAGTAATCCTTCAGTGTAGAAAAATGATGGGGTTTTTTCTTATCAATTTGTCTCATTTTTTGAAGAAATATGCATGTGCTCTTTTGTTTCAGGTTTTTAAAAGAGTTAAAAGCATTTGATTAGTTTGGGATTATTTTAATATCTTATTTTTTATATGACATGTAAACAGGTGCTTGTAGTTGTTAAGGTTGAAAGTACATAAATCTGAAGCATATATCTACTGTGATTCTTATTAAATATCTTGTACAATTTCTTTAGATGTGTGGAATTAAATATTAGATGTATTTTGGTGATAGTATGTTTACATTTACAAGATGCACATACATTATTTATTTATACACTTGGCATCCTATAAGAGCTTATAAAAAATCGGGATAATATCTTCATGCAGTTGAGTTTAGAAATTAGTAAAATTATCTTATTTCATGCATGCTTATTGGTAATGATATGTAACAAGAAGATACCACTGTTAGTAAAGTCTAAATGTTTATATATGTTAATCGGATTAAACAGGATGCATACGGCCTTTCATAAAGATGGTCAGTTATAGAAAGGAAAAACACCAAGGTAGAATCATAGCCATGAAAATAGTCAATCTAATCTTGTAATTAGGAACATTCTTTAAAGAAAAAAAGGTTTACATCATAAAATGTTTATACACATAGATGCACTGATCTTTGCTACAAAAATATGTCAAGACTGTCAGCTTATTTTCTGTACAAGCTTTTTATTTCTACATGTAGGAACTTATTATCCAAGGTTTACTTTGTGTTTACAGTTAATGGTTTTTTTTTTTGTTTGTCCAAGGGCATAGTTGTAATTTCTGTGTTACATGTTTCATTGAAACTAAGCAGATATAGTGGTCCCTCAATGTAAAATCCACTGCCTCTCGTATACGGCATTGGTAAGGTCAGTGGGTCCCATTAGAATGGTTCAAAGTTTTGTTATCATTGATACTTACTGTATGTACTCACTTCTAAGTCGATCTGTCTGCATACTGCATAGACTCAGTTCTGCCATTGCATAATGCACTGGCAAATCTGGGTCTATGCAGTTTGTTAGGAGTAATTATAACCATCAAAATATACCCTGATCTGCTGTGTATTCCGCGATGGCTGAACAGGGGATGTGCTGTTTACAGCTGGAACCAATTTATAAATGACTGTGATGGTAATTTGATCAACTTAAACTTAAGTTCTTATATCCCTTACTAAAGCTTCCTCGTTTATAACATGGGTTACAGTTGTGTTCCATGGAACATTGTTATAAAGAAGTAGCATTGTGTAAAGGAACCAGTCTGGTCATTAAGGGGACCCATGTATCATAGTCATAAAGGGACAGACTATTCTGGTCATGAAGGGGATAAAAACGGCTATCACAGTCAAAAGAATGGAAAGGCACTGTGTACCAAATCTGAGGCCAGAATTAGTAGGAATCCAGATCCCATTGCATCCCTGTGCGTGTCATTGGACATGAATTTCCTGGGATGTGTCACATAATGATGTTCCATTTGAGGTCTTTTAAGTGTGTGTTTGCGATTTTTTGTTTAAACATTGGTCTTTGTGTTTAAGGATTGTGCCTTTTTTGGGCTTAATTATTCTCTGTGCATTTTATGGGGGGGGGGCACCTAAACTTACTTGGTGCTGATTAACCAGTATTGTGCTGATGTGCTGTTAAACCACATACATACATACACGCACACACACACACAGGCATGTCATAACCATTTTCCTGTCCATTGTAAAGCTTATACATTTTATTGAAAATAAAGTTTTGTTCAGCGAACTTTCGTGATATTTTGTTTGTTTGCACAAAACTGCTGTGGAGTCTATGCTGTACTCTGCATGATGCTTTTATGGTATATGTTAACTTTTAGTCCATGATGTCAAACTAATGTTAATATGCCAAAATCTATTCACAAGAGTTTTAGATAAAACACATGTTGCAATATTTGATTGGTTCTGAATGGTCTAACACCATCACATCTACACCTAATTGTCCTTGGGTCAAGTTAAAAGTCCCTACTTGCATTTTTGCACTTTACTTAGCTTAAGAATATGTATTTAAATGATTTTTGACCAAATTTGAATTTAGCTCGATTGCAACGAACAAGTTGATGGCACTCTGACATTGATTTTAAAGTCAAAGGTTTTGTCTAAGGTATTTAGCTATACTCTAGTGTTAGCCTAATAACACAAATAAGTGTGAATGGTTTTAATCAAACCCAGTTTGTGGTTATATTAGAAAAATACCTTAAATGATGCCACTTTAATTTTAGAAGTTAAATTTTATTATTAAAATATTAAATATAAAACTTTAACCAAACTTAGCATGTTTGTATCTGGATATTTATTGAGACCAGTTCAACAATTTTGTATTAACATCCATTAGAGTTCGAGGTCAAAGGCCATAGCAAAAGAAATGTACTGTACTTGCACAAATGTTGTGAACATATCATCTTTGACATCTGAAGAATAAAAATTGTTTCTAGTTCTGAAGAACTTTAGAGACGAGCTCATCACTGAAACAAACATTACAACAGACTTATTTGCCAAGGAGAGTCTGTTGTCAACAATGGACGTTGATGTAAACAATATGGAGGCTGTTAAGTAGTTGCAGTCTCTCAGCGTTCTCATAGCCAGATGCTGCTGATTAACATATGTATGGGGTAGTACAAATTATGTTTGGGGTAGTCCAAATTAAAATAAAGTTTGTTAGGGCTTTGTTTGGAAGAGTAGCAGAATAAATAGCAATACTGGTATGCATAATTTTCCAAATTTGAGAATAACTTTCTTGCAGGAATACCACGTGTTGATATGAAATGCCCAGACACTCTCATGTGACGATGTACAAATGCTATGACAGGCCATCCCATTCAGTAATAACTTAAAGTTCCACTAAATCAAGCTTAATTAGTAGCCAAGTTTAATGTGTCTGTTATGTACAGAACCTTTTCTTATATTGGGGGATATATTGTATCATCATGAGTGTGAACTAGCTTGAAAGGACCAAACCATTCATTTTTGAGGGGTGGCGAGTCTTTTCTCAGAGGTATTCCTTTCCTTGCCTATCTGATTTTGTTTGATTTACTTTTTGGTTGTTTTTAAACAAATTTTACAATTGTTTATTTTTTAAAGAAAAAGCATATCACTCTACTTATAAAGTTCATTTTTCTCTGCCCCTCTCTCTCTCTCTCTCTCTCTCTCTCTCTCTCATATCCTCTCTTTCTCAACATTGATAATAAAGTTGAAAAGGAAATGGATGAGAGATCCTATTCTTAATTAACCCTCTCTTATGATAGCAGTGTGAAATGTATGTGACTTGGGAATCAAGACTTTTGCTCAGTAGCTGAATTTTTGACCTGCTGGAAAAAAAATCAGCAGCATAAGGGGGCAGACCTACCCAACAATTGGCGGCCGACAAATTTTTTAACTCGGTAAAACCTCCATTGTGGAATTGGACAAAAAACAAACTTTTTGTGTGCAAATGACCTAGAAACTCACAGAGCTACCATGTTATAATCTGACCTAAAAAAAAAAAGCAAATCGAAGTGCCTGCAACCAGGTTGAACGATGTTGGATAGCTGTTTAATTTTGGGTAATTGTTTTATTTTTATTTTTCCATTGTAATTGTTGAATCATTAAGTGCAAAATGAAATTTTAGAGATTCAGAGGACTTTTAGTATGTTAATTTGTAATGAAGCCCACACCCTCTAAGTTAATCCCAGGTGCTTTAGAATGAACGGTGGCCGGACAAAATGGTAGCAGAGAAAATGGTACGGACAAAATGGTATGGACAAAATGTTAAGTGGACAAAACGGTATTGGACAAATTGGTATGGATAAAATGGTGCAGACAAAATGGTACAGACAAAATAGTACAACTACAATTTTATTAATACAAAATGTAAAAAAAAAACAGACAAGTCTTTACTAAATAACATTAATAGGCTGCTATTGTGAACTGACCATGGATGATTTATAATAATTACCTATGCAAACAATTTTAAAATAAAAAAGCAATTCAAGAAAAACAAAGCGCAAACTATAAAGCTACATGACAAAAGACAAGTACAAAACCTCTGACTACTATACAATATTTTAGAAATAGAAAAAAATAAACTAAAGGATGTCAGACATCCAAGGCATACTAAAATAACATTTATCATATGAGGTCAAACTTTTTAACCATTGTTGCTGCGAGGTAGGTCATCGATGTATCTAGAATATTGGTTCCACAACTGAATTGAGAATCTTTGTGTACCTCTTCTTCCTCTCCTTGGTCTTCCGATGAAGTTGTCCTCCATGTAATTACATATTACTTCAATTTCTCGGTATGCTGGATCTGCGGTAAGAATTTCTTAGACTTCTATGACGCTATATGTTGGAATAAATGCTAGAGCAAGAAGACGCTTGACAAGAAGCAAGAAATCAGGTTAATCTCTATAACGTTCTGAAAAACCTTCTGATTGCAGTTTCCTCCAGACGCACTGACTGAAGTGAAACATGCATCCAGTTACTGTTGCCATCGGAAATATATTCTGAAAAGCTCTAATTGCTGTCAATTCAAAATCAAATACAACAGTAACTGGATCTAAACCTGCATGCAAGGTGAGAATTTCTTGAAGGAGTTGTTGATATGTTTGTTCGGTTTTTTCGGATAGTAATGCATACAATGCAGGAAAAACTTCGCCATTGAAAAAGCCATGTATAGTGTAGAGTTGGTCGTATCGACTCGTGCTGACTCGAAATGCACCATCGGCAAACCAATGTTGGCATCTCGAAAGGAAATCCAGCTGATCTTCGGCTGCAAAAATGATCATGTTATCTTGTCTGACACAGATGAATGGGTGGTTGTTCTGTGTCTGAGAACAAACCATAATGTCTTGTTGATCATTCGGTCCAGCCATTTGACAATGCCTTCGTACATCTCATGATAAGGTTGCTCGTTTTGGAAGTAGATGAGCGGCTGCAACTGCAACACTCTGCAATTCATTGTGACCAATCGATCGTGTTGCTTCTTCAGTTGTTTCTGCTTTCCTTTTCATGTTGGCACGAACTGTTTCAACTTCGACTTGCCCATGCATTACCGTGTGATTATGAACTCCAACTTCAAAAACGATTACATTCGCTTGTGTATGAATTCGTGCCTTGCACATTCTTCTTTCACAACGCCAGAGCTCCTTGCCATCACTGTCATCGGTGTTCTTGGTAAATAAATAACCTTGAAATACAAGCTTGCGAGCCCCTTTTTGAGAAGTAACATATTCAAACATGATGAATTTTTTTTACAAGTTTAAAAATTATATAATCAAGACAATAAAGTCCTCTTAAAATGATATGCAACTGTTTTCAGTTTTAGATTCAAACTACAAAAATTAAGGCACCCCAGACGAAGAGCATGCAGTTCACTTTGATGCTTTGATCGATAAACTCTATATGCCGTACAATACTGTTGTAACTCATACCGCAATTCTGTTTATTATACTCTAAACTGCCAGCTTTGTCTGATGCCAGATTGGCTATAATTTAGGTTCAACTCGCACAGTTCAGAAAATGTCACTCGTACGACGGGACATCAAAAACTAAGTGTATGTAAAAGAAAAACAGTATTAAAATTGCATTGAATTACTATTTGGTATTGTTGCATTTTGTAGATTCGATATAAGTTATTAGCACTTGCACTTTATTTTTTAAAAATAAAATATAATTAACATTTCCGAAGTTACAAGAATTTAATAAAAATCATTTGTATTGGTATCTTTTTCAGTTAGATTATGGATGCAAGAATATTTTAATATGTGTATAAAAATTTAATTTTATTATGATTTTAGGTAATTATTATTTTCATTAGCAATCGAAATTCTAATATATGTACCATTTTATCCCATTTTGCCCCATACCATTTTGTCTGCAACATTTTAACCATACCATTTTGTCTATACCATTTAATCCTAGTACCATTTTGTCCCATACCATTTTATCCGTACCATTTTGTTCGCACCATTTTATCCATATCAATTTGTCCAATACCATTATGTCCACTTAACATTTTGTCCATACCATTTTGTCCGTACCATTTTCGCCGCTACCATTTTGTCCTAGCACCAAAGAACACCCTTATTTGGGTTTCGAAAGGAGCCCAGGCCAGTGTACCTGGAATAGTTGAATAGTTTACAATTACCCATCCAACATGGCTTGACACTTGATAATGGAGATGTACATGTTGTTGTTTTGGGGTTTAACGCCAAAATTTTTTTTTTACTGAACCACTGACTAGTATGAATTTTTATTGTGATGTAAATTTTATCTTTTTGTTAAGTCTCTTTGATAAGGCTGAATTTTGGATATTGTCTGCTGTAAATTGTATTGAACTGACTTACATTGAAATATTTTCCAGCAGAATATAATGATGAAAATTCTTTTATCTCTCTTGTCCCTAAGTTTATTTATCTAACAGGCTTTGGTGGATTTTTTAAAACTTCTGTTGATTTTTTCATGTATTGTGTTTTCTTTCTTTGTGACAGCTTGTAAGTTTTCTAACCTATTATCTTGTTTATCAGAATTAATTTGATCAGTAATAAGACCATCACTAACAGGGCATTGAAACACTCATAAATAAAACTGTTAGCGATATATTTTTATTTTTTGCTTCCTGGAATTCCAATACCTATAGCGAGATACCCCATGTTACTGACATTTCCAAGAAGTTTTCTGAGACAACAGTTTCTGCTCGCTTCTTCATTAGTAAATATTGGATGGCATCTACAGTCATCAAAACCAATACCTTTCTCAGTTTGTCCCATTTATGTAATTTTATCTTCTTCTAATATAACATTATTTTTCAGCAGAGGAATATGTCGAGATAATCCTCTGCATCTTTTATTCTGATGTCATCAGAAGAGTTTTGTATCTCATATTATTGTTTAAGCGCTCTATATTTTCATCCGCCACAAAACAACACATAATTGGACCTTTCCCTTGACCTACACCCCAGACTTCAGACATGGCTGTGGTCCAGTACTGCCATGGCCAACACTGGCCATGTGATATCCACAGTACTCTCCACGACAATTTCCAAAAGGAGTTACTGATCTGATCATGAGCCATCAACAACTTTTTTTTGCCTGATGTATATTACATTATTGGATAAAGTCCATTTGAAGATACTACTTCTAATTATAGAGATGACTAATTCTACTGCAAGAACAGTATTTTAATCTAACCGGGATAAACCAGCTTTCCCAAGGTCAAAAATTGCACAAGAAAAATTACTAAACAAGATAAAATCTTTATTAACCTCGAGTGAAATTGAGAGATTTACAAAAACTGAACCAGAGAAAAGTAGAGATAATCTTTTTGGCGAAATGGATTATGGGATATTGAACCATGACACACTACTAGATTTCATCTAGATAGATTAGCCAGAGATAAGAAACAATTACCATTTGAGTTACAGTTGTGTGATGTTATCAAAATGGGGAAGAATGAATTTATCAACGATGGTACTGCTCATGTTTGGTCAACGTTTAAAATTGATGGTGATGGAACATTTATTAATTCCACAATGGATGACAAACGAGTGGCTACTATTATTAATAATCTTCTTGATGACAGCAAGTACGTATTCAGAATAAAATTTATTGCCGAACATATCACACAAGATGGTTTACAGTCGATTATTCGTTATAAACTCGACTGCTAAACAATCACATCAACATAGCAATGTAGTCACAATAGATAAAATTCTAAACCAGGTATTTTCACTTGAATAGACAAACCATACTACAATAACGCATATTCTATGACATCTGCTGTTTATGTAAATTATCTTTTAAATGAACTATACACGGATGTTCTTGCTCCGATGAAAACAGGCTCACTAAATTGTGTGGCTCAGCATGTAAGAGAACATTTTGTAAACTCGAAATGCGGAAATGGACTTAAAGAATCACAAATAAAACAAATTGCACAATGGGAAAAAATCTCTTATCAAACTAAGATAGATTACGTGGTCATTTTAGAAAAAGCATATTAAAGATTCTAATAATTGTAAAAATAATAACCAATGAGATTTTGTACAAATCTAGTAAATACTGTAGTAAGGGTGCTCCAATAATTTTATGTGATCATAATTCACATGTGTGGACCGACTTGGTGACAAAATTTCTAAGGGAGATAATAATGCAATTTATGACGATGATGATTACGAAGAAATCTACAACATAAGTAAGCATGACCTTGTATCGGTCAGGCTATTTCACAGAAATGATTCCGAGTCAGATGAATCAACATTTGATGAGTTTGTTCTGCCATCTGTCGGAATGAATCACTCCAATGTGTGATTGAAACAGATTGCATAAAATATGATGGCGACAATGATGATTTACTCGTTAACTGTTTAACATCGTCTGTTGTGGCTCAGATAGCCCCCCCCCCCTCAAAAAATGGCATCGAACTCCAAAATAATTTCTCTATGATATGTCATGGCGCTGTGTTGAGTTTGGCTATGGTGGTCTTTGGAACACAAAATATAATTCCTCCAGTATGATTTCTGTTGACAATGTTGCTGTTTATCCTGATGCTTTTCTTGGACTTAGCGAGTGTCATCCGTATTTTGAGTGATTTGGTCATCCGACACACGAAATGACTAGAGTTGCAATAAATGTGCCACTACCAAATATCGATCTTACTTGATTTGCGGAGATTTAATCATTAGAGTTTTCAGAGAGTATTCATCCGATTATACCAATCTGGTTCGGCCGTCAGTTTAATAAACCTGAGCTAATTATCAGTGTCAATATCAACGACTGTTGCATAAAAAATCAGCTTGGTTAGGCTCCACTAGTGATATTATGATATATGTTGGACACTATTATTTTAATGTCATTAACTCTAACCTCTGCGATAATTTCACACAAATCACAAAAATCTGTCTGGTTACCACAAGACGACAAAGATATGTGCAGAAAAATTATCAGTAAGTTCACTCAGGGTTCTTCATCTGATAGTGCACGTCGTTGTGCAACATTAATCATGGATCCAGGCAAATTAGATTTTGTTATCAAGGACACAGTGGCAACAGATGTTTTGGTGTCACGGATAAATGCAATCATGCAAGATGGAAAAAACATAGGTACAATAGATATCCACTACAAAGGCAAAAATTCTCCTCAATTTACTAATTTGAGATCATCTATATTGGCATACTTGTCAATAAATTTGTGTTGATGATCAGCAGATTTCTTAATGACGTCAGAGTAGCCACAGATTCTTTCTATATTAGTCGGAGTCCGATAAATCAACCCCAAAAATCTGTGTTGATACTGATGGATGATGTTGTGGGTCTGATGTCATCTGTTCATTAAAATATGCAATTTTGCTGCATGCAAGTCATTTCGGAACAAACCCACGTACACTTTAGACACATACCAGTAATTGGTAACAGCCATATCAAGCATGAAATTCAAAATGGCCACAGGACAGATGGTTGCGCTATTCCAAATGGATTTACAAGTCACCAAACATGATTTGCTCAGGAAATATAAACTACATGTCATCAAAATTGATAATTGCAGCTTTTAATGAATAAGTGATATCAGCCCCTCACCCGAAAATCAATGTCACGGGTGGATGGCTGATTTATCAGCCTATATTAGTCACTGTAAAATGGATCCTGTGAAACCATTTATCGATAATGCCCGTGATGCCGGTTGGGATTCGTGGCGAATAAAACATGAACAAATAAAAAGTTATATGGAGTCAGCTGACATTAAAGCACATGATCTTTATTATCGCAGCGACAATTTATCACACATTTCATCAGCACCATCAGCAAATGCTCCAATCACGAGAAATAGCATGGTCTATCTGAATGGTCCTGGTGGTTCTGGTAAAACAATGCATGCGATAGAATTATTCAGAAATTCAGATATGATTTTGTTGACGCCAACTCGTCCGCTTGCCAGAGAGATGCAACATCGTGTTGGCAGCGCATGCACGTATCATGGTTTCTTTAAAGGGTGTGGTGATGCATGGACACTAGAACGAATGAGTGACAAATATATCCAGAGAATAATTATTTGGGATGAAATGTGCACGGCGTCACAGGATATTTAAAAAATATATTTTGATTTCCTAACGACAAAAAAACCCACAATTATTATATGTGGCGATCCAGGGCAACCTTCACAATTTACTGGAGAATCCAACACATGACTGCTTACGCAAATACGTTGGCTACTACGAAGAAATGTTGTATGATCATCGATCACATAATGACAGATTACGACAGTTAAAATCGCTAATCAGACCACAAACAGATAAAATTCAATGTGAAATCATGCGTACCGTAATTCCAGAGACACCAATGTCTGATTTCTGGAACTTATTGTGCCCTAATAATATAACAGTTGTATCCAGAAAAACTGTACGAGATTCACTTCAGTGTAAATTATTTGATGTTCACAAACAGAAATTTCCAACTCAACAAGTGCCGTTATGTTACCAACCTGCAGATACACGTTGGCAAAATATACTCGTTCACATTCCTGGAACAGGCATGAAACAAAAACTCGTTCTTAACGATAATAATAATAATAATAATAATAATAATGAGGACTTTGTATAGCGCCTAATCTTTAGAAGCTCTAAGCGCTTTACAACATTTGACAACGCCTATAAGATAAAAAACATATAATGATATGACTACAAAAACAAACACCATGAAATTAGAAAACATTAAAAAAAAAACATGCTGAGAATATTTAAGGTAGGAAACATTATTAGGTCTTTAAGTTTGTTCTTGCAGTCGAAATAAGTGAGTTTTGAGAGCACTCTTGAATGTGATCACTGTGTCTTTGTGTCTAAGTTTAGTGGGAAATTCATTCCACGTTGCTGGGCCCAGGTACGCAAAAGAACGCTGTCCATATGACTTTGTTTTCATAGTGGGAATAATGAGTATACGATTGTCAGAAGAGGAGTGTAAGTATCTTGCTGGTGTGTACACATGGGTGAGGTCAGATAGATATGTTGGACTAGAGTCCGACAGTGAAATGTAGCTCAGAGAACAAATTTTGTGTTTGATTCTGGATCAAATGGATAGCCAGTGTAGGGTACAGAGCAGCGGGGAGGTGTGCTCTGATCGTGGTACTCTAAGTATGATCCGAGCATTTGTGTTTTGAACTTTTTGAAGTTTCTGGAGTAGATATTGAGATGAACCAGACATAATTGAGTTACAATAGTCCAGTCTTGAAAGTACTAATGAACACACAAGTGTTTTAGTGGCATCAACTGAAGGATATTTGCGAATTGAGCTGATGCATCTCAGCTCAAGATATGCAGCCTTGCATATGTTCATGACATGTTGGTGCAATGTGAGAGTACTGTCCAGAGTAACACCCAGGTTTCATACTGATTGTGTGAATTTAATGTTGGCGTTGCTGATATTTATTGTTTCAGGTAAAAGATGTGAATGAGAAAGTCTTTGTGTTGTGATCAGAATGGCCTCAGTTTTATCATCCTTCATCTGCAGCTTGTTACATGTTATCCATGATTTCACATCAGAAATGCACCTCTCTACACCTTGGATGGTAGCATCAACTTCAGTTGGGTGGCTAGATTTGTATATTTGGGTATCATCAGCGTACAATTGGTAAGACACTGGATGATGATCTATGACACTTGAGAGCGGCTGAGTGTATAGAATGAAGAGAACAGGTCCAAGAACAGACCCCTGTGGAACACCACAACATAGATCAACTGGGCTGGAGTGTATTCCATTTGCAGATACAATTTGTGTCCTGTTGACCAAGTAGGACTTAAACCACAGTACGGCTGTATCATGAATGCCAAATATATGCTGGAGACGGTGAAGTAATATATCATGGTCTATTGTGTCAAATGCTGCAGACAAATCAAAGAGGGTGTGGACTGTAATCTTTCCGCTATCCAACGCAGAGAGAATGCCATTAACTACTTTTAGAAGAGTAGTTTCAGTACTGTGGCAAGGGCGATATGCAGATTGTACATTGCTAAAAAGACTGTTTGAATTTAGATGAGATACAAGCTGGGATAGAACCACCTTTTCTAAGACTTTTTATATGAATGGGAGATATCGTTGAGGTTCCAGTATAGGCTGTACAATAAGCGCTGTCACTAAACCCATCGTGATGGGCTCTGGGATATGCAATAACAATTCATTTGTCACAGGGATTAACAATATAGATACCAATATCTGGATTGTCGATGATCGGATCGAATGGTCAAATTTAGATCTGCCTCTGTATAGAGTAACAAAAATATTTCAGTTACACAGAGTTGTCTACTTGTTCGAGCTGCCAACAACGTCTTCGACATCACAAACAACAGTATCGCTAGGAATTATCAATGCAGTGAAGAAAATTTTTGTAGCTGGTTATGCGCAAGATGACAAAAAAAAAAAACAACAGCGCAAGTTTGATCTGGGTGTGGAATTGTCATGACGCTTAAACAAAAAAATAATTACTGCACTTGCTGTGACAATAATGCTGTGGCAATATTTTCGTAATGCTGTAAGACAATTTACTGTGAACAGAATCGACAGTAGTCTCAGCCAAGCACGAAAATATCTCTCTGACATGTCTTGAATGTAACAGATGTAGAGGAGCTTCATTCATCAGAGCTAGTGACTCTTGGTAGTGTTTTTTTATTGGCACGTATCCAATCTGGTGGTAAACGGGTACTTATAGGAATTGCCTGTAATTGTTTGAAGACAAATCCACATTGAGGAGCTGTTGAATCTAGTCATATTGCAGACTATGCCGTAGAGCTTACCACGCTGGAAATATTTTGTGTTGTTACATTCCACACAGGATCATTTACTTTTGCTGCACCGCCCTCAAGTTCATCGGGTTCATATAAATACCTCACTGTTCTTTTACTACCCAACACTGCTTGTGTTGATCCACCGGTGAGCTCGTTATTTAATGCGGCCACCACACGAGGTAGTCTCGCAACCCATTCATGAGAGCTGTCCTGAATAAGTCCATCATTGATTGTCATTAACAAGGTCAACATCGGGATGTTGCTGTTGTCCACGTATTTCTTTGTTGCAACGTCGTCGTTTGATTCTGGTTCTCTCAAATTAGCAATGCTATTTTTGCTCATCTTGAGATCGCCAGTCATTGTATCACCGGCTTTAGCAACACATTTACTGATTGCCACATCTTTGTCTGATTTTGGTTATCTCACACTGATAATTGTATTTCTGCTCATGTTGAGTTCGCCATGCATTATATCTCCAATTCTTCTAAAACATCCAGGAATCTCATGATTGTTAGATATGACTCCTCTGAGTTTTTAATTTTACCGGTTTTAATAAACACCAATAAATTGTTATTGGTCGCGCCAGGAACTGTTAACGAGATATGGTTTGTCTTTAACCTCCCATGCTGATCCTGAAAAACATCAACTTCATTTGTGTCAACATCGGTGAGATGCAAAAGATCAGCAAGTTCATCTCGTGTTGCATATTTGGATAAATCAATGTCACGCTGGGCCTTGTCGCTAGCAGATCTTACATACATATCTACCATTATAAACCATTAACCTGTTTAAAATGAGATTGGACGGCAATGCCATCTGGTGCTGATGACCTTGATTGCAGTTTTTTAATCTGACCAGGTGTCAGAGTAACACTGAGGTGACGATATGACATTATAATATCAGGAATGATCTAATTAACATTTACGCGTCAACGACTCTCATTTGTCCACCAACACCATCAAGCAGCATTGTTTTATCTGACAACATAACAGCAATTGATCTGTAACCACCAGCTGGAGCAGGATCAACAATAGCTTGCACATGTACGTCAACGACTCACTGTCTGAATAAATCCAGAAGTTCAAGCGAGAAATATTAAATCGGACACAATGTCGAGAAATCCCGCTGAAATATCTGCAGGCCGGAGTTGACATTCTAATCACGCCCCATAAATCTCATCAAACTATGACACAACCATGCAACGTTGTTTTGGTCAAAAATCAGTATTATGTCTTCAGATGGTTCTTGATGTCCATTTATCCTCAGTAAAATCGTAGACACTGTTAATCTGTCAAATACCATTGGGTTTATTGTCTGTGTCGTGGTGCTGAAATTCCCTGCTATGAAAATGTTCCTGCTGTACCTGGAGCTGTGTCTGTGGTCATTGTCAGCCACGACAGTGTTGATTTACAAACTATTCATGAACAATAATACTCGTTCTTCTGTCAACGACGGAGTCATCGTTGGAATCCATAATGTTAGCTTTGTTTGTGCTACTTTACTAGCACCACCCCCACCAATCCCAGCATGCCAGATAGCATCGTTGTCGGTGGCCCTTCGAACCAGCGCAACCGTGTGTTTTGCTCCGAAGATAGCTTTTCTAACATGTCTGCAGGATCCTAAGATATGTAACAGTGGTAAAACACATGAAAATCCACCATCTGCATTAACCCGAGATCACCATGCTGCAAATCCCAGGTTGAATTTTAGATTGGCGCTCTGTAGTGTTGCACAAGCATCGGCAGGTTGAGGTATCATTCCAGCTGGCTGTGGATTAATGGCGCTGACCAGCTCTAATTGTATAAGATGCTGTCTATCGTCGGGGTGGTCAGTAATATCACTTATGAACATCATGGACAGACCTGCGGACCGTGAATAGTCATCAGAGTATCTTGCAAAACTGATACTCGTCGTACAACATCAAAGTTTTGTAGGTATGCTTCGATTTATCTACCATCAATGATATATCTGGCACTGTTAAACAACGCCATAACAGCACTGTTAATGGATCCACATCGTTCATTTGCTGCATCATTTTTCACAAGTTTACCATGAAGTTCAAAAAAATAAATGCCTCGGATGGGCAATAAATACTTTGATGTATCTTGGACTTGTAATTCGATTCTTCCATGTTGGTCTGGTTCTCGTGCTTCATAAGACTAATATTGATAATCATGTATAGAATCATCCTTAAGTACTGGTGCATCCATGTCAAATGCAGGATCAGACACACACTTGAATATTTTCATTATATTTGCTACTGTTTTAAATGATGTTCTAACACTGATCAATAATGGTTTGATCAGCAATGACAACGGGCCAGACCACTAGCCGCTATTAGGTTTGTGATTATGCTTTGTTTTCTATCTCGTCGGCAGCTTGTTTTGTCAGAGATGGCCCATGAGCTCATTCTTTTAATTGCTAATTTGCAGCTTGATTTATTTTGCCGACACTTGCTGGTATCACTTTGGTGCCGGACAATTTTACTGGAATGCTTCACATTCTGTTGTGGTTTTCATCATACTAATCATGTGAGTCTGTCTTTGATTGCTGAGGATGCTTTACCAGCAACATCACCAATAGTGCCAATGCCTTTATGATGAACAACTTTGATGGCTTTCATACCTAATTGTAGATTATTTTATAAACAGGTAATTATGAATTTATCACCTTGACGTTTTCAGCATTATGTATAACCATGTTATTTTGTTATTGCCGATCTAATTGATCACTCACTGTAGTAATCGTTGGTAATTTCATCAACGCCCAGTAGATGCTACTGTCCATGATACCACCGGTAAATAAACGCTGATAAATAGCAGCTGCTTCATTATTGATTTTGCGGGAATTGTTGCCAACGCATCTTCCACCAATCAGAATTTCTAGTCGATCAACATCAGCAAGGATGTTATTGGGACAAAGTTTATCTTGAAAACAACGGTGATTCAGCAATCACATAATACCTTGTTTCCTAAGACGTCGATCGCAAGTGGCAAGGCCATTTCCTTGCTCCTTCAGGTTGTTCATCGTGGATCTGGTTGTGGTATTGAAGAATGCTGCCGGGTGGATATTTTATTCATTTTTTCCCGTTCCTTTTTTTTCTGATTTAGTTTTTACACCAGATTTTCTCCTATCTTCTACTTTTTGAAATCAATGCATCAATTCTTCTTTTGCTTCCCATTCCAATTCTATATTGCAGCATGTTCATCTACTGTTTTTTAAACATTTAAAAATCATCATCATCTCTTCTGACTTGCTGAGTGTTAGTAGCAATTTGATACACATCTTTGACCCATTTGGCGGATTTTAGACTGAAAACATGTTCCGTTTATACGTATCTATCTCTACCACCATTTCCAAATGCAGCAATTTCATGTACTTGGTCTGGATCCCTAATAGCGGAAATACCTTCTGGAGTAAATTTATATATTATGTTGGTTCTACTTCTCGGTGATGGTGGTGAAAGTTGAACTTTGGGTGGTGGCTGAACTGGTGGTGGTGGGGGTTGAAAACAGCCAACAATATCAGCAGGGAATATCTCTAGAGTTTTTTGTGTTGCCTCAGTCAGTGTAACAAATTTTTTTTGGGTTGGTTTGACAATTTGTTTAAATAACTGCTCTGTATCTTCTGTTAATTCCACATTCCTGGCACTGTTGTAACTGCTCTTTTACAGAATCATGGACTGGAAGATACTTCTTAATTGCATCTAGTCCTTGTTATTCTGCTCTTACCATGGAATCTTGTACAGCTAAATTAACTCGACAATGACCAGAATATTACAGAATTAAAAATGTCTATTTGGTAAGCCACTGACTGTTGTGCTTAAAATAGCTGAACATTGGGAGATGTATTGAAAATAAGATTTTAAAACAACCTGAACTGTAAAGAAAGTAAAACTAAATGTGCTGTCATATATTAAAGAAAAGACTAATTATAAAAGTTATTAAAGAAATTAAAGACATAATGTATCCCATACCACTGATATGTATTGATTTTGCATTTTAATAGATAGTGAAGGAAAGATATACATAAGATTTAGTTAAGCTGGCAAAAATAAAATTTTACTCAGTACAAGTCAAGAAATTCATTAAATCCATGAATGAAATCCTTAAGGCTGTTCCAGTAAAACATATATCCCCCCCCCCCCCGGGGACGGCACTTCAAAAAAACTTCTGTAGGAGGTTGTCTTTCGCACTATTTTGATTCTGACTGTGGAAGGTTGGTTAGGAAAATGACTTCTATTGTGGGTTGTGCTAACAAAATGAGAAATCGCTGGTGGGTTTATCAGAAAGAAGAAAGAAAGAAAAAGACCGAATATATATATATATATATATATATATATATATATATATATATATATATATATAATCGCATCTACCCCCCTCCTAGCGGTCTAACGTGAATAAAACATTGGGTCAGAAAATGATGCCAGTACACGCGAGTGCATGTACTTTGTACGAATTCGCGTACTTTTAAAGCAGTGATACGCGTTCGGCAAATTACGTCAACGCCGCGGATATAAAAAATGTGCTTTGCGCAGTATGCAATTTTTATTAAACTTTTAACTTTAACTTTAAAAGTGCATTTCGCGACGTAATTCACGCTGCCGTAGCTGTCTCACAACGCTTAATGCGACATCCAGATATCTGGATAATTCGGTTCGACATGAATGGCTGTTAAACGAAATTTGATTCGTTCATTGGCCCTGGAACAGGAGTTTTAGCCTTACTTTCATCGTGGAAGTTTTACAAATGCGTGTTTCCAATAGGGCCACACAGAAAACCAAAATGGTTGAATCACAACACGGTTTGTCTTCAGACGACGTTTTTCAGTCGGCAAATACTGGCTGGTGATAGCTATGATGACAATGAATTTCATGTATATCGGTCTGTTGGACATTGGAAAAATGTCACTGGAAATACCAGTGTCTGATTTTGAGCCCAAAATTGATGTTGAGTGCGAGTCCGATGTACGTGTTGGATGGACAATATGACGGTTATATTTATTAAATATACCCATGTCTAAACAAGCAGACTATGAGAATGTTGGACTTAAAACCCTAATACAGCATTATGGAAGAAAAAAATCTGGCATAAGAGGCAGCAAAACACTGATTCAAGGAAATGAATCTTTGGCAGGATTCATGTTAGTGAAAACTGACAGAGGTCTCGGAAACGCTTATAATTACGCGTATTTGGACGCCAATTTTTTTTTATTTAGGCGGGCGGTGAAATTCAAATACTTGCCAGCCCTGCTTCAGTCACCTGCATAGCGGGAAAATGTGTTGATCAGTTAGCTGTGATGATATTTACAATGACAAGCCCCCCCCCCCCTCCCGTCGTCACCATCATAAGAGTACATCAAAAGAACATGCTGCAATAGCTAAGCGGCGAGATCAAAGGCTTTGAATGGCAGATGGGTGGGAAAATCTACTGATATTTACAGTGCTTGAATTCAGAGGCAGAAATACCCAGAGATGTACATGTGGTCATTTATAACAGTACATCAAATAAACAACTTTAGCTTTCATTCTTGTGTTCATTTCCGAGTGTAACGGAATAAGCAGTGCACGTGACCTCGGAATCGTGACATGTTGAGACACAGACTTGAATGAGTATTTTGGGGTTCAACGGCAAACTGACGAAGATGGTGAGATTCAGGAGAGAGCTAAAGTTGCTAGAACTGATAGTTTGAAAGGGACATTAGCCAAGTGTATGAAAGTGTGTGATGCCTAGCTTAGTGCTTTGAATAAGACCTTCCTTGGATCGAAAAAATTCAGACTCACTCTGATGGACAAGCAAGAGCTATGTCAGCGTTATAAAGAATGAAGAAATTAAACTCTATGGCAACCAATAGTCACTATAATTGGCATAGTTTTCTGAGAGGGGACTGCAATTTTTCCTGATGGGACTCATATTTTTACCAAAATGGGAGCCATGGACTCTTAGTTTTAAAATCCTAACGAGACCTCTGGTTCAAAACTTTTCCTTGGCACAGAGATATCCAAGCGAGAATACCCATGGGGCCATACATGTGAGATGTTGAAAATTGCACAACCATAAAGCACAGTAACTTGTTCAAGCTAGTTATGCATATGCGTTTCAGACAGCAGGCAATTAAAGGAGTTCACAGCACAGAATAATATTTGTACACCGAGGAGGATCATATTAAATTCAGAAACAATTAACAGATTAATGCTCATAAGGAACATCAGAAAATCCCCATACAACATAATTAAGTGTGTGTAGATCTCAAGTTGGCAGAACCACTGAGCATCAAAAGAATAAAAAGACAAACTTTTGTATCATATGCAGATGTATGACCAAATGATGTACATGCTCTCTGTGTGCAAAAATTAAATGACATTAAACATAAGAGACTGACTGATCTGTGTAAACTCAAAGCAAGATGGATAAAATTTGACCTGTTTATGTTCACTTCTTCCATATATATAGATCATGGTGGTATTTTCTGCAGACCTTTTGGCACTTAGTTCAAAGCCATCATTTGGTATTTGTATTGCAAAATTGATAACTAAGAAAGTATATTATCTAGTACAATACATTTTTAAGCAGTATCATTAACTGATGATGAAGTTGATGAAAAAATACTTAATGTCATTCTGATATATGTATTCTTTACTACAATACACAATCTATTCATTTTGATTTTTTTTTTTTACCATCTCCTTTAGTCTTACTGGTACCAGTGTTTTTAATAAAATTGTAACTTCTATTTTCTTGCAATCTAAATATTTATAATGATGTGTTATTGTCAAAAGATAAAATGTACTTAGTGTTGTAAAATCTAAAACTATTAATTAGCAAGGGACTAGAGTAAAAAGTGGACAGAAATTATTGCCATATTACAGTGCTGTTAGAAACAACAGAATAGTTGTACAAGATGTATTTTGCACAGAGTTGTAGAACTAGGGCTTGTATTGTCACCACATATTCTACTTAAATAATTATATCATTATTTCTGTATATTCCTATCAGTATTTTCCCAGTGGTAGTAATTTTCTGATCTGATGTTCATTTCTTGTGCAATTTTTACACATCAAGAATTCTCACCGTATCATTAAAATACAATGTAATCTGCACCAAATTGAGTTGCTTGAGAAGAAATTAATTTTTTAACCCAAAAATCACTGAAGCTATGAGTTCTTGCATTTAAGTCTCACATTAAATAACATTTGAAGTAGCCACAATAGTAGTTTAGGATGCAACTGAACCAAGTTCACCTTTGGTATATCCAAATTTTGAATGTGATGGAGGAACATAGCTCCAAAATAAACACATCAATATTAGAACCTGTTCATTGACTATAAATCAAGTATCCAAGTCCAACTGAATTGCTAGAAATTTTTGAATTCTTTTGACAACATCATAATTAGCTGTCAAATATGGAGTAAGCCTATAGTCTTTATGCCATCCCAACCAAGACCCCACCACAACCACGTGACCATGCCCAATGACATCACAGTAATAATCGCTATACAACTAGAGATGACATCTGTTCGAGAATTTTGATTTCAGTAGAGCTGTAACAGAGTGGAACAGTAAGAAAGAGTAACAGATATTTAAGTGTTAGGGAGATATTTAACAATGGCTATTCCCACCACCACTTCCTCATTGGAGATCTCACACACACACAAAACTTAGAGCACATCCTGAAATCCTGGCAGCATCCCTGCAGAGGAGATAATTTGACTATTCAATTTTATTGGTCTCTGGTTGTCCCATGGTATTTATGTTACTTGAACATTATCTTACAGTGTGTCCATTCAGCATGGTCGAAAAAGGCTTACAACCATTGAGTTGTTCAAGGACTCCCATTACTACAGATGTGAAAGAACTAGAACCATACTATAAATCAGTGAAGATAAAATAGAGTATATATGTGTTTGACTGTCCCTGATTGGTTGATAATGAAAGTAAGATTTTAGTAAAAACAATCATTTGAGAGCTTGTCCTACTTGTAACTGAAAAAAGTGAGGGACATTGTTTTATTAACATAATTTCCATCCCTTTACAGACCTGAGTTTGGACGACTCATTAACGAAATCAGCAGCTGACTCATTGGTGCAGTATTGAAAGTACACATTTCAAATTTGTATAGATCCAGAAAATGGTGCAGCTGTTATGGGTTTTTTTCTTCACAAAAGCTGTTGTCATAGATGTGCCTATACTAAATTTGATCCTGAGCACTCAAAATTTTAAGTTACTAAATTTTAATATCATGGTGTTTGCACAAATTTACAGTGGGAACTGAATTAGTGCAGAGTCCTGAACTCTTGAGTTTTGTGCAGAAATATGGAATCCAAGCAGAATATATCCAGAAATGTAGAGGTTTTTAATCTTGGATTTAGTTTCCCCATTGTGTTTCACACCGATATGCATATTCACAGAACATTTGTATAGTAATTAGTTGGAAAAGTGAGAAATTTAGATACGTATCATAAACAAGACAAACAGTATGTAGGGGGAGATCAGGCTGGAATGGAGAAGTATAATAAAAACAATAATGAGTAGAAGTGTGCCTCTTTTTTTTATGTGTGCAACATTATTTTCTTAGCTTCAGTAAGAAATTTCATCAAAAGGAAGACAATAAAGGGTGTACAGTTATCTAAACCAATATGAATTTAGCTACTTAAAAGCTGTATCAAATTGATTTTAACCTTCTGGTCTGTTTCTGTCCATTCTGGTGATATGTCCACTGAATCAGTATGGTTTGAAAAAATATTTGGCAAATTTAAAAAATTAAAAATCTTTTGGCAGATTATGATTATACCCTACTTCTTTCTGTCTGAGAGAGTGTGAATAATTTTATTTCTTGGTTTGTTGATTGTGGTTGTTGCTCAATTCAAATGCATCATTGAAAAACATTGATGCATTCTCATGCTTTGTTACAAATATTTATTACAGATGCATATCATCAGATATTGGTGAATATAGCTTGAATAAGTTATAACAGTTCTAGTTGGAACAATTAACATTGTTAAGAGAAAATTTAAGTGAGCTAAAATGTAAACTGTTTGGCAGTGTGTGATGCAGGATTACTCAAGACATGTCCATCTCATATGCTCACCATGAAAAATCCATTTGCACCAACTGATGATGACTTTTAGGTAACTGTCAGAAATGCATAATTGACGATATTCTATGGTCTACAAAAATTACTCAAGTCGAAAGTTGTAAACTCGTACAGTTGTGGCAAAAATGACAGACTAATACCTTGGCTGCTGTTGCTACAGTTGATTAGTTGGTTGATTCAGTGTGGTTTGATTTTGGGTTTTTTGGTGATTTTTTTACAATATATTAGGTGGAGGAAGGACCCAGAAAGACCACCAAACTAAATTAGTTGATCTGTGACACAAACTCACTCTGTGAGATGTTTAAGTGATGTAAAAGCAAGCACCTTAGTACACTTGGTCACATGGAGCCTCTGTTGATTTGATGTTTATCTCCAACAGCTGAAGTCATTTAGACATGAGCTCTTGGGATTTCAGTAGATTAGTATGGCCTTTACACCATTTTCAGATGAAGAGAATCTATATATGGCAGCCAGTTTTACTGCTGAAGAAAATCCAAGTCCTTTTGAGACACCAAACACCACTTATGTAGAACCACTGATCTTCCAAAAGTAACTGGCAACATTCTCATTATCCCATTGGAGGCAAGTAATCACATGACAAGCATCTTGTACCACTGCCATGGAAGCCCCTCAGATCTTATCACAAGACAAGCATCTTATACCACTCTGTCATGAAAGCACCTTAGGCCATAGGTATAAGTCTCATATGAAAGACTAGAAGTGGGAGATAGAAACTGTGACAACTGGATTGAAAGTGCATAATGTTGCTGCTAGGCCATCAGTGATGATGATGCTGTTGACAATGCAGTTAACTGCAATGACATTGATTTTATGAGTGCTCTGAGAAAAATGATTCCTTGACTTTCATCCATTTTTTAAAATCTATGATATAAAAATGTTTGACTTGCTATATTTTGTTATAACTTTATATTAGTCTTGCAACAATGCGTAAAAATAAGACATCGGTAACTGAAAAAGATGTTCTTACAAGAAATGATATTGTGTAAAAGTAGACAAATGATGCAACATCACTTCCACAAGCATCATTGTTTTTTTTTTTCTGACAAATCATAACAGTTTACCAAAACATTTATTGGAAAAAATAATAACAATGAATCATAGAATCTGACCACATTTAAAGCAATACAAGATTTAACTATTATTCTAATCAAAAGCAGCATGCCTGAGAACAAAGAAAAATAGCAAGACATACTGATCACTTAAAGGAAACACAGAGTTTAGTAAGGATACAAATTCATGATTTCTCTATTAGAATAGAAATATCTAGTATAAAATCTGTATTCATGGATGTTAAATTAGTAGGTATCAAGGGACTTATCAATGACATCTACAAATAATAAGCCACCATGAAAATCTGTGATTTCACAGTATCAGAGACATACTTGGCTGACAGAAAAACAAAGAAAAGGACAAAAGACTGATTTTAATGAATGAATACAAATAAAAATATGCAGTAGATTATGTGATCTATAAGAATTCAGTAGATTACCTACAGCCAGCTGTCATTTAAATCGCTTCTGTCCCCAACCCAATATTAAAATCACTTCTACCACCCACTAACCCATAGCCAGAAATTATGTTAAAAAGTTATGCTTCTGTAGGGGGCAGTGTTTCTCGATTAAAACACATCTGATGGTGGATCATAACTTTTTTAAACTGCTTCTGTTGTGGGTTGGTTGAATTTGAAAGTGCCTTCCCCCCGGGGGGTATATGTTTTACTGGAACAGCCCTTAATTTTTCAACAGTGTTTTTTATTTTGAAAGAAAAATTTATATTTCTTTCATTTTACTGCAGTCAACGACAAATCTGCAGATGGATTTTGTGTCAGTTATTACATTTGTCACATTTATAGAAGAAATACATGCATACGTCAAATTTATTCTTGCTTGCAACAGTAACTGGATATAGATGTGTTTACATAAAGATCAGAAAGTCATCTGCCTTTCTGCCTGTCAGTAGTTTTGAAATGACAAAACTAGTTTTCCATTAGTATGACTTTTCATAAACAGTACTCTCTTCACACTAAAACATGATCAATATAATTGTTCTACATTATTATGATTAGTATTTTACCTTCATAATTAAAACAGATCAATAACATTTAAGTTCTTTGAAAAAAGAATGCTGTATTTAGTTGGAACAAAGTCCACCAACAGTATTATTTTAAACCTTTCAAACACTAACATTACTTTATGGTAAGTAAATCTATAACTATTTATCATTTTCAGTATGATTAGTATTGGTTCGATATCAGTAAACTATAAGTAAATAGAATTATATTTAGTATGGAGAAAATTTGTGATTAATAACTATTGCATAATCTAAATACTGTAACATACTGAAATGTACAGACATGTTTAAAAGTAAAGTTATATTAATCTAGCATGGGCCTAAAAGTATTAAATGAACTCAGGATATGTGATATATAGAGAAAAATGATATAAAAGGAATAGCAATATCATTTCATTTTTTATTTCAAAATTAAAAATGACATTTTTTGTTATTCTTTTCTGATTACTAATATAGCAAGGTTATAAAGCAACAGCACTGTGACAGATATGAACACCTGTAATTCTGAATACAACAGTAAGACTGCTACACTAAAACTGTCAAAAATATTGTAAGCAAGCAAATATGTAGGCCTTGGAGAAATCACAGATCAATTAAATAATAATGACTGATAATACTTTGATTGTGATGCTTTTGATCAATATTTTAATTCATGTACATGAAGCACACAAACAAGCCAAGCGGGAGGTCTGATCCTTTATCACTGAACATGGAAGATTATTTGGTACCATTGTAGAGCTACATCTGTCTACCTTTCTGTAATACCACCCACTTTAGTGTATCTTAAATCACCTTGATGCTATGGAGTTTGGAAGTAGCATACCACCTACTGATGCTTAAACAGGGGATCAGGGGTTAACAAGGGTTTTTGGAAATTTCTTACAAATTGTCAAGGAATCGCTAATTTTGTAATTTATGTGCAATATTGATAAACAAATGATTAAATATGCAAGGAATATTTAAATTTGGTGGCATCATACAAATTTACCCATTAAAGACTGCCTCAACTAACCTGTCAAGATTATGCTAAGTTAAGAGAAATTGTTGGACAATCAAATATAAAAACGAACATATTTTATATCATACAATTTCAGAATATAAAATTTTTGTTTATGTGGATTTACACTACAAGCATGCTCATTTGTATCTTCAGATTATTCGAAGATGTGAGATCTCAGAGAAATTCAATGCTGTTTACATGTGTACATGAAAAGAAACAAGAACTGTTAACAAATAATAATAAGTAATTTAATAAACATATCTTCCACCCCTTCTCAATGCAAGCTGTTCATATGTCAAGGGAACTACCCTATGGTCCAAAACTGGGTCATGACCCAAGGATAGAAATACTACAGGGAGTAATAGAAGTACATGATTATACTGTATGTTCCAAACTGAGTGCAAACTGGTTAATAATTACTGAAATGCTGGTCTTCCTTTCCCAAATCTGCAAATTTTGCTACCAACAAAGATGTAATTTTTTTACAAAACCATGACAGCTGATAGAAGAAAAAAAACAACTAAATGTAACACACAAAAATGTAAAACCTTGTATTCTGTATTCTGATTTCTTGTTTCCTTGTTGTTTTTTTTTTAAATGTAGAAAAAACAAAGAAGCTGGAATAATATATGCACATGATGATGAAACAGCAAATGCAATCAAGTAAGTCCATCATGTAACATCTCATATACTTGTTTGCAATCAATAATTAAGAATGTAGACGTTCTGAAAGCCTGAGACCAAAGAATTTTTATAAATTGTTGTTTTTACAAACTGACATAGTAAAAACTATGTAGCTTTCTCCTGATATGGTAAACTGCATTGAAATGGACCAGCACCACACTGCACTTGAATAAATAGTACATATAGTGTGGTGACAGTTCGCTAGTTTCTTAAGTTTTCAGGCTAGTTTGAGCTCCTTGGCAACCATTGAAGCTGTTGTGTTGTGCATCTCTGCACGATGTGCCAGAAAGTTAGCAATAGCTGCATCTCGTGACTTCTCCCAGTTGTAGAGATCTCTGAAAATAATCGAATAGCAGAAGGGTTTATATAACTACCTAACAATTAACAAATTATTAATTAAGTGTTAAATGAAGAAAACAATGATCTCATATCTATTCATGATCAGGGCCCGAGTGGCCAAGTGGTTTAAAGCGCTCTCCGTTACGGATCACTACCATCTCACCTCTGTCTGCGTGGGTTTGAATCTAGGATTCAGCCAATGTGGGTATGTGAGAAAGCTTGCCAGTAGCTTCTCGTGGGTCGGTGGTTCTTATCAGGGTTTTCCAGGGTCCTTCCTCCACCATTAATACTGGCCGCCATGCATAGCCTATCGTATGCTTGAAAAATGGTGTTAAACTCCACAACAACAACAACAATCTATTCATTATATAGTTTTTTTTCCACCACCAATCAAAAAAAAATCATTGTGGCACCATACAAACCAAAATAAATATAGTTCAATTTTAATTCTTGGTAATCTACTGAAATAGGCAATAATAAAATTTTTGAAAATATCTTTTTTTTAAAATAGTCCTTTTTATAATTTGCTAACTAAATAAGCATTTCCAGTTAATGTGATCTTTATTACCTATGTCAACTAAGCGCACTGAATTAGACACAAGCATGGTAACTTGAGATTTCAAGATTACATCAATACCTTTTATGATGACCAATATATACAAATAATTACTTAAAGACAAATGTTCCATCAATCTCCATGTTTTACCTACATTTGTACACTGTTTAATGCCCCTGCATCTGGCTTAAATACAAAACTTTGGGATCTTCTTGACACTTCCATCACTACAGCTATGACCATTCTAGCTAGTTACCACTCTCAGTCATACAAAAATATAAAACTAATGAGTTCAAATTACTATTAATGATGATGCAAAAAATCTGAGCTAATTAAGGAAATTTGAAGAGGTTGACATTATTGACAGTTGTTAGAATACTTTCATAACCTTTAGGCAGTGTAACAAATGAATCTGATCTCAGATTTTCATGCATACTGGTTCCAATCGAGGAAATTTAGTGGCAACCCAAGCTACAGGTAAACTGATTTTGAAATCCATTCAGGAAATGCATTTGCATTTAACTTAATTTATATACCATTCATGTTCTGTATTCTAATCCTGCATTTTCTTCATTCTGCATTCACCATTCATTTTCATTCATTCATTAATTCATTCATTCATTCTGCATTCAGCATTCATTTTCATTCATTCTGCATTCAGCATTCATTTTCATTTATTTATTCATTCATTCTGCATTCAGCAATTATTTTCATTCATACTGCATTCAGCATTCATTTTCTTCATACTGCATTCACCATTCATTTTCATTCATTCTGCATTCAGCATTCATTTTCTTCATACTGCATTCAGCATTCATATTCTTCATACTGCATTCAGCATTCATTTTCTTCATACTGCAATCAGCATTCATTTTCATTCATTCTGCATTCAGCATTCATTTTCTTCATACTGCAATCAGCATTCATATTCTTCATACTGCATTCAGCATTCATTTTCTTCATACTGCATTCAGCATTCATTTTCATTCATTCTGCATTCAGCATTCATTTTCATTCATTCTGCATTCAGCATTCATTTTCATTCATTCTGCATTTTTTTAATGCCATTTTCATTTCAGTGGTAAAATCACCCATTTCAGGATCTGTATTCTGAGTTTTTTCTTTGATCCCAGGTTCTACCTTGTGTACAAGAATGTGGTTACCAGTCTACAATCGGTGTTCTTATACACTTTCGATCACTTCTACCACCTCAAAAACCACACTAGAGTAACACCTCTGTCATCAAAAGCATTTGATATAAGAACCTTTCTATAACCAAACTGAAATCAATGATAAAGCCTAGTTCTCAAGTTCATGTACAATCAATGACTAAGCTCATCTTCACTAGTCAATGTTCTGCTGTGTTAACCCTATCTACACCTTCAAAGATCATACAGACATTTCAGAGTTTTGTCCTAGTGACAGCTATTAGATTTCATGAGTTGTTTCCCTTAGTGTGTAATGCCAACTCACCAACTGCATATAACAATGGTGTGTTGTACATCAGCTGAAAATGGTGGAGGCAATTGACCTCAGAAAGATACTTTATAAGTTTAACATTAAAAGTATGATTTATATCAGAGAGAAGCCATTACATATGAATTTGAGGGAAAGTATGTATTTGTACAAACATGGACTGGCAATGGAAAATTGCTTATTTACGAGTCCATTCCAGTTGTGTGCTCCACTTGTCCTGATCTTGTAGGAACAGTGTCAAAATTAACCAACCTGATTCTGATTGGATGCAGTGGTTTGCCACTGCATCAAATGAAATTCACAGACCTGAAGCACCAAAATATCTTAATGATCTGCCAAGATGTTGATAGGGTTAACACATCAAAACCTAAAATGTAACTAAACCAAGCTCTCAGGTTCATGTATAGTGTAAATATACCTGTAGATGGGGCGTGTAAACTTCAGTCTGCCTTGTTCTGTAACAAACTGGAGAGCTCTGGGTATGATTTCTTCCCATTGGGTTTTTATACCCAGTCTCAGCCACCTAAATATAACCAAAAATATGTTATGAAAATATTCAGGGAACTGCAAATTATAGAAGTAAACACATTTTCCTGTAAGCACTAATTAGAATCTGTAGCAATGTTTCTTCCATCTTTTAACATTTACCATGTTCAAACATGTTAACAGTGGAGAAATTTATTAAACTATGACAAACTGTTTAATGTAGCATGAGCGGTGACTGGCAAACTAAATAAAAGTCTACTCACCCAGTAGGGTAAATACAGCAAAACCCGTCTTGAGGGGCCACCTGTCATTTATGACCATCATCATCCCTCATTTATCAGTTTTATTATATTTTAATATATTAAATGAGCAACCACCTGCTGACTGCCACCAGGAACCATGAGTTTTAGGCAAAATATAATTTGACACTGCTATGAATAACTTTATTATGGATAAATACTTCTGATCTTTATTTAATCCCTTTTAAACTAGAATGACTTAGAATGGACTGCAACCAAAGTGCAGATATTTCAAAACAACACTACTATGAACAACCAGATAAAAAAAAAATGATGAATGGTACTGAACTTTATTTAATCCTTTGTAGCCATGAAGAAGATTTGTGCTTTTAAAAAAAACTGTAGTCTGGTTGCCAGTTCCTAAAGTCTTCAGTTCATGCAGGTAGTGTCATATTCTACAGATCACAAATTAGACTCAAGTACATGCCACTAACTGCTGTTATGCTTATGTCATATAACCCCATTAATATTAACAACTGCATCTTTAAAGGGAGCAGTCAGGGTCATACATAGTCAATTCAAAGATTTGTATTTTTTCCCCATCTTGTGTGCATGTGCATGTCTGTTTGCGTGATTTCGATTTGTAACATAGCTTTAAAAAAACTTCAGTCATATCCCTATGATGTCTGCAGTGTGGCAGTTTATAGTGATGTCTAGCACTGGGGCATCATGCCACAGACATGTAGCATGATGTCCAACCCAGTCACATTATCCAGACACCTGGCTGATCAGTCCTAACACTAACTTTTTAATGCTGAGCATCTAGCGAGGCAGCTGTTAGTGCCATTTTTATAAGTCTTTGGTATGACTCGGTCCAGGTTCAAACCTGCAACCACCTGAGATGAACATTCTCTATCTTTTGTGAAAAGCTGCACAGATAATGTCCTAATGAAAAATCTTAAAGGCTTCACTTTTGTGTTAAGTGCTGTTTTCTGGATTTAATTTTCACTGCAAAAGGTTTGCATTATTTGTTGCTTTCTCTTATGTTAGGATTATTAAAACTCACACACCAAGATGTCATCTGTTTTCCATAGTGCATCCAGTAACAGCCTTGTTTATGAGTTAACATTGTTAAACCAATTTATTGTAGCAAAATATGTCTCTACAATACTGAACCAATCAAAATACCTTAGGAGATATACTACTACTTCACAAATCCAGCCCTCCCAATATAAAACTTTTTAGCTAAAGAGCTTAAAATTATCTGTACATCTATGTGTCAGTTTCAGTGATATCCCCTTGATACTGGGACTGGTGCCAAATTCCATGAATACTTCAGTTACTGAAGGAGTAAAAGGCATGCTCTCTATATCGATGTCACTGCAGGGAGGGTGTATGTGTAACATGATCAGGTAAATATTATTGAAGAAACATGTTTTACTAGAAAAAATTGATCTCTTCAAATATGTTTCCTAAGAAGAATAGGCCAAAGGTGGAGAGATAAATCTTCTTAACCTGCAGAGATTATTGCCGCTCCCCTAAGATATGAGACAGCTTCTAGATAACCCCACTGGAGAATAGGGAGTCTATGTTGGGGAATGGCTTCAGAAAGCAAAAATGTTCCCTTCTGCAAATCCAGCGGAAGTCATGAAGCCATGTTCTTATGTTGCTGTCCAACCCGGGAATGTAATCTGTTTTGCCATGGCTACCAGATCAAGTGGAGCCTTGTAGAAAGAACAATCTTGGAGATAAAAGCTGGAGAAGTGGACTCAGATTTCCATCACATGGCACTTATAATATCAGTTAAAGAACAGTTTCACTCAAATGAAATGTCTGTGACAACTGTCCTAACTTCATGATCCAAGATGCTAAGCAATATCATTTGTTGGGGTTTTTTTTCCAATATGTGGAACAAATCACCTGCTTTCTCCAGGACAAAAGTGTCGATACTGATATATCATAGTTTCCCTCTGTAAGGATTAAGAATAGGCATAATCTTCTTCTTTGCAACAGCTTGGTCCTCCTTACCACTTCAGAGCTTGTGCTGGGTCCTGTAGATGACCTTGAAATGAAGTGTCCATAGTAGACAGGTTTTTCATTGCAAAAGTCTGATGACTGTGACCATGTTCATGGCACTGAGAGCAGAGATCATCATGAGTGATAGTGACCCATCTTGTCAGAATTTTATGTAGTTAAGGTCCACCAATAGAGCATGTATTTTTCCGATTCTGCCTGTTGTTTGCAAAGCAGTAAGGAAGCAGGTCTTATATGAGAAGTAAACCAATGAGGCACTTGAAAGCAGCTAAAATGGTGTCTTGTTCAGCCATGTTAGTACCCATGATAGATTCCACTTTGGTCAAAGAGCTAATATCTTTGGACATGTGTAATCAAAATTGGACAAAAGATCAGATCTCTGTTTTGTCCAATATTCTCTCTTTCATAATGGTGGAGGGCATCAGTAATCATGGAACAGTAGCCTTTGATGATTTTAACCGGGGCTAACTGTTCTTGTCAAAGAGCTACAGTAGAAGGTAACCATTGCAGTATTGATGCCTGCAGTGGTATAATGTGTTCATGGGCACACCACTGTACTAAGATTTTTCCATTTGCCTTAGTATGCTTTTAAATTGGAGTGCCATTGCACTTGAGCAATTTCTCCAAATCTGTTCCTGAGGGATTGTTTACTATGATCCAGACATATAAGTTAAGCAGCTCTGGGATTGGATGAAACAACTGCCATCATGACTGATTGTGTAGATGAGGGAATATGTTGATTTTCCTGGAGATTTCTGTTGCACAATTGATGAGGTTATTGATCCAATTTTCCCATTTGAGTCGAACAATCAGGATGAAGCAACAATCTGATTCTCTTGCTTTTTGTATCTACTTTGGATTCAAAAGTGTTGGAGGGTAAGTGAACGCATCCAGGCCATTCCAATCTATAGAAAGAGCACTGATTGCCCAGGTTTTCAGATCCAGGACTGGTGCAACAAAGGTTCAAAGCTTGTCATTCCACCTTATCACAGATAGGTCCACCATTGGTTGATCCCATCAGGCACATATCTGAGTGAAGAGGACCATTCCATATGTATTAGTTGATCCCTCTGGGACAACAAATCTATTTAGTCAGCCTGAGGACCATTCCATATGTATTAGTTCATCCCTCTGGGACAACAAATCTGTTTAGTCAGCCTGAAATATGATGGACTTAGATGAAGACACTCGTTTAGAAAATCCCCCCCCCCCCAAAAAAATGCAAAGATTAGAGGACTTGGTTCCACTTTGCTGTTTGAGATAAGTCACCACAGTGTAGTTGTCAGACAGAATGAAAACTTTTTCCCATTTAGATCCCCTGCCATCAAAGAAAAGCTTTAGAAATGACTTTGCTCAATAGAATGTTGATATTTAAATGACAATCATGAGAGGCTACACTCTACTGGCTTCTCAGAATGACAGAAGAAGGTGTGCCTCCAGCCCTCTGAGCTGACATCCATAACAGACTGATTTCTGGTGGTTGCACTGTAGAGGTGTACCCAACTTCAGACAAGTGAGATTGTCCCATCTTCTAAGATGGAACCTCATATGTGTGCAGATTGTGAGATGGCCAAATCAACAAATTCTCAGCCTCCATTTGGACAAAAATTCATTTGTAATGGGCATATAAATAGGCCACCTAGGAATAAGAGGTTTGCTGGCACACCGAGCCAACCCTGAAGGTGATGGAATTTTTGGAAGGGTAGATCATCCCATATAAGTAAGGAAGCTGCCATTGTGCTGATTTTAAATGCTTATTGATGAGGGAGATATATTCTGGTACTTCATACCTACATGAACAAAATGTTTTGATGGTACAATGTCAGATTCGTCCTTGCTGACAAGGTAAGCCAAGTTGAGAAAGATATTAACAAGGTATATCATGTCTTGCTCCAAGAGATGACTCACCTTATGTTTTCACAGAATGTAGTAGAGGTAGCTGGTTTCCTCCATGGAGGTGGTTAGGACATAAACCATTTTCCCAGTCCATCAATCGAGTGAAATCCCAGGGACTGATGTTTAGTCTAGCCAAGAGTGCCCTAAATTGGTAAACAGTGTCTTTGTAGGCAAATCACATGAACTTCCTGGAAGCCGTGTGATTGAGGATGGGAAGATACACAATTTTCAAGTCCACACTGATTGCAAAGTCTCCCTCCTAGATGGCATTTAGAATCTGTTGTAGTGTTTCCATTTTGAGTCTTGGGGCATTAATGAATCTTGCGTACTGAGGTCAATGACAGGGCAAAGAGTGCTGTGTTTTTAGTTCAGGAAACCTTAGACAAAGTAGGAGGTGCAATGAAAATGATACTGAGTCCCTTGGAAACAACTTGCTACAGGTCATTGTGGCATATCTAATCCCATTTGGCAGCAAAAATATGGAGCCTTTCCCCGACCAGATTCTGTAAAGGCAGCCTGAAGATGTCATTTTTTCAGATAAGGAGGCTCTCGTGAAAAGAAACACTGGCAAATCATTCTCTCTCTGTCTCTTGTCCACTTTTGTTCAGAAGAACTGTGGTTTTTGATGGCTGTAGATCTGGTATGACTGCTTCCCAGTGACTTGTGTCCTAGGGCATCCCTGTGATCTTTTCATTGATTGCCTTGAAAATCTTTCCACTGGAATGGAGACAGTGCAGGTGGGAAATTGACCTCCTTTGTGGCTTGCTTGCAATGTACTTGCAGTAAGCCAGTTGAAAAAGTGTAGTAAGACTGTTGAAACTGTACTTGCAGTTAGCCAGTTTAAAGTATGTACTTGCAATAAGCCAGTTGAAATTATGTATCTGCAGTAAAAGCCAGCTGAAAGTACAGTAAGCAAGATGAAAGTCTGTATTTGCAGTAAGCCAGTTGAAAGTTTGTACTTGCATTAAGCCAGTTGAAAGTCTGTATATGCAGTAAGCCAACTGAAAGTCTGTATTTGCAGTAAGCCAACTGAAAATCTCTATTTGCAGTAAGCCAGTTTAAAGTCTTTATTTGCAGTAAGCCAGTTAAAAGTGTATTTGCAGTAAGCCAGTTGAAAGTCTGTATTTGCAGTAAGCCAGTTGAAAGTCTGTATATGCAGTAAACCAGTAAACCAGTTGAAAGTCTGTATTTGCAGTAAGCTAGGTGAAAGTCTGTATATGCATTAAGCCAGTTCAAAGTATGCATTTGCAGTAAGCCAACTAAAAGTCTGTATTTACAGTAAGCCAGTTGAAAGTCTGTATTTGCAGTAAGCCAGTTGAAAGTCTGTATTTGCAGTAAGCCAGTTGAAAGTCTGTATTTGCAGTAGGCCAGTTAAAAGTCTGTATTTGCAGTAAGCCAACTAAAAGTATGTATTTGCAGTAAGCCCGTTGAAAGTATGAATTTGCAGTAAGCCAACTAAAAGTATGTATTTGCAGTAAGCCCGTTGAAAGTATGAATTTGCAGTAAGCCAACTAAAAGTATGTATTTGCAGTAAGCCCGTTGAAAGTATGAATTTGCTGTAAGCCAACTAAAAGTATGTATTTGCAGTAAGCCCACTGAAAGTATGAATTTGCAGTAAGCCAACTAAAAGTATGTATTTGCAGTAAGCCCGTTGAAAGTATGCATTTGCAGTAAGCCAACTAAAAGTATGTATTTGCAGTAAGCTCGTTGAAAGTATGCATTTGCAGTAAGCCAACAAAAAGTATGTATTTACAGTAAGCCAACTGAAAGTCTGTATATGCAGTAAGCCAGTTGAAAGTCTGTATTTGCAGTAAGACAACTGAAAGTCTGTATATGCAGTAAGCCAGTTGAAAGTCTGTATTTGCAGTATGCTAGCTGAAAGTCTGTATTTGCAGTAAGCCACTTGAAAGTCTGTATATGCATTAAGCCAGTTCAAAGTATGCATTTTAAGTAAGCCAACTAAAAGTATGTATTTACAGTAAGCCAACTAAAACTGTACTTGTGGTAAGCCAGTTTAAAGTTTGTACTTGCAATAAGCCAGTTGAAAGTCTATATATGCATTAAGCCAGTTGAAAGTATGCATTTGAAGTAAGCCAACTGAAAGTATGTATTTGCAGTAAGCCAGTTGAAAGTCTGTATTTACACTAAGTCAGATGAAAGTCTGTATTTGCAGTAAGCCAGTTGAAAGTCTGTATTTACAGTAAGTCAGATGAAAGTCTGTATTTGCAGTAAGTCAACTGAAAGCATATATTTGCAGCAAGCCAGTTGAAAGTCTGTATTTACAGTAAGTCAGATGAAAGTCTGTATTTGCTGTAAGCCAACTGAAAGTATATATTTGCAGTAAGCCAGTTGAAAGTATGTATTTGCAGTAAGCCAACTGAAAGTATGTATTTGCAGTAAGTCAAATGAAAGTATGTATTTCCAGTAAGCCAGCTGAAAGTCTGTACTTCCCAAACTTTTCTGTATTGTTCTGAAGCTATGTGCACATGAACATGTTAATATCCTCACATTAACCAATGGGCTCTTGCATCAAAATTTATTGGTAAGATGTCATAAATCCATTAACTGATTTTTCCAGGATTGCCACAGAGAACTCAACCTAACTTCAGTTTTGTCCTGGGGCTGGGGCAGTTTTTATATCAGAACTGTATCTCTCTAATATACTCCCTTGAGTATGTCAACAATGTCTGTCATAAACAAATTTTAATGAATAAAAATTTAGTTTTTATCTTCAATATATGTTAAGTGACAGTGATTGTGTTATAACAAAGGTATTTTGATATTTACATTAATACTGCATTTAACAGCAAAGATATACCGACAGAAAGCCGTACTCTGCATGTCCACCTTTGTACAACCTTACCAAGTGCAGTTGTTAGAATGCTTTAAAGTACTTGATAATCAATTAAAGCTTCTCACTGTTCACTTACAAAAATTCACTTAGCAAGCAAATGCTTATTGGGGCTGATCTAGAAGTCAAGCATTCACCTGATTAAGTTTTGCTAATATGTTGCAGGTTTAGGCTATGCTCATTGCAAAGAGTCTAAAATGTACAAATAGTTATGATAATTTTGTCTGCACAAAGATCTTCCTCCTTGTGACATGTCATTATAGGCATTATTCAAATATGAATGAATTCTAAAATTATGACATAAATTATGACATCCTTTACAGTGAATATATAATGTAGAGGAACATGTAGTTACATTTCTTATCTACACGTCATCACAATCTTGGCAGGGAATTTTCATAGTTTGAGTAGCATCATTGCAAGGGCTTACCATTTCCAAAACTTCAAAAATTCCACCATTCCCAGATCAAACTTTATTTAAAAATTACCTGAACTATTTCCACGTTGCAATGTTTTAAGATAATATGGAATGCAGCTTGGGAATTAAAACAATGCTTTGATGATTGCAGAAATAAATGGCATGTTTCAAAAACAATTTTAAGTACACAACAGCTGCATAGATTTAAGACCTGCCATCACATAATACACTGACAGATCTAGGTCCATGCAGTTTAGAACCTGATCTGCTGGCGATTTTTATGATAGAAGAAGATATGGATCTATGTTGTATGCAGTTGGATTCAACTTATAAGTAAGAATATACAGTAGTAAAAATTTTACTTGAACTTTAAGACAGATATCAAATGCTACAGATAAATGAATGTCCTAAGCTCCAAGGTAATAATTATTGAATAAAACAGTTACCCTGGGAAAATTTGTTAGAAATGGCAATATCTGATATACTCAAAATATGGAACTGGCCATTCATGTAGAATGAAAAGCATTCCACACCAATCTCCCATTGCAGAGAAATGTATGCACTGTTGAACAAGCCCAATGCACATGAATATGCCTTCCTGATCAGAGAACAAAAGAAATTAAAAAACACACGTGACCCAATCAATAGAATTACTCAGTATTATACATTACAGACAATATATCTGCACAACATACAAGTCCAATCTAAATGCCTTCCTGACCATGCAATGGAATAAACATGAAACAACACAAGCACACAAATCTGAAGCATCTAACAAAATGTCCATTGCACCAACTAACAACCAATGAAATATCCGATTATACATGCCTTTACGGGGTTACTTCCATGAAGTGTTACAATTATATCAACTGAAAGTGTATTTTCTATGAATCAGTCATTATACATTATCTGCAAACTTCCACAATATTATTATTCTTGTTATTTGACAGATAAATTTGTGTGTGTGATCCGGATTTTTAACATAGCTGGAACAGTTTCCTAGTCATATTGCTATGATGTCTGCAACGTGGCTGTTTAAAGTGATGTCCAGCACGAGGCATCAAGCTGCAGACATGAAGCATGATGTCCCACCCAGTCACATTATCCTGACACCGGGCTGACCAGTCCTAACACTAACCTCTTAATGCTGAGCACCTAGCAAGGCAGCTGTTAGTACCATTTTTATAAGTCTTTGGTATGATGCGGCCAGGGTTCGAAACCGCAACATCCTGCAACTGGGGCAGACACTCTAACCACTAGGCCACTGAAGCAGTCGACATATAAATTTAATTCATTAAATGGAAATCTGTCCAAGTTTCACAACTAAGATGTCAGTAGTATTTTCTACCCATATAAATGGAGCTCCTACAATGTCATTTACCCATTTAGAAGTGTGTGTGTGTGTGGTTAGGATTTTTAACGTAGCTTTAACAATGTTTCAGTCATATCACTATGATGTCTGCAGTGTGACAGTTTATAGTGATGTCCAGCACTGGGGCATCATGCCACAGACATGTAGCATGATGTCCCACCTAGTCACATTATCCTGATACCAGGCCGACTAGTCCTAACACAAGCCTCTTAATGCTGAGCGCCAAGCGAGGCAGCTGTTAGTACCATTTTTGTAATTCTTTGGTATGGCTTGGGCAGGGATTGAACCCACAACCTCCCGCTTCCGAGATGGATGCTCTAACCACTAGGCCAATGGAGCGGTCATTTAGAATTGTTTATACATATCTTAAGAAATACATGCTCTCACACTGCAGTGAGCATAAATTTTGTCAAATGCAAAATTTTAAATTAAGTAAGATGCAAATATGTGTGCAGACAGTGGTGGCCATTATGGATTATATTCACAAATGTGCTTGACAAGATTAAATTGATAAATCAAGTTAAAGCAGTTGCTCTTTTTTGTTGTAATTTTACTTAGAATAATGTTTTCTCTTATGTTTGGGTAAATGATATGTGTGTTCATCAGTAAAAATTCCAACTTAGTGGTGAAAAAATACAAAACTACAAATGTGTTTTGTTCCAAGTCAGCAAAAAAAAAGTTTTGATATGGGTATATGTCAAGGCCATCAGGCCAAAATGTACTCATAAGCCACATCAAATAATCTCCTTCCCTGCCTCAGAACAAAAATATCAAATGTGATTTTATATTTATTACATACACCCTCTTTTACACTTTCTAAATAGTTTTAGCTCTCTTATATGAATGCAATTCAAAATGAACTGGGATTTATAAAAGTTCAATTCACTGCATCTAAAAATATCTATGTGCAGACGTCAAAGACATCTAAATAGTTTGAATCCAGGTATATGATACAGAAATACAGGCTGAACAGCTGTATCGAATGCCAGATCAGCATGTAAGATTAAATGGGTAATTAATCGAATGCCAGATCAGCATGTAAGATTAAATGGGTAATTAATCAAATGCCAGATCAGCATGTAAGATTAAATGGGTAATTAATTGAATGCCAGATCAGCAATAAAGATTAAATGGGTAATTAATCAAATGCCAGATCTGCATGTAAGATTAAATGGGTAATTAATCAAATGCCAGATCTGCATGTAAGATTAAATGGGTAATTAATCAAATGCCAGATCAACATGTAAGATTGAATGGGCGATCCCAAATGTGTCTGAGAATGAGAGAGTTATCCCAAACGTGTCTGAATATCAGACAGAGATCCAACATGTGTCTGAGTATCAGACAGGGATCCCAAATGTGTCTGAGTATCAGACAGTGATCCCACATGTGTCTGAGTATCAGACAGTGATACCACATGTGTGTCTGAGTAAATCAGGCAGTGATACAACATGTGTCTGAGTATCAGGAAATGATACCACATGTGTATCTTAGTAAATCAGGCAGTGATACCACTACAAGCTGGATGGAAAGTTTCTAGGTAAGTAAGTAATATTGTCTATTACTACAAGCTGGATGGAAAGTTTCTAGGTAAATAAGTAATATTATCTATTACTACAAGCTGGATGGAAAGTTTCTAGGTAAGTAAGTAATACTGTCTATTACTACAAGCTGGATGGAAAGTTTCTAGGTAAGTAAGTAATATTGTCTATTACTACAAGCTGGATGGAAAGTTTCTAGGTAAGTAAGTAATACTGTCTATTACTACAAGCTGGATGGGAAGTTTCTAGGTAAGTAAGTAATATTGTCTATTACTACAAGCTGGATGGAAAGTTTCTAGGTAAGTAAGTAATATTGTCTATTACTACAAGCTGGATGGAAAGTTTCTAGGTAAGTAAGTAAGTAATATTGTCTATTACTACAAGCTGGATGGAAAGTTTCTAGGTGAGTAAGTAATATTGTCTATTACTACAAGCTGGATGGAAAGTTTCTAGGTGAGTAAGTAATATTGTCTATTACTACAAGCTGGATGTAAAGTTTCTAGGTGAGTAAGTAATATTGTCTATTACTACAAGCTGGATGGAAAGTTTCTAGGTGAGTAAGTAATATTGTCCATTACTACAAGCTGGATGGAAAGTTCCTAGGTAAATAAGTAATACTGTCTATTACTACAAGCTGGATGGAAAGTTCCTAGGTAAATAAGTAATACTGTCTATTACTACAAGCTGGATGGAAAGTTTCTAGGTAAGTAAGTAATATTGTCTATTACTACAAGCTGGATGGAAAGTTTCTAGGTAAGTAATATTGTCTATTACTACAAGCTGGATGGAAAGTTTCTAGGTAAGTAAGTAATACTGTCTATTACTACAAGCTGGATGGAAAGTTTCTAGGTAAGTAAGTAATATTGTCTATTACTACAAGCTGGATGGAAAGTTTCTAGGTGAGTAAGTAATATTGTCTATTACTACAAGCTGGATGGAAAGTTTCTAGGTAAGTAAGTAATATTGTCTATTACTACAAGCTGGATGGAAAGTTTCTAGGTGAGTAAGTAATATTGTCTATTACTACAAGCTGGATGGAAAGTTTCTAGGTAAGTAAGTAAGTAATACTGTCTATTACTACAAGCTGGATGGAAAGTTTCTAGGTGAGTAAGTAATACTGTCTATTACTACAAGCTGGATGGAAAGTTTCTAGGTGAGTAAGGAATATTGTCTATTACTACAAGCTGAAAGGAAAGTTTCTAGGTAAATAAGTAATACTGTCTATTACTACAAGCTGGATGGAAAGTTTCTAGGTGAGTAAGTAATATTGTCTATTACTACAAGCTGGATGGAAAGTTTCTAGGTAAGTAAGTAAGTAATACTGTCTATTACTACAAGCTGGATGGAAAGTTTCTACGTAAGTAAGTAATATTGTCTATTACTACAAGCTGGATGGAAAGTTTCTAGGTGAGTAAGTACTATTGTCTATTACTACAAGCTGGATGGAAAGTTTCTAGGTAAGTAAGTAATATTGTCTATTACTACAAGCTGGATGGAAAGTTTCTAGGTAAGTAAGTAAGTGATATTGTCTATTACTACAAGCTGGATGGAAAGTTTCTAGGTAAGTAAGTAAGTAATATTGTCTATTACTACAAGCTGGATGGAAAGTTTCTAGGTAAGTAAGTAATACTATCTATTACTACAAGCTGGATGGAAAGTTTCTAGGTAAGTAAGTAATATTGTCTATTACTACAAGCTGGATGGAAAGGTTCTAGGTGAGTAAGTAATATTGTCTATTACTACAAGCTGGATGGAAAGTTTCTAGGTAAGTAAGTAATATTGTCTATTACTACAAGCTGGATGGAAAGTTTCTAGGTAAGTAAGTAAGTAAGTAATATTGTCTATTACTACAAGCTGGATGGAAAGTTTCTAGGTGAGTAAGTAATATTGTCTATTACTACAAGCTGGATGGAAAGTTTCTACGTAAGTAATATTGTCTATTACTACAAGCTGGATGGAAAGTTTCTAGGTAAGTAAGTAAGTAATATTGTCTATTACTACAAGCTGGATGGAAAGTTTCTAGGTAAGTAAGTAATTTTGTCTATTACTACAAGCTGGATGGAAAGTTTCTAGGTGAGTAAGTAATATTGTCTATTACTACAAGCTGGATGGAAAGTTTCTAGGTGAGTAAGTAATATTGTCTATTACTACAAGCTGGATGGAAAGTTTCTAGGTAAGTAATATTGTCTATTACTACAAGCTGGATGGAAAGTTTCTAGGTGAGTAAGTAATATTGTCTATTACTACAAGCTGGATGGAAAGTTCCTAGGTAAATAAGTAATACTGTCTATTACTACAAGCTGGATGGAAAGTTCCTAGGTAAATAAGTAATACTGTCTATTACTACAAGCTGGATGGAAAGTTTCTAGGTAAGTAAGTAATATTGTCTATTACTACAAGCTGGATGGAAAGTTTCTAGGTAAGTAATATTGTCTATTACTACAAGCTGGATGGAAAGTTTCTAGGTAAGTAAGTAATACTGTCTATTACTACAAGCTGGATGGAAAGTTTCTAGGTAAGTAAGTAATATTGTCTATTACTACAAGCTGGATGGAAAGTTTCTACGTAAGTAATATTGTCTATTACTACAAGCTGGATGGAAAGTTTCTAGGTAAGTAAGTAAGTAATATTGTCTATTACTACAAGCTGGATGGAAAGTTTCTAGGTAAGTAAGTAATTTTGTCTATTACTACAAGCTGGATGGAAAGTTTCTAGGTGAGTAAGTAATATTGTCTATTACTACAAGCTGGATGGAAAGTTTCTAGGTGAGTAAGTAATACTGTCTATTACTACAAGCTGGATGGAAAGTTTCTAGGTGAGTAAGTAATATTGTCTATTTTTGTGTCAAAGGGCAAAAACGTCCACGTACTAAGAAAAAAAGAAAAGAAAAGTGAATCTATCCAGCAAGAGATGTTATCATTACAAGTAACAACATATTAAGCTACAGATCATAATACATACTCATGTTCAATAAATTAGTGTGAGAAATTCATGTCAAAATTCTACTAATGAATGTTAAAAACAAAAACTTTTTGAAAACACATCTTAAAGTCAATAAAACTTTAGTTTTAATTTGTCAGACATAGTCTATACATTTGATTATTTTCTGGAACAGACAGACAGAGAAACCCATCAGCCCCCAAAGGGCTTCTTTTGGGAGGCTTCTTAAATTCAGTACAAAATCTGATAACTAAATTCCAAGGTTATAAATGACTGATTTAATTTTTATTTTCAATGAATAAATCTAGTTTTGTCTCAGTAACCATTATCATTATTTGATATGGAACATACCATATGTACTTGCTTGTAATCTGAGTCAAACTACAATGTACCAGGCTCTTAAGAAACTGCACAGACCAAGATCTGCTGGACAGGTGTATAATGTGGTAATGTGTCTGATTTACTAAGATGCAGATTGGGGTCTGTGTAGTCTGCAGTTGGACTCAACTTATATATGATACTAGGCAATTATGGATATACATGATAATACTAAATAAAGCATTGATAATTCTTATAGCTTACTGATATCTGATTTCTGCATTGCGTACGCTGCTGAAACCATACACCTCCTCCATCCTTTTCACTTTGTTCAAAGATAAGACAGGCTGAAGAAAATAAACAACAAAGCTGTTCAAACAGTATGAACATATTAAACAAATATTTCATAGCAAAGTGCGGTTTTTGCTTGATTTAAGCACCCTATAGACAAGGAATGGCAAACAAGCATAAGAGCAAACAAACAAACCATACAGTATGCACAAAATTACATGACTGGGACAATTACTGGGTATTGCACACATACTTAAGCTGAACATGCTATGAAAATAAAGATTATAGTGAAAGAATGTGATGCTAGACTTGTCTTCATACCTTCTATAGAAGTAAAGATACCAATATAAAGCTGACTATGGGGTAACCAGTCTACCTGATCATTCTGATTACCTGAGTGATTGGATTGACTGCAGAATTAGGTTTAATGCTAGTACCCAAAGGATCCATATAGCAATTGTACCTCAGAAGACAGGAGTTCTGCTACCTCCACAAATTATGGTAAGAACTCAGTAAGTTTAACTCATATTTTTTTCAGTTAGGACTCAATTACATCTTTTATCTGCTATCAAGAGGCTGCTGAAAACTCCAATTTTTCCCCCCGATTCTTAAGAATACTTACAAAATTAAAGGGCTTTTCTCAGTCAGGAACAAACCTTTTCTTTCTCCTGACGTTTTAGTTTCCTAGCAGGGTGGGAATCCTGTTGTCAGTATTTCGACAAATTCATAATTAGCGTGAGAGTGTCTAAGCCATCTCTTTTATAAGATTTTACAATGATTTGAGAACGCCACATGACTGTGCAAGAAAGTGGCACCAGAATCTAGCATATTTGTTTGGCAGTAGACAAGCCCTTATTAAAACATTACCTTATTGTTAAGCCGGACAAGGACATCCTTGACTTGCACTGACAGCAAAAGCCTCAGGTCTTCAGAAGTGAACTGCGAAAGATCTTCGTCTGGGGCCGAACTCCAACGCTCTGCCAGATCCTCACACACTTGTGCCATGCTGTCATCATAGCTATGGGGAGAAAAAATTCAGTATATCTCAATACCAGACAGTGAATTACCATATACAGAAAAATTAATGTTATGTTTTTTATTATAAAAATTAAATTACAAAATATCTGCATCATTCTCCGATATTTTGCAAACAAAGATTTGAAAATTTTAAATAGCGGTCTCACTTACATTGATGAAATACAACATCATATTCTTCATGTCATTAAGTCCTAGGATAAGAATCTCATAAGTAATTTTTCTTTTCTGTTTTCTTTTTCAAATTTATGATCAGGTCATGAAAGTCACAAAAAAGGCAGAAATTTCCCAAAATACCATGTGTGTTATTTGATCAATGAGTCAAAAAGCTTCTTTTTCACCATCAGAAGCATTGTACATAAAAATCAGTACCGTGAATATGTATTTAGGCTATTCCTGCACACAATTATTAAACACCATGAAATACAAAAGTTTTTTATAATGACATGTAAAATGCAAAATTCTTTTTGGAAACAACTTTTAACGTTTTGTTCGAAACACTTTACTAATTATCATGTATTATATGATGGTGTGTTATACATTTAAGAACTAGACCATACATATGTCAAATCTATAAAATAAATACAGCTTTTATTTATATAAATTACTGTTCGTTCTGTATAGTGTGAATTACCATGTCATATTCTTCAGTGTAAGCTTAGCATCAGGACAGCAATCACACACACACACACACCTGCACACACAGTGAATTTGATTTCATACAAAAGATATTTCTACATTTACAGTTAGATTTTGTATTCACTGATGATGAAATCTCATTAAGAAGGCTCCCATTTAACTGATATCCTGTTTCAATTACTTTATATGCTCACTTATAAGTCTTGTCCAACTGAAAACTGCACCCACCCAGATATGCCATTGCATAGAACAAAAAACACAGACCCGGAGCTGTTGGCACATAATGTGATAGCAATCAGGGCCTATGATGTTTTAAGTTGGACCAGACTTATAAACAAGTATATATGGTATCGATCTTTCCAAGATCTTAATAATAAAATCATTTGGTGAAGGCCTTGAAAACAGTTGCCTAATGCCATGTTTGTTTTTTCACTAAATGTATAATTCTGAAGTTATCATCTTAAGACTGAACAATCTTTGTGCAACAAAGCAAAATGAATAGTTAACTGCTTTGTTAATGTAGCAAAATAAAATATAAAATAAAAATTTATCATTATATTGTCCTGTCTTTCTTAAGAAAGCAGTTACAATTCTGTTTCACTAATACGATTATTCACCTTAGGAAGGAAAAATCCCACCCCCAAAAACAGCTGAATAATTTGAAAATACAAATCAAACACGAAGTAAAAGGTAATTTGGTACATCATCTCAACTTATACAATCAATATACAATTTTCACATTGTTAAAGGAAATCATCAAAATCTTATGATGAAAATATTCTAAATTCTACATTTGCAACAAATGTAATGATGATAAAACAATTTTAAAAAACATCAAATGAGTAGAATTATGACATTCTGGAGATAAGATATTGAAAAATGTTACCTGGGATGAACAGGAGGCATGCCAACTCCCTTGAACCATGTCTTCCAATCCACTGCATTTAATTTTTCAGTCTGGAAAATTAAAGTACCAAATTATACTTGCTTATAAGTCAAGTTCATCTGCCAAAAATATGGACCCAGATCTGTCATCGCATAATGTACAGATCAGGGTATGTGCTTTTTTTTTCTTTTTTTCTACCAATCACCTTTAACAAAGTGCAGACCTTGATTTGCAGGTGCATTATGTGATGGCCAATCTGGGTGTGCGCAATTTGCAGCTTGACTTGACTTAAAAGTGAGTATATATGGTAAACATAATACATGCACTGTCCTCATGGTTTCTATACAGAAATGTAAAATCTATAAAAATGTGATCTTGTTAAAACTTCTTAGACCAGTTCCAGTATAGAATACGTCACAGAATATCACCTATAAAAATGTAATTAAACAAAATAGGCATAATCCAGTGTAATCTATGTAGTTTCAGAGAAGATGCAGAAGAAATCATTCAACATAATATATATTATAACAACATTATGAAGTTCTTGCCAAATCTTTATGAATACATAATGCAAAAACTGAATTCCTAATTAATTTTTTACATCTGCAAAATTATTCCTGGCGATACACAAAAAACTTCAGAAGCCTTCAACCATACTTATTTTATTACCATACATCACATGTAATGTACAACAAAACAACAACTATTAAAAATTTTCAAATTGTATTTGGGCAAAAATTAGTTTCAAAATTCTATGAGAAATGGCGTAGACTCAGAATTGTTTTTCCTCATAATAATATAGCTAATTATACTTGCTTTAATCCTGCAGGAATTGAATCAACATATATTATCAGCATGGCTCCTCTCCCCATTTATCCATGCTTTGTAATTTCAATATACATTTAGAAAATGCAGCATGTCTTACAGCTTTTCCTTGTAGCCTGCTACTTTTTGTTTTTTAAAAATGTCTAATTCTTGACAGATTTATATTGACAAAATGCTTAATGTTGTTCATTATGTTTCTTATACATATATTGAAGGTCAAATATAAATACACAATAAATTTATGCCCATTTAATGTGCAAAAAATACATACAAATGTATAGATATACAGATTCATACATGTTTATGTTTACATGTAAATTTATCTTAAATTACAAGTTTTTGCTTTCAGATAAAACGACTTTTCTAAAATAAAACTTCTATAGCCAAAATATGTGTCAAATGATTTTATTGTTCCTGCATAAATTCAAGCATCTACTATTTGTCAAGGCCTACTTTTTTATTTTTGGCTCCTGCATGGTATCTAATCTTCACTGTTTAGCCAAGTGGTCTTAGAGCCTTGCCTTTACAGATTACTCACACATCTGCTTGACAACATGTCAGAAAGATTGCCATTAGCTTCTTGTGGATTGGTGGTTTTACCCAGAGTCTTTCTTTCCCATAAATACTGCGCATCCTGTATATCCCATCATGTGCTGAACAAAGGTGTTAAACCCCATAAAACCAAACCTTAAAACACCATGAAAATTTGTTGTGTAAACTGCATTCCCTTAAAAATGTCAAAATTTTCTCAGGTAGTATGACCTCATACAGTTTCTTCAAGCAGTTTATGTCCAAATACTTCTGTCTTGCAGGATGGAAATTGACACACTTCACAAGAATGTGTTCCATTGTCAGTGGACGCTGGCAAGGTATGTATTCTGGTCAAGATTCACGCTTCAGGAGGTAAGTACAAGTCAGGTGTGTCCAGCACAGTACCACTTCATCTCTCTGAATTATTCTATATGGCACTCTCCAATAGTGGGTTTGATCTTCATAAGTTCATTTGTGGAGTTTTCATTGCACGTATTTTGCCAAGTGTGATGAACATGCCAATTCAATTTGAAGTCAATATGTGGAATCTTCCATTCAGAAATGGGTGACTGCAGAGCAGTTTGGGCTGCTTTATCTGCCCTTTCATTTGCCCTTTATTTCAATGTGACTAGGAGGCCAACAGTACAGAATACTTTTCCCACACTGCATGAAAACATCATGTTTCTTCAATCTCTGGAATATCAATGGGCCATCGGGTTTAAGATTCTGCAAGGCTTTCAATGTGGAATGAGAATCCCCAAATTTGTTTTTTGAGAGGTTTCAAAGTAACATTAGTCATTCTATACTTACCTGCATTTTGTATTGAACCAGTTGTGACTCAGCCTCACTCAGATGCTTGTTGTTTTGTTGTTTAACACCATTTTTCAGTGCATGATAGGGCTATACATGGCAACCAGTATGACTGCTGGAGAAGAATCCATGAGAGCCCCAGCATGAACCACCAACCCAAAGGAAACTACTGGCCTCACCTGTTTGACCAACTTGTATTTTTGTAGCCTGCACAAGCTGTGAGTAGATTCTGAACTCATGTAGTTTAAGCAGTTGACCTTAAAAACCATGCTTAACATTAACACTTGGTATCTGTATATGGGTTAAATCTTTTTAGTATCATTAGGCCTCATCTGGGGACTGTCACACTGAACAACAGTTGTGTCTCTTGGCTGAAGAGGTATGCAATAATCCCATTTGTTCCTTTTTCTTTCTGTCATTCAAGTTTGACAGAATTTGTTTTGTTACTTGATCTGAAATTTTCTCTAGATTTCCATAATGACAGTCAAATTTAAAATGGTGTTATCCTGTTTTTATTAGACAAAAGTTACTTTTAAGTTACAGCAATATATATATATATATATATATATATATATATATATATATATATATATATATAATTGTAAATGATGAGGCTGATTCAAGTTTCTTAGTCTTTTATAGTAATTACTGTCATAGACTGATATCATGTAAACCTATATGATTATATATAATGTAGAGCAATTTCTAACATTCAGTCCTGGCCTTTACATGTGTTGTAAATACTCGCTTATAAGTCCAACTGCAAACTGCACAGACCCAGATCTGCCATTGCATAATTCACAGATCTCGATCTGTGCAGTTTGTAAGTAATCAGCAGAACCAACAACACAGACCCTAGTCTGCAAGCACATTATGCTATGGCAGAGCAGGATGTAATGTTATGACTCAATGGTCATAAACTAAGTAACAGATAGAAGCAAAACCAACAAGTTCTGTAAAACTTAACAAATAATTCAATTACCAAAGTTATAAATGAAAATGTAAGAGGAGCTTATAGTATTATGAAGAGAATCCAAAATAAGCCCAAAATAGTTCTTTATAAGTCCAAAAGAATGAAAGGTTCCATACAAATTTCAGGGGCCCCGAGTGGCCAAGTGGTCTAAAGTGATCTTCGGTATGGATCACTGCCATCTCACCTCTGTCTGCAGCGTTCGAGTTTAAGATTCAGCCAATGTGGGTATGTGAGAAAGCTTGCCAGTAGCTTCTCGTGGGTCGGTGGTTCTTTCTGGGGTTTTCCTGTGTTCTTCCTCCACCATTAATACTGGCCGCCATATATAGCCTATTGTGTGCTGAAAAATGGCATTAAACCCCACAACAACAACAACAACAACAACAAAAATTTCAGAACTGGAAATGTACTGGTCTGCCAAGATTTGTGACATTGTCAAAATCGCATTGACCAGACCTTGTATGAATAATTCACAATATATAGTTCCAGAATAATATTACTCTCCAAAAAATGAGAACTTCCTATTTACACTGAACAGTCCAAACAAATGTTTTTCCTCTCAAATAATATCTAAGTACAACATAAAATACATCTGCAGACTTGATATTACAACTGGAACACAAGAAATAAGAATGACTCCAAAACAGGAATAAAATTTGATTGCTCAGTTCTCACCTTCTGTTATGTTTCACATCATACCCCAATGCAACAGATCATACTACTCAATAAATATTTTTAAATACATATTCAAGTGACCTTGCCCATACAAATGGAAATTACTTGACTGTTCTAGAACTGTCCAAACCCCACCAGCCAATGAGAAATTAACCCAAAGTCATCAACCAGTCTTATTATCAAGATAATTATTAGTAATTGTCAGCACATACATAAGCATCTATTTATAGATCATTAAGTAATTTTACGCTCTTAATATCTGTAAAACAGACCCTAGTCACAAAATCTGTATAATCACCATAACTTACATCCATGAATAAAAATGACAAAAATTAGACAAAATTATGTACTAGGAGTTTTAAAAAATATAGATAAACATAACATTATGTTGTATTCAGGCGGATGCAACTTATAAATGAGTATCTATATCTGCATTTGCACCATAATGCAGAGGCACCTGTATCTTCAATACAAAAAAAGCTATGGACAACACTAACTCCACTCCTCTCAATCAGTGGGAAAAAGAGAGTGGGTATTATTATTAATTTCCCTTTTTTATTCATGGCAATGAGTGCCTGTGTGGAAGCTATCTTGCTGAAGTTTAGTACCATGTAGACCGCTAGGTCTGCATGTAAGTGGGGCTACAGAAGGAGGTCTTCAAAAAGACTGGAAAGAATGTTACTCCTTATATGTTGTACATTAATAAATTAAAGCAGGTCTTTTAAATTAGTGGACAAGATCATTTTTGCACCTGGTATGTATCCTTGCTTACATGTGTTATGTGAACAACTTAATTTCACACCATTTATATGACTGGGGCTTTCACTCAAGTCTGTTCCATTTTAAACATATATCACACCCAGGGTACTCTGATTACATCCTCATATGAAAATGATACAAAATTCTTTGACTACTCCATACTGAAAGTGCTCTCCCAAATATGTTTTACTGGAATATCCCTTATATTTGCTACATTGGTCCATCTCTTATAAGGTCACCCACAGTGCAGCAGAAAAGTGACCTAATAAGAGGGGTGGATCCCATGGATTGATTAATAATTACATATTAAGTATGCAAGGCATAATTAATTTTTAAATATATATTTTCATTTAAAACTCACAGGCATGATATGGAATCAATGTGATTAGATCATATCAATGTTATTTAAAATAATTAGGAAAGGTCATCAAAAAGTCTAATCAAAACTTAATTGAAAATGTAGTTGTTACAGTGGATCTTATGGACAGTCACATTATTAATGGATAAATTTAATTCATAGTCATACTCAACCATGATCTTCATGACACAGGCTTTACCCAGTTTGATCAAAATCCTATAAAAATATCGTCTCTGCATTAATAAAAACAAGAATCTCCATATTACATGTAAGTTTAAGATCACAAAAATATGCACAGGTCTCGATCATAATAAAATCATCCAAAATCTTGACAATATACACAAAGTTTAATTAAAACTGGGTCAGTGATAGTCTCTCAAGAAGTAATAATTCCAGCCAAAACATGCCTGATGACCTCATTAATACGAGTAGATCATGATTGTAAAAGATTAATTAGACATCCTTACAATATAACCCACTTACCAACGTTAACAAAACATGACAGAAATAGAATCAGTCAAGTGATGACAATTTCAATGAATCTGATGCAAAATCACCTCACAAATATGCATATATTTGTTGCTCATCCACGATCTTCATTTTGTAAGCCTATTAACCAAGTCTGATCAAAACTGGATTGGGAATAGTTTCTAGCGTTGTAACAAGCTCAGCCAATCACATGCAAGTTACAGTGTACATTGGTCTTCCAAGCCAATCAAACGCAGGTTCACACCATTAATAAGTGAGGATCATAAACATTATAAAACTGAGATATCGATCATTTAACCATATATCTGATGTCTACTCAAAATCAGATAAAACAGTGTCTTCAAGACTGGCAACTAGCTCAGCCAATCAGGTATAAGATCACCTCATTAAAATGCATTGGTCTTGTTCATTATCAAAACTGTAAAAAAAAGTCATAAAGCAGCATTAAGTTTTACCTCTGACTGAAAGTATGAGTACAGGAAATCTTTCCATGTATCCGTGTCTAGAGACTGGTACTTGAATCTTTCTATGTAGGCTCTCAAGAAGGGTTCAAACACTTCTGTAATAAAATAGAAATTTGGCTTTAATGGAATACTATTTTCATACACAACATCTCATTAATTTGTATTTGAACCAATATGTAATAAGTCTTCTCAAATTGTTTCATGTAATTTGAAAAAACAGGACACTGTGACATCCTGTTCTCCACTGATTCCTGCTTCAGTGGAGGCAAAGCACATATTCCACAAGAGACAAAGCATTTTATCATTTGTAACTTGAATCTATTGTTTAAGAGTAGGAAAACAATTTTGGAAGGGGGGACCACTGGTGTTATACTTATGTTTAAGATATTCTGGATGGCAACATTTCAACAAACAAGAACTGTGTTAAAGGTATTTTCTAAACAGAATTATGCTTGATGTATTTTGGGAAATGACAACAATTATTAATTTTAAAAAAAAGAAAACTGGAATTTTGAGAATAAACTAAATAACCTATCAATGTCTTCACCCTACCCCACCCTCCCCTGATTAATCAAAAGGTCCTACGCCACTTAGTGCATCTGGAACCCATTAAAAAATTTTTTTTAAAATATTACAAATTTGAAGTTTCCATCTTAAACAGTTTATACGAAATTGTTAAAAAATCATTGATACAAATGCACAGATATATGAGCACAGCAAAAGCTTTGAACTTCTTCCTCAACTAGTATGGGAAAAATTGCCCAAGAATTACCTGGGCCCCCAAGTAACCTTTCCAGGTAGAAGAGCAGGGCAAAACCCTTTTCATATGGCACGATGGAAAATGCATCATCTGGATCAATCCCTTTCAGGTCTGTCACAAGCTGAGTATATGGGTGTTCTGCTCCCAGAACACTGACCTAGGTCATGAACAAAAAAAAAGACAAAACAATTACAGCACTTCAATTAAAAAACACACCTGTACACAGGTGTTACATACGATACACATATAACCATTCATAGATAGACTCAACTGATAAGAAAGTAAAAATGGTACACGACTATTTGCAAACAAGTGTAATAAGAAATGATAACATTTTAATCATGTGGACAAACTCTGGCAAATAAATAATTTTGAAGATATACATATTATGACTTTTCTTTTGGACTAATTATTCATGTGTTCAAATATAATTTGCCTGTATTTACAAGATTTATCATTCAGAAAATGTATAAAGGTATTTACAGTAACCAGGACAAGGTCAAAACAGTCCAACAGAAATAGATTATTGATAACAAAGATAACCTTCAATCTTACAAAATGATATAAGACTATTAACAAGGCATATCAGTGTATGGTTTGTCCTGGACTCCAGACAATTTTTCATTCACTGACAAGCAAAACATGGAGAGTTCTGCATTCTTGTAAACAGGTGTGGCAGATAATATTTAAATTATGTGCAATACAACATGATTATTTACTATACAACAACATAATTATTTACTATACAATACATCTATACAGCATCATTAATTATACAACATCATTATTTACCATACAACAGAATTATTTACTATACAACAAAAATTATTCATTATACAACAAATGTATTCACAATAAAACACAATTATTTGCTATACAATACAACACAATCATTTACTATGCAATACAACACAATTATTTACAAGTCAACATGATCATTTACTATACAACATAATTATTCACTATACAACACAATTATTCACTATAAAATACAATATAATTACTGCTCTGCTAACATGGGTACGTGAGAAAGCCTGCCAGTAACTTCTCATGGGTCAGTGGTTCTTCCCGGGATTTTCCAGGGTTCTTCCTATGCCAATTATACTGGGCACCATGTATAGCCTATATTGTGCTGCAAAATGACATTAAACCCCTACAACAACAACAACAACTATATAATTATTCACAATACAATACAACACAATTATTTACTATACAACATAATTATACAACACAATTAGTTACTATATAATACAATATAATTATTCACCATACAATACAGCATAATAATTTGCCAAGAATTGTAAAGAAAGTATTGTAAAGGATTTATTCAGGAGAATAAAAATTTATTTATGAAAATGCAAACTGTAAATGCAGTTTTATGATGAATACAGCATCAAGATAATTAAACAAGTTAAACAGGATATAAGTGCACTTCTTTTGTCAGAGCAATTTATTGATAAAGTTCACAGTGAGATTTGAATGTGATAAACAGAAAAAAACATTAGCTAGAATTATACATCCATTCACAAACTGTCCAAAGAACATTACCCTGAAGTAAACATCCATCACAAACTGTCCAAAGGACATTATTTTAAGTAAACATCCATCACAAACAGTCCAAAGAATATTAGCTAGAAATATACATCCATTCACAAACTGTCCAAAGAACATTACCTTGAAGTAAACATCCATCAAAAACTGTCCAAAGAACATTTATTTTAGCTAAAACTATACATTCATTCATAAACTGTCCAAAGAACATTACTAGAATTAAACATCCATCACAAACTGTCCAAAGAACATTACCTTGAAGTAAACATCCATCACAAACTGTCCAAAGAACATTACCTTGAAGTAAACATCCATCAAAAACTGTCCAAAGAACATTAGCTAGAAGTATACAGCCATTCACAAACTGTCCAAAGAATATTAGCTAGAAGTACAAATCCATTCACAAACTGTCCAAAAAACATTACCTTGAAGTAAACATCCAATCACAAACTGTCCAAAAATCATTGGCTGGGAATATACATCCATTTGCAAACTGTCAAAAGAACATTAGCTTGGAATATACATCCATTCACATACTGTCCACAGACTGTTGGCTAGAAATACACATCCATTCACAAACTGTCCAAAGAACATTAGGTAAAAGAATATATCCATTTACAATCTGTCCAAAGAACTTTAGCTAGAGGTATACATCCATGAACACCTCTTTCAAACTATTTGTATCACCTTTAGCCATCTATGTGCTCTCAACTTAATCAACATAAACTCATAATGCACCATCACCAGCAGATAAACAGTAGAGCAGATTGTGACTTTAAGATGTTCACATCTGGCAGAAGGCATAAAATTAGTATGTGTGGGCTTTTAAGCGTGGTTATTTAACAAATTTTGGGCAACAAGTTGTCTGATTAAAGGTTCCTCCTGAAAAGTGGATGGGTTGAGAAACTTTTTGCAAATTGTTATAACCTGGTAAGTCAATACCCATATGAGATTCTGTTTATCAACCTGTAATTTATATTAAGCTTGCTCTCGTCTAAGGTATTCATCTTATGTACAATGCTCTTCTATCTTATCCAACACATTGCAGAACCAGCTTCAACACAAATAATATATTTAAAACTCATGGTAAATACCTATCTAATCCTAATCTTACAAGGGATCATTTCCATATTTAATTTACAGTGTGCAATGGTCTTACAAGTGATCATTTAAATATTTAATTTACAGTGTACAATGGTCTTCCAAGTGATCATTTCCATATTTAATTTACAGTGTGCAATGGTCTTACAAGTGATCATTTCCATATTTAATTTACAGTGTGCAATGGTCTTACAAGTGATCATTTAAATATTTAATTTACAGTGTACAATGGTCTTCCAAGTGATCATTTCCATATTTAATTTACAGTGTGCAATGGTCTTACAAGTGATCATTTCCATATTTAATTTACAGTGTGCAATGGTCTTACAAGTGATCATTTCCATATTTAATTTACAGTGTAAAATCATCTTAAAAGAGATCATTTACATATTTAACTTACAGTATACAATGGTCTTCCAAGTGATCATTTCCATATTTAATTTACAGTGTGCAATGGTCTTACAAGTGATCATTTCCATATTTAATTTACAGTGTGCAATGGTCTTACAAGTGATCATTTCCATATTTAATTTACAGTGTAAAATCATCTTAAAAGAGATCATTTACATATTTAACTTACAGTATACAATGGTCTTCCAAGTGATCATTTCCATATTTAATTTACAGTGTGCAATGGTCTTACAAGTGATCATTTCCATATTTAATTTACAGTGTGCAATGGTCTTACAAGTGATCATTTCCATATTTAACTTACAGTATACAATGGTCTTCCAAGTGATCATTTCCATATTTAATTTACAGTGTGCAATGGTCTTACAAGTGATCATTTCCATATTTAATTTACAGTGTAAAATCATCTTAAAAGAGATCATTTACATATTTAACTTACAGTATACAATGGTCTTCCAAGTGATCATTTCCATATTTAATTTACAGTGTGCAATGGTCTTACAAGTGATCATTTAAATATTTAACTTACAGTGTAAAATCATCTTAAAAGAGATCATTTACATATTTAACTTACAGTATACAATGGTCTTCCAAGTGATCATTTCCATATTTAATTTACAGTGTGCAATGGTCTTACAAGTGATCATTTAAATATTTAACTTACAGTGTAAAATCATCTTAAAAGAGATCATTTACATATTTAACTTACAGTATACAATGGTCTTCCAAGTGATCATTTCCATATTTAATTTACAGTGTGCAATGGTCTTACAAGTGATCATTTAAATATTTAACTTACAGTGTAAAATCATCTTAAAAGAGATCATTTACATATTTAACTTACAGTATACAATGGTCTTCCAAGTGATCATTTCCATATTTAATTTACAGTGTGCAATGGTCTTACAAGTGATCATTTAAATATTTAACTTACAGTGTAAAATCATCTTAAAAGAGATCATTTACATATTTAACTTACAGTATACAATGGTCTTCCAAGTGATCATTTCCATATTTAATTTACAGTGTGCAATGGTCTTACAAGTGATCATTTAAATATTTAACTTACAGTGTAAAATCATCTTAAAAGAGATCATTTACATATTTAACTTACAGTATACAATGGTCTTCCAAGTGATCATTTCCATATTTAATTTACAGTGTGCAATGGTCTTACAAGTGATCATTTAAATATTTAACTTACAGTGTAAAATCATCTTAAAAGAGATCATTTACATATTTCACTTACAGTATGCAATGGTCTTCCAAGTGATCATTTCCATATTTAATTTACAGTGTGCAATGGTCTTCCAAGTGATCATTTACATATTTAACTTACAGTGTACAATGGTCTTCCAAGCGATCATATCCATATTTAATATACAGTGTACAATGGTCTTAAAAGAGATCAGTTACATATTTAATTTACAGTGTCCCAACATATATGGTTAATACGGTACTTTGGCAAGTTGAAGACATTGCTTCTTATCCCAATTATTCAATGGAACTTGTGGAAAAACACAGTCAACTACAATCAACTACTGCTGAAAGAGAGAGATTATCACGATGAACAGATTCTGGGTTTATAAATGTGTATGCCTTATGTAATGACTTGGATTTTTATACAAGATGCTGGTGGGAAACAGACTACAATACTGGTTTTAGGCAGGTCCAATAACATCAGTTATATTATTCTGGTATATGACAGCAATGTGTGATAGAAAGCATCACATGCAGTTATCGATGATAATCAACAATGTTATCTCAATTTCCAGTCACACATAATTCATTTGAGTATGTTCTGGAAGATGTAGATGATTGCTAAAGAGTAATGCTTTAATACTGAATTTACGAAAATAATTGAATAACATTTGGCTTTTGAGAGCCTTGGCAAGCAAAACTGCACATTATTCAAGGAATTTCATAAATTTAATCTTAAATCATTAACCAAATGAGAATCTGTTTATCACAAAGTTTATATTTTAATGGAAATAGTTTAGAGAAAAAGAAGAAATATTTTCTTTCTCACTGGCTCAGACATTGCACCTATCATTTATTGCACATACAAAATAGTCCTAGATTTTAAATTTAATTAAAAATGTGCAGTTCAATATCCAGTAACATTTAAAAATAGATTTTCAAAAAATACAAATTATAATTCAAATAGCAACTGTCCTTGCAAATCAGCAGATCATCTGAATCATCAGAGAGAAATCAAAATTCCTGTGTAATGTCACAGTTAGCTTACTAGGTTTAGGTTAGTCATTCCATGTACATCGATTTTCATGTGAATGTTTATGTTTCCACCTAAAGTGTGTCAATTCCTCTACTAGGCATTCCAGCTGTTGGGTATTTATGTGATGGGATGATCAATGGATAGAGTTACTGTGATGCATTTCTGACTGAAAAATTGCATTATCTGGATTTGAAACAGTACAATAGATACAGTCCCATATTTTGAATCAGAATTTACATCCTATAATAATAAACATTAGCTCATTGCAGCTATTTTACTACATAAATAAATGCTGTGGTTGGACAACATTCTGTTAAATGGGAGAACAGCATATGTCCACATTTTTTTTATACAGAGCTGAGTTTATTTAATCTTTTAAGTAAATATTTAAGTCAATTTGTGACATGGTTGGGTGCATCTTACTGCTTACTGGTGCCTTCCCACCTCTATCCAATGACTGCTACCATAGGTTTTTATTTGTAACAAGGGTGGGTGAGGTAAATTGGCCATATTCCAAAATATATAGCCTTTTCACAATGCTCCTTGAGAAATTGATTCAAAACATGACTACCAAAATGTTGATACTAATAGCAAAAAACAAAATTTTTCCAGTAGGCAGGATAAGTAGAAGTCCCCTAGTCGCAGCCAATCAGTAAATGGAATACTGTGCAAGAATTTCATGGGCTTGTTGGGACCAATCAAAATCATATAAATAGACTGGTTAACATTTTGTAATATTAAAAAAATTAAATTGCACATACTACATGTAAAGTGTACTTTTTACTGGATAAAACACCAGCTTTCTCAACGAAGTTTACTGTTCCGTTGCTGCATTAATCAATGGTCATTCAGAGTAATCTGCCAAAGGAAACTGATTAGCTCAACATTATGTTTTATCAAAACTGTGATATATGTGGTACACCATATATACATGCTTATAACTCAACTCCAACTGCAAACAACACAGATAATGATCTACTGTTGAATAATATGCCAGCAGATCAAGGTCTATGCTGTTTGTTCTACTGGAATCAATTTATAAGTGAGTATATAAGTTATTTTAAATGAAACGATTCAAAATCAAAACCAAAACATTTAGCTTTGATACATCCTATGTATTATACTGTGGAAAATACATGTATACTTGCTTGTAAGTTCAAGTAAATTTGGCTGCAAACTGCACACACCCATATCATATAATAGCAGATCTGGGTCTATAAAGTTTGTTAGGAATAACTGGCAGAATAATCAGCAGAACAAACATTGTTCTGCCAGTGCATTATGTGATAGTAGATTAAGGTCTATGTTGTTTTTTTTTTAAGTTGGACTTGACTTATAAGCAAGCAAATAGGTCAAGCACTAAAAGAATAGTAGGAAAAATTCTGCATTAAGCCCAATTATTTCCCTTGATGTTTGAAATAAAAATGTTACCCTAACATCTGGCTTCCCTAAAATTTCAAAGCCAGCATGCCTTAACACCCACTATATATACTAATTATGTTTGCCTTCTGTCAGAAGTGTACATCTTATACAACCATTCTCAATGTAAATATCAAGTGTTATGAACAAGTAAACTTCATACCAGTCAACACAAAGCACTGGTCAATATGAAAAATTTACATACTCAAAAATCTTCATATTAATTAAAACAAAAGTCTATAATTGTTTAATGACATGATTCAAAGCAAAGTTTTGAAACTGAATTTGTTTCGGTGTGAAGTAAAATTACCATTTCATTTGCACAATGTCAAGACAATGCAATATCATGAATTTTATTGTAAATAATATACTGAAAATGCCATTTCAACATTATGATGGCATAATGATGCAATAATAACATTAATTAATGCAAATCACATGACATTGTATCATCCTATGAAAAAGCACATAGTATGGGAATAATGCAATAATCTTATATATCACTAACATGCCACACTATTGGGTCTGTTCTGTTTGCAAAACACACTAAAAGACTGAAAAGCACAGACCCTGATATACCAGACCAGTGCATTATTCAATGGCAGATCTGGACTAGAGATTATAAAACTGAGATCAGAACATTTATGGTTCAAATGGAAACTTTTTAAAAATTTTACAAAGCTTTACAAATTCTTTACAGAAATAAACTGCATAATCTTCGCAGTAAAAGAACTGAATATTATGCACACAATCTGTGTCTTCTCCTTCCAAATAATCTTTTCATTTTCTTTTCATATTCATTTAAGATTTTAGCACACAATTTGTTTTATAAGTAAAATTCATACATTTAACATCTTACTTTCTATACAGCAAAGTGATTCGCTGTGTGACACATCTTGACCACAATAAATACATGACAATTATTACCGCATATTGCAAATCTTTCCACCCTCCCTCAGCCATAAATTGACGGAATGGTTCTCCATTCTTCAACCTAGAAGTGATCTTTCTCTCAACAAAAACTGTGTGGCCTTCATTTAACCTGCAGACAATAAACAACTTTGTCAAACATTGTAATACAATAACTCTATCAATAATGGGCTGTTGAGCCAAAAAGGCTTATGTCACACAGCCAGCTGAGCTGAAGGTTTGTCACACAGCCAGCTGGGCTGAAGGCTTATGTCACACAGCCAGCTGAGCTGAAGGCTTATGTCACACAGCCAGCCAAGCTGAAGACTTATGTCACAAAGGGTTGAGACTTGCTAAAATTTATAAAACTGACACTAAATACAATATAAAATATGTAAACCACACTGTACATAAGAGATATATGATCAGAGACTAGAGTCAATAAAAAAAAACTTAAGATTATTTACGATTGAATATCACATGGCACAGTACTTCATATTTAAAAAACCATGACTCTTTTAATCATTTCAGTCTTGTGATTTGGGATACATAATTGCCGGGGTCTAAAACACGCAGCCTGTGGGCTGCATGTGGCCCACCAAGCCATATCCTGTGGTCAGCAAACTGATTGACAAGGTGTCATGAGGGATAACAAAGTTGGTGCAGCCCTTGAGCCATCAAAAAATGCCCTCATGTGGCCGTCGGGGTGGTTTGAGTTGAGGCCCCTGGTCTAGAGTACACATACTCAGATGGCCTGGTGACAGGTTATTTTTAACTTTCTCAATGCAGACTATTTTATTATATTCCATCTTTAAAAAGTAACTATTTTTGTTTCTCAAATAAAAAATATTTCATTGGGTGCAAAATATTTTAATCTAAAAAGAATTCAAGCCACATACATGTGTTGTCCAGTATACTTTAAAAGATAACATGAACAATGTCCCCAAATATTTGAACAATACCATATATACTTGTTCATAAGTGAGTCCAGCTGCAAACTCCACAGACCTAAATCTGCCATCGCATAAAGCACCAGCAGATCTGGGTCTGTGCAGTTTGTTAGGAGTAATCAGCAGAATGAACAACACAGACTCTGATCTGCTGGCACATTATGCCTCAGCAGATCAGGATCTTTGTTGGTTGCAGTTTGACTATAATTGAGTATATAAGGTAATCAAAAGTATGTACATGTACAAAAACTATACAGGTCGTGCTTGCATTTTACCTTTACAAATGATGAAATGTACAATAATTGTCTTTCAAACAAAATAACATTCAAGCTTGTGTTGTCTGAAGTATGAAGAAATTTTCTTTTGCATTCTTGTTTTCCCTTGAATCAGTGCCAATTAGTAACGCTGCTTTGTTTCATTGGAAGAAATGGACATAACATTGCTGGCACTTCAAGTTTAAAAGTCTGACATGTAAGAATTTAGCTTATGCTCAATTTCATCACCATTTGTATAACAGCTTCAACAGCTATATGAAAATATATAGCATTATGGCCAGATAATAAAGGGAGGTAATTGACAAACAGTAAAGAGAAAAGTGGTCCTATAATTGACTCCTGAGGTACTCCTACAGTAACATGGGATGGATCATTTGAAATGTCACAAAAATAAATGATCCGATATTTTAAATATGAGCAAAAAGATGATAGGATAAATTTGTTTTGGTAATGTACATGTATATCTCAAACAAACAAACCTGTGTGAACTGAAATTTAGAACTAACATGATTACAATTTCTTGGATTACCTGCCCAAACTATCTACATTTGTATTTTAACTGATTGATACAATTATGGGAATTTCCTAAGTCAGTTAAAAATTATAAAAATTCTGAACTCAGGAATTTTCAGACGCAAGACTGCAGAAATCTTCAAGAATATTCCATTAAAATCTTCGCTTACTTTCTGAATCACAAAAATATAAGAAAGTCCACCCATGAAAATAGTTACACTCGGATGCACAGAAGTTATAATCTAACATGTATGAATCCTTCATTCTTCAAATGAGTTGATATCCAAATGTGATAAGCCATATTTTTAAATACATTCTTAGCAATTAGTTGACAGTTGGTATTCTAAAGTAAATAAAACATTTTTAAAAAAAGTAAATAATTTTAATTAAGCTTATCAATGACTACTAAATGCTGTCATCTACGTGGCCGCTCCTGACTGGTTCTGCTTTGTTGGCCACCATGATAATTAGTGTAGCATCAAGTTTTACGCTGTCATCTATTAGGCCACTCCTGACTGGTTCTGCTCTGTTGACACCATGAATGCTAGTGTAGCATGAAGTGTTGATTCATGGTGATGTGACATTCTTGCTTTAGCCCTGTTGTATCTTGTTGAAATATTTTTACAAATACAGCTTGACGGGTTTTAGTACACATCACGTAAGATATTTTGAATATAATCTTGCAAATGACAATTACATTATTACAAAGAAAATAGGAAAATTATATTGGAATTTGATGAAACTTCCTCCTATTACATGCCTATGTAAGTAAAACACAAAAAAACATTTTTATGCTGGCTATTTACTTTCTTGGATTTAAAGACAATTTTATATTTCAACAAATTTCACTTACTTCAACTGGATTAGGTGGTGATTTTCTTTGAAATTTTAATCTGACTCCCTATATTCTAGTTTACAACTTAATCATCACTTGAAACGTCATGCTCACAATATAGTACCTGATGATTACCCTGACAAGGAACAATTAAACGCAAACTGCTGTACAACTGTTTCGACAGGGGGGATATATTATGTGTATATCTATTGGTAATGTGCATGGGAAATAAATAATAAATTAATCCAAAGCCAAACAACATTCATTCTTCACAGCCACTGGCGGGTCCTGAACCCCTGAGCTAAGCAAATAGTATATTTGGTGGGGGTGGGATATCCACTTACGATCTCCTGAAGAGTGATCCAGCCTCCTTGGGCCAGGAAATGGTAATAAGCCCCACCCAACTTCATTCTAGACATTATCTTCCTCTCTAAAAACTCGGTGTGACCCTCATTCAGCCTAAGAAATAGAAAGTGGTTGTGTATCTAGGTTTAGCTGTCTATATGGAGACATGACCTTGAATGACCCTGTCCATGCATTAAGATTTACACAGTGATTCTGTACAACTTTAAGGAGTCATAGGCACTTCTATTGACATGAATGTATTAAAAAGCCAACTTCTCCTTATAATGCATCTAAATTTTACAGAAACTATTTCACAGATGAGAGTTTTTCTGCCATGATATCTGTTGCCTAAATTGGACCATAATAATAATTTAACATTAAGGATATTGTCACACCCTCTATCTGTCTGTGCTTTCTCCCATTACCCTATCCCTTTCTAAACAGCTTGGGGAAAATTCATCAAATCTGGTAGTTATCTTGTCCACATGTTAAACTCATGCAAATGCAGTAACCTTTTTATTATATGCTCATTTTTTTATTCTTCCTAATGCTTAATTTATGTTACAAAATACATGTACACTACAAGAAACAAAGTAACTGAATGTATGTTGTATTTCAAACTAAATATTCAAGCGCTGATTCATCATAACACAACAACATTATTACTGTGCACATAACTCCGCCCAGATAAATCTGAACTTAGTCGTGTGCTAGACATAACTTTCGAAAGAAAATGGAGTGTCTAGTTAAAATTGAAATTTGAAGTCATATTGTGAATGAATGTGCATTGCAACAACTTTTCCATTTGATCTGGAATGAATGGATTTTGGTACTTTTTTTTATTCTATGAAATTTCATGATTATGGACTGGATTTATATGTGACAATTCCAGCGGATTGAAGAAACATGGGAGAAGCGTGTTGACATCTGCAAATGTCTTTCTGTTTCTGTCACTGAATGTTGAAATCATAATGTGGGAAAAATATGAAGTCTTTCAATTGCAATTATCAAAAAGACATTATGGAATTTAATGCTTATTTCATTTGAGTGCAGTAATGAGGATGTAATTGCACCTATATTCGAAATAACAGTACAATTTTGAAATGTGTAATCAAGATTGAGAACCTATGACATGGCTCATGTAATTCGGATTTGCAGAACTAAGAAAGTATATTTTGAGGAAATTCAGGTTGCAAAACTGTAAGTATATTTTTTTGCCATTCTTATCACCAGCTAAAGAAGACAGTACAGTATATGCCTTGTCACTTGTATTTTATTTGTAAGGACCCTTTCTTGCATCTGTTGTATAGCTAGCCTAAATCCAAAATATCGTATCAAAAAAATTAATGCGGAAAGTGCCAAAGCAGCTGGTATGTGGCAGTCCACGAAACTTCTGCTTTACTTTATTCAGAAACAAATTTAAACAACCACAACGTAAAGTGCCTACTACATGAGTGTATATGATTTATTTACAAATCAAAAGTGCTGGTGTCTGCATCCATTGTTTGCTTAAAATAGAAAGTAGTTCTTTTTTGCATGTGAACGCAATATGTGTATTTGCACGTGAGTTCAGTATTAGTTAATACTGCATGATTCTGACAATGTAAAGTTAACAGAGAAGAAAATGAGCATATAATAATTTATGAACATCTTTATGTTGCATGCACATGCATGACATGTGTGCCTAAAAATGATAGGAAATACTTTCTATTGTAAACAAACATTGGACACAGATGCCAGCACTTTTGATTCATTTGTCTGTGGATAAGTAAACCAGCTGTCTGAGCCATTTCAAAGTAGATTCTAAAGTTGACAATGTGGATAAATTCATAGTCACAAATGTATATTTCAAGAAGGCAGGCAACTGAATGTGATATTAGAAGTGTCCAGCAATGGGTGTGTGATAACAAATGTGTGACACACTGCACTGAAAATATCGTTCTGGATCATTTAAATACATATTTAGCCGAGATGTTTATAACGATTAGCAAAGCCAATGGTTCTGACTATGAGCCATGCTCCTTAGATTCTATAAGAAACAGCACAGAATGGCATCTTAAGGCTAAAGGGTATCCCGTCTCTCTTAGAGACCGTTCATTTCAGAAATCAATCGAAGCACTAAATTTTAAACAAATGCAATTGAATAAGGCTGGTTTTGGAAAAAAGCAAGAGCATCAGAGCCGATAAGCCACGATGATGAAGAAACTTTATTTTCAGCAGGTAAAACAGGCTCTCACACACCCAATGCTTTGCAATTTTCCCTGTTCTACTTTTGTTTTGAAAATATTTGGATTTAGAGGCCAAGATAAGCACAGAAAATTAAAGTTTGGAGATGTATCAGTTTTTACCAATTCAACCGGTACAAAATATCTTCAATATGCTGAGAGGGATAGCGAAACCCTTGACGGTACTGGGAAGAATAACTACAGATCAACAACACCTGCATTTTTTCCACTGGAACAGCATCAGTGCTGTTCAATTTTATCTGTAGTATTTGAAACGAAGGCCCTTGGAAATGATGGATGATGACAGCCCATCTTATCTGACACCAATTCCAATGCAGAAACTGACACAAACTTCCCATATATGGTAATTATGTTTCAAAAGATTCAATTAATGCCCTTATTTCAACTAAAAGCATAAATAAAGACAAAAACGTAATCAAATTTTTTCAGACAATATAAAGAATGAATGAAAATAGAAATATATCAAAGCAAGCAAAAAGTCTGGGAAAAATCTGTAATAAAATGTGTCCCAAAAAATTTTCACAATGAAATGCATCAATCAATGTTGCAAAATATAAGAAAACATATTTATCCAAGTGTGCACTGAAAAAAAAAAGATATATTTTACTGGACAAATTATTAAAAATTGCAGGTGTTATCCGAGGCCAATGCAGGTTAATCAACTGGGAACTCTGATGAAACAAGCTGCAGAAAGGGCAGAAATCCAGGGGAGAATTACCAACCATTCAGTAAGGAAAACTACTGTGAAAACCCTGTCGAAAGCTTGGGTCCCTCCAACAAAGATCATGCAAGTGACTGGGCATAAAATGACGTCAACTACAACTGGTAATAATAATGAGAATATATCTACTTGCCTTTCTGCATCTTGTCAAAATGTACTTTGTGGGCTATTTTTGCTAATATGAATTACGTAGTTTCCAAATAATGATTCACATCGTGGAAATGAGCTGTAATATGCAGGCCTATAAGCCAGACTATATTTTTTAAACAGAAATCACATTCCAAAGGAGAATTTACTGCACTCCAAAATAAAAAATATTTGTTCTTCACTAAAAAACAATGTTTAATCCAGCATCTTCTTGAGAATTTAAATTAAAGGACTTTCATATTTTTCCTGCTCACAATTCCAAACTATCAACGGCAGAACAGAAACAATTATGCAGCTTCTTGTCCATGCCTGTCCCTTAAGCCACATGTATACTGTGTGGAAAACACCCAGAAGGATATATTCAAAATTTAGCTGGATTGACAGAAAAACTAAATCCCTCCCTTCCTGACCAGCTTTAACTTTGTTCAATGGCACAGTCATTCATAACATGACTTTAAATTTCAATTTTAGATAGAGCAAAATGGGATTTCTTCTTTAAATGAGTGATTGAGTGCATGGTAAGCTATGAAGTTAAAAGGTAGCTGGGCAGAGGTAAGTGTGCATGAATACCTTTACTGTATACTGAAGAATCTACGGTTGTGAATTTATTTTGGAATAAAGCACACATTCAATTACATTGTTTCTTGTAATGTCTTTTATTGTTAAGCCTTAGTTTATTTAACAAAATGAGCATATAATAAAAAAAGTTACTGCATTTGTACGGAAAAAATACGAACTCATTTTTCTGAAAATACTGTACTCCACAAGGTCGTGCAGTACATTCAGAAAAACGGGTTCATATTTTCCCAGGGGAATCTTCCTGTAAAGTGGTATGGTAGTCTACAGTAAATACTGCCAAATGTGATATGTACAGAACAGTGATATAGTGAGATTGAGTACACTGACCTACTATTTATGTATTACAGGGGAATCCTACTGTAAAGTTTTACCGGTATGTTAGTCTGGAGTAAATACTGCCAACAGTGATAAGTACAGAACAGAGATAAAGTGAGATTTAGTACACTGACTTACTATTAATGCATTACAGGGGAATCCTACTGTAAAGTGAATTGGTAGTTGGAGTTAATACTGCCAACAGTGATATATAGAGAACTGTGATATAGTGAAATTTAGTACAATGACCTACTATTTATGTATTACAGGGGAATTCTACTGTAAAGTGGTACAGTAGTTGGAGTAAATACTGTCAACAGTGATATACAGAGAACTGTGATATAGTGAAATTTAGTACATTGAGCTACTATTATGTATTACAGGGGAATTCTACTGTAAAGTGGTACAGTAGTTGGAGTAAATACTGTCAACAGTGACATGTACAGAACAGTGGTATAGTGAAATTTAGTACAATGACCTACTATTTCTGCATTACAGGGGAATCATACTGTAAAGTGGTATGGCAGTCTGGACTACATACTGCCAACAATGATAAGTACAGAACAGAGATAAAATGAGATTTAGGACACTGACCTACTATTTATGTATTACAGGGAAATGCTAATGTAAAGTGAATTGGTAGTTTGGACAAAATACTGCCAACAGTGAAAAAAATTACACAAAAGTGGTATACTGAGAGAGCAGCAGAGGGGGCGAATCGGACATTTTGTCCAATCGTTATTTTGCTTAATTATTACTTTCTGCAACTCAACGATCTAGTGTCGTCAGCGCCTGGTAAAAAAAAAACGACGACGTCGTTGGGGGATCGTCCAATCGTCATTTGGTTTAATTAACACCTTCTGCGCGCCGATCCCCAGCGTCGTCAGCGTCCGGTAAGCACATCGACGACCGCGTCGATGTCATTGCCCCCTCTGCTGCTATGATCTTACAAACAGAGTGATCACTAACTCCTCCTCTTGCAGATCAATTAGGTTATTTGACTGATCGGTAAGTCTGAAATTAATTCTCGTTAAAAACCGATCATGGCATCGCATATAGACCGGATTAATCGGACTCTCAATGATCAAAAATCCCGGAGGGGCTGTTGGTGAAAACGAATAAAGGATATACCCCTGTTGAGCTTGATTTGATTGCTTGGTATCCACCTGATAACTCCCTTCGATAACATCACACACTAGATTGATCGCTATCACTGATGCGATATTTACGTTGTATGGAGCAATATGCCTACCACCATCTCCGTTATCGTGTCTGAGGATAGTTGATGGGGGGGTGTCCGCGGGTGGATTCTCAGGCCATCCTAGTATGGTTCTTATTGAACTGTTATAAATATCAACCATATACCCCGGTGTGCTTATTTCAATCGTCGACGATAACGTCGGTTCATGAACCGTAATAGCGATTTTTGATTCCTTTCCTGTGATCGATTTTATCCTGCGTTGAAATTCTTTATTGATTTGCTCTATTTGGTATGACCCAGTTGGTATTGTAACCTCCTCCCAGTTTGGGGTCCCATCGGGTTTATTTGTCCGTGCAAAAACCAGCGAGTTATTAGGTTGTTGTCCGTTAAATGCGTCCGCTCGGATATTAGGCCAACTGTGATATACTCGCAATTTTGCCAGCGCTATTTCCTTTACTGGAACCGGTGATGGGAAGTTCACACTGAATTCGGGTTTCGTTGATGTTATCGATATCATACTTGTTTGTACCGGAGTGGTGTTCTCCGCGATCCGCTGAAGTAATTGAGACCCTTCGGGGTTCAGCGACATTATTATTATTCGTTGTTTTTAGTGTCTAATTTTAACAACCAGGTGGTTTCGGCTTCCAGTTGAAAATCCTCGATTTTTGACATCGCGGAGCTATATAACTGGACCATCGTGGAGAATTCAACATCGGATACGAACAAATTATCAATCGATAACGAGATCAACCCGGATAATTTCGAGTATGCGTCGGATACTATTTGATGTTTTACTGTATACTCGTTGAGTTTTTTCTGAAAACACGATGATATCTTCCTAGTGATTGCGTTGGCAACTCCAGCAACTGTTGTCATTGCGGAGACAGCGATTGGAACAGCGATCGGGGCTATCGTGGTTACCGTGGATAAAATAACACCGGCGCCAGCTACTATGCCCGACACTGAGTACACGACCGTGTCGATGGCGGTTATTTTTCGGCGGTATTTTTTTATTTTTGCACGGTATTGTTCGGAAAGCGTTTTTAAGTTCGCGGAAAATTCTTTTGCGGTATCGAATCGATATTGATGTGACGTCGGTGATACCTCTGATTCAACTTCCTTGGTGGTCATTTTTATTTTAAAAGAGCTAGTGTTTTTAATTACTTAGATTCGCTGCAAATTCCACATACCATGTAATGTTTGCCCGGGCTAGATTTCTATCAACGGCATAAATTGTAAACTGTTCAGTTGCGTTCTTGTCTATAATTGTTGATATTGTATTGTTAAACCCGGATGAACTCGACGATAATATATTAAACTGCATCATTGAAACCAGTGTCAATCGATAAATGCCCTTAACAGTTGCGGTGATATTTACTGTATTCTGTGTAGGAGTCCAATCGAATGATCCATGCCGAATTGTGTATACTGTGTTGATGATGTTCTCATGAGGGATTTTTATTTTTTCGAATTGCTCTGCTACTCTCGGTAGTCCGTCTTTAATCGCTTCAACATCAGTTTTAATCGTTCCTATTTCCTGTATATGCGTGTCCACATCTTTTTTGTTCACTGCAACATTAGTTTTGATTGTTTCTATTTCCCGTGTATTCTCGGTTATACTTTTTTTGTTCGCTGCAACATCAAGTTTGATTGTTTCTATTTCATATGTATGCACGTCTATGCCTTTTTTGTTCGCTGCAACATCAGTTTTAATTAATCCTATTCCCCGCCAATATGCGTCTACATTTTTTTTGTTCGCTTCAATATCAGTTTTGATTGTTCCTATTTCCTGTGTATGCGTGTCCATATTATTTATGATCGTTGTAACATCAGTTTTGATTGTTTCTATTTTCCGTCCATGCGAGTCTACATTATTTATGATCGTTGCAACATTAGCGCCGATTATTTCTATTTCCCGTTCATGCGCGTCTACACTCCTTTTGTTCGTTGCAACATCAGTTTTGATTGTTTCTATTTCCTGTCCATACGCAGTGATATCATTTATAGTTATTGTGATTTCATCCGGTTTGGCATTTTTTTTACCAAGGAATTTATCAAAGTTGTCATCGATCCTGTTAACATTTTTTCGTAACGAGGTAAATTGGCCCGACAGCGTCGTAAACTCCAAAATAGTATTTTTTATTGTTGCAAGATTCGGTTCGGTTACCGTCGGGGTTCCAAAAAAACTAGCGGTAGTGAGTTGTATATCGGTGACAGATTTTTTCACCTCGGTGGCAGATTTTTTCACATGCGCGTCAAGTTCGATCACGGATTCATTCAACCTTATAATACCGTCTCGGATTAATTCTATTATTCTCTCTATCTCCACTATATGTTTACCTGGTCTGAGTCGTCCGTCGCTGGTATACAGCGCGATAGCGTTCTCGGCGGCATCACGCTGTCGTATTAAAACGTCATTCAGTGACACATTACCGGATTTCAATTTACCCTGGCGGTCTTGAAATACAACTATTTCGCCCGGGTCAACACTTGTTAGATTCAACATATCAGCGATTTCATCCTCAATTAGTTTTTTTATGTCGGCGGCGGTCGTTTCCGCGGATTGTTTCAGCGCCGAAACCGGTCGCCCCCAGATATCAATCATTATTATTGTAAATGTTATTCTCTAAAATCCGTTGAGCTTCTACAACCCCACTAGTGTATTCGTTTACAACCACATGAGGTGGTTTCCGCGATGATGAAATCGCCGCGAGTACGTTCAATACCTCACGGCCACATATCGGTGGGTCACTTAATCGCTGTGTTGGCAGCGTGGAATAAAAAACCCGGGCTGAACACGCCCGGACATACCGCATGAACTCTTTCGGCGGGGCTAACCCGTATGAATCAAAATAGACGATTGCACGCGGATCAATCGCGTACGCAACCCAATGAGTTCCCGCTCCGGAGGATTTATCGAGGTTAATTATGCCTGTTTCAGTATTCCTTGGGGCCGCCGGTAATTGATCCCTCATAAAAACACCTCTGAAGTTTTTTATCGCTAGCGCGTTTGCGGCGCCTATTAAATCAAAATTAGACATGGGAGTCATTGACTCCCGAGTCAATAAACGGTTCCTGGTAGTCTTAGACCCTTTCCCGAGTACCATGAATACGGGGTTCCCGGTAGTCTTAGACCCTTTCCGGCCACGGGTCGTTTTTTTTTGTAGCCTTTCCCGGTTGCCTTCTTCAATGCCATCCCCGCCGCGGTACCAACGGCTCCTAACGCCGCCGCCTTAGCCACTGCTGGTGCGGCCGCGGCAATCAACGCTGGAATCGCAGCTAACAGTGGAAATATCCCACCGGTCCTTTCCATGTTTTTAATTGCTGCGGCTGAAAAATCTATTTGAACACCCTTTTTATTCTTCATCGCATCATTGAAATGTTTTATTTGACGCGCCGTCAACGATATCTTATGATTACCACCTGCCATCTGTGACGGCTTCAGCGTTATTGTGGTTCCGCATTGTTTAGCCGACTTTGATCGTAATTTCTTGACTTGACCATCAGTCAACTCTACACTGACGACACTATACGACATTTATTGTAAACGCGTTTTGTGCTTTCAATTACATGTTTTCCACTGGCGCATCAACGATTCTCATTCGTCCACCAACGCCTTCTAGCAGCATTGATTTATCGCTGAGAATGACAGCAACCGCTCTATAATTAACACCACCCGGGGCTATACGAGCTCGGAAGTGTATATCAACGACGGATTGTCTCGTTAAATCAAGATGTTCCAGCGAAAAATAATAAATCGGATACAGGTTTTTAAAATCAAGTTGTGATATTTGCAAACCAGTGTCGACGTTTTGATCACGACCCATATACGACAGCAATCGATGATATACACGTGCGATATGGTTGTCGCCGTAATTAAGCTGTATATCCTCGGATGGTTCCTGTTGTCCGTTTATTCTCAGCGAAACATCCCTGACTCCTAATTGATCAAATATCATATGGCTGCGTTCTTGACTACCCAATCGTTCCCTATTCTGCAGCGCTATGAATATATGACGCGGGGCTGAAACACCCTGTTTTGACGCCAGGTGCCATGTAAACGTATCGGCGACGTTATCCTCTTTAGCATCAGTTGTTACCGCTAGCCAACTCAACAACGATTTCCCTCCCTGTTCCATAAATGCTAACAATCGTGCTTCCGTGGTAACTGATGGAGTCAGCACCGGCATCCACAATGCCATTTTAGTTAAAACGACTTTACCGGCAGCGACGCCAGCAGCACGCCATATTGCATTGTTATCATCGCCCCTTCGCGTCAGCGCGATTGTATGCTTAGCCCCATAGACAACTTTTCTGACATTTCTGCAGAATCCAAATATGTGATGGAGTGGAATCGCGCATGAAAACTGTCGGCGTGGTCCTTGCAACATTCCTACTCGTGCTGCGAATCCTAGATTGTAATCATTGTTGGTGCTTTTTATAATATTGAAATTAGCGCCTGGTCTTGCTCTGCGGTCTGGATTGGCTGCTTCAGCCTGTGGGTCAACTGCGGTATCTCTTTCCGCCAGCACGTTAACGTACTGAAGATGGTCAGCGTTATTGGTGGTGTCCTTCGAAAACATCATAGATGGGCCCGCCGATCTTGTATAATCATCCGAGTATCTCGCCAACCCAATTATCGTTGTTGCAACATCAACCTCGCGTTCTATTGATTCAATTTCTCGCCCGTCAATAAGATATCTGGCGCTCTCAAATAACGCCATGATACCGTTGTTGACGAAGCCAACTCGAACACGATGGTCATCTGCGTATGGTGCATTATCGGCGGCATTTGTCACGAGTTCTCCCTCGATTTCGATAAACGCTTCACACGGCAAAAAATATTTACTGGTATCTTGGACTTGAAGTTCAATTCGCGATCGTAGGTCGGGTTGCGCTGCATAATAAGAATAAAATTGATAATCACGGACAGAATCATCCCTGCGCACTGGGGCGTCCATATCAAACGCGGGATCAGCGGTTCGCGCAAACATTCTATTATTTATCATGTTGATGTTTTCAATTGAAATCCATCAACGTCGTTTTCGTCGTAAATTCTTTGAATTTAAACCACTCCCCGCTATCGCGTTCATGAGCGCGTTGGTTGCCGCATCGGCGGATGGCGAAGTCGCCAACGACTGAGTCGTCGCCAACGACTCTAGTTTTTCTTCCACGGCGTTATTTATTACTTTACTGACATTTGCAGGCATCACCGTCGTTGATGGCATCACCGGTGGTTTCTGTTTTTTTCTTGAAAATCTTTTGGATTTCACCAACGACATTAGTTTGTCCCGCGCGGCTGAAAGCGCCTTTCCGGCAACATCTCCAATAGCGCTGATTCCCTTATCACGAATAACATCAATAGCCTTCATTCCTAATTGTTTGGCTAACGGCGCTACTTTTGGAGCCATTCTTGTAAATAACCCCGCAATGGTGCTACCGAGACCATCTCCATAGTACGCGCGGTAAACAGGCAATCGCGAGTTTACCACGTAGACGAGTACTGGTTTATCGTGGTTGTAGTGTATGATCATCCTTATTAAAAACACCAGTTTTCCAATTAATCATCCACGAGCTCGTCTATGAGCGTTCGATATGCATTAATGTCCATAATACCGCCTGCAAATAACCGCTTGCAAATATCAGCGGCCTCATTGATTATTTCCGGAGAGTTATTTCCGGCTCGTTTTCCTCCGATTAGTACTTCCAGCCGTGATATATCACTGAGAACACTATTAGGACAGGTAACGCCGTAGGATTCTTTACCAACAGAGTATCCTTTTCCTTTTTTTGGTGTTATACTCTTAACTTCCTTGTGGAATGCGTCGTAATCGGATTTACTACGATGTGGTAATGCATCTTTATGTTTACTCGCTAAATACACTATTCTTGCCCAGTCCTTTAACGACTTTATATTTTTCTCGTAACCGCTATTGATATGCTTCTTATCTCGTATGCTCTTAGCAAAATTGTTGGCAGCAAAATTAATTAATTCTTCCCTGTTGCTGAAGCCTCTAATTTCATCTATTGTGCTCTTCTTGAGTACAATACGGGGTATATTCCCCTCTTTTTCTTCCGGTATTTCTTCTTCTGGTGTTTCTTCTGGTATTTCTTCTTCTGGTTCTTTCGCAGTAGCACCTAATTCTTCCTCGTCGGCCATTGTAACATAAGGTTCTTGTGGTTCGGTTATAGCGAGTGGCGGTGGCCTCCGTGTTGTAGCAGCCGCTATTTTTGCAGGGAGTGTTTCTAAAGACCTTTTTGTTTGTTTTGTCTCTGCCGCTATCTTTTCAAGCGCACCAAGAACGGGTACAGTTACCGCCGTAACATCCTTAGTCGCTTTAGTTACCGGGGCAAATAACTGTTCACTTCCAACAGCAAAATCAGTTTGCATTTGTTGTCGCGTTTGAAGTTTCTCTCTCACTCTGTCTCGTAACGGTATAAACTTTTTAAGCGCTGCTAGCCGCTCTCTGGCTAGCCGAGTAGTAAGTGATTCACCTACCATTATTGTAAATTGATCCGCAATTTTCTAATTTTCCGCCGAGTGTACCATCGGGGGCTCCACGGAGTTTTCGTCTATAATCCTTCTAATGTTTTTGATCTTACTAGAAATCTCCCGGCGTCGTTCATAAACACGTCCGAGTTTTTTTCGTATTATTTCAACGGCAGTGAATAGTCCAATGAATGCATTTGCGTCATTGTGGTACAAGTTTTCATTGATCGTATGTTGTAATCGTTTTATAAAAAAGTACTCGCGGGCCAGGGTAAAACGCCCCCGTTTCGATTGTTCGTTAATAATCTCATAATCGGATAATATTTTTTCACTGTCGAGACCATCAGATAATTCAATTCCTTGATTTTTTAATTTTGAAATCTCGGCTAATATATTATTGATGTCTTCGATATTCATTATTCTTATAAAACATCTTGTTTTTAAATAAAAAGAAAAATGAAACCCCGTGTATCAATTCCGAAGGTGTTTAATAATTCGTTAGACGTGACCTCGTCAGCGCCATAGGCGCCGGTGACTTCATCACTCGCTGATTTCTGTTATATATGAAAATCGAATTCTATGCCCGGTCTTTTTTGAGATCGCTGAATTCTGTATTCCTTCTGCAACAAATCGTATTGAGGCGATATAAATGTCAAAGTATCTACTGGCTTCATTCATCGACTGAAATATTTTTTCCTCGTGAGTTGTTGTATCAAATGACTTTACGGGTTTTGCTTTCTTTGGGTATTTACCGGTTTGGCCTTTTTTGACATTCTGACTTTGCGAGATAGCTTGCAAGTTTGTAAGAGAATTATCAGTCTTATTATTATTAATATGATCAATCACAAGCCCATTTTCGATTAATCCGTTGAATGCTTCAAATACAATCCTGTGAACATAATACTTCTTTTTTCCGGCACCAAACATCAAATACCCCTGATTATTTTTCCATCCAACCGGCTTCTTCAGTCTACGATTTCTAACAATGCCGTCGCGAGATGCCTCGTAATTGACGACCAGGGGATGTGGCTGAAATTCTTGGTCCATTTGTATAATAATACTACTTGTCTAATTTATTATTTGGTTTAATTATGAATCTTTCAACGTAGTCTTGGGGGGTTTTAATGACGAAATCGGCGGTGGGGTCAATGACGGCGTTTTTAATTCGCTTGTCATAATAGCGTTTTAGTTCCCTGTATCGCTTTCCGCCACAATTAATACACAACTGCGATTTTCCTCTTACACCGACGTGACAAACCAAGCACGGGAGGGGGCCAAGAGAACCATTACGAACGCTTTGTAAATGATACCCGCAGAATTCACCTCTACATGATTTATTGCACGGGGTTGTCGACCCAATCATCAACCATTTGCAGTGATTCATTATACTATATTCTTTCATTTAAATACTTGTTTTAATTATATGGATGAGTTTGAGAGATTAGCAGTAATTAAGCCCTGGAAAAATATTAAGTTCAATCTCGATAGAGTCCTCAAGGACACACCAAAAGCGTTAATAAACGATAAAACCCTGTTGAATAAAATACGCGATTGTATCAATGAATTCAAACGTGATGGTGCATCTCATAGTTGGTCAACATTTCGAATTGATGGTGTTGTTGATGCTACCATGAACGACAACCGCGCAGCAATGATAATATCACAACTTGACAGTAAAAGGTATTTCTTCAGAGTAAAATTCATTGTCCGGGTGGAATCAGGCGATTGGATCATACGTGATAAATTTGAACCAGTTTTCAGCGACAAGAAAACAGTCACTGTCAGCCGCGACTCCAAGCCGGGGTTGTTAACCGGAATTGACAGACCATACTATGAACGAGCGTATCCTGAAACAGCAGTTGTTTATGGAATATACCCGTTAAATAAGAAACCTGATATCGGAAAACTGAAACCGATGAAACAGTCAACGGGGATAAATTGTGTAGCAGAACGAATAATAGAGCATTTTACAAATGCATGTCGAGGAAACAAATTGACTGATTTACCACGTAGCAAAATCAACCAGTGGGAACTAACCGTAAAAGAGCGTGGAGCGACCATCAGCGACATAGCGAGATTAGAAACATCGCTGAGATTTCCAATAACCGTTACAACGATAACCGGTGAAGTATTACACGAATCAAAGTACAAATCAAAGGGAGCCCCAATCAAAATTATCGATCATAACGAACACGCATGGACGCCCGTGATCACAATATTTCCACGGAATAGAACAGTAAAGTATATACCCGAAGAATTCCTGGGAGAACAATTCTCCAAGGACGGTTTTCTCGCGGAGAGGAAACTATTTGATGCTATTGCCTACTTGTGTAAAAACGACCCTGTATCAGTGTGGTTACTTCGCAGCGCTGAAAACGATGCGGATACCTTTGATCAGTTTGTAAGGCCAAACGGTGAATTATATCGCACTGAAGCATTTCACAACAGGATGAAAAAAACCGCCATAGAATTTGAGGAGCATGATGAACAACTGCTAACAAATTGTTTTACGATTCCATCGGTTGCGGCTCATGTTGCAGCAAGGAAAAATGCGTGGAGACCAACGCGCAAGGAATTTCTGCCGGATGTACAATCCAGTTGTTTGGAGTATTATCACGGTGGATTATGGAACACTGAATACAACCGCGACGCTATGATCTCGGTTGATATGGTTGCCTGTTATCCAGCGAGTTTTCTCGGGTATGGATCCGCCGCCGAGTACTTTAGACGATTTGGACACCCCAGTCATGAAATGACTCGTGTTGCTATTAATGGACCACTGCCTGATTTTGATTTAACCGGATTCGCTCGCATAGTATCATTTGAATTCGCGGCAGGACTCCATCGCTGTTGCTATATTTGGATCGGTAGACACATGGCTGAAAAGAAGTGGCTGCCAATAACGCTGCTACGGTATATGATTGATTGTAGCATGCTAGTTTCGTTGATTGTCAGTGACGCGATTATATCATACCGGGCACAGACTGAAGTCTGGTTACCAGAACCGGAGCGTCTAGATAGCATAATTGACGAGTCCAGAAAAAACATTGATGCCGACGAGGAATATATCATCGAATGGTCCAGGAGGATATTTAACCAACGAAACCGCGAGGCAAAAGATCTCGGTAGAAGAATAATCGGTAAGTTCACACAAGGTGGAAAAAACTGCGACTACAAACGATATTGCTCACGGCTGATTATAGATGACGCAGAATATGATTTCGTAATCAAGGACGCAGTGGCAAAAAATAGATACGTGAACTGCAAAACAGCTTTCTTGTCCAATGGAACGAGGTTGGGTACAGTTGTTACCTACAGCGATGGAGACAGCCCAGCATACCCGCATTTGAGGGCGTCTATGCTGGGTTATGCCGCTATCAATTTATTCTCGATGATAAATAGATTCCCCGATACCGCGGTTAGAGTAGCAGTTGATTCGTTTTATATTGACGTAGCGTATAAGGGAAACGTAGCCGAGTTTACTAGTCCGGACGAGAGTTGGGGTACATGGAGAATTAAAAATGAAATACGACGCGATTATTCCCCGTCAGCAGATGTCACCGTTGAGAACAACTACTTACGCGGTGATAAATTGTCAGAATGGTCTAATGCACCATCGTGTTCTGATCCAATTTGTAGACACAAGACGGTTTATTTAAGCGGCTGTGGCGGGTCAGGAAAGACGACTCGGGCAATTGAATTATTTCGAACGCGGGCAAGTATAATCGTGCTTACACCGACCCATAGACTAGCGCGAGAGATAAAACAACGAAATGTTGACGCCGTTACTTATCACAGCTTTTTTCGATACAGCGGCGGTGAGTGGACTCCTGATCGAATGGGTGAAAAATTTATTCCCGACATTATCATCTGGGATGAGATATGTACTGTTTCGTTAGATACTTTACAAATGTTTCTTGAGTGGTTGCTGCGCGCGAATACAGCGGTAATCATGTGTGGGGACCATGGCCAACCACCACCATTTGTCGGCGAGGGTCCACATGATTGGTTGAGCGGGTTCGTAGACTATTATGAAGAAACCGATACTGATTACCGAGCACTTGATGAACAACTGCGCGAGGTTAAAAAACTAATCAGATTACAGCCGGATAGAGTTCAGTGTGAAATAATCCGTGAGGTGATTCCGGAAACGCCGTTGAATGAATTCTGGGAAACATGGAGACCAAACGATTTGATTGTAGCGAGTAGAAAGATAGTCAGAGACACACTTCAGCGGAAGTTGTTTACGTTGCATAAGGAAAAGTTTCCAACGCGTCCAGTGCCGTTATGTTATAGACCCGCGGACACACGGCGGCAGAACATTGAAGTTGAAATTCCAGCCCCGACAGCGTCGGGGACAAAAAAACAAATTCTCGTGCTGAATGATATTGTGCTCGTTGATATCAGCGTCGTCGAGGACGCGCTACGTGCTGATAAATCCCCGTGGACGCTAGGATACGCAACAACAATACATTCCTCGCAGGGACTAACCATCACGGACACAATTGTTTGGATAGTTGATAATCGCATCGAATGGTCGAATCTAGTCTATCTTGCAGTGTCCAGAGTACGAAGGATAAATCAGCTTCGAAGAATTGTTATTGACGGAGCCGGTGACGGAGTCACTGACGAAGCCGGCGACAAAGTCACCATCGATGCAAGCGTCATTGATAGAAAACTCTCGGGTTACCGCCAACAGGATAAAAAAAAACAGCGGCGTTTTGATATTGATGCCGAATTAATAATCTCGCTACGACAACAACAGAATAATCACTGCGCGAGTTGCAATTGTATAATGAGTTGGCGTTATTCGGATAAAGACACTCGCCAATTTACCGTGGATAGGATCGATAACAGTCTCGGTCATGTTAAAAACAATGTGAGGTTGACATGTCTTGAGTGCAATAGACGCAACGGCGCTAGTTAAGACCACGCGGGGGTAATTGAGTATCGTCAGGTATCACTTGTAGTTGCTCGCGTGCAAATCCGCGCTGAGGAGCAGTTGAATCCAGTCTGTAGATCGGTGGTCTACCAGTTGATCGTGTTATCGTTGATATGTTATGTGTGGTAACACTCCAAATAGGATCAGTAGCTCTTTTTTTACCGCCTTCAAGCTCTCCTGGTTCATATAGATATCTCACGGTGACATCGCCAAGAATCGGCTTGGAAACGCTATCTATTTTTGATCTTCCGGGTATATACTCGTATTTAATCGCGTCGCTGGGCTTCATGTTGATTACTCGGGTAATCTCGTTATTTAACGCTACAATTACGCCTGGCAACCTTTTGACCCATTCACGAGATCGTTTTTCTTGGATGAATTCCTTCGCGTATTGATATCCAAATAACCGTTCAGCGAGAGTCCGATTGAATCGTTCAACAATTGCCTGATCACGATGTAGCGCAGTATGACCTCGTAGTATCGCGACGCTATGATGTTTCAGCGTTGATAAAACAGCGCCGCGAAATTCACTACCGGGATCAACTTGTAATAGATTTGGCCAGCGCAGAGGGCCTCTTCGATAAATTCTTTCAAACGCATCGGCTACTTCAGTTGCTGACTTTGTTTTTAACGGTTCCGCTTGTTTATATCGACTCGCAACATCAACTACGGTTAGCGCGTATTTGTAACCGTTGTCATGCGGCAGAAATAATATATCAGCCTGATGAACTTCATTAGGTACGCTGACATCAAAGCGCGAGAAGTTGATTTGTTTAGGCGGTGGTAGATAAATTTGCCATATAGCCTGTTTGGATAACCAATTAGCCGCAGTGGCCTTTGTTACCTTTGCAGCGCTTGCAAGCTTACCAATTGCGGCCTTCCCCTTCCAGTATCCTCTCGGAGAATAATAGATGGATTCCATGTTGTTATTATAAACGCTATCGTTTTCAATTACCAGCGCGAGAAGCTCCGCTTCCAATCATTAATTTACCTTTCATAGCCGATTTTACCAACCATGAGGCCAATTTTTCTTTGACGGATTTATCAGGAATAGCATTTAATGCGTGAATTAATTTTACATCCGCGATATGACGCTGTTGCAGATCGGTACTTTTGTAAGCAACATCATGAGCATGACACGCCTTATCGATAGCGTTTATTGGATACTCACCGGGTTTGGGCTGATTTTGATCATCGAGTCTGATATCTAATCGTGTTCCGGGGCCACAGTAGTTATATCCTGGGAGGTGTTTTTCTCCTGGATACTTTGCCCACGGTGTTCCGGGGAGTTTTGCCAATTTGGCTGCGATGTCACCTCCTCGCTTTTTTTTAAAACATCCCCGGGTCTAGCAGAAATAAATCTAAATTTCTTTGTACCGCATTGTACACACTTACCAGTAAGCGCCAATCTGTTATTTCTTGTTGTAGCGGTTGTCATATCATTTGTGCCAGTACGTACTCTACACTTCACACAATATAGATCCATAATTTATGTATAGAAATATGAATATAATTGATTTTTCGGCGACTAAAACAAGAGAACCAGTTAAGCATGTTGCAGCGTTACCAAACTCGATCCGGATGATTATCATCGGACCATCTGGATCCGGCAAGACGCAATTGTTACTCAATTTAATAATGAGATGGATGAAGTGGGATAAGTTGTATTTGGTTGCTCCTAGCGTAGATGATCAACGATGCTACGAGGTGTTGAAAGATTTCAACGAGAATGCATCAGCGATCGCTAAAAAAAATGTCATCGAGTTTATTACAGATATCAATGATGCACCGGGTATTGATGATATTGATGGCGACGTTAACAATCTAGTCGTGTACGATGATGTTATGTTAGACAATCAAAAAAACCCAGCTAGGATATTTTCCAGAGGCAGGCATAAAAACACTGACGTGATATATGTCACTCAACGATACACTCAGATTCCAAAAGTAATTAGAGACAACTGTAATATTCTTGCTGTGTTCAACGGCGTTGATACACACACGCTACGAAATATTTGGCAGACATGGTGCGGCGGTGACATGGACTTTAATGTTTTTCGAAACTTTTTTAGTCATGCTCAGTCGACCCCACATGGATTCGTAACGATAAATTTACATGATCCTCGGACACGATATCGTATCGGACTTGACCAAATATTCGGTTAGTTGTAAATAATTTTCATTGTAAATAACTACTTAGCAGCAGAGGGGGCAATGACATCGACGCGGTCGTCGATGTGCTTACCGGACGCTGACGACGCTGGGGATCGGCGCGCAGAAGGTGTTAATTAAACCAAATGACGATTGGACGATCCCCCAACGACGTCGTCGTTTTTTTTTTACCAGGCGCTGACGACACTAGATCGTTGAGTTGCAGAAAGTAATAATTAAGCAAAATAACGATTGGACAAAATGTCCGATTCGCCCCCTCTGCTGCTGAGAGTCAGTACTCTGACTTGTTATTTATGTGGAGAGTCCTGATGTAATGTGGCAGTTGGAGTCTACAATTTGATAACTGCATGTACAAATAAGACAGAAGGAAAGGAGGGGGAGGGGGAATAGGGAAAACATCAGTAAAATGTACATTAATAATTCTACAACCTGCCAATTCATGTAATAATCTGGATTAAAAGGCATCAAGATAAATCATTGTTCTCTAAGAACATTATCACCTGTAAACTACATTTCTAAAGCTTAGCTCAATTATTTTTATCTACCTGGGTGATGTTTTGAATAGTGTCAGGGATCAAGAGACATCTAAAACAAAGAGTACCTTACAGGGACTCAACCTCTACTGTCTGAAAAGATTTTCCAGGAATTCAACATAAGATTGTTTAATCACAAACATTTCCTGGAATTCAACATAAGATTGTTTAATCTCAAACATATTTGATATTCTTGAGTTGTTAATACTTCAATAAATAAATCAAACTCTTTTTAAAATGAGGAAGTAAATAATTTAATGAAGCTTACCAGGGGCTACAACACAATGCCATATATTACATTACTCCTGAATGGGTTCAGCTCTGTTGGCACCATGAATACTAGTGTAGCATGATGTGTAGATACTGAGTGATATGATATCACTGCTTTAGCAATGTTGTATCTTGTTGAAACTTTTTTGCAAATACTACAAAATGTTCTAGAACACAGATAAAATATTCTGAATATAATGGTGCAAGTGACATTTTGTTTATAAACATGAAAAAAGGAGAATTATATTGGAATTTTTAAGAAACTGCATGCATAAGTAAATTAAACAAGGCAACATGTTATTTGTACACATAAAGCAACATGTTATTTGTACACAGCAAGCAACATGTTATTTGTACACAGCCAAGAAGCAAAGCATACTAAAATCAATATGATTTTGGGGTTTTTTTCAGGTCAGTTTTGTTACCATACATGTATATTCTCTGTGGTTGATTGATACTTCTAATAAAAAAAAGGTATCTGCAAAAAAAGTACTTTACCGACTCACTGAAACCTATAATTCCAAAGCCAAACAACATTCTTTATTCACAGCCACTAGTTGGTCTTGAAACCTAGAGCTAAGAAAAAAACAGTATTTTATGTGAGGATATCCACTTACAGTCTCCTGAAGAGCGATCCAGCCTCCTTGGGCCAGGAAATGGTAATAAGCCCCACCCAACTTCATTCTAGACACTATCTTCCTCTCTACAAACTTGGTATGACCCTCATTCAGCCTAAGAAATAGAAAGTGGTTGTGTATCTAGGTTTAACTGTATCTTTGGGGTCATGACCTTGAATGACCTTGTCCATTCATTACGATTTATATACAGTGATTTCGTACAATTTTAGGTTGTTATGGGCATTTCTGCTGGCTTACAAAGGTGCATGACCATATAAAAAGCCAGCTTTTTCCCCTAATAATGCATCTAATTTTTTATTTGTAAGCAAGTAGAAACTATATCATGGATGAGAGTTCTTCTGCCATGATACCTGCTGCATGAAATGGACCAGGCTAATAATTTAGCATTAAGGATATTGTGACACCCTCTACCAGTCTGTGTTTGTCCCATTACTATATATATTCCTAAACAACTAGAGGAAAATTCTTCAAATTAGGTACTTTATCTTGTTCACATGGTAACTCGTATAAGGATGATATTATTATTATCTTTCCGAGAATTCAAAAAAGGTAAAATCAAAAATACACAAAATGAAACTTGAAATACTGTGAGATTTTTTACATCTGTCCTCTTGTTATAAATGCACAAACAAAATTTAGTTGCAAACTATGCAAAAATGTCACTGTATTTTCATTTCATTATCACGCTTTCCATGTTTTCTTGCATTGACAATGAGCACACTATTGGAAATTTCAGCTTATGTAAAAAGACTGGTTTATTACAAAATGTAAGCTGTGGATCATGACTTGTAATTCAAAATAAAACCGAAAATATTCAATAGTTTCATCAATCAAAATGCTAAACAGTTTGCAGTGAAAGAGGGACATATAGGAAGGAACCCTAATATTCCCCATTCTTCTCCTCTCAACAGTTTGCAGTGAAAGAGGAACATAGAGGCAGGAACCCAAATATTCACCATTCCTCTCCTCTAAACAGTTTGCAGTGAAAGAGGGACATAGAGGCAGGAACCCTAATATTCCCCATTTTTCTCCTCTAAACAACATATTTACAAGTAGACCTAAATTTAAAAAGAAATTAAAAAGTTCTAGAAAGTCACAATTAGTCAAGTGGGCCTAAATTGGTGAGCTTGACATTGTGCTTAGAAAAGTCAAATTTTTATGTTTAGTATCAAATTGTGCTGACCCAAAATTTAAAGTAATACATATTCTGTTTAATTCTAAATGCAGCTTGAATAAAGAATGTTTTTAGTTTTCAGTGTGTAAGCACTTTAGTTGACCACTGGAAACTGTCCTTGTTGATTGCCAAAAAATTGACTGAAAAATATGATGAGGCTAGAGTTCCGATTCATGGTGAAATGCTGAGCATGTTTTGGGAAGAGTCAAGGCTGATAAACCCCAATAGAGAAAAACTCAAAACTTTACTAGATAAAAAGAAATGTGGAAGATCTGCTTGGTTGTTTTCTTTAGAAAGTAAGTCATGTGATGCTTATTACAGTGGACTTGGCAGACCTCTCTCCTTCTCTCATTTTCACCAATGTTGGTGATTAGGAACACTTTTAGTTAATTGGTCAGAATTTTTCTGTGGCAATTTCAACTGCTTGTTTGTGTTTTATTTTTTAATTTATACTTGTTTCATTTTCTGTTATTAAGAAAGCATTCTTTATTGATATGATATGCATGCCTCTGCTTTTATCAACACAAATCGGTGACTTTATACTGGGTACGTTTATCACTCTGTGTTTTGGTTTAAGGTTCATACGCAATCACAAATTTATCTCCCTCTTCCTGTGTATACAATGGGAGTATAGTATGACAAAAGTAGTCATTTGTCACTATTCTTAAATAAGCATTATCGCCACACCCAAGCTTTCGGCTTTGAAAAGGTTTTTCTTTTATATGGGTATCAGTTCACCCAATTTAAGAAAATGAACAACCTAGAATAAATACTTCCTATAAAGATATGTTTCATTTTCATATATGATTTAATGTTCATTACCTATCCTGAATAAGACCAGTATGCCAAGAAAACAGAAAAAAGTTGAATAAATATTACACTGAAATAAAATCTACATTAATGCTGTCTTCATTCTTGTCAAATTTAAATAATACTACATCTGATGATCTGTTAGCTGTATTCAATGTGAAATTTGGTCAATAAATAATCAAAACCAGGGAGTCACTGATAACTTACTACATGTATATAGTGGAGACAAAGTCCTTGTTGCTGTGTGAATGAGAGTGAGTTTGTGTGAAAAAAGTATTCCAGCTAAATATAAGACTATACCATTTTCAAGAACCATACATTATGAGGGCAATGAACTAGCTTACAAGCAAATATTGTATCCTACTGTGATTGGTCTTACTCATGAATTCTGATCTTAGGAAATATAGGCACAAAAGTTAAATGAAAAGGACATGGTTCTGATATCAAGAAATATGGGCACACATGTTAAACAAATAGGACTTATAAAAATGGTACTAACAGTTGCCTCGCTTGGTGCTCAGCATTAAGAGGTTAGTGTTAGGACTGGTTGGCTGGTGTCAGGATAAAATGACTGCGTGAGACATCATGCTAAATGTCTGTGGCATGATGCCCCAGTGCTAAACATCACTATAAACTGCCTCACTGCAGACATTGTAGTGATATGACTTAAAAATTGTTAAAGCTAAATTAAAAATCCAACTCACACACAAACAAATAGGACACGATTTTGATAGCAGGAAACATGAGCACACAAGTCAAACAAACATGACATGATTTCAATATCAGGAAATATGAACAGACAAGATCAACAAATAGGACATGATTTGATCTCAGGAAATATGGGCACATAAGATAAATAGGACATGATTTGATAACAGGAAATATGGACACACAAGATCAACAAATAGGACATGATTTGATCTCAGGAAATATGGGCACACATGTTAAACAAATAGGACATAATTCTGATAGCTGGAAACATGAGCACACAGTCAAACAAACATGACATGATTTCATTATCAGGAAATATGAAGTGACAAGTTAAACAAGTAAGACACAATTGTGTTATTTGGTAATATGGGCACACAAAATAAACAAATAGGACATGACTGATAACAGGAAATATGGGCACACAAGATAAACAAACTGGATTATGATTTGATAACAGGAAATATGGGCACACAAAATGAACAAATAGGACATGATTTGGTAACAGGAAATATGGGCACATAAGATATACAAACAGGACATGATTTGATAACAGGAAATATGGGCACATAACATGAACAAAAAGGACATGATGAAATTATAACAGGAAATATGGGCACACAAGACAAACAAACAGGACATGAAGAAATTATAACAGGAAATATGGGCACACAAGATAAACAAATAGGACATGATTCTGCAGTTAAATGCACCATTGATTTCATTTTGTTTCAGTTTAAAATTGTCAGAGTTTATGGTGCTGTACCTATAACGATTTTAATAAATTTCTTTGAAATTTAATAGTAAAAGGAAAATTGATTATTTTTTCTTCTTTTTTTCCGTGTTCTTCTCAAGTAGTACAATGTTTTATGCTCTACAAAATTTCAGATTCCTATGCTTTCAGTATCTCAACCTGAAAATTAGGTGACTACAACCTACTTTTGGTATGGAGTTGTTCTACCTGAGATGCTTTCAAAAATATTACATTGATACTGAGAGTAGTACAAACTGATAGCTGGTCATTTAATGCCTGAAAATAAGGCCACAGTGACGAGATTTTAGTATGGATGAATAATGCTCCATGTGATGCATCCACATGCCAAATTTCATGAGTATAAGTAAAAGGGCCTCAGATATCAAGGGTGTAAGAAATTATTAGCTGATAATACAAAAACCACTTAAGCATGAAAATCAAGTCATAATAACCTAGTTTCCATATGTGAGATTACTCACCATGACAGGCATTCACAAAGCAATTTTCAAGGGTTTAGGTGAAATAGTCTCAAATACTGAGAGTTTAACAGCTTAAAAGTCACTCAAGCACAACAATTCAGTCAAAATGACCAACTATTGGGATGGAAGTGCAACTTTCTTTGATATGTATCCATATACACCACTCCCTCAATATCACACACCCTAATAACTCACAAACATGCTTATGATGCAGGGTCAGTCATGGATCCCATTTTTTTAACTAGAAAGTACAAAAAATTTGACCCCTATTTGTTGAACATGAAGAAAGTCACAATCCAAATTAGTAACTGAAACCTTGATATATTGCTCTTTATATCGTCAAAAACAGTTGATATGACCTGGAAATTTGAATCAACATTATGAAATTATCAACTTTTAATAAGAAATCATGTATTTTGTTAAACTTTCTATCCAAACAACTTTCTTCATCAACCATAAATAACAGTATGCAACAAAATTTTGATCAATGAAATTAACACTAAGGCCTATGTCATGTTTACCCCGACCCAGAGTAGCCCAGTTCAAACATGTATAATCAAAGTAATTCTGACAGGCCATTGATTGATGTCAAACATTGCCGAAGGCTAGCACTAATCTGTTACATAAGATTGTTGTGGCTAGAATAGAAGAACCGGACATCGGAGTTGCGAAGTCACGATAGCCAATTATCACCTAGGTGTCGAAATGTTTCCAAGATCAAAAGAAATTGCCTGAAGAAGTGGGAGTGTCCTAACTTCTTTCCCCTGCAAACAGACAGACAGGTTGAACTGGCCGCTAAGACGATTGGACAGGGGCACAGCGCCACCCAATCAGAATCGAGATGGGGGGAGACCTTGATTTGGGTAGAATGATATCCCTGAGTTTTCCGGCAAAAGTTAGTTCGCTGAGAGAAATTACCCAGAGAAGAGGTTAGCGTAACTCTGAATAGCCATTCGTTATTGGCGGGAAAATCTTAGAGCGGGAAATTCTAAGTACAGAAAGCTTCAAAGGTCAGTAGATATTTGTTCGGTCTTTGTGGAATGCGACTGCATTTTAATTGTAGGTCGTATGTATACTTTATTAGTACTATAATCGTAGTACGAAGAATTACTTTGTTCTGTTAATATGTTTGCATATTTTGAAGAAATGAGTTGATATTTGTAAAGAATTATATAGCTTGCCAGCCATCGTAAGAGTTAATATTGTAATTTACTATGTGGGTATTTTATAGTAGACTAACACATATGTTCATATGATTATAGATTTTGCCATTGTTGAATATTTGTAATGTACAGACATGCGTCTGATTTTGTCAGATTGTAGTCCGATGAGATTAAATATATATGTGTATATACTGACGTGACGCAATGTATTGATGTCTGTATAACAATTCACTGATACTGTGTTATTACGCCATTGTTTACCCTGCAAGAAGTGTGTGGGAATTTCGATGTGTATGCATGCGTGGCCGAAACAGTGACAGCTATCTGATGGTTAATTGTCGTTATAGCGTGAGGTGAGGTTCGATAAAACATTTGTTAACGCCTTGTGGTTTTTCACAGGAAGCTTTGAGGGACAGATCAGTTAAAGTTTGGTCCCGCAGTCTCGGATAAAAGACGGAGGAAAGGAGAAGAAAGGAGAGAAGAAAGGAAGTGAAGTGAAGTCTGGAGTGAAGTTGGAGGAGGAGATAGTAGAGAGGGAAACAGACAAAGGAGGAGTTAGAGGAACGGAAAGAAGGAAGAATCAGCGGGAAGAAATAGATGAGTAGATGCAAGGACAAGGGGAAAATCGAACTCACACTGTAAATCACGGGATGAATTAGGCTGTCACTTGGTCGAGGGAAAGACGAGTGATTGGAAGTTATCGTTTTAAATTATCACATTTATTAAATTGTTATTGATTGAATTTCATCTTCGTGTTCTCTATAATTTAACCGTCGGCATTGCTGACTGGGGGCTCAGAGCTGTAAATCTACATCATCACTAATTTAACTTTCTAACCTAACGAGCCAGGGTGGAACTTTCAATTTAATTTAATTAAATTATATTGGGAGAACCCCACCCCAATACGACAGAACGTCACAGCCTACTTGAGGCAGCACTTTAATAAATAAATACCAATTATATAAGTTTTTTTAATCAGGTCAAATGCATTTTTTAGTTATATCTTTTAGTTGGCAAAAATTGTAATGATCATACATACAATGTGCCCTGTTGTGTTGTCAATCTACCATAAGAGCTATGTCCATGAGCGTTTCTGTGAGAACCAAATTAAGTGCTGACAGTGTTTTGATAACCAATTTGCATAAGTATTTGTTGTACTGTTGCACTGAATTAAAAGTGGCCTCCTTGTATTACCACGTTAATGACATCTTTTGTATCAAATAAATGGGGTTGGCAAACTGAGAAGTAAAAAAGCATGCAAATCCAAAGAGCTAGCAGCCCCAATCTAGTGTCAGGTCAACTCATTTCAAGCGATCAATCAAACACTGTTACAATATTTTTGGAGAACATAATATAATACTGCCTTAAATTAACATACTCATTCACAAATGTGATCAATGACAGAAAGATAACAAAGAGAAATGAATAATTGATGATGCAAATGAAAACTACCTAGTTTCAGAGTTTGTACTTAATTTGTAATTCCAGAATTTGCACTTGGAGATTTTCTCACAGATGAGAAGAAGTTTCATTATTACTTGCAATGAAATCATGGCATCAATATTTTATTATAGAACAATACAAAAAGATTGACTTTCGACAATGATGGCTGTTTCACAAACTAAATGTTCCAGGTTTTTTTTTTCTAAATAAAAGGAATCTTGTTTGATTGTGAATTTGAATCGATAACTTGTCTGGTTCCCTGCTTTCCACAAGAGTGAGACCAAAGTAGGGAGCATAGAATATTCATCAACAACATAAAGCTGTGATGTAATACACAATGTTTTTGCATACAAGTGAAGGTTGTTGAAACCAGTTGGAATAATGTTTACGATTCTTTCAGCGGTTGGACATCTTCAAAATAAACGTCATTTTTATATAAAAACGAATAACTTCATTAGAAAAAGCTTGGCAATTTTTCCCACTGCAATTTTAAAAAGAGTATTCAGCCATTAAACAGACCAGTTCATTCTCCCACCTACCCCACCCCCCAGTTTTCTCGAGGTCTAGCAAGGATGGTATCATTTAATTTTGTTATGGAGGTCCCTCGATAACTCCCACCCTTGTTTTTAGTGTGGTCTATGTTTTTGAACCCAGCTGTGCATGAGTTATCAAGGGAGAGGTGTACCAATTTTCACATGCAAAGATGAAATCAAGTCTAATAATGGGTTTAACAAATAGCTGATAAAAGGCAATCTGGCATGAAAATTAGGTAACATTGACCATTACCAATTTTGATGAGTGTAGCAGATGAGTCATGGAAATTGAAAATATAAAAAAAAACTCAAGCATGAAAATTGGGTTTAGGATATTGTGGGTAAAATAAATGGAGAGATGAAAATATAAAGTCACTCACGTGCGATATTGGGTCACATGGACTTAATTTTAGTATGTTTGTGTTAAACTTGTTAAAAAATATCCATATACAAATTATTATGAATGTATGCAAAATAGGGTACAAAATATTGAAGATTTAATGAACACAGCTGAAAATTTAAAAAAAGCCAGTCATGAATAAAACATAGGCTGATATGACTTAGTTTTGACAAGGCTAAGTTACTCTCACTCAGATGCATCCACACACTAATTTTCATCACTGTAGGTGAAATAGGATTCCAAGATACTGTAGATGTTATGAATGGAAGCTTTAAATGATAAAGTAACTCAAAGATGAGAAATGAGTCACCCTGACCTAGTTTGAGATGAGCGAGTTACTTTTGTTGAAATGCATTAACACATAATTTTCATTGCTTAAGGTGAAATAGGTCAAATACTGAGAGTGTAATGAACAGATGAAAAAACACAAAGTCACTCAAAAGCGAAAATAGGATCACTGTGACCTAGCTTGGTATGACCACATTACTACCCCAGAGTTGCACCAATGTAAAACTTTTAATGAGTTCAGATAAAATATGGGTGTGCTGAGTGAATAGCTCAAAAAAACAAAAGTCAAGAGAAGCATGGAAGTCAGGTTGTTGTTGTTGTTGTTGTTATAGGGTTTAAAACCATTTTTCAGCAAAAAAGGCTATACATGGCAGCCAGTATAAATTGTGAAGAAAGAACCAGGGAAAACCACAGAAAGAACCACCAACCCATGAGAAGCTACTGGCAAAGCTATCTCAGGTACCCACATTGTCTGAGCCCAAGACTCAAACCCTGGAAGTTAGGTCACAGTTATCTAGTTTTTGTATCGTTGAATTACTCACAACAAGTTTCATCCACATACTGAATTTTATAAGTGTAGGTCATATGGATTCCAGATATTGATTTGTTGTTGTAATGGGGTTTAACGCCATTTTTCAGCACAAGATAGGCTATACATGGCGGCCAGTATTAATGGTGGAGGAAGAACCTGGGAAAACCCTGGAAAGAACCACCACGAGAAGCTACTGGCAAGCTTTCTCACATAACCACATTAGCCAAGCCCGAGACTCAAACACATGCAGACTGAGGTCAGATGGCAGTGATCCGTAACTGTGAGCACTTTAGATCATTATTGATGAAATGAAACTAAACAGGTCATCAAAAGAAAGAAACAATGAAAACTTGATTACATCCGAATCTAACAACCTTGGACAATGTTATTTGTGATTCTGGAAAGAAATTAAAAAGTTTTGGGCTTTTCTCAATTTGCAAAGACTTTTAAAGACCTCAGGGTAATCTGCTCAATTTTTCAAAACTTTCAAGGCTGTTAAAATGCTACCTCATTTTTCCCAAACAATCCAAGACCTTCAAAGACAGTATGAACCCTGTATTACATGGGGATTGCAGACTGATGCTATTCCAGGCTCATACTGAATTAATGTAATTTATGAATAAATAAATGAAGGCTTAATTGCATGAGTAAATGTTAAACTATATATGATTGAAGGAATAAGTGACAAGTGCAATGAATTATAAAATGAAGGAAACCATGATTTGGCTTATTCTCTATATCAGGGGATAAACAGTACCAAAATCTGATAGTAATGTGGACAAATTCATGCTTGTTAAGTCTCTTTTAATGTATGGACAGGGTTCCTGCAGACTTGACAAAAACAAATTCCGTGACTTTTCACAAAAATCAGGGACCACTTGTTATATGAAATGAAACTATCAATCATAATTGTGTCAAATTTGGAACGATTTTTTTGAATTGGTGCTCTGCTCTCAATGAAACTAAGACATATAAATATTTTGAACACCACTGTCAGAAATTCCATGACTTTTCAAGGCCCTTGAAATTTTATTTTTTAATTTCCAAAAGTTTTCAGGACTCCTGGACCCACAGAAACCCTGTATGGAACATTTCATCTTGTGAAATAGATGTCTGGAGAAATATCTCTACTGATGAGCTGGTTTTGTAAAACATGAAATAGGCTGATATTATTTATTACAAATGTAAAATATTTAATGCAGTTTTAAGAATTGTTATGAATTTTTCAAAGAGGAGTACTGAATGAAAGAAGCAAAGTCACATCTTATATCTCTTACAAGAATGTCTCTGCAACACCAAATATTAACATAGTTACTAAAATATCATGTCAATAAATTCACATATCCTTTAATTTTACATACCAGAAATGTTCAAAACTGGTATTGGTGACCAGATTTCCTGTCCAGCTATGAGAAATTTCATGAGCAACAACATCAGCTAGAGACCTGTCCCCTGCCTAAAATGACAGAATACATGTAAGTTACATCAGAATATTTTGTTGTTAAATACATGTAGCCTTGGTATGAAACTGTTGAATTAAAAATGTGCGCATACGAACAGATGGCCCGACAATATAGTGAAATTGAAAAACTCTTCATTAATATTCAAAGGCAAAAGCTCAATTCAAACAGGGGCCATAACTCTGTTGTTTCTGACAGAAAATGATGAAAATTTAAGTTGATCTAGGATTTCCTAATACACGGTCTTGAAACCCAATGAAGTCCTTCAATCCATTAAGTCCATGAAGTCATTTAATATATAAAGTCCTATAACCCATGAAGTCCTGGATCCAATAAGTCCTTCAATCCATGAAGTCCTTCAAAATTTTATTGAGCAGAAACAATAGTCATGACATACAGATGGATGCAACACAGAATATTTTGCAAGCTTTCAAATTTAATAATAATACCCATTAAAAATTATACATTTTCTGGTGAAATGAAAAAAAAAACAATAGTAACACTTTATTATACTTTCTAACTGTTATTCTGGACAACATTCCATCAAAAGATGTCTCAGTTTAAAATGACAAAACAGACTTACAGACACAAGTCCTAATGAATAATGTTCTGAGTAAGCTTTAGTGGAAATCCAAATTAAATCTAATGCTGAAAGTGTTGATGTGCATGTAATAGCCCATATAATGGTTATGTGCAAAACAGTCTTTTGTTGGATCACAAAAATACAATCCAAGAATTAAATCCTTATTTGAATTTTCACATCTTTATTTCCAAGAATGTTATTTTTGATGAGCACTCTATATTCCAAGTGAATAAATGTTTGAATAAATTCCAACCCAAACAAATTTCTGGACAACACAGTAATACAACTGATTCTGCTAAGATCTCAAAGCACAAATGAATAATTTCAAAAAAA